>CM070035.1:26176079-26195847 GCA_036250615.1 Ptychadena robeensis
CTCCTCTCCTGCACATACCTCCCCATCTTACCTTCTGTGCTTCCCTCCTGTACATACCTCCCCATCTTACCTTTTGTGCTTCTCTCCTGTACATACCTCCCCATCTTACCCTCTGCACTCCTCTCCTGCACATTCCTCCCCATCCTCCCTTCTGTGCTTCTCCTCTGCAGATACCTCCCCATATTACCTAAAAAATATGACTTTTCCTGCCAAAACGGGATAGTTGACAGGTATGCTCCCCCATGAAATGGACACATAGGCCAGGTCTACTTCGTCCTGAATTCTCTTTGGTGGCTGCCATTTAGGCTTCCCAGCTAATCATGGCATGTCTCAATCCGACACCCGCAATTATGTTATCAGCTAGGAAAGGAAACCTCCCCATGAATTGAACTCATTGCCAGGTACAACATTTTCCGTCTCCTGACTGGCTGCCTTGGGGCTTTTCATCTAATGCTATGTCTATGTGAAATGTGATGTAAGATTGTTTGCAAAATTATTTTGATCTCCAACTAAATACAGATGCATAGTCCCTAGTATAAAGTGTTTTATTTTTTAATAATAAATATTAGATACTTAGACGGTTATATATGTTCAGTTTGGAGTTTATTTATTATTGATATCCTGCATATAGTAATTAAATATATTTAAATGGAGCTAAAAGCAAAATTTAAACTTGATTTAGACATTAACATATTGGCAGGTGGTTTCTATAGCAGACTGGTAATCTGTAATTTATGGACTATGATGACATTTACATGGACTATTACATTTATAAATCAATGGTAACTCCTAAATATTACCCCACTAAGCAAGCTTAGCATTGGTATTATAATAAGCCTTTTATGACACTTTCTATTCAGGAAAAGTAAAATGGTTGCATTTTGGTTATTGGACCTATTAAAAATAGGCAGTATTTAGCACATGGATTCATGTCTTTCCATGGATCTATGGCCAGTTGACTCATCAAGGGACATGACCTCTAAGAGTTTGTTCCTCTCCAACCTCCTAAGTGCATCTAAGAGTAATTTTCAGGGCAATTTCTCGGAGTGAAATTTGAATGCGCAAAAGCTTGCCCCTATATTGCTTGTGAAAGCTTGATGACATCACAAAGTACGAGGAAGGATAATTGCAGAATAACCTGATTCTTTCATCTAATACATTACTTGTAGCTCATGGGACCAGTTATTCCAATCAACTCAATATACAGCATATAAATAGAAAGAATATGTGCTATTTAAATAATGACTTTTGATTTATTATTACATTTGAGTATCCAACTTAAAAGGCACACGTAGCAAATAAATGTCTAAAAAAGTGGATTAGATTTACAGGGTGGATTTCATGGAAATCATATTAGGCATTTGTTGTGTGTATCAGCAAATATGATTCACTATGTTTATATGCAACAGAAATTTAAAGCAACTATTGGCATTTTAAAAAGGTATATAGATCATATATGATATGGTCTGTCCCAACTGTAACTTATTCTGGTAATTCTAACAGAATTGGTTTTTTTTTCAGCTTTCTTTAACAGACCAAGAAAACGTGAAAGCAGGGCTGGGGCAAACTATTCAACCCCAGAAGGGATGTTAACAGTGATCAGCATTTGTAGAGTAAAATACAGTTTATACTGCTTAATAATGGTCACTTGGGTTATGCTTTGTTGGTCACTTGTGTAAAGTCCACCTAGAACTATAGACAATGAATACATTATTATATACAGAGGAGTTAGGCTGGGTCTACACTACTTTAAGTTGAGAAAATGGATTCAATAAAATTAACAGAGAACTAATGTGGATCCTGAACATTGAAGCATTGGTAAGGCACAATATATTACACTTTTGTATTGGAGACTTAAACTTTGTGATGTTAATGTCACTGACCTGCCTGGCTGTTTTAGGCCCCCATACACGGGTCCGTTTCCCATCGGATTCCGGGACGATCGATTCCGGGCACATGCACGTGAAACGATCGTCCCGGAATCGCGTGAAGCCCACCTTGTCCGTCCGATCACGTCCGATCGTTCGGGGGCCCAGAATCGGATCCAACAGAGAACAAACATGTTGGTCTTTCTGATCCGATTCTGCACACATCAGGGGGAGTTGCCATTTGTGGAGTAAGCGATCGGACACGGAATCGTCCAGGAATCCGTGGGACAAGGTGGTATGTAGCGATCGGACACACTTAATTGGCCGATCGATCGGACCTTCGATTCCCGCTGAGATGGCCATGGAATCCGACTGTGTATGGCTTGCTTTAGTCTTTGCAATACCTATTACCACCTAAAAGTTTAACTTTGAGATTAAACACCATAATATGACATTGTTGTTCCCCTTCCTGATTGAATTTACCTTGTTGAACCTTTTCTTGTCTTGGCTTGATTTACCTAACTTGTTGACCAAACTCTGCAAATGATATTCTCCCTGACCAATAAGCGTGACTTTCTCATAGAGATAAAAAATAAAGGTAACAGTCAACATCATCTAATGTCATCTCTTCTTCACAATATTACTTGTAAACCTTAACACGAAGAACAGGACTTAAAAAACAAAAAGCTATAAACCTCTTTTATTGGAAGCTGTTGATTTGTAATCTGTAATATTTATTTATAAAAATGAAAATAGACAGTTCAAGTGATTTGGGATTTTTGGTTTAATACAGATTCTGGGATTTTTTTATACACACAAAATAACAAGGTCATACATATTTTATCAAAAAATAGCTGTTTTGTCTTAACACATTTGTCTGATGGAGGTGACAGTAAAGGGTAAAGATGATCAATGGCAGACAACCTGGCACTATCGACCAAAGTGATTGAAATTAGTTTTTTATTGTTACCTGTATTTACAGGGTGTTGTTGCTTGTCTGTAACACCCCGTTTTTTTTAGATGTTGGGGACCCTTTCAATTATTTATTTGAGGACTGACACACTTTTTTATATCTACCCCTTATGACTTTTGCCTGCTCCAGACTTACCTTTCTCGTTCATGTGTGATTGACATTGTCGGACATGTTGGTAAATTTTGATGGGACCTGACAAAAATCTAAAGTTTTGAATACAAACACCAGCGGTCTCTAGGCAAAGCATTGGACAGCGGCCGTATTTACGGTCATGTCATGTCCAATATGGTGAAAGCAGCGATGGTGGCATATTCTATGGGTCAGATAGATGGCCGTGAACGCGCATTTGACCCATTACTTATAGCGTCTGTACCCTGCTTAAAGCCCACATACATGTTCTGATTTTTTGGACGAATTTTGCCGGATCGATCAACATGGTCGGTCAAGGTGATCGATCGGGAGAATAACGGGATGCGGAATTATGTACCCGATTGATTATAAATTTTGATCGATCTGCTGTTAATAAAATAGTGTCGGGCCTATCGATCGGTGATAATTCGAATTCCGATTTTTCGTGCCAGCTGTCCGATCGACCATATCATTTTAAGTGAAAATCGGGTGACCTGATCGGACGAAAAATCGTTCGGGAGAAAAAACGGAACGTGTATGGGGGGGCTTAAGGGAGGTATTGGGGGTAATAGAGCTAAGAAGCTCAGGTGTGATATTCACCTCCAATAATCTTCCCAGCTTATTACCGGAAAGCTTGCTTCTTTAATGACTTTATTAGCCAGTAAAGGGTGTCACTTGGACTGTACTCACCGATAGCTAACACAGGTATAACACTCTACTGTTGCTATAAATGAAAATAAAATGGATGTTAAAGAGTAAGCCTGAAGGCAGGCCATTTCTTCTTGTGAAGTGAGCCCTGAAAATGGTCACCATGAACATAAAGTATATTTGTAAATCTTATAACTTGCATCAAACAGATAGATAATTATTTCAAAGATGATAATTTTAGAGATATACTCTGGGATACTCTGTATGCATCATGTAGATGTATAGTATATCTAGTACCTTTGCCCGAAACATCACTAACATTACTTGAAACAGAAACAGAAAGTTTAATATATTGTATAACTGACCAAATACTACTACTGAGACTTCAATATCGTTACATCAGACAATATCTGCCAAATACCAATCAATCCTACATGGTGTTTTATGGGGAGATTACCTTGCAATTCCAATAACATATTTCATATCACAAAGCTTTATAGACTCAAGTCCACTTTTCTATTTTAGGACACAGTAATATTCTGTTTATCCCAACACTACGTTACGGTAAAACAAAATTGTATATTCCGTAAGAACATATTTAGAGTTGTTATTGTAACATATAATAATATATATTTTATATTATTATATATTTCTTTTTGTTAACGAAGTCGCTGGCTGTGCTGTTGAATTTTAATTGACTGACGTAGACAAGTATTACTCTACCTTTACCATGCCAACCCTCTCACCCTCTACCTTTACCATGCCAACCCTCTCACCAAGTCCCATTTTATCTCCATACAAGATCCTACAATGTACTGGGTACTGAATCATCAAGGCTATTCTGGCACTATCTATGGAAATGCAATATTAGGAAGTGACCAGATCATGTCATATATTTAAGACAGTAAGCATCTGGGAACCTTTAAAGCCTCTCCAGTTCCTACTTCCCTTCTAGCAACCTCACCCATATGTGTTACAATGTGTAACACTGGTCATTAATAAATTATGGAAAGAATGGTGGTGATCAGAGTCATTCAAATTAAAAACTTGGACAAAGTCACGAGCCAACCTTGATATTTATAGAAAAAAATTCTTTCTCATCAGATATAACGATGAATCTTTTCATATGAAAACAAACTGAAGCTTATACAAGTGTAATACTGTACTACATGTGAAATCCAATGTCAAATTAAACACACGTCTGTGCCTTTCATTTTCTTTTTTGCAAAAGCCTGAATGACTGAAGACATTTAATAGTAAAAAGACTGGTGAATCCTTTTTTTAAATACTATCAACTAATGTTACATTCTTAGCCAATGACTTTGATTGAACATGTACAATTACTGTTCAGTAAACACATATAAGGTTATACCATTGTTTAACTCTCTGTATAACAAGCCACAGCACATTGATCTTAGAAGACTTTTCATATTGATAGGGCTGAGATTGATTTTGAGATCATCGCAAAGGGTATGTTGTAATAGTGGTATCAGTTCATGGCCACTTCTGGTAGGAATGTGTATAGACTGTGTGTTCAATGCAAAATTTGTTATAATTTTTAAGCACAATTTAGCCACAGAATCTTTTGTGTCCGTGACCCCTTTCAGAGAGTGTAGACAGCTAGTCATCTGTCTTACATTAAATCCTGTGCCTGAAATGTATAGCCTGCTGTGTCTAGACATCCACCACTACCATTCACTGAACTGCTGTAGGGTCAGTGCTGAACACTTGGCCTCAATTAGAAGAGCTTACATTGAGATCAGCAAACATGTGTATTTAGATTTAGTTTCCTGGTGTGACCCGTTCTTTGACACTTGCCTCTTCTGGTTATTATTCAAACTGCATTAAGTTTTTGTTTTAAGTCAGCGCCATTCCCTTACTTTCTAAGTAAGGCTCGACCTTAAAAACGGCTCCGCAGCCAACCACGCACGTGGGGACAAGCCCTTAGTAAGTAATTGTTTGCTGCCAACAAACAACTACCGTATTCACCCATTACCAAGACAACATAGTGAGCATAACTTGTAATTCACAACAAAAGATCCTTACAGGTAGACGTTACTTAATGTGATATAGGGTACCAAAAATGGTAAACCATCTATGCACTGTTATGTACGGTAATTCAAACGTAATACGCTTCCATAAGGAAATACATGTAAGCATGTAAGATGGACGAACTGTCATCAGGGCGGACAGTTCATGACGAACATCACATGTTACTTTTCTTCTCGCCGGTGAACAGTACGGGTGTTCAACCCGCCCCCTTCACCGGCGAGAATAAGGTTATTGGTCTTCCACCGGCCAGATCAGGTGCGGAAAGATTCGGCCAGAGGAAGAATTTTTTCACTAGAGACCTAGTCACCTGTGAAAAATCGGGCAAAAAAACTGGTTACCTAACTTCCAGCATATGAAATAAGGAACTGTGTGGTCCATGCAAGGGTTTCCTGATATAAAGGACTGCCACAGGCTTCCATCAAACAGGTGAGTATGCATAATGTAAACAAACTCATCCTGAGTTTCCTTGGACTAAACGCCCAGGAGGTAAAATTTGACAGAGGGGCCTGATCCAGAGCAGATGGATGAACTAACACTGTGTGATAAAATTTACCTTGAAGAATATAAAACCTGTTTTACTCTTTGCATTTGCAGCACATGTCTTTCCCATGCAGCGTGTATTGTGCCAAAAAGATCCCTAAGTATGGTGTTCCTTAGAAAATGTTCCTTCCTGATAATAGGAAATACAATGGCATTGCAAAGGATTAACTTACCTCCTCTCAGCTCTTTCATGCTGAATTTCACCCAGGTGTCTATGGCCACCACTCAGATTATAAAGCTGTAAGAGCAGGGGTGACCAAATAAGGGGACTACATGCCACGTGGATGCCATTGCAGTGCTCGTTTGATGCTCTTACAACTTTATAATCCGAGTGGTGGCCATAGAGAACAGGCAAAGTGCAGAACAGGCCATATTAAAGGATTCAGATATGACCAGTGGGCCAAAGTTTGCCCGTGACTGGACTAGACTGTATCCTCAATGAAGCAGTTTGCTTTAAGGTACACATGTTTGTTTCAGAAATTCCCATGCACAAAGGATGACAATTCTTATGTGTTTTTCCACTGAAAACATTCGGTATGAAATAAGGCTTCAAGAATAATGTTCAGTTTCTGATGACAGACCAATGTTTGCCATGTCTACAGAAATAGTCTTTTCAATCATCCATTATATCACCATGAATCATGTCATTCATGTGCCTCATATTTTCCCCTTGTCAAAGTAAAGTTGACATTGTATAATGCAGATGGCCCAATTTTATTATTATTAAATTAAAGGTGCAGATTTTATATTGGACCATGGAAGAGGTTGGTAGAAGTGTTTTTCTTTTGCACTTTTGGATAATTTTTTTTAACCTGGCAAGGTTGGTTTTGTTACTGCTCACATGCCAAATACAGCATGGTGCCCTGAAAAGTCTGTGCATGGTTAACCATGACCAACAGCACCAAAGGTATCGCAATATTACCACAAACAAGCCAATGCCAACCCTTTTTTTCTTTTTTTAATAAATCTGCAAAAATATTCTACAATTCTGTTTTTTTCTGTTAGTATGGGGTGCTGTGTGTACATTTATGAGGACAAAAAAGAACTTTAGATTTTAGCAAATGGCTGCAATATGACAAAGAGTGAGAAATGTAAGGGGGTCTGAATACTTTCCATGCCCACTGTATATATATCCACAGTATATATATATACACAGTGGCTTGCAAAAGTGAACGTTTCCACATTTTGTCACATTACAGCTAGGGATGGACCGAACTGTTCGCCGGAGAACAGTTCGGCGGCGAACGAGTATGTTCGCCCATCCTCTCGCCGGCGGACAGTACGGGTGTTCGACCCGCCCCGTTCGCCGACGAGAAGAAGATCTAAATTCTTCCTCCGGCAGGATCAGAACCTGCGAGATCGTGCCGGAGGAAGAATCTTTTCACTACAAGACCGGGCATGCAGTCGGTCTTGTAGTGAAAAATCCGGCTTGGAGCAGGAAGTGACGTCAGTGACGTCACATCCTGCGCCCGTAACCAGAAACTATGCGTTCCAGGTTGCGGTCCAAGGACCGGATGTGGCGTCCGCGAACAGGGTGGACAGCGGACTTATTTAAAAGTCCAACCCGCCCGTTCGCGGACAGTAAATAGCGATGTTCGCCCATCTCTAATTACAGCCACAAACATGAATCAATTTTATTGGAATTCCACATGAAAGACCAATACAAAGTGGTGTACACGTGAGAAGAGGAACGAAAACATACATGATTCCAAACATTTTTTACAAATAAATACTTTGTAAATATATATATATACAGTGGCTCAGAATGCATATTTGGACATAAATGAGGAAACTGTACAGTGTGATATGCTTATACCTCCTGTTCACACAGAGGAAGCACAGATTAGTAATGTGTTTGGATATTTACCTTTCGTATTTGTGGAGTTCAGCAAGCAGGCGCGTGACCTACTACAAAGAGAATGAGGAATAACAAAGCATGATTTCCATGTGGATTATCTCATAAATAAGATTAAGCTTTACTAAAATATTCATGGGGCAAGTAAGTAACTGAAAGATACAATGAGATGTTGTTGAGGTGTATTTCCTTATGTATACACAGAGAGAGTTTGGAGTTCAAGTGATACCGTCTATTGGCTAAGCCTGAAGAAGGGATCTGCGATAACCCAGAAAGCTTGCTTCTCTAATGACTTCAGTTTGCCAATAAACGGTATCACTTGAACTCTAAACCCTCTCTATTTATCGATGGCTAACACGGTACAACACTCTACTATTGCTAATGTATACACCAAACACAAATGGGCATAAGGGAATTCACACCTTTACAAAGACTTAATATCTTGTTCCTGTTCCCAGGATGTACATTTTGGATAAACAAATCAAGTCTGTCATTAGGGTGTTAGGGTGTGACCATCTGAATCCAAAATACACCTCTAACTGCCCCCTCGTCTCCTCCAGTGACCTACTAATAACATCCCCGCTAATAACCTCATCGCACGCAAGGCTTCAGGACTTCTCTAGGGCCGCTCCTACTCTCTGGAACTCTCTCCCTCGTCCCATTATACTTGCTACTACTTTTGGCACTTTTAAAAAAGCTGTAAAAAACCACCTTCAGTCTGGCCTATCCTTCTTCTCATTCCTAACATCACAACCATAAGTTTACCCAAAGTACAATAGTACAGTACTTTCAGCTATTTTAAAAATTGTGAATAATACAACTTGCAGAAGTAAAAATGATTTATCATGTTGAGAGGTAGCTGACTTCCATGGAGACATGGGAAAAGTAGACATTGGTTACACAAATCTGTTTTAGAAGTGATAAAACTTTCAGAACATGCTGACCATGTGATGGTCTTCATTGAGGAAAAAAAGGAAATTTTATCTACAGCTGAAGAAATATATTTACAAGATGACTAGCAGAGTGAATTAAACTCTCACAACATACTTTAGAATTAAAATTACATTTCAGAATTTAATGTTAAGTTATATAACTAAAGCAAACATTAACCTTGTTCACACCTTTCTGTTGTATGTGCATTGACATGCATTTTCATGAACTAACCCATTGTATGATGAACACTTCTTGTATATGTTTAAACATGTTTTACCCAATGCATCAAAATGGATAACAGTAAACAATGCCTGAAGTTGTTGTTATTAGTTAGTGTATTTTCTTTGCTAATAAAATTACAAATAATCATTTAATTGTATTATTGAATTCAAAGATTGTGCTCTATGGCTCTGTAAGTACAGTTAGTAATGCGAGCAGGGCAATGGGTGACGCCCTGTCTGAGAGAAGATTATCACTATAAGAAAGTCCATTACATTAACTCTGTAGACCAGTGGTGGGCAGCTGAGTTGATATGTAGGGCCACAAGTGCGGCCCCCTGCATTACTAAAGGGCCACATATAACATTTTCAATCTATACTGACTTGTATAAGCATTTTATAATGAAAAGAGGACAGCAGGCTCAGCAAGAAGATATTATTTTTATTTTTTAAAAACAAAACTTAACAATTATACTTCAGGTTTTAGGGAACACTATAAAATGGTAATGCACATTTTGTTTCATATAAATCATTAAAGGTGCCAATATATCAAAGCCTTTGATGATACCTATGGGACAAATAACCTCTGATTCAAAGGTTATGTGCACCTATTCTGTTCCTCTCCTCCTGTGTGAGAAGATCGCGGGGGATAAGTGTACAGGTGAGTTCCTATACCCTATGCAATTAACTGGTTTCGGGGGCCCATACCAGTTAAGTCTGGGCATTAAAAAACCGGGGGACGTACAGGAAATGACGTCAGTAACGTCACTTCCGGTAAAGTAGGGATCGTGGTTCTTCCCCGTTCCACGCACCGAAAGTGACGTCACTGTGCGGGGCGGGACATTAGCAGGGAGAGTAACACCCTCTCCCTGCTAGATCAGCTCGATTTCAAGAATCCGGGAAAAATCCAGGATTTCTTGAAATCGAGATTTGGCCGGGAAAGCCACATAAAAACTTGACTTTCCCGGCCAAAACGGGAGGCTTGACAGGTCTGCGGGGGCCGCAAGTGGAGGACTGAGGGGGGCTGCTGAAGAACGCCCGAAGGGCTGCAGGTTGGGCACCTGGGTTGTACACCAATATCAACATCCTCCACTGGACCTTAGAAAATGGTACTAGTCTGAACCTATTGTTCCAGACATTCCAAAATGCTTACAGACATGTCCCTTTTTTATTGTGTTTGCCATTTCATGAAATTTTTTAACACCCTACATTCTACAGCACAATGTGTTCAAATAATGTTCATTAGGTTATGGAGCATAGGTGTGTAAAGCAGCCCATACACGGGTCAGATTTTCAATCAATCAACTTAAAACAATCAATTTTTAAGTCGGTAAAAAATGTCGATTGTATCATGGGCCATATGTAATACAAGATTTTTGATCGATTTTTTTTTCAATCCACAAAACAATCGATCCAAAATAGTCCGATTAATATTTCAATCAGAAGTGAGGTAGAATAGGTAGAAAAAAATTGACCACACTTGGTTCTCAAAATACCGAACCAATTTTCAATCGACCGATCAAAATTTACCATCCAGTCCGACTGAATTTTCACTCAATTTTGATCGGATTAAGTCGATTTAACCAGGTGGGCAAAACTCAATTCTCACTCAATCGACTAAAAAATTTATCGTTTTAAGTCGATTGGTTGAAAATCTGACCCGTGTATGGGCTGCTTAACAATACTTTGTTAGTAATGTTGGGACAACTGTAGGAATCACTGGTACCATCTTTCAAGGCTTGATCAATGTTTAGCTTAAAGATAGTAACCCATTCTTGTTCCCTATAAAGAGACCTTATTGTATACCTTTGTAATGCATAATCTCCCAGTTATGGGTAGCCTTACCTTTTTATCACCTCTGGTAGTTAAGCACTTTAAACAATTAAATGGAAAAATTCAGGTGTTCTAAAGATTTGTGACTATTGGTATACTGTTTTTAATTGTAAATTCAATTACAACTTTTATTAAATTATTTTTTATTTGCAGAAAAAGAGCTGACACCTTATTTGCCATTGCCTTATTTGCTCAACTCCATGAAAACTTTCAATATATTTTCAAACCTTACATAACCCAAAACTGTTGTAAAAAAGTTACTTTAATATATTGATTTTCCTTTGAATACACAATTGTGGCATTTTACTGAAGGGATTGCAAAATAAACAAACTACGAGATGCTGTGATAGGATTTACCGTTCTGATAAATGTGCCAAGATGAAGGATCAATGCTGGGATTTATAAGTAGAAAATAATTTCTTTCTTTAATAAAAAATAAAAAAGTTTCTGAAATGTAGTTGATACAGAGCATAGAAACTGATCATATAAACCACTGTCACAATGTAATAGTGTGTAAAGTATATTTTATATATAAAGATCACCTCTGGACATACCTAAACAATATGACCCCTGCCTGTCTATATGACAATCACCATCATGCTGACAAACCATCATCTGATATTTTGTTTCCTTTTAATAGAACTGCTGGACCCAATTATGAGTTGACACCTCACCCAGGGAATGGACAAAATGGAACTAAACCCAAGACAACTGACCACAGATTATTCTCCTAGACCCAGGACTAAGAGAGTGGCTACCACTAAGAACAAGACACTACCACCCAATCTGGTCACTATTAAAAAAATTACATAGCCACAACTGCTACTTCCAAATACTTACAAATATTATAGTCACAGAAAAAGTGGCATTAGACCTGAAGACCCACCCCAGCTACAAACAGATACCCACCAAAATAACAGCCAAGACCCATCAAAACTTACAGACAAAAGTGGACCATTTTGCAACCAAAGTGTGAAAATAACAGTGAAAATTGTATCACTCTTACTTACTCAGACATACATTTATCAGGCCCATTGACAAAGCCAGACCACATGTGTCATACTAAACATTCCTCCAATCTCTCTCAATCTAGAAAACAGTTGCCCATAATTTCTAGTGCAGGTGGAGGTGAACAAGGAGGACATTACTGAACTTTGGACTGTCCTGATTCTGCCGACTGCTGCCCGCTCTATTGCCTGTCTTTTGACTGTCTCTTCATGCTGTCCTTTGGACTCTCCTGCTGTCCGTTGCTGAAGGCCACAACTTGGGAGTCTCCCGAAACAAAGTCCATGAATACCTTGGGACTCCTTAGACACTTCTCCTTGGTCTACACTTGCCTGGTGACATGGTGAATCCACTGCTCCTGTGGTTTACAGGCATCAGATTCATGGCAGTTTGAAATGCTTTGAGAAGTATTCAGAATTATTGAAAGGTACATTGGACCTGCAACTGACCTCTCTCTGATATATGGTTTTATACTTAAGTGCAAAAACTGATTAAAGCAAAACAAAGCTTCTCTACACAAAGCCCCAAAGAAACAAGCATGATATTCTATTTACTATGTATACTTTCATGTATGCTTTCATGGCTATGACTCCACCAGGAAGGAACCCTAAAGCTAGCCACACACGGTTCAATTTTGGTTCAATCGATGCTCGATTAGATCGAGGAATTCAATCGTCTAATCGAAAATCGGTCTTCAACATACACACATACATTGAGTTTGCAATTGTGGTGAGATTTTGATACCAAAATATTACTAAAATCGCCGATTTTGGTATGGAAACTATTAAAGTTCAGATTGAAGTGGTCTATGTTATTATATTGAATCTAATTGATCCATGAGAAACACGACGATTATAAAATGATTTTGGCACAATCGACGATGATTTTCCAACATGTCCGATCAAAATTCGATACATTTTTCTGCCTTCATCGAACAATTATCATTGATCTTACCATGTGGGCATTTCTCGATTTTTGTTCAATAAAAAATTAATCTAATCGAGCATCGATTGAACCAAAATTGAACAGTGTGTGGCTAGCTTTAGAATGTAACATCATACAGCAACTACATTGGTAGGTTTCCTAAATAACCAAAAACACACTGTCACATAGCATAGTCTATTATCTTTGTATCCAGCCACATATTAAGAGAAGAGGAACACAAGGAATATTAGTAAAGTGCACCTTAAAAAACTAAAAAAGTGTAATTGCCATTTTTGCTTACCTCTAAGCTGTCACAATAGTTCAAATAATTCCAAAATCCCCAAAAAATATACCTACCTGCTGTGCTCTTGTCTGTGGCAGCCACCACGATTATACCTCTATAAATTCCAGTTTTCCAGAGGTTAATAAAGTGCAGTTACACATATGGCTGCTAGAGGCAACCAGATATATTGAATTTAACAGTGAAAACATAGCTCCATAGGCTTATAAATGGTATGTGATGACGTGATTTCACATTCCTGTTATGAGGCATTGCCAGTGTTGTCCTGCTGTGGAGATGAACACACTTCCAACAAGTAATTTGGATATTGTTGTAATTTTCTAACGCTGTTAATTTCAAAAATGCATTTAAACTTAGAGTTTCCTTGGCACCTTGCTTGTTTTAACCACTCTAAATATAGATTAAATGCTTCACTAAGGTCTGATCCATTTAAATCTGACCAGCTGTTACCCCGCTGAATATGTTGGCTTTCTCATAAGAAAACTTGCAAAACCGGATGTCTTCTCTATCCCAAATGCGGAAATGAAGAGCCTTACCAAACAATGCATGGACAGGGTTGGCTGAATGTGATGACAGGAGAGCTGAAGGTGTAGAGGCACAGAGAGGGGTGATCGCATGTAGGCCATTGCTGTTCCTGTCTAGGTGCTTGAATATTTTGCACAGTAATTGTGTTCTTTCCACACTGTAAAATCCTGACCTATGTACCCAGCTCTGTAAATATGTCATGGGGTTTTTTTCTCCAGAAAATGTGAACCTAAGAGGGAAAAATATTTATTTTGTTATTTTTGAGTGGTTATATAGCTTTGGAACAATACTTCACAGAGCACATAGAAAGCTTCTGCCTCCAGCCATTCCCACATTCTGAAGTCCCTACAACAGGTAAGCTGATATATACACAAACAATAAGGCAGTTTGTTCAGATGGAAAATAACCTGCCAAGATAAACTACATAGCCAAATTTTTTGGATGTGTCATAACCACACTTACTATAAGCACAATAATAGGTTGATAGCCCTCTACATTATTGAGATGTTTCCAGTAATGGAAACTGTCCACAAATGTGCACTTCCAACCTTGTGTCAACAGATAAAAAAGAGTTGGAAAATGGGTGACACAGTGGTTCAGTTTATAGTACTCTGGCCATGCAGCAATATGTTTCCATGAATGAATATTGCACAGGACACTATCTGCTAGGATTTAGCATTTTGCCTGTGTGGGTTTGATCCACCAGAAAATACACCAGTAAAGGCTGCCATACACGCACCGATCGGTGGCCGATTTTGCCGCCAACCGATGGGTGTGCGCAAAATTGCCTGCCGATTGGAGGTGCCCACACCACAGCTCAGCCGGCCAGAGAATGGACATGTCCGATATTCTCTGGCCGATGCCGGCAGATTCTGTTACCTTCAATGAAGACTGGCATCTTCATTGAAGGTAACGGCCGGCACACAAAGGGTGCCTGCCGATGTTGTCAGCTCGGGACTGCAGTGTGATGACCTCATCACGCTGCTTTCCAGAGCTGATTTTAGCAGCTCTGTCGGCCCCCACTCGGTGCGTGTTTGGGGGCCTTCAGTTCATTGGTTTCCTTCAGAAATACTCCTCAGACTATGTTAATGACATGTAACTGTGGCGAAAAACATGCTAAACATATTTTATAGTTTAGATTCTAGTATGTTGACTTTTTCATGAAAAGATGAAATGGCCCTGGCAAAATTTGACTATGCGAAATAGTACTAATGTACACCTGGTATTAACTAAAACCCAATTGGCAACTTTTTGGCCAGCAACTGTACAAACACACATTTGGCCAATTAGTAACAATGTTCTATTATTTATTTTTATATAAATCAGATTAAAGAGCGAATAGAAAATTCAGTTTGAGAAATCAATCTAAAGGGCTGATTTACTGTTTCCTTTAGCACAATGTATATAGATCAGTATTGTGCCATCTCCAACTGAAATATTCTGTACAAACTTGTTTTAAATTTTTTTGTTTAGATATTAAAAAGGATGTGGACTGAGCTTATGTATATTTTACTTTGTGTGTATGTCAGACAACAAAATGTTTACTATACAGACCTCAGATTATCACTACCTTTAGTGTACTTCATATTGCGTTAATTTTCCTTTCTGGAGAATATTATATGGGTGGTCCTTAGCTCTACATTCACAATTAAATGATTCTCTGTGTGCATTTTCTGCACAGACTTATCACAGTCCAGTATAGCCATATAAGGAATCAGCACTACAAAGGAACAAAGAAAAGACTTAAGCTCGCCATACACCTTTAGATCTCTCTGTCAGATATCCTTTGGATCTACCAACAACTATGTAATGCCGGGTCCTCTGTGATTGAACACAGGTAGACTTGATGGTTTAGAAAGTCCCTCATATTACATGGTTTTGGTAAAACAAAAGGAGATCTAAAGGAAATCTGACAGAGAGATCTAAAGGTGTATGGGGATCCTAAGGCCTAGTGCACACTTCGCCGCATATCAAGAAAAAAACAGAAAATACATGTTTACAAATGCACATAATATTCAAATGGGCTTGTTCACGTATGTTAACATGCTTTGCTTAGCAAAAATTAGGGTGGGAAAGGGTACAGCAGGGAACAGACGGCTCGATATTCGTCATCACGCTGCTGGCAGATATTGGAGCCGAACTTCCTCTCCCCAGCTCCTCCTCCTCAGCCGAGCTTTGCCTGGAGACCCAGACAAAGCATCGGACATCGCCGTAATAACGGTCATGTCCGATAAGGCTGTTTTTGAGTGGGATTGATTTGTCCCGCTTGAAAACAGCGCAAGGGGCAGATTATATGGGTCAGATAGATGGGCGCAAGCCCGCACGGCACTCGAAACGGCCATCGATTTGACCCATATCTCCACATTTATACCCTGCTTCAGAACCAGTTTGGTCTGGAGATGAGGTCTTGATATATACAGGCAAGTTTCATCAGGATGGGATCTCCATCCTGATCTGTGTTCTTTAGTTAATTGTTTACAAAACAATGGTATTAGTGTTATGTTCCATGGATTTCTCAGAATCCTGAATCTTTGACGTTACTTTTTTTTTTAAATGATGTTATTACTGAGTAAATAAATATAAAAATAACAAATATAGACACATTAAAGAACAGGAAAATAAGCTAAACCAAACAAAACAAAAGCTAAGCTGGCAATTGGTCCTTGGTTGTTTGGTGAATCGGAAATTGTGTTTATAGACTAAAAATATTTTAATATGACACAGTAAGAGTTTGTTTCCATTATATGTTGGGACGCTTAGCGGGGATCCCGACGTATCACACAAACATTGTCTGCTCGGCGGATGGTCTGTTTACACATCCGCCGGTACAGAGGCTGAACATACTCGACGGCCACGTTCAGCCTTACATCGGCAGAGCGGCTCGGCGCAGTGAAGACAGATCCTCCACCAAGCAGGTAAGTCTGTCTGCTATGTTGGGACCTCCCGCTAAGGGTATACGCAAAGCGGAGGGGTCCCAACGTAATGGAAACATAGCCTAAGTGGGGAAATTATGAGGTACGTTATATTTTTATGTTTATTTATCAAAACATTGTTTGTCTTCAGCTGATCTAAAACCTATTTTTAAAATTGTGTCACTAAATACACATTCTGCTATAAATGTAAATAAATCTGTTGGAATAAGTCGATTTTTCTGTCAAATAATACTGAAAAAACTATTATGCAAATAACTATTTTTGTATATAATCTGTTAGGAATCCATCCTCCATCAAGCTTAGTGTATCTTCCACGATTCTGAATGCAATAGTTATATAATCAATCTTACATTAACCTCGCTAGCGCTCTGCTGAGGTCCAGATTTCTGTACCAAAAGCGCACCACAGACTTTAATGGAATTTTTTTGTTAGGTTGTAGGCCTGTAGCTTACCAAAATATGTTCATACAAGAGTCTAATAGACATCCTGTATATAATAATGTTTAAAAAAAATTACATGAAAAAATTGATAAAATATCTTAAATATTTCTTTTGTATGATAGATTTCAAAACAGTATGTATTTATATTTATTTTTTGTGTATAATATATATTTTTTTAATTGTATTGGATACAGTTATCACTGCATCCAGTACAAATCCCTTTGGCACCCTCTCTCCCCTGGTGTGATGTACCTGGTGACATCACACCAGGGAAGAGATGGATAACGTCAAAGGGGCACATCTGGGGAATCACACTGAAAACAGTTTTCTCCATACAAATGTTCCGCCGCCACCCCGATTGGCTTCCGTGCAGAATAAATATATTTCTCCTCTTCTCTGAATCCTCGGCTTTATCTCAGCTTACCATAATTATAAAAAAAAACTTTTCCTAATTAAGGTGTTATGGAGTTAATAATCCAATGGGCTTCTATTTATGGGATACTGATCACAGAATATATCAGTAGAGGTTCTGGTGTCGATAAAGCCATCTAAGGGCTTGTTTCCACTACCGCGGAAGCCCGCGGTTGACTACAGGGTGGACGGAACTGCGCCCATGTAGTTAACCGGGCTAGTCGCCTGCCGCGGTTAGGGGGTAGCCAAGGCCGCCGCCTAAAAACTTGGTCGACTAAGTTTTTGACCGCGGTCCACAGTATTCCACGGCCGCCCAGCACTGACAGCGGCCATAGAGCTGAATGGCCCCAGCTAACAACCACATAAGATGTGGTTCTTAGCGGGGGCGAATCTAAGCGGCTGCAATCGTGCGGTTGCATTAGTGCAAACAAGTCCTAAAGGCTGCCATACACGGCACGGATTCGTGCCGGATTCTGGCGCGATGGATTCCGGGCGCGTGCACGCGGATCCATCGTGCCGGAATCCCCTGCAGCCCACCTTGCCCGTCCGATCGCATCCGATGGATCAGGGGCACAGAATCGGATCCGAGGAAGAACCAACCTGTTGGTCTTTTCGGTCCGATTCTGCTCTGATCAGGGGGCGTTGCGGTCCGGGAGGTGAGCCATCGGACACAGATCCCTCCCGGATCCGGCCGTACAAGGTGGGCTGCCACGATCGGATTCCCTAATTGGCTAATCGTTCTCACCTGCGGATGCCGGCGGAATCGCCGGAATCCATCGGGTGCTGAATCGATCAGCCAGGGAATCCGTGCCGTGTATGGCTAGCTTTAGACAGACTTACCGGACAGAAATACAAGAGCTGCTTTCTAAAACAAAGGGAAGTCATATGCAAGATTTATTATAAAAGTTAACAGCGAACATTTGCAGATACAGATGTGTAGCAGTAGTCGATCTTCAATGTGTTACACGCTATATCTATAAATATCTATAGATGCCACTATCCAGATGTTTCTGCAATGCTGTTATAATGGGTGATGGTGTTGTATGCACAGCTGTCAGCACCCTGTGTACAGAAGGGTGGCGTTACTTGTGCAGATGCTGAGATCACAACTCAAAGGCTAGCTCTGCTTTTATGGTTTCATTGCTCTAGTTGGATGTTTGCCTGGAGTTAAGGCCCCCACACACACACCGAGTGGGGTCCGACAGAGCTAAGATCAGCTCGGAATAGCAGCGTGATGACGTCATCACGCTGCTATTCCGAGCTGACATCGGCAGGCACCCTTTGGGTGCCGGCCATTACCTTTAATGAAGACGCTGGTCTTCATTGAAGTTAATGGCATCGGCCAGAGAACATCGGACATGTCCGTTGTCTGGCCGGCTGAGCTGTGGGGCGACAGGGATCTGTCGACCCATGTGGGTACCCCCGATCGGCGGCCGTTTTTGCCGCCGACCAACGGCCGCGACGCCCATCGGTCGGCGGCAAAATCGGCCGCCGATCTGTGTGTGTATGGCAGGCTTAAAGCTTGGCTGTCCTATTTCTATTATGGTTTTATTTCTACAAGTTGCATGATAGGAAGCTATCCTTATCTTCACATTCTACAAACACCAGAGAATCTTATCTTTCACACTATGAGTGTTAAATGCATTATCCCCTTTTGTTCAGTGTAATCCATCCCACCAACCTCTTAATTCTTCATAGTAGTAAAATATGGACTTTTATGACATTATCTAGTGAATGATCTCATAATCTGAAATTGATTTGAAATTGATTCCTGTTACTTCCAACCCAGGTGCTACAAGTTTCCTGTGATACTATTATTTGTTTGTAAATATTTCAAGGTTCCCTCTCATCTTGTATTAGACATTAGGCAAGTGCAGATTTGTTCATCCTCATTAACATGTTTTTACATTGTGGAATGTATTTACCAATTGTCAGTATAAGTGTTAAGGGAACCAATTGTTAGTATAAGTCTTGTGCCTTACCCCTTCCAGTCTTGAAACATATTGTAGACCAACATCAGGATACACAGATAAACGGATGGATTCATTACACACATACCGTGTTTCCCCAAAATATAAGACAGTGTCTTATATAAATTTTTGCTCCCAAAGATGACCTATGTCTTATTTTCGGGAGATGTCTTATTTTTCCATGAAGAAGAATACAGCACTGGGGTATCA
>CM070035.1:26195907-26221697 GCA_036250615.1 Ptychadena robeensis
CCCTCTGATCCCCCCTGTCCAGAGTTACAGTACCGTATCTTCGGGGGATGCCTTATATTTGGGGGGATGCTTATATTTCAGCGTGAGGCAAAAATGTAAGGATGCCAAGTCCATAAGTCCATAAATGAACTTCAGTCTTCCAGTCCTGCGTTTAAGCTCAACGCGTTTCGCGACTTACTGTCGCTTCATCAGGAGCGACACTGGACTATTATATATTTGTTTTGCCAGCGAAAGTCCCTTTTTGACAACACAGTTCAATGACCAGTGTTGATTGAGTGCAAACTTGGTTAAGTTTTCTCATATATGTATATGATGGCATACTCACTGCAATATCAACTATCAAGGCAACCTTCTCTTTGGTTTCTAATAAAATAAACTTTTTTTCCTCTCCTTTGCATATTCACTGAAAGTACGGTAATTAGTTCAAAATAGTCGTCCAGTAATTATAACAATTCCTTCTATGAGAACAGGAAATTTTGAACATAAAAACACATGGATGCACATTCGTTTCCCCTGATAAAGGTAATTTCAAAGTAAATGATGAAATGCTGATGTTTGTGGCGGACTGTACACAGGATACATTAGCCGAGCTGCTATTAGAATCTGTAAATAAACCAGTCATAGTTTGCTCATTGATATGTATTACTAAGTGATAAATTATGGATCGCATGAAAACAAGGAGCCTGAGCACCTCAACTGGAAAACAACAGCTTCTTCCTGTAACAATGACACTTGAAGTTATATTAGATGACTAAGAATCCAAACGATGAGGAGCAACAAGAACTTTAATTAGTGCATTGCCAATACTGACCAAGTAACACTGCAGATGTTGTAAATCCAATTGATATCTATATACCCCAATGCACCCTGATTTAGAAGGTTTCTCATGGGGGGTTCCTGGGTAGGAGTTTGAAGAAAATCTTATCTCTACTAAGATGTGAAATCTTTAAGATGTGAAAATTCAGCAATTTGTGCTTTTCGTTGAAAACCAGACAGTATGGTTGTAACTCGTCAAAAAGCATTATAGCAAACTTGTAAAATTCTTTCCCTTTGGATTCAGAAACATCAAGGTATAGTGTAAGCCCAAGTGGGCAAGACTTGCTGAGGGGGGGTGTGCTAGCAGAAAACAAACCCCCCCAGCCCCCCCGAAGTTGTTCCCGGACTGCCGCCAGCACATTGTACACAGTGGCAGTCCGGGAAGACAGTGAGCTGAGGGTGCTGTGAGCAGAGGACTGCCGATCAGGCAGCACGTCGGGCCCCTATGTGCTGACCATTGGGCCACCCTAGCCACCCGGGCCGGGAGTCCCCTCTGTCCCCCCCTGAAGGCGGCCCTGCAGTGCTGGCAGTCTAATATTAAAAATATGGTATCCGGAAAGTAATTAATGAGCTGTACAAGTAAAATTATCATCACTGATTCCCACGCTCACTGCACATGTCAGTATGATCACTGGACACTTCAGACAAATATCACTTTGACACCCAGCCTACTGACATACTGGCACAGTGAACTTGAGAACTGGTTTACATAAACAGACTTGTACAGCCCTTGGCCCTTTTTAACTTTCTGTTTGTTACAATCATAGGAGATAACAATGAAATCTGGTGCAATTTTGTGCTCTCCAATGTCCCTCCTACACATCCCTGGCATCATCATTGAGGCTGGGGATGTGCTGTAAAAAAGCAACTCCGCCTCAAATACATGGAGGACAATGGCGCCCCCACCTCTCCAGTGTCATAAATTATGCCAACGAGGTGGACCTGGAAAGATCGCCACTGGCCTCCATATGATAGGTGAGTATACCTGATGTTAGCTCAGGTGAGTTTGGTAAAAAAAATTTGTTTTGTTAGTAAACAACCATACTCCGAGCTAACTCAGGCTAAACGCTCAGGAGGTTAAGCATCAGGACTTCAGTGTGGGCACATCAGTTTACAGGAGAGAGTATGTTAAAGGATAAAACACAATAACATTTTTAAACAATGTCCTGAAGACATCTGCACTCATTCCATAGGATCCCCTTGTTGAAAGGGACTCCTGGATCCTCAGTGGGCCATGTTTGGAGATTGGACATCGAGCCACTTTGTGGAGATTGGACCCTCTTCCTCACCTTTATTGAGGTATGGCATCAAGCCTGGTTACCTGTTTGTGCTTAGGAGTAGTGTGGTTCGTGAATATTCGAATCACAAATTTTTTGTGTGAATATCTGCACTTTGAGAATTCGCAAAGATCTCGAATATAGTGCTATATCTTCGTAATCACGAATATTCTAGATTTTTTACATCAATACCCGGAACTACGGTCCATTGCATTCCCAATATGTACATGTACAAGTGCCGATTTGCGCAAGGAAGGTAATAAATTATTTGTTTTCATGTGATGTGTGATGTTGATCAGCATTTGTTATTGCGAATATCATGTGTGCAATGTATGCAATAATGACTGGAGATCACAAATTCTTGAATTTACAATTTTTTTGAGAATATTAGGTAAAAAATTCACCATATTTTGCAAATATGAAATATTGCCTATACTGCTCATCACTATGTAGGAGGTAGAGCTGCATGCTCTTTGCCCACCTTACCTGGCTGGCCAGGCATTTCCACAGGGCCTGCTTACCAGGCTTCCTCCTAATGTTAATTGACATGTATGTTCATATGTTTGTGAACATGGTAATTAGAAAGAATGTGCACTTCTTGGATATGATAAACATGAATTCCCCAACATGTTTATGTATGGATTGGTGTGAACAAAGCCTAAAGCTAGCCATACACGTGTCGGATTCCATGTCCAATCGATTCATCATCCGATCGATTCCGGCGACTCTGCCGGGAATCGCAGGTGTGATCAATTAGCCAATTAAGAGAATCCATCGCAGCATACCACCTTGTCCGAGCGGATTCCGGCACGATTCCGTGTGCGATTCCACCTCCGATTCCACCTCACAAATGGCAACTCCCCCTGATCCGGGCAGAATCGGATGAGAAAGACCAACATGTTGGTTCTCCGTCGGATCCGATTCTGAGCCCCTGAACGATCGGACCTGATCGATCGGACAAGGTGGGCTGCATGCGATTCCGGCACGATCGTTTTGCGTGCACGCGCCCGGAATCGATCGCGCCGGAATCTGGTGCGAATCCGACACGTGTATGGGGGCCTTATGGAAAATGAACACCAGAAGCCATTAGAAGTGTAAATGCCAAAAACAAGATTTCAGGAAAAGAAGAGTTTTGATCGCTCATAAAAAATGCATTCATGCAAAAAAATTAAACAATTCATTATATTATGTACAATTAATATTATGTAACACTTTTTACATTTCTTGTATTGTGAAATTCAGTTTAATAATGCTGACCACAGACAGAGGATATAGTAGATCACAAAGATCTTAAAGACTTTGAAATGAATGCACGAGCAACGGAATTATGATCCTGATATGGTAATCACCAGAGCAGTGCTGGGAAACGTGGGACACAAATATTTGTGTACTTTTCTATTGTAAAGCACACACTGCCGTCTGTTTTTGACACTTGAATATTCGAAGTTCTTCTTTTGCATTCCTCAGCCCATTCCTTGTGTACAGAATTGGCACGCACGGGTCAGATGAGTTTTCATGCGCGCACACCTTAAAGGGGACCTGTGATGAACTATCTGTCCTATTGGTGACCTCTTACTATAAAAATGCTTCAGTACAACGCTTCAGTACTTGAGTCACAAGTCACAAATAGTATATATATTATGACTTTACACTTGTTTACTTGCCTGGTATGTTTTATGTTATGAGAAGTACTGCAGCAATATACAGCCCTTTATATTCAACTTCTGTTAAAGATCTGTTTGTTTAAAAACATTGTTTGATATTATTGAAGTATTTTGCTAAATTCGCATTTTTTCATATTACAATTCTGTAAAAGAATGACTTCTGGTCAGTGAGTGTCCGGATGCCAATTAGCAGACTTTTGGGAGGCATAGGGGGTTATAGCTGGATGGGAAAAAACCGTAGTAAATATTGATATGGATGTTGAGATACTTGAGGTACTTCACTGGTTTCCTTCACAAATCTATCCATAAGGCATACCTGAACTCACCTCACGTATTTTATGTACGTTGCTGCTAGTGATGGCCGAACTTCAGCCAGGTCCGTCCACTAACGGGTGGACCGGACTTTTTAAGAAGTCCGACGTCTTCCTGTTCGCAGGCAGATTCAAGTTCCACGCCTCTTGGGGAATTTGAAACGGTAAAAACATGAAAGAGACCTCAGTGACGTCACATCCGATACCTGGAACGCATATTTCCTGGTTTCGATTGCCGGATGTGATGTCACTGACGTCACTTCCAGTTTTTGGAGACGGCTTTTCACTAGAAGACCGGGTTCTCTACTGGTCTTCTAGTGAA
Source organism: Ptychadena robeensis (assembly GCA_036250615.1). NCBI lineage: Eukaryota > Metazoa > Chordata > Amphibia > Anura > Ptychadenidae > Ptychadena > Ptychadena robeensis. Next base: position 26,200,298 of record CM070035.1, read on the forward strand.
AAGATTATTCCTCCTGCAGGATTTCTCTACGCCAGATCCTTCTGACCGGTGAACAGGGCGGGTTGAACACTCATACTGCTCAATGGCTAGGAGTGCGAACATCCATGTTCGCTGCTGAACTGTCCCCCTGTGTTACCTATACTGAAATAATCCTGAATGTCCTGAATGCAACGGCAGCTTCTCAAACATATACCATTGGAAAGTACAAGTTGGTCACCTCATTGCTTCCTCTTTAACAGCCTACTGAGTTATGTGCTCACCATTGTTAACCATTATCTAGTGCCAACCCCTAGGAAGGCTACCATCTACAGTAAAATACATATGTTAACAGCCACAGATGAGAGCACAGAAAATAAGTATATTTTTCAGGACTGTGGAGGACTTATCCACCATTGTTAAGGCTCAGAGGTAAGTAAAACTTTTATCTATCTTTTATATCTAGCCTTTCTGTTATCCTATAGGGCTCATGGCATATGCAACAAATAACCATAGAGCTTTTCTGAGCAAACTGGAAGTGTGAAAGCACAAAAGGCAGCAGTGAAAGCAACAAGACTCTTCTTATCAGAGAACTTCTACATTTTACTAAACTTGTCAAGTTATAAAGATATCTCCCATTTATGGTCTTCTGTCATACAGATACATCTAATCAACCTACACAGGCTTGATCAATAGGAGTCCCCGGCTTCTGTTTATTTTTCAGGGGTTCATGGCCAGAAGACTTTTTGAACTCCTTAATATCTCCTTAATATGTTCTGATTTGTTCATCTAAATCTGATTTATTTCCCATCCAGTCGAGACTCACCAACACAGATCATATCTCTACCCCAGTGTCCACTATTGCCCGGGTGGGATGCTTGTAATGATAGCACTTCACAACGATTTATTAAGAAGACATTACAGCAAGAAAATGAAGGAGACCGCATGATTCTACTCATTATACAGCCACATCTGGTGTCTCCAGCTCACAGCTGTCTCTTCAGGTGTTCCTGCTTTTCGGTTGGTCTCCTGGGATTGGGTTTGGGCAGTCTGTTTTCTATGCTCATGGAATAATCCAGAACTACTGGGATAAATCTACTTTCTACAAAGGTTTGACTATTTCTTATCATATACCTTACAGAAGAGTTGCCTGATTTGAGAATCACTTGAGTTATGACTGGGGAATTTAAGGCCCCCATACATGTCTAGATTTTTCGTTTAATCAACTTAATTCAATCCATTTTTTGATTGGTTGATTGAAAATCTATGGCAACCCACATAGTAAGATGGACCTAAAACTATTAAAATCAAAAATGATCGGACATGCCACAACATTTTGATTGGTTTTATGAATTGGTCACACCAATAATACTTAACATAATACTACACAAACATTATATGTTTTCATGCTTTAATTGGCCATAACATGTAAACATTCACAGTGCAGTGTGGAAAAAGTATGTGACCCTTTGGACTTAATAGCTGGTTGACCCTCCTTTGTCAGCAATAACCTCAACCAATTGTTTCCTGTAGTTGCAAATCAGACCTGCACAACGATCTGGAGTAATTTTGGACTGTTCCTCTTCACAAAACTGTTTCAGTGTGACAACAATCCAGTCCCTGAGGTAGCAAAGGTAGCCCCAAACCATGATGTTACCTCCGCTATGTTTTACAGTGTGGGTGAGGTATGGATGTTGGTGTGCTGTGCCTTTTTTCCCCCTCACATAGTGTTGTGTGTTTTTTTCCCAAAAACAAAATTTTATTTTTGTTCCCTGTCGCCCCATGTGGGCACCCCGATCGGCCGGCAGTAAAATCGGCCACGTGTATGGGGGGCTTTACTGGTCAACATAAGTAATGGAAGTTTGTGTGCTTTTACAAAAGACATATACTTTGAAAAGTGTAACATTCTGATGGGTTTTCTGTAAAAGGGAATAGTGATCAGTATTTTATATGACTATAGTAATTAAAGTATGCGGTCATATGGAAATGTAATTTCTGTGCACTGTAATTAAGGAAACAGGTTTCCTGAAAAGACATGATGCTAAAAACAAGATAAAGGAAATCTCTCTATAGGACAAAAGACAGACCCTCTATAAACATATATCAAATAAGGTTCATTGTCTGTAAATTGTCTCTCACTGTAAAAATCACATTACTGATAGTTTACCATGTCTGGTAATCGAGAATATTTTTTTACAAACACCGTTTTTTTTCATATTTGTTAAATCATTTGAGTTTCATATTGTAGAAGGAATTCTTCCACTTTTATGCTGACCCATGAAGTAGTGTTGATCGCAAATTTTTATTGTAAACATCATGATATTGAGAATTCGCAAAGATTTTGGATATAGAAAAACGGAACTACCATGCATTGCGCTCCCAATATGCGCATGTACAAGTGCCGATTCACGCAAGGAAGGTAATAAATTATTTGTTTTCATGTGATAGTGTTGATCGTGAAAATATGAGAATATCTGCATATCTTTTTTTTGCAAAAATCTTTGAAATGAAGGTAATATTCATGGGAGATCACAAATTCACATTTTTTTTAGAATATTAGGATATTGAGATATTCTAAAATTGGGAAATTTTGTGAATACAAATATTGCCTCTGCTGCTCATCACTATCATGAAGCTGCTTTTTCAATAGTTAGCATGGAAAAGGAAAGTTGCATATCCAGAACTTTGTATATAATAGTTTGCAGTTGGTCCATATTGGAAGACAGAACATAAGGCACCATCCCCCCACCTCACATGCTGTGAGGATTTGAACATCCAGAACTTTGTGGAACCTTCCAGTCATACGAGAATGGTGAAAGTTATCCACCTTCTGCAAGCAGCAGGTTGCAGAATACTCCACGGCTTGCAAAATGATATATGGTTATGTACCCTTCTGATTTCCTTTTACTTGTCAATTTATGCAAACTATTATGAAGAAATAAAAGTATTGGTAGCAGTGCTAGGACATATGCCTTAATGTATGGCCATCTAACTATGTATTCCAGGGAGCCCTGAAACCTAGGCGAACCCTTTTTCTTACTCCTGTGGCTGAAGACTGAATGTCCCAAATGTCTAAAGAAGCCACCTGTCATAAATATTTGCCTTTAGGCAACCATAATGCTCCCCAGATTTCAGATGTCATCAGAGGACACCCTACAAAGTACCAAAACGGAGTACACACTCATTTTCAACTTAGTTTAGAATTCTTAAGAAATATGTCTATTACCGTATTGGACAAAAAAATATTCCAAATTCTTCAAATCATCATTATGGTTATATTATGTACTGGTTCACTTAATGAAAACAAATCCTGTTATCATTTATTGGATATGTTCAATTACTGACTCACACAGCGGAGAAAAGCTTTTAAAACTGTTTTGAAGACATATATTTGCACTATTTATCAGCCATTTGGACACAAAAGGAGGGAATTTCCAGCAATACAAATGAATGCATGTCGGTTATATTAAGTTAGAATGTGTACAAAGATAACACGTGTCCATGTTTGTTGACTGTTGTTGACAGCTTACTCCCTTAGTGCGTGCTAGTATATAACTAAACTATGTATTTTGGTGACCATCAGGATAACTATTCTAGTCAATGTTTTTGCATACAGTAGGAGATGGGAAAACCCCAGTTTGTTCTGCCTGCCTGTGTACCACTGTGAAGATTTCCTTAGAATATACTGTGTATAGCAAATGTATAGTGTATGGTGACTATGTTAAAAGTAAATGTGAAGGTGTAGGAAAGCGGGCCCAGGGTAGTGAACACAGGAAGCACAGAGCGATTGCCATAAACAGAATTAGAGGTGGTCGAATTTTTTTTCAAAAATTCGACCATTTCGAGTTAATTGCAAAGTCCCTGAACAATGTATCATCACCAAACTTGTAGAGAAGGGTTGGGGGTACTTTACAAAAAAAAAATTTGGTGATGATACAATTTTCAGGGGCTTTGCAATCAGCTCACAAAGTTAGCATATCGAAAAATTCGACCATCTCTAAACAGAATACCTTTACTGGAACTTTGTCAGGATACAACAAGGTAACTTGTAAAATATAAATGGCCTTGGCCAGTCCTTATAGATAGACTTCAATGTCTCAGTTTGGCTGTACTCGCTCACTGTGCGGCCTTCTGTTTGGCCTGGAGGTCAACTGGTCCATGTCAGTAACTGGGTGTCAGGCTTCGGAAGCCAAGGTCTGGTCCAGACGGCTGTATCAGCAGGCAGCTGCTAGCCAATCTTCACATCGGGGCTCACCCAGAGCAAGGGATTACCAGGAGGACTGTTTTGCCTAGGAGCCACCTGCACGCTCCACACACCTTCCTCACAAGGCAAGGGTATCTCATTCCCCTCCACAGAGACCAAGTCTCCCTCACACTTGTCTCTGGAAAAAGGCACCAGACTTCCTGGATCACTCCCTTTTATGTACTTTGTCCTAAAGCTCCCCCTAGAAGTTCCTTCCCTCAAAATGGGGCCTGCTACTACCTCACAAAGGTGAGTGAAATCAAAAGCTTAAGTAGTTAGTTCACATGAAGCTTTACATCTTCTGTAATGTTAAAGATACTTGCCACATTCTACCAGCTTCTTCAGTTCTACCTCTTACATCAGTCTTTATTACAGAACAAACCAAGTTAAATATGTTTGAAGTAGGCCATTCATAAAATGTTGACTAGTCGACACTCAACTTTAGAGGCACAAGTCAATGACTCCTGAGAGAAGTCGACAAGTTGAGTGTTTTTTCTCTTTCTGTATGCACAATTGTATACATAATGCAGTCTCTGTCTCTGGGTTTTGAGTTAATATATTATTATAATCACTTCATAAAAAGAGCGGGAATTTAAACATAAGAGAAGAGACATGGTAGCAGAGGCAGTAGGTGACAGACACACATCACAAGTATGGATTTACCAACATGATGGATCTCTGTATGGCCGACATTTTCTTAGAGTGGGATCGATCGCTCCAGGTGGGATCAGCATGTGAGTTCTTGAACGAACACTAAATCAACCCGTGTGTGGCCAGTTTAAGGCTGCTTCATAAACAAGAATGAATGCACTAATTAAAGAGACACCAATATATATATGAAGTGTATAAGTGTAAGTTTATGAACATGATTTTATATTTTTACTCAATGGTTTAATAATCTTTTTACTGCAGATGTGTTTCTTTTAAAAATCAAAAAACTCTTCATGCACTTGTACATGCTATACTCAACCCACTTCAGCTGTCTCAATCATCTAAACCCTAGGTGCCCAACATGCGGCCCGGGGGCCACATGCAGCCCTTCGGGTGTTTTTCGGCGGCCCCCCACAGTCCTCTTCTTGCGGCCCCCCAAAAGCTAATTATTAATGCATAGGGCATAGGAACTATGTCTGGGATCTTAGAGTGGGAAGAGGAGGAAAGGCGATAAACTTACATGATAGGAGAATGTGACCCAGATGCTACCTGAGCATGTCCCTCGCCTCTCCTGCTTTAGTGTTGGCAGGGGATCAGCAGACAGGTGAGCGCCTATACTCCCACTATTCCACCAATGAACTTGGGGTGAAATATGTTGTGGAACATAACCTGAGAAAAGGCTTTGATGATATCTATGAGGCACATAATCTTTGACGATGTATATGACACAAAATTCGCATTATTATCCTACAATGCTCCCTAATGCTTAAAGTATCATTTAAAACATAGTGTGTACTAGCTATGCATGCTGTAATTTTTTAATTATAAAATGTTTATAGAAGTCAGTATAGATTGAAAATGTTATGTGCGGCCCTTTAGTGATGCAGAGGGCCGCACTTGTGGCTCTCCATATCAACTTAGTTGGGCACCACTGATCTAAACATTCAGCACAACTTCTGTTGTTCCCGATTTCAGATGAACCACAGCATTTAGCAGGGGACAGGAACTACGCTTTATTCAACAGGTGCCAAAGACCGGCCACAGAAGCTCAGCAAGGGAGCCAAGATGAGAAAATCAGATGAGGGGTCAGGTGTTTATAGACAACATTTTTAAAGGCAGGACAGTGTACATTTGGCCCAGTATGTTATGGACCAAATAAAAGTCTAAAAGTAAAAAATAATTTATTTTATGAACTAAAAAATATATACATATTATTATAACTGCAGCACAAGGTCTAAGTATACAAAACAAAGTTGGCTTTTGAGAAAAGGGACCCAAAGATTAAGCTTCCTATGGCTTTGTTTAATAAATCCAGCTCTGCTGTGGCACATGTAGTACGTCCTATGAATAGGATTGTTGTCGGCATAGAACAAATTACACAAAATACATTTATTTCTTCTTTGGTCTACAAGTCGCCAGAAATACTATTACTGCAAATGTTCTAATAAAGTGGTGGCAGTTTGTTAGAATCCAGGCTGATGAAAGTGGATAGAACTATAGCGCTGCCTACGTCTGGCTTTCATCTTTCCCAAGGCCCTTCAGTACTGGCGCAGCAAATAACTTGCACAATGACTACATGGTCATGACCTCGAGGACTTCAAGGCCTTCCTCCAACATTATGTGGGACCTTTTTCTTCACCTCTACTCAGTCACAGAATTGCTAACTGCTAGATGATATTATCAGAGCATAATCATTGTTCACTAAGGTAATTGATCTGAGAAATAGTTGTAATTGGAATACACCAGGAGATATTTTAGCCTCTATAAAAGCACACATGGCTGGTCTGGGGGTTGGGAAATGTGAAGGCCATGAAAGAAGGACTATGATATAATAAAAGATAGATATAATAAAATATATAATGATCCTGATGTCCATCAGTTCATACAGAATAGCTTTCTATCAGCCATACTCTGAGGGCACAATAACTACTATGATTGAAATACATAGATGCTTGTACAAACAACTTACATTTTCCATATTGACCGATCACTTGTGCTGCTTGCAAATATTTGCAAACTTATTGTGAATATCAGCATTTCAAGATCTAGAATATAATGGTATATCTTCATAATCACGAATATTCGAGCTAAGCAAGAGCCCTACCACTACCTACCACTTTAGCTAGCCATACACCTGATGATTTTGATTGATCGGTGAGGTTGATCGATCAGGAATCGATACCTGCCCACCTGGTAAGATTGACCCCCAAAAAAACTATATTTATAACTTACAATAAAGGTTAAACATTTCACAAAACATTAGATCTCCATGGGGGGGGGGGGGTTACTTCACAATTCCCAGTGAGCAGAAAGGGGTTCAAACTGATAAACATTTCTACATATGTGAATTGTTTTATACTTGATTGTTGGACATACTAACAGCTTTTTACCAACTGCTGCCAATTGGGTGATTTGTACCTTATGTCACAGTCACCTGATTACTATGTCAAGTTATTGGTCAGTTTGACACCTAAGCTTTAGTCTAGAACAGCCCTATGGTCTAATCATTTTTCACTATGGTAATTGATCTGAGAAATGGTTGTAATTGGAATACACCAGGAGATATTTTAGCCTCTATAAAAGCACACATGGCTGGTCTGGGGGTTGGGAAATGTGAAGGCCATGAAAGAAGGACTATGATATAATAAAAGATAGATATAATAAAATATATAATGATCTTGGGTACTCTGATGTCCATCAGTTCATACAGAATAGCTTTCTATCAGCCATAACTACTACGATTGAAATACCTAGATGCTTGTACAAACAACTTACATTTTCCAACTTGACCGACTTGTGTTGCTTGCAAATATTTGCAAACTTATTGTGAATATCGGCATTTCAAGATCTAGAATATAATGGTATATCTACATTATAACGAATATTCGAGCAAGAGCCCTACCACTACCTACCACTTTAGCTAGCCATACACCTGATGATTTTGATCGATCGGTGAGGTTGATCGATCAGGAATCGATACCTGCCCACCTGGTAAGATCGACCCCCCAAAAAACTATATTGATTTTGGTTGATTGCTCTGCGATCTCTGTATCGTTAGTGGGGACCAACCAGTTCCTGTTTGATTGGACTAACGAAGTAAGTACAAGCACTTCAGATACACTCATCCTAACATAATTTCTGATTGAATTTATTTGAGGAATCAACCTTTTTGGGGAGCCTTTGATTTTTGGCGACAGATTAACGATAAATGTATTAACCAAGGTGGTCTGCACCTCGGTCACTTTGCAATCGATTGTTGATTATTCGATTGCATGTTCCGATACACTTTAGAGACAATCGTAAAAGAATCTATGGCTAACTTTACGATATAGGAAACTCCCCAGGAGTAATTTTCTGCTGTGTTGTGTAGTTCTGGGAGAGAGAGGAGTGTTATTGTTGTGATCTGTGCTTTGCTGAATCATCTGCTGTCCCTTATTCCATTACACTAGATAGTTGTATATAATACAGATTGTTAGACATAGGCTGTCAGTACAAGTTACATAGTAGTAATCAAGGTAATTTGGGTAAAAAAAAAAAATAACAATATGCGCATGTACAAGTGATTGCACAATAAATGTAATAATGACTGAAGATCACACATTCTAGAATATTTGGTGAAAAAAATGTGATTTTACAAATACTGCCATCACTTTTCCAACACATAGCAAATGTATTTGATTGATTTAGCTGAAAGACCTAACAATTGGTTGATGTTGATGGAACAAAAAAATCTAAAGGCCCCCATACACCTTACAATCTTTCACTACAATTTCTGTACAATCAACTTTTGTTCTACCAAAACCATGTCATATGAGGAGCTTTCTAAACCTTCCAATCACTATGTATTCTATCAGGGAGGACCCGGCACTACATAGCAGTGATATATACCTTCCAATCACTATGTATTCTATCAGGGAGGCCACTTTGGTTGATCTAATGGAAATTGTATGGATTGATCTTAAGATGTATGGAGGTCTTAACTGAGTATTCCCACTTTTAGAGTCATGAGCTTGGTATGGTATCCATCAGTCTCTTGTGTAAATTTGACATTTGAATTTGACAGTCTCTCTTTGAAATTTGACAAAGAATGACATTTTTCTGTAGAAATTGTAAAGCATTAGAACATCTCAAAGTCTTAAGAAGATAGAATTTAACTTTTTTGCAATTGCAATTAACTTACAATAAAGGTTAAATATTTCACAAAACATTAGATCTCCATGTGGTGTAGCAGGGTGCCATAAGGTTTGTTTATTAGGTTAAAGGTGCACAGACACAGGAAAGGGTAAAGCATGCTCTGTCTGGAGTGATGTGCACTGCTGTCACCCGATCCTGTTGTTTTTGCATCGTAGATGTGTCTGTATCTTTTCAAAGGTTGGGGGATTCCAGAATCTTCTGGAACCCTCTGGGTGTTGCCAGCCTAGGCGGGGGGTGCCAGCCTGATAAGTTTATAAAAAGGGAAGCTAAAAAGATAGTTGGGTTTTCAAAAACCAAAAAAGCTTTTTATTTCAAGGCATTCAAAATGAGACCAAAAAATCAGTGTGAGCAGTTTATTCAATGATTATTAATCCAATATTCAACATATAACGTTCATCAAGAAGTGAAATCCAATATTCAACGTGTAACGTTCATCAAATATGCTTCAGTCATGTATATTATATACTCGACACGTTACGCTGTATGCTTCTTCAGGAGTGTATATGTAGCATTGATTCATGAATATGCAGTAGATCTATGGATGATGGACCCATATGAGAACTTGTACATTTGCAATTCAATGCCAGTTAAATAGGTAATATTTACCTTATGCGTAACTGGGGTATTGTATAAGGAATTTACCCTCTCAGTAGGTAGTCGCCACCCTTTTTGGCCACCATCTCCAACTCCAGAAGTTTTTTGGTTTTTTATATCAGTTGGGATGTGGCATCATATATGTTTTTTAGGTCAATCCAGAGTCCCTTTTTAGATAGTTGGTTCTTCTTTTAAGAGAGCTAGGACTGCAGCAGTTCACACTATCAGTCTGTGTCATGGCCGCATGGGACACGCTTATCAGCCTGCGGCAAGAAGACCTGTCTGGGCATGTGATTATCAGTCCAACTCCTACAGCGGCTGGTGCAGTAAGTGACCTTCTCTTTGGAACCTTTTCCTAAAATACTTTGCCCTACCCATGGGCTGCAGGGAAAATGCACTTGTCCACTTTATTGTGGATTACAATAAAGTACCCCAGTTTATTGAAATGGCACTACTGCTGTAGACATTCACGTTATTGGAGAGGGTACTGTGAAATAAGAGTCTGCGGACACTTGAGTGTAGAAGTCTACCCAAAAACGTGTGTTTAAGGTTGTAGAATGGGGGTTCCTCTGAGCTTCCATCACGCATAACTGTCACCATTCCTCTCTCTGCTGGTTAATTACTTGAATCAATGAAAACACATGAAAGTGGGGAGTGACGTTGTCACATATTATGTAAGCATGGGTTGTTAGCATGTGCAATGGTGAAGTTACATCTTCTGACACCAACCTCTACTGCTAACCCAAAGCTGTAACACTGGCCTGCAAATGTCCCATGGAAACATGTTTACCATGGGATAATGTATAGCATGCTGCACTAACAGCAACGCAGAGCACATAGTGTTAAAGAGCCCTAAGGTTGAGTCTCCACTAATGTCAAACTCTCAACCATTTGTGTGCTTTAAAAACATTTCCATTGATAATCAATTGATCAGTACGCATTAAATCTTCAGCGCCGCATTTATAGAGAATGTGTTAAATGCGTCCTTGATGCAGTGGTTGGGTGTTGATGGGTTCATGTTTTCTTTGGCATAGAATAGTAATGGACCTTTTGCCACCACATCAACGCTCAAACATTTTCATGCTTTGCTAAAACAAAAAAAAACTTTTATGTAAGGATGTTTTACATTTAATTTATGTTAGTTCACACAAATACCTCATCCATCTGCTCTTGATCGGCCCTTCTGTCAAATGTAAGAACCCATTGTTGGCCATGAAGGAAGAGAAACAATATCCTATAATACAATATTGTTTGTGCATCCTGTTCTCTAAGCACAGTCAGCTAAGGTTGTATGAATCTATATATGACAAAAGAACTATATTTACAATATAACCTTCGTTCTTGTCGTGATTCAACAGACATTGGCTGAGAACAATCCCTCTAATCTATCACTAGGGATTTGAAAGACATTACAGATGATATAATCAAGAGATTACAGCGCAGTGTTTTATTTCAGTGTTTGGTCTACACATTGATACAGTGAATCCTACAATGTATGTAAATGTAAGCGAACACTCAGGAACAAGTCATCCCTTCTGAGACTTGTATTGTCTTGGATTAAGGTTTGCCTTTTGAAACATGGAAATTTTCTGGATTTTCAAACAAAAAGTGTATAACAATGATCCTGAAGAATCAATGAAAATTCCATAGTCGGCATACTAAGCATTCTTATAATATAGAGGATTTATAAGTCTCTTCAATATGCTTTGTTTCTCAAACTCAGCAGATCGGCTAATGGTACGATCCAACATGAAAGCCAGGCAGTCCATTGCAGGAAGTCAGGAGCTCACTGTGCACTGACCATAGATAAAGATAGACACCACATTTAATTGGTTTATTTAATTCCCAGGTAGGAGGTTGGATGATACCATCTACCATTCAACATAAAGGACTCATAATATGGTGAAGAATCAATGCCATGGACTACCAAATGTGGGTTCACACGTGTAGACTTAAGGTGGGTTTACACGTGTAGATTTTTTCATCAATCAACTGCCAATTAGATTTTTTGTTCGATGCCATTGTCGTATATTGTTCATTCATTTATTGAATGTAACATTAGATTTTGGTGTGGTTGTGGTTTCAGGGCAGTGTGAATTCATAGGTTACATTACATAAAGTATGCAGGGGCCTTAATTGTGTCCCTAAGGGCTCAGCATTGATATTACGGTTGCAATGTTTCAACAACAATCCAAAAACTAAATGGGAACCATGAAATACAATACCAGAGAGACGTGCTGTCACAGATCTCCACAGGGCAAGAGGATCTGTGTCTGCATTGCCTGCATCTAGCTCCTAATACATTCCTTGCCTCAGAGGGTTAACTCTCCTGCAGCCAAGCTCCCTCTGCTGGACACTTGTGATGCTCCTTACCTTGTAAGCTGCTCCTCCCTCCTGCACTATTTAAGAGTGTCTTAGGCAACAGGAAGGTGTCTGGACAATAGGTCTCATGTGTTTACCTCCACCCTTATTGCTTATTGACTTCCTGGTTCCAGACCCTCTGCTCGTCCAACTGATTATCCGTACCTCTCGATCCTCGGCACTTCGTTCCAGTACCATCTCTTCCCGGCTCCAGACCCTCGGCTCGTCTTATGGACTCCGCTTATCTCTACACTCCTGGCACTACATTTGGTATATCACCAGCAGCCAACTTGCACGGGTGCCGCAACCTGGGGTTCGTCTGCAGCACATCTATTGCGGGCTTCTCTGGTGAACCCTTAAGCTAGCCATACACAGTCGGATTCCATGGCCGATCGATCACTTATCCGATCGATTCTGGCGATCTCAGCGGGAATCGGAGGTCTGATCGATCGGCCAATTAAGTCTGTCCGATCACTGCATACCACCTTGTCCCACGGATTCCTGGACGATTCCGTGTCCGATCGCTTACTTCCCGAATGGCAACTCCCCCTGATGTGTGCAGAATCGGATCAGAAAGACCAACATGTTGGTTCTCTGTTGGATCCGATTCTGGGCCCCCTCGGACATGATCGGACAGACAAGGTGGGCTTCACGCGATTCCGGGACGATCGTTTCGCTTGCACACGCCCGGACTCGATAGTCGCGGAATCCGATGGGAAACGGACCCGTGTATGGGGGCCTTTAGACTCTGCACCCCAGATTGCACCTTTGCCAACTGTGCAAGTTGGTCCAGTGGGTCCACACCCTTGAATATCCGGTGTCACCCTTGCTCTTGTGTTACCTGCTGTGACACGTGCACTACAACGATGACTTCGTTGGCATAAAAACATTTAGACAGATTTAACTGCTCATACAGAGATAGGCTCCAACTGTTTACTGCTGCCCTTTACCTCTTACCACAAATTCAATGAATGTGAACATGGATATTAAATTATGGAAGCATTCATGGAAACTGAAAATAGAACACAAACTATATTTTTCTGGAATCAAACAATTGTTTATGTTCAGTGGCCTCCTTACCATAATGAGGGGTGACTCACAGTTCTAAGGGTCACATCTGTTTATTAATTTATTTGGCCTTCCGCTGATCAAATGATCAGTGTGAAATAGTACTTGATGGTATGCTGAATCACTGCTGTCAGAAATATTTTATATTCTAGATTAAAAAAGATTTTTAAGTAGAAAATAGAAATTGACGAGCCAGAATCTCGGTTAGATCAAGTCTAATGTTCCCACTTAGGCAATAGGCCATGGGGCGGACGCGAATCTAAGCACGTGCTGTGGCCGCAGCTGATCCCTTCCATTTAGTTGAATGGGCTTATCCCGACTAGTGATGATCGCGAATATTCGGATTCCGAATATTAATCGCAAATATCAATTCGGAAATTCGCAAAGATGTTGAATATATTGCCGAATATTCGCAATTCCGGATATTCAGTATTTTTTATCCATTACACTTCCCTCTCAATGCAAGTGGACGAATGGGAAGGCTGCAACAAGAGCTTAGCAACACCATCAACAGTTTTTAAATTGAATATTAGGGTGATGCGAATATTGCGAAAATCGTCACTTTTGAAAATTCGCACACAAATTCGCGCCATGTTAAACATAAATTGCGAGCGCGAAATTCGCAATAAAAACTGCTGACATTTGCAATAGAAAAAAAAAACAGAATATTGCCGAATGCGAATATTTTCCGAATGTTTTCCATAAAATTGTTGCCTATGCCGCTCATCACTAATCCCAACTTCAACAAGGACACGGCCATAGACATGATTTTGTTTAAAACGTGCATGCAAAAATCGAGCACAATCACGTCAGTATGTGGGGCGGACGCTATTAAATGCAAACAAAGATCCCCGGCATCCAATCGCACATGTGATTAAAACATAGCCTTAGGGTTTTTTCCACTTGGGCAATCTCCTGCGATTGTAATAGCGAGGTGGAGATCGCGGCCATGCATTTGAATGGGGTCATCCCCACCTCCATGATTGGCCATGATCAGGTGCGGATGTGGTGCGGTCCATGATCTGAAACGCAACCGAAAATGTGCCAGATCACTCCCAATCGCTTGCCATATTACAATTGCAGGAGATCGCTAAAGTGGAAACATAGCCTTAGTAATAGTAAAGTGGTGTACCATGTTGGCCATCGATGACTATATAGAGTTTGGAGATCAAGTGATACAGTTTATTGGCTGACTGAAGCAAGCTTTCGCGATGTCTCATATCCCTTCTTCAGGCTTCTTCAAAATCTAAAAAAAAATGTATGAAAGTTTGACATGATAGCTAGTATGATGGTGGTGTAATGCTCCACAAATCTAAAAAAATCTACTTACCTTCTGTTCCCTCAAATTATATGAGAGATTCCATCTTTATTTGCCAGGCATCTGGGGGTTAACTCAGGGTGCAATATCACATGTGGCCACTGGGAATGTTTTGAACAGATTTCTATGGAAAAATGTGTCTTATACATTTTTAATGCAGAGCCAATATTAGAGATTTACTCTTCAATCACTGCACTGTCTTCCAGGTGTGCCGCGGCAGGAGTTATCAGAGCCAGGAAAGGTGAGGGGCTGCGAGGGACCTTCTAACAGTTATTTTTTATTAAAATTTTTTGGGGGGGGGTTAATGCATTCCTCCATATTATCGGCACTGATACATTTCTGGTGGTAGGCCCTCCTTAACTGAGTAAGTCTTGTAAAAATACCAATGTATATGGGTGGACACATGGAGGTAGTGTTCTCTTGTCCTGTCTATGTAAAACCACCATTGTTAACCTATCGTCTGGATATAAAGCTGATCTTTTGGTTGCGTAGTTTCACATACTTAAAAAAAAACATTTATTATGAAAAAAAAAAGGACAGACTCGTGGGTTAAGAGTGGTCAAAACTTATGTTCCCTCCACTATTTTTTTTTTTTTTTTAGATACAAACGTTTGAATTCAAAGAGACCTGCCAGCAAGCTCCCAATCACTAATTTTGTGAAATGCCTCGATAAAGGATTGTTTGTTATTGTTGTTTGTTATATTGTTCCTACGAAGTTGTGTAGAAAGAAATGTAGAGATGGTACATTTTTAAGTAGTTACAGCAAGTAGTTTCCTATGATCAGGGGTGCACATAACATTTTTAGTGAGCTCCTCAGATGAGTACCAGGAGATGGTGTTTGGTACTCACCCCATATGTAGGGTGGTCTTCCTCACTGTCTCCCTCAATGTCCTCTGCGTCAGCCTCCTGCATGAGATGGGCCTCCCTGTTCCTGATTGAGGCTCCGATTATCTGTCTCCATCCACAGGTCAGCTGGCTTTGGGTCACATGTAACTCTCACAGTACAACACCGTTTGAACCCCCAGATCTCAGTATATAGCTCAGTGGTGTAACTTTTCTCTTGTCGGATTTTACTCTTTCATATGCCTACTCTGACTTTCACCCCCAGATCTCCAACACCCTTATACGTCCAATCTTTTTTTTTATTTGGTCATTTACATTCCCAATTTGACACTCCTTACTGCAACCTTTTATAGTTATTAAAGTTTCCCTGTAGTTATCCAAGAGACATAATTAGTATACGTTTAACATTAATAACAATAAAAATGTTGGCAATTAAAAAAAAAACTTTTACAGGAGTGTGTACATGAGAAAGTGATGTTATGTGGAGCTGTAATCTCAACTCAATCTGAAATATCAGCTTCAGCCACCGGATGTCACAAGAGAGCACTTGCCATCAAATCACAACACAAGCATGGCTTCTCACAGAGCAGGGAGGAGGGGGAGGAAGCTCCGTGCATCTCTCCCCTGTCTGTGTAGTACTCTTAGGAAGGATAATAAATATACACACAGCTAGTTTTTAGACCATTTTGCTTACCAGCGTACTGCATATGTGCACCCTTGCCTATAATCACATACATTGCAGGAGGTACTTATAGTGTAAGTACCTCCTGCAATGTATGTGGTTTTCCCGGCCCACGCCAAGTCCCATGAAGTTGGCTTCAGGCCTGTTGATGACAATCAACAGAAGAATTATAATAGGCAGAAGATCTGGATTGAGAAGAAGCATGGAGTTTATAGAAGTGCATGCTGATATGATAGCACCATGGTAAATTGTACAAGCCAATAAAGTAAACAATTGAGTGGCTATAGGGCCTAGCCATTCTGCTTGTCATTGTCCATGACCACGAGTTATCATATTTACAATGCTTGTAGATGACCTGAATATAAAGTACTCATATTATAAAAATGGTGTAAATCCAGCGCGATCACTCCTTTGATAATTGAGGATTAGTGGAATTGGTAAATTCTACACTTAGAGCACTTCATCACCACTGAGTATCTGGCCGGGATGTAACCTCACAAGCTGCAACTCACTGTTCCTGAAACATCTGGTTTATCTCTCCGACACTCTAATAAGGGATTATGGGGCTGCTTCCACGCGGATCTGCAATTTTGTAAATATATCAGCTGGTTTTGCCGTTCATAAAATTGCTGTCATGATGGAAGTGTTTGCGTTAAAGGTTTATGATTTGGATTTATTTTGCTAGGTAATTATTCACACACTACATGTCATTAAAAAATGCAAGTGTGAATATTAAATGTGTAGGAAAAAGTGGAAGAATAAGGCTGGGTCTATACTATACTGCCCCAGCAACCACGGAGAACTTTATGGGCACATAGGCGTGTGCGTGTCTATAGTGCCCGCCCGCTGTTTGGCCACTTTTTCAGTGTGTATAGGGCACATCGTACTATGGGTCAGCAATACCGGGTCCTATACATTTCTATTAGCAAACCACACCCGGAAACACATCGTGCACGGTTTACCTGCATCACACACCACGCCCACTATTTACCAATGGACCCCCATCACCCGGCCAGGTGTTGTGAATCTGCACCTGCTGCCGCACCGCCCATATAGACTGGCATGTCATTTACCATAGGGGCACTTCCCATAGGGGCACTTCATGATTTTCCCCGAGGTCTGGGCACGGCCAAACCACACAGAACTCTATAGTGCAGACGCAACCTAACTGTAAGAAACTCACTGTGATTTGGGTGTACCCAAAAGGTGAGCAGTAACATGGGAGAAGTTTTCAATAATAATATTTTCGGATGGAAGAAGGAATGGAGGTTTGTGCAATGTATGAGCTTTGCCATATTAGTGGCTTCAGGCATCAAAGAAGACCCGATATGTGCATTTTCTACAAGGGTATAGTATCAGTTGCCTACAAGCCTGTCCTGTATTGTGATGTGATGGGTCTACATAGACCAGGGACGGGCTAACTAAGGCCTGGGGTCCAGGTCCGGCCTTTGAGCTTTTCGTTTAAGCCCTTTGATTATAAGATTCTCCCCTCTGCTCATTCTCTGCACAGATGCCTAGACCTCGACCTAGGCCTCAGGGATGTTACAGTGGAGTGATCATGACCCCTCATCCTCATGGCGACAACAGGCAGTCTCTAGCAATTATCTCTGCTCATTGCAATGAATGTGATATGTTTAGCGATATGTTTAGCGAACTTGTTGGTGACTCTGACTCCCTCCCAAACATTTTGAAAAATTCAGCAAATCCCAACAGAAACGTTGACATTAATTGTCACAAATGCTTATGAATCAAGTAGAAGGAATCCTGCCTGATCTCACCTGAGCAAATATAGTAAAATATGTGAGGCCCAAACCTTAGATCTTGCTGGTAACAGAACTATGAACTGTCTGGGCTCCCTGGTAAATATTTAAAAATTCCAGCTTGTTCTCCAAATATATCTTCTACTCAGGATTCTGTGACAAGTGTGAATGGACAAAGTCAGAGATATTAATTCCCAGTATGTGTACATTGGTATGTCAGGTAGCACATGCGTATCCCATTTCTGGTTGGGGTGACTGATGGAAAAGTTTTCAACCTAGATCTTTTTTTGTGGTATTTTATTATTTATTAATGAAAGACTAAGTGCCCCCATACACCTTTAGATTTCTCTGTCAGATTTCCTTTAGATTTCCTTTTGTTCTACCAAAACCATGTAATATGAGGGACTTTCTAAACAATCAAGTCTACCTGTGTTCAATCGCAGGGGACCCTATACTACATAGGTGTTGGTAGATCTAAAGGATATCTGACAGAGAGATCTAAAAGTGTATGGCCAGCTTAAAGGTGGCCATAGACGGTTTGATTTTTAGCCGATTTTGCCACAGATCTACTGCTGTATGCGTTCACAGCGGCAAGTTTAATGCTTAAAGCTTAAATTCAGTGATAATTCAATCTAAAGGTAGCCATAGGCGAGGCGATTCTCCTGATGATGTCATCCCGCCGCAGCCCGCCCCTCAGCTGATTGGTAGTGATAATAAATAGTTGCACACAACCTTCAGCAGTGATTACACAGTTGCAGTGATTTCAGTGGCAGAAGGGGCCTGAGCAAAGATTGCAGAGTAAAATGGGGTCAGTATGAGGGATGAGTGTTTAAGTTGAGTGTAGGTGTGCAGCTCTCAAAATGGACAACAAAACAACAGACAAGATACTCACATTGAAGGAGGTTTACAAGGATTGATCTCTCAGGGCCATGTGTTTTCCAGGATGACCTCACTGGTTGGGGATGAGATCACTTTCTACTTACAGATGCTGGGGAGCTCAACAGGAACAATGTGATGCGTTTCGAGCGGAGGCTCTTTTTCAACCTATGGTACTTTGTTGTACTAGGTTGTGCGCCTCTGTCCTTATTTGATCGCTGGAATTCGGCCAGGTCGGTTCACGAACAGGCGGATCGGACTTTTAGAATGTCAGGCATCCTTCTGTTCGTGGGAAGATTCAAATTCCCCGCCTGACGTCACTGATGTCACTTCTGGTGCTGAATATTCACTAGAAGACCGGGTTCTTTACCCAGTCTCTAGTGAAAATATTCCTCCTCTGGCCGGATCTTTCTGCGACTGATCCGGAGGCGAACGGGGCGGGTCAAACACCCGTACTGTTTGCTGGCTGGAAGAAAAGCCAACATGTCATGTTGTGTGCCCCCCTTTGTGTGCCCCCCATTGCTTTGGATTGGGACTGCTAACCCAAAGTAATGGGATCATCCGGGAATGTACTGAAATCTCGGATCTGACAAGCGGGAGATTCCTGGTCGATCTGCCCAGGTGGGCCCACCCAATTTGTGGCCGGGCGACCTTCATCACGTGCAGTCGATTTCCAGGAAAAAGGAAGTAAAAACTTAATGTCTATGGCCGGCTTTACTAATGATCTCATATATATATAGATGTGTGAAAGCAAATGGACTGTAGGATAAAAAATGGCAGCTGTACAGTAGTGATGAGCGGCATAGGCAATATTGGAATTCATGATATTTCATGAAAAATTCTACTAATATTCGATTCTATATTCGCGGATATTTGCAATTGCGAGCCCATTGTGAAAATATATTTGCATCCCAATGCACAATATCGTGAATATATTATAAGTTGTGAATATTCACCGCCATATTTGCAAAATTTGCGAATTCTCGAATAGCTGATATTCGCCAAATATATTCGCAATTTGAATATTCATATTTTTTTTTTTTATGACATTTTTTTTTAAAAAAGTTATACATACATTTTATCATCACATACTTCATTCATCTCTTCAAAAAAAAAAATTTCCTCCATAACTATTCCATTACTGATGTTCTATCTTAATTATCCTGATTTACCGCCTCAAGTCCAATAAAGTTGTCCCATTTGTTCCAAATTTCATGGAAGTTTTTAATCTTATCATTTATGCATGCCATAAGGTATTCCATTGTTCTAATCTCCATAACTTTATCAAAGAATTCCTTAAGGGTTGGCGCAGTACTGGATTTCCAGTTGCCTGAAATCACGCTTCTTGCGGCCATCAACATATGTTGTGTCATTCTCTTTTGCTTTTTATTTAATAATTTTATTGTTGCCCCCAAGATATGCGTTTTCATATCCAACTGGATTATCCTTCCCATTACTTTATTCATGATGTCATTAATACTGCTCCAATATAAATACAAATCTGGACAAGTCCAGAATATATGGTCTATTGTCCCCTTATCTCTCTTGCACCTCCAACAGTTCTCTGAGGCCTGGGGGTATATTCTGTGGAATCTGTCTGGGGTGTAGTACCATTGAAAAATTATTTTATACAGGTTCTCTCGATAAGACATGCATATAGACATTTTACTTGCATTATCCCATATTTCTGACCATTCTCCTTCTGTTATCTCTTGTCCCACCGCTCTTTCCCATCTATTCATATACGAACCCTTTATCTTCCTCCAGTGTCTTATATATTATGGAGATCATACCTTTTTGGTTTACCTTTTGGCTACACAATTTTTCAAATGGGGTTAGCTCTCGCAGTCTTTCTGTCCGGGTCCTTCCGTGGATGTAGTGAGCAATCTGAAGGTGGGTATATCTTTCACTTTCGGGTAGATTTTTCTGTAATTTCGCAATTCGAATATTCAAGCTCAACACTACTGTACAGCTGTAAGCTTGTGCTATCCCTTATGAAAAAATACTTTTATATTCTTGTCTGTGTCCTTGTTGGCAGCATTCCCGCCATCTTTTTCTCCGTCCAAGTGCCTTTCAAATAGAAAGGAAATAATTTTCCCTAAATTCTGTTTACAAGCTGAAAATCTCCCAGTGACACAGACACCATCAAAATATTAACAGAGCTCCCGACGCTTTCTTATTTTATCATATTACTACTAGTGATGAGCGGCATAGGCAATATTCGAATTTGCAATATTTTGCGAATAATTCTAATATTCGATTTTATATTCACGAATGTGTTATTTGCAAATCTAGATTCACAATCCATGCCCATAAGCATCCCAATGCGAATATTCGAGATTGCGAATATCCGCTGATATTCGCCGAATATATTTGAAATTCGAATATTCGAGCTCAACACAAATTACTATCAGTGATTATTTTGATATACTTTAACCAACACGAAATTGTTAAAATGTAGATGTTCTCTGGCAGCTGATAAATGAGAACACAAAAAAAGTGATTCTTCTTGGAAGTCACAAATATCTCCAGATCCAGAAACTTGCCATACTATTGCTGATGGGATTCATGCCATTTCCCCATGAAGACATAGAAGGTGATCAGTATAGATGTAATCCCAAACCGTACCCATGGAATTCCTCACTCTAACTCCCAGAACCCCTCACCCCGAACACCCTAGCCTAACCTAACCTATCCTAAAGGAGATTACTCCACCCCTGTGATGTGCCTACCAGGGTAGCTCATCTCAATGGGTAAAGCCCCTCATACATGGGTCGATACCTGTTTGATCAACCCTCGATTGATTGCAGCATGGTGACGTCACCACGCTGTAC
>CM070035.1:26253814-26269303 GCA_036250615.1 Ptychadena robeensis
TGTAATATGTCAGTGTAATGTATGTGGGGGATTTTTTTTTTGAGTTTACTTCCGCTTTAAGTATATTTGTGGTCAACACATTTTTCTTTAGCCAAAATAGAATATGAGTTCTGGTGCAGTAGACAGTCTCAGGTTATACTATGGGTACCACATGCAACAAATGACAAAATACAGAACAAAAGGATAGACACGTGTATAGCCTTATTTTATTACACATCTCTTTTACAGTTTCAAATCTCTCTTGTAATTATTTAAACACTGTTAGAAGTGATAAGAAATGCTGGTGTGTCCTATTCTTAAAGTACAGTATGAAATGTTCTATTATAAGGGCATTTTCAAAGAAGGCCACATCCCGAAATTAATATACAAAGAGAAGAGTGTTCGATGGGAGATTTCCTCGCATCGACCTAAATTCCCCCTGGGGGTCAGACCAGGGGCAAGGGGACTTTAAAGGCCAAAAAGGTAAATGAGTATTTGGGTAGAGTAAATACATACAATTTAATAATGTATATAGATAAATAAAAACTAAAACATTGCATCGATCATATAGAGAAAGTACACAAACAATAAACATGTCGATTAACCTCAAATAGCATATATAATTTTAGGATCAATCATCGTATTATAGGTAATCAAAGTACAAGGTTCAGTAGGGTGATAATTCAGCATTGGAATCCATCCCGACGTACGTTTCGTCAACAGTGGACTTCTTCAGGGGATATTGGTCCAGATGTCCTATTGGATTTAGGACAGTGCCAGTAAAGAACAGAAATTTAGATGGTAGATAACCAAATAAGGAAAAGAAAGAGAAGGTGGAAACAAAAGGAGAACAACAAAGCAAGAAAGGAGAGGAAAACTAGTACAGTATGAAATGTAACAATATATTCAGATCTCGAAATTTGGATTTAGAGATTTTGTTTCTTTTTACAACAGATTATAAAAGATGCGCAAGGCTTCTCACCAGGTTGGCGGTCAGTCCGATGTGTATGGATGGGTAACACAATATTGTAAGTAAGCCATTTTATATTTTTCTTTCTGCAAATATATTAAGAATCACGTTGTTTGCATATTTCTTGGTAAATAATTTAGACCTTGGATTTTTTAATACCCAACTTGTTAATAGGAAATATATGGCCTAAAACAGTGGTGGGCAACTGAGTTGATATGGAGGGTCACAAGTGTGGCCCTCTGCATCACTAAATGGCCGCACGTAACATTCCTAATCTATACTGACTTGTATAAGTATGTTTTAATAAAACAAATTACAGCATGTATAGCTAGAAGACATTATGTTTCATTTTTTAAGTAACAAAATAAAAAAAAATAATACTTCAAGCATTAGGGAACACTGTAGTGTGGTGATGCACATTGTGTGTCATGTATATCATCTAAAGTATGTGCTTCAAAGCCATTGATTATATCGATGGGGCACCTAACCAGCAGACAGGTGAGTTTCTATGCCCTATGCATTAATAGTTAGGTTTCAGGGGCCTCAAGTGGAAGACTGAGGGGGGCTGCCAAAGAACACCCAAAGGGCCGCATGTGGCCCCTGGGCCGCAGGTTGGGCAACTAGGGCCTACACCATGACAACCTGGGATTAAGCTTCCCTCCAGCTAGTATATAAACAAACACTTGCGTCTCAAATTTGTACCATATATAAATTCACATAGTCCTAGCAACTTGGCCTGGTCTTCTACCTTATATAAACAGTAGGGGCTACAAGCTGACTTTAAGGCTTGTGCTCACTGTTATCTGAGCAAGGCACCCGTGGTGCTGTTATGAATGTGACGAATGCCACATCTCCAGTGCACCACATCGTGGTGCCGCCGGAGACACATCCATTGAAGATCAATTGAAGAGCAAGCAGCACTGTTTTTATGTGTCTTTGGTATGCTAAATTAACAGCGGCAAAGCTGCAGGAGCGTTCCCTTAAGCCTGCCATACACACGCCGATGTGTGCAGGCAGACTAGTCCCGATATCTTTCCGGGAGGCTAACGTGATGACGTCATCACGTTAGCCTCCCGTTGCATTATGGGGCCCCTTCAATCGGATGGGCACCCTTTGTGTGCCGGCCATAAGCTGCAATGAAGACGCCGCTTCATTGCAGCTTATGGCATCGGTTCCCATCGGCCAGAGAAGATCGGACATGTCCGTTCTCTGGCCGGCCGAGAAGTGGGCACATGCCGATTAGCGTCCGGTTTTTAACCTGACCGACGGCGTGAGCGCGCATGCCCGTCTGTCAGATTAAAAATCGGCCGCTTATCGGCATGTGTATGGCTAGCATAAGCAGGGAATCCTCTGACAAATGTGCTGGTGCACATGGAGGCATGGCCTTTGAGTCTTTGTTGTGCACTTTGAGTATGCATTACTTAACAGTACATACAGCTAAAAAGGTCAATGATGGCTTCCTTTAAAGCCAAAATTGCTTTAGTAGGTACATGCAGGGGCGGTCCTCGGAAGACCAGCACCCTGGGAACCTCCTCTGATGTACGCCACCCCACACGAGTCTCACGTCACTCCCGGGGGGGGGGGGGGAGAGACTCTATTCATGGCATCTGGTAAGAATCCAAAGCAGAAATTGACTGTTTTTATTAAATAACCCTAAAAATTGATAAAGTGAAGACAGATTACTGACACTTAATCTATGTTTGCCTTTTAATTGCCTACGCCTCTTATCATTACGTGGCAAGTAAGAGAACACAGCATATCTGAGGTTTGGTTTCTGGACTGATGCTAAATCTATAGACACTTCACAGTGATGGCACATAAGCGGGTCCTGACTGATCTGTTGTCAATGTACTACCAACACAAGACCGATGGGACTCTACCTAAACTCCAATTAAAGCCAGGAGACTTCCTGCTTTAGCATTTCTTCTGCTCAGTTTAAAGTATGTCTAACTTATTGCTATTGGAACAATGGAGAAATGTTGGTGGAATTTTGTATTAGTATTTTGGTAGCTATTAAGATAAGTCTTTGCTCATTAGAATATAGAGGAGGGTTTGATGAGGAGTTCAGATTGGCAATAGTAATTCTGGATAAATTAAGGCTGTGGTTCCCAAACTGGGGGATGAAAAGGGGGGCCCTGCAAGGAAAGTTTGGGAACCGCTGTATTAGAGGAATACCATATGTATGACAGTCCAGTGTAAAGTGTACTCACCTGTTGCACTCAATTTCCTTTTCAGGCAAACCCTCTTTATAGGGGTAACCCCCCCCCCCCCCAAACAAAAACCTTACCTGTAATAGGTTAATCCCCTAAATCAAGCTCTGCGTTACTCCTCCTAACTCATTAAATATATTCTTCCAGGCTTAGTAAATAAGCCTAAATGCCACAAAGCAGGTTGAAGAACACAGATTTTGTGTATTGCTACATTTGTTAAATGTTAATAAAATGTTATTTTAAACTTTAATGATAAAAAAAAAATATTTGAGTAAAATATTTCCTTCTTAAGGCCCCCATACACGCCTAGATTTTTCGTTCAATCAACTTAATTCAATTAATTTTTTTTGTTGATTGATTGAAAATCTATGGCAGTCCACATTGTTAGATCGAACTAAAACGATTAAAATTGGGAAAATTCTCGATCGAAAAATGATCGGACATGCTGGAAAATTTTAATCGGTTGTATTGAAATTCAATTCGACCAAAAATCTGTTACTACAGTTGGCATAGATTACAATCAATCACAGATTTCCCTGACCAAAAAAAATTTATCTTTTTAAGTTTATTGAAAGGAAAATCTAGACGTGTATGGGGGGTCTTAAGGAGGATAAGTGCATTTAGCACAATGTGCCATTGTCCTCTTTTCTCCTACATTCCTTTTCTCAGAGAAAAGGTGGTGGAACTCACCCCCCCTCCCCTGGACACGCCCCATCCCACCCCTAGGACCGCCCCCTAAAATTGACCCTTTTATGCCAGGTGTCCACTCCATAAATAGCTCCCCATCAGGGGATTGGGGGCATGTGCGCCAGTCAGCGCAGGCAGGAAAAAAAGCCCTACCTGTTAGAATACTTGCCTAAAAGCCCCCATACACCTTACCATACAATTTCTGTACAATCCACTTTTGTTCTACCAAAACCATGTAATGTGAGGACCTTTCTAACCCTTCCAATCACTATGTATTTTATCAGGGAGGACCCAGCACTACATAGCAGTGATATTTACCTTCCAATTACTATGTATTCTATCAGGGAGGGCCCGGCACTACATAGCAGTGATATATACCTTCCAATCACTATGAATTCTATCAGGGAGGACCCAGCACTACATAGCAGTGACATATACCTTCCAATCACTATGTATTCTACCAGGGAGGACCCGGCACTACATCGTTGTTTGTAGATCTAATGAAGATTGTATGGAAAGATCTCAAGAAAGATCTCTGCAGCATGGATGGGGGTGGAGACACCCTGTCATAGGGCCACTGCCCATAAACAATGAGAAGGAGCCGCCTCTCCCTCGCTGCAGATTGCGAGGGAAGGGAAGAGGAGAGGCACAAAATCGCCCACCCATGGCGCGCCCATAAGATAGGTGGCGGAACTCCTTTCTGGTGCATTCCGCCAGAAAAAAAGCTCTGCTTTCAACCCCCAGATGCTTCAACACCCTTTTTTGCATTAGTAATTTACAATGTGACACCCTTATCTGCAACATTTCATAGCTATTAATGTTTTCCTGTGGTTATCCAAGTGACATAAATTGTATGCGTTTAACAATAACAACTGAAAAAAATTGGCAATCTAAAAAATTTGACTACATCCAAGCAATATTTGATAGGGGGGCTTTTTAGTAGGAAGAATTGTGCTCAGGGACCCTAAAATTTGCATGGATGTAGTTTCATGGGTTAACTGATAACCCCCAAAATGTCAAGGTTCTTCCATTCAGGAGTTCAAAGATCTATGTGTTCAAATTAGGAGAAGTGAGAGTATGCATGCAGCAGAGTAGTGCTTTATGCTCATAGGGAGGCAATATTTAATGGCTGTATTTTAGCTGAAATTTAATGTATAAGTGTTGTAGCTAGAGTGGTGAAACTCGGGGTGTAAGTAGTAGTAGGGAAGCATTACTGATCCTGAAAGTTTCAGGATTATACTATGAATGGTTTTCCTACTATGGATGTTCAAAGTTACACTGTCACACAGGTTTATTCAGCTAAGTTTCTACACAGCTGGAGAGGGTGTGTCCTGTCCGGTGTTTGATTGGCTGGGGAGGACGTATCTGCGGCAGGAGCTACAGAAGGCACTACACAGAATCTTCTGCCTGTCACACTCACATCGGGCAGGAGGAGAGGGGGGCCAAGGGGGGGTTAGACCTCCGGGCCGGGCTGAGAAAAGGTGGAGGAACGCCGTTCCGGTGCAGAATAAAAGCCCTGTGTATATGTATATATATATATATATATACATATACGTGTATATGTGTATATGTATATATATATATATATATATATATATATATATACATACATACATACAGGAGGGGCAGAGGGTAGTCACATGAAGCTGATTTTATTTACCTTTGATCAGAATCCGGACACACTGCATTACACACATACAATTCCTTAAGTGGCAGTGTAGGAGCAAGGCGAAGTCTGTGCAACAAAATAGGTCACAACTTCCTTCTTATTCTTCTTCTAACAATCGGTCCATGTTTTACTACAGTACTACACTGTATGCTCATGTGACAGGCGCCCTTTATTACTGATGGGAATGGCCTCAAGCAGCCAGATCAAATGTATATATCTTGCTTTCTCATTCTAATAAATCTTGTCCAAATGTCAAAAAAATAATAAAGAAGATAATGATGTATGTAATTACCAAGGCGTCACATAATGTTTTTTTACACAGGCAACCAAAGTTAAATATGCAGTTATTGTGAAATAGTATCACAACCATCGTCTCGTTTCATCAGACAGTTGAAAAGGCATTGATAGCTTGTAAATTGCATTTATTAGTAGCAACTAATTAGAATTTATTTCCTAATTTCTCTGACCTAAGTAAAATCTCATTGAGTTCTTGTCTCCACAAGTAGGGAGGGCATCCGTGTCGCCCTTTGTGCACGTATACTTTGTAGGAAAAACGACCCTGCCTCTAGAGAAATGGCCTGGCATGCCCAGTATGTTATACTATATGGGTGCTCTGAAATCAAAAGGTCTTATCTTGTTGGTCCAATAGAGCAATATTGTATAAAGGCTAGAGTTAAGCTAGCCACACATGGTTCAATTTTGGTTCAATCGATGCTCGATTAGATCGAGGAATTCAATCGTCTAATCGAAAATCGATCTTAATCGCATCAACATACACCCCACATTGAGTTTGCGATTGTGGTGAGATTTCGATTCCAAAAGATTACTAAAATCGTCGATTTTGGTATTGAAACGTTTGCATTCCCGATTGAAGTGGTCTATGTTATTATATCTAATCTAATCGATCCAGGAGAAACACCACAAACATCGACGATTATAAAACGATTTTGGCACAATCGACGATGATTTTCCAACATGTCCGATCAAAATTCGATTAGATTTTCTGCCTTCATCGAACAATTATCGTCGATCGTTCCATGTGGGCATTCCTCGATTTTCGTTCAATCGATGAAAAAATTCATCTGATCGAGCATCGATTGAACCAAAATCGAACCGTGTGTGGCTAGCTTTATAGTTGTTTCCCTTCATATACATGACACTCGTGGCTAGTTAGGTGGAAATGGCTTTTACACCTTCTGTGGGGGGATTTTTTTGGGGTGTCATCAGACATCTATACTAAGCTAAGGAAACAATGAGGTGTTGCCATAGAATTTAGATAACAAAAATGGAGAAGGTACAAAGGGAACCTCTAAAGGTATAAGACTAAAAAACCTCCCAGTCATGACTTTTGTACTACTATTATCATTATTTATATAGCGCCCATATATTACAGAGCATTTTACATTAAATTAAAGTTAAGATGCAACACAAGATAACACACAGGTATAGGTTAAGACACAGGAGGAGTTGAGGACCCTGAGTTTAGGCTGGAATACACGGCTCTATTTTTGAGCCGTCAGACAGCTCTCGGCAGTAGCGTGGTGACATCTGGCCGGCTTCCCCGATATCAGGAGCCAACTGTCAGCCAGTCTACACTATGAATGGGGAACTGTGGGTCCCTATTCAAAGTGTAGAATATCGAACAAGGTTTACCAATATGTTGGTAACCTGTTCGACCAAGCGAGATCTATTGATCTTGCTCGGAAAACAGCATACACGGGTAGATTTTTTCCTAGATTTCTGCACAGCTCAGTGCCGTGAGCGCGCACGGCGCTCGGCTGTGCAAAAATCAGGAAAAACAATGGACGATTAAGGCCCCCATACACATCTAGATTTTCCGTTCAATTTAAAAAGATACATTTTAGGGGGATCAGGGAAATTGGTGATTGATTGTAATCTATGCCTACTGTAATAACAGATATTTGATCAAATTGTTTGGCATCAACTGTAAGCGTAATTTAATTTCAATCAAAATGTTTACCCAATTTTAATCGTTTAAGGTAGATCTAACCATGTGGGCTGCCATAGATTTTCAATCAATCAACAAAAAAAATTGATTGAATAAAGTTGAACAAGAAATCTAGACATGTATGGGGGCCGTTACAAAATTATCCAGTTATCTTCTAGCAAATCCTTTATCTTTTGCATGTTTAATTACTTTGTCAGGCTACATTCATCCTCGTATACTTATTCCCATTCACAGAACTTTAATTAATGGCGCTCCGCCATCTGTCGCCAGGCAACACCACACCTTTTCTCAATATGCACTAAGTTCATAAAATATTCATTTCAATTACTCATGGTATTAAGTCTACCTAGCTGCCTTAGGGGACAACATCTGATGCACCCCGGAACTTTCCCATTCTCTGGCAGAGAGTAGGTCTGAATAGTTTTTTAGTGTATAAATTATGAGTCAGTGCAAAGGGAATAAATTCGTGAGCATTAAATATATACATAATATATAAATATATTATATTTGTTCATTAATATTAAACATGTTTGTTTAACCTCCATAGCGCACTGCTGAGATCCAGATTTCTGTACCAAAAGTGCACCATAGACTTCAATGGTAAATTTTTCTTTATGTTGTAGGCCTGTAACTTCCCAAAATCTGTCCGTATAAGGGTCTAATAGACATCCTGAATATAATAATGTTTGAAACAACTAATTACGTAAAATAATTTTTTTTTTTTATAAAAATAATGAAAACAACACAAAACTCAGGGCACAAAGCTATGCTGCTATGTACTAAATCTCACCCAAATAAAGTCTCTGGTGCCCCAGATGTGCCCATTTGCAGTTAACCCTGTCTAACCTGGTGTGATATATTATTTGGGCGATGTTTATTACAGAGAAGAGACGGAGCTGGCTGCCAGCATGTCACATTGGGGACACCAGGACAGCCCAAAACAGTAAGTATGTGCTGCCGGAGCCCCGATGTGTACTGGGCGGCAATATCTCGTCCAGTGCTATAGTAGGAGTAGCAGTGCTGGACGAGATGGTGCCGTCCCGACTGCTAGGGCGCTTAAATAGGATAACTGATGCACAGTGTGCAGTGAAAAAAGCAAGTTACAAGAGGTGGGATTGACATGTATTTGATGTGGAATTTTCAGATGTTTTTTATGCATTTTCAAGCTTTGCACATACTGTACTAAACTCTTCCCCAACCTCTAAAGCTGGCCATACACCTTTAGATCTCTCTGTCAGATATCCTTTAGATCTGCCAACAATTATGTAATTATAGGGTCCTCTGCGATTGAACACAGGTAGACCTGATGGTCTAGAAAAGCCCCCCATACACGTTTAGATTTTCTGTTCAATCAACTTAAGAAAAATTGGGGGGGGGGGGGGGGGGGGGGGGTCAGGGAAATTGGTGATTGACTGTATGTTTGCCAACTGTAGTAACAGATACTTGATCAACTTTTTGGGATCAACTGAAAGTGTAATCTATTTCAATACATCCAATTAAAATTTTCCAGCATGTCCGATCAGTTTTCAATATTTTTTTTCCCAATTTTAATTGTTTTAGGTTGATCTAACCATGTGGGCTTCCATAGATTTTTAATTAATGAACAAAAAAATTGATTGGATGAAAAATCTAGATGTATATCCCTCATATTACATGGTTTTGGTAAAACAATAGGAGATCTAAAGTAAATCTGACAGAGAAATCTAAAGGTGTATGGGACCCTTAAGGCCCACACACACATAGTGAGGGGGGGCTGACAGACGAGCGACGGAGTGCAGCGTGATGATGTCATTATGCGGTACCCCGCCGCTCAGAGTATCGGTGGGCACCCTTCGGACGCCGGTCCTCATTCAAACTAATGGCATCGGCCAGAGATTTACGGACAAGTCCATTCTCTGGCCGCCCAAGCTTTGGGACGACAGGGATCTTTCGCCCCCATATGGGCACCCGCGACCACACACATCGGTTGGCCGAAAAATCGGTACGGCATGGGGGTTCTTAAGGCTTAGTGTAAACTGCTTCTTTTACCCACGGGGAGAAAAACGCAGGAAAGAGGCTTCTATAACTAGGAGGTTCACTTGGGATGGCAAATACTCATATCAAAAAGTTCTACTTTTAGAGAATTCATGGAGAAACCACATGATCAGTTTCTCACTAGTCAGGATCATTTGATGATTTCTTAAACTTAAACAAGATTTGCCAATAAAATCAGCCAACAAATAGTAATTTATCATGTTTTTCTCCATACGTCCTATCGGTTTCTGAGAATGTGCACCTAGAATTTAGCTTGAAACTTTACTGTGGCTGTTTTTATTCATAAGGTGAAAGTAGCTGTCCAGTGCTGAACCTGTGCTAGTATAGAGTCTGGAGTATAGACATAGACATATATACAAAAATCATTGAAACATGGCTCACTTTTATCTATGTCAATCTACCAGTCAAGCTATAAACAGCGAATAAATGTTAAGGTAGCCATACACTGGCCAATTTTCACCAGATTTTTGGACCAATTGAGTGCTGTGCGCATTCCCGCCAACTGGTCGGCGGCCGCTCAACCAATAATCTGGTGCGCCCACATGACGAGATCTACCAGGAATCTGCCGCATGTCAGATGCACAGTAATCCACCATGTTGGTAGATTCCTGTCCGATCCCATTACTTTGCGATTACTTTTTTCGATCCTCTAAAGCAGACATGTCAAACACAAGGCCCGCGGGCCAAATCCGGCCCGCCAGGCCTTGCAATGTGGCCCGCGCTGTCATCACTGCACGCCGGGGGGCGTGGCTGGCCGCATACTGACAGGACGTGTCTCTTCAGAGCTCCGCTCGATCCCGCCACTAATCCCCTCTAATCCAGGTGATTTGTACTACAAAGGGACCCCCAGCATCCCAGGGGATATACAGTATAGCTCCACTATAGCACCACGGAGCTCCGGCGTGACTTTCGGCGAGAGGCCCAAAATCGAGGCCGCGGGTCGGGCCTAGGCCGTACCTTCCGGCGAACCTTCCGGCGAGAGGGCGCCTCGGAACCAGCATCAAGAGGCACCGGAGCGGTTCATACACTGAGAGGCACGTACCACCAAAATCGAGGCCGGGGATCGGGCCTAGTCCGGACCACATAACGTGAGACAAGGTCCTGAACAGGAAGTACTTCAGGAGCGGAGTGAGTAATACAGAGTTTCTGAGCTCCTCCATATGCCCAGGCCCTTCCAAGTGACATTCTCTGCAGTCAGCCCCCAAAATTGAGGCCGCGGCTTTGGCCTACAGTGCACGCCATCTGCCAATATTGATCCTCAAATGTCCAGGAAAAGAAAAGTTGACAGTGAAGGCAGACAATTTAATGACAAATGGGAAAATGAATACATGTTTGTGCTTAGAGAGGGCAAACCAGTGTGTATATTGTGTGCATTTTAGGTACATTCCAATATTACTGTTTTGCTTGATAGCATGTGAGTTGATTGACAGCACTATTAAGGAAAAGATTGTTCCATTCATTTTTAACTGACAATGTTAACCAGAAATGTGAATTTAAAATTTAAATCCACATTTCTGGTTAACATTGTCAGTTTATGACTGTTCAGTAAACCATTCGGCCTGCGATTTCGGCCCGCGATTTCGGCTGGATTTTAGATTTTGGCCCCTTGTCTGATTGAGTTCGACACCCATGCTCTAAAGGGTCATCACGCTGCAGTCTGTCCCTCATCTTTCGAGGGAGAATCGAGGTGTCTATGTCTACCTTTAGGCCTCCACTATGCATTTATACAAGTCAGTGGATGTGTCTACACACCTGAAGGTGTGATCCCTCAGCTTCCACTGCGTTTAAATCAACTCAGAGCACTGCGTTGACATTCGAGCAACGTAAGCCAACGTATGGGTGCATTGATGGGCCCATAGAAAATGAATTGAGTCCATTGAAACGCAAAAGTATGCATTGTTCGACGCATTTATCAATACGTTCATGGTAAAAAACAAACACAAAAAAAACCAGATACGTCACCAACGCATGCCTTAACGCATTCCTATCGGATTCCTGATGCATTCCTAACGCATGGGTTGCGTTTATTGGATGCATCAACGCAGCGCATCCTGAATGCTTAGTGGAGTCAAGGCCTTTGTCAGTAGTATATTGAAATGATGGATGGAGTAGAATTGTTAGCAAAAGCCTTTATACAACTAAATAAAGAAACCCCGATAACTTTAGAATACACATATTTTTTAGATACATTTTCAAAATGAATTTTACATCAGACTATTAAGAATTCTTACAAACTGAAAAAAAGAAACTAAATAGAAAGACTGAGGCATTTGTCTTTTGCCATTTATTCTTGTTATTTTATGGTATTAGCAATTTTAGATCTTTGAATCAAGCCTGTCTAGCCTTTTGTGAAAATACTATTGTAAATGGACCTATTTATGGAGAATGTTTTGGGCTTCACAGTTCAATATAGGCCTAATACAAAACAAGCTAAACCCATAGCTTTCAGTTGGATCACTTCAAACTAATGCCTGGCATACACATGCCGATAAGCGACCGATTTTTCACCTGACCAACGGGCGTGCACGCTCGTGCCGCCGGTCAGCGGAAAAATCGGCCACTTATCGGCATGTGCCCACATGGGGCGACAGATCCCTGTCGCCCCACAGCTCGGCCGGCCAGAGAACGGACATGTCCAATAATCTTCATTGACGCTAAAGGCCGGCACACAAAGGGTGCCGGCTGACTGAAAGAGCCCCATAATGCACCAGGGTGCAAACGTGATGACGTCATCACGTCTGCATTCCGGTGCATATCAGAGCATGTCTGTCGGCACCCATCTGTGGGTGTATGGCAGGCATAACTCTTTACATTGTTTGCACTAGTGAAGTCTACTACACAACATTGTAATCATAGATGAGTTGTGTGCTTCTCCCATTGTTATAGATGATACATCCCTACAATACAATAAAGCAAATAAAAAGAAAAGTTCTGCCTGACTCCACCCGTTGTGGGGGATCAGCTCTAAACGGTTGCTCTCAAAGCATCTTTCCACACGATTGTTTATCTTTTAGGGCTCCTGCCCATGTTTATTTGCACACAAATAAGTCCCAAAACAAAGGATTACCCTCACAGGGGTTAAGATCAATCCAAATAAAACGAATGTCCAGAAAATGCCACACCACCTGGCTTCACAACTTTCAACGTAAATTGACGTCCTTGGCTTCCCGGCAGCAACAGGCCTGGGCCTCACACGCTCTGTGAGCCCCCTGTAGCAGCTGCCACCGTAACCACAGGCCTAGGCCCCACACTCTTTGTGTGCCCCCTGTCTCCACTCAGAAGCCTTGTCTCCAACTACATTGGGAGCTGTGTCCACTCTCTCAGCAGCCCTGACACTCTGGTCTCTGCTCCTTTTCTGGAGACACACCTGGCTTCACTCACCTGCAACCCAGGTGTTTAACCATTTAGTTGAGCCTGGGGGAATAGAGAGGCCCACCCAATTCTATCCTCTCTATCCCAGAGTCCGGGAGCCCTTTAACCTTCTGAGCGTCTAGCCAGAGTTAACTCGGGCTGAGTTTCATGCATCATGAAACTCAGCCCCAGTTAACTAGAGCTACGCTCTATGTCTCGCCGGCGTGTATGCCAATGCTTCCGGGTCCGTCCCCGATCGCGTCACCGGTGACGCGAAGGGGGCGGGGGTAGGCGGCGCCATAGACCTCCGTCCAACTGGAGGGGCATTGCTTTCTTACAGCATAAGTACGGCGTCTCCAATGACGCCGGACTTATGTTTACATCCTCCAGCTGAGCAGGCAATCGCGGCGGAGCACAATATGTTATGAAAAAACCGTGCCATGGGCAAAACGCTCAGGAGGTTAAGAAAACAAAACACATTCAGCAACCTAATGGTGCTGGGCAATGATATCCCCGACTCCTTCCAGGATACCACCAAATGGTCCATACACACAGTGACAGATGACAAGTCTGTCACACCGTATAGAGTCCTTTGACAGCAAGGGGACTTTTAAGGCATTCAATAAGCATATATAGTATAAATTTATACCTAATAGGGCCTAGGGACTTGGGTCCTAATAAATGTGTTTTCATTTATACTATATACACTTATTGAATGCCTTAAATGTCCTATTGCTGTCCAAGGAGTCAGGCAGAACTTTTCTTGTTGTTTGCTTAATTACATAACATTGTACTTTCATTCAAAGGAAAAAAAATTCTTCTACTGAACAAAGTTCTGCACATTAATACAACTTGATAAAGTTGTTAAAGTGCATATAGAAATAACACAATGCATTTAAAAAAAAATATCAAAGCACGTCTGAAGTATGTTTAGTGTTTTACACAAAAGTGATTAAACTTTAAAAAAAACATGCTTCTAGCAGGCCGCTGTAATCCAACACTTTATTTTGTCAAAAGGGATTTCCCACATAGAGGCGACCACGTATCTTGTTGACTCCTACATTTGCTGTAGCGATATTGGGATTCCCAGATTCTCAGAACCCATGAAATACTGACACACATTTCACCACATTACACATTAGTACAAGCAAAATTGCAAAAATCGGCCACCGATCGGTGTGTGTATGGCAGGCTTTAGCCATAAAATGAATGACATACAAGGGTGATCTGCACTGGTGTAAAACTATTGCACTCTCAGAGGAGGGGTAGCACCAAACTTTCTAACCAGTGTTGTTTTGGGGGTTTTATCTTGTAAAAATGGTTCATAAAATGTCAGCCCCCAAATAATTTACCTTACCAAACCTGGCCCCCTTTGCAAAAGGTTTGGACAACCTTGACTTGTAATCATTGATTGTTTTACGATGTTTGAACGTAAAGATCGGACCATGTATTGCCAGCTTTTGTATGAACATTCTTATTTTTTGAGCATATCATAACAGATCTGTGTGGGATCTTGCTTAGCACAACATGCTAACTGCTTATTGTTTGCAAATGTTAGCTAACCGTGCCGAATCATGATAGGCAATGCACACATGAAAATCCATTTTTAGACATGAATGATTTTCATTTCCTAGTAATCTTTCCACGCTGTTATCTCACAAAGAGGATCAACAAAGCGCTTATGTCTACAGTGATAACATTGTAGTAGAAGGCTTTATCAGCATAGTTTTACTAAGTAGTAACAGTTGTTTCTTTGCAGAACTGTACAAGTCCTTTTGGCTTGCTTAGGCTATTTTAGGACACGTCTACTGGGAAACATTGGTTTGGTTAGGCTAGACATAGAAAGAGAAAGTGACAGGTGGAGTCATGCCAGAAAATGCCAGGTTATTGATGTAACCCAAAAGGACAGAAAACCATACAATGTGGTAATCACTATGTAAAGATTCCGATTGAGTTGCCAGAGAATCATTTAAAAAATGTGCATGGGTGAAAACAAACCCTTCTCTATGCATTTATAAAGTTTGGGTATCTTCTGTATCACTTCACAGAGTTAATAGTAATACCATGATGTTCTCCACGTTTATATTGTGCGTTAGCTCCCCTTTACAATAATGCAGCGTTTTATGCTCCCCACATGGGCAAAGCACTCTTGGGTAGTGATGGTGCAAACCCGGAATTGGCTGTTTGCGAACGCGCCATAGACTTCAATGGGCAGGCGAACTTTAAAAAACAAAGGGACCCTTTCTGGCCACAATAGTGTTGGAAAAGTTATTTCAAGGGGACTAACACCTGGACAATGACATGACAGAGGGGAATCCATGGCAAAACTCCCAAGAAATTTTTTTTTCACGCAATAAATCCGCACGAAGTATTTCTACAATGATAGTCAATGGGAAAATAAAGTGCAATGAGTGATTACCCTTAGACCGTGTTTGATTGGACTTATCTCCTTTGTATGACCCCTGCCACAAACCTGGACTTTGGATCTGTCACTGTTTCTGAACTCACTCCCTAGAGGGGGGTCTTGGAGGATTTCACCCATCTCAGTTCTCAGGTGAGGTACTGTAGTGTCGTGGAGGGCATATTGCTTGCTCCGAACGACCAGGTTCTTTGGATGTTC
>CM070035.1:26291375-26307598 GCA_036250615.1 Ptychadena robeensis
TGCAAACTAACCTCAGCTTGGGATGCCCATCACTGCAGTATAGGGTTAGGTGGCTTTGCCTTCTAGACCAAGAATCCAAACCCCTATTTACCACCTTTGGGTAAATGAGTCCTTTGATATCCATGCTTTTGTGTGGTTGACCGATGCACTCACTTTTGTGCACTGGGTGTTATAGGTGATATGCTAGAGCTTGCTTCGATAAAATAAATATAAGGGAAATACTGAATGGTTGAGCCCAGCCATGTCCAGTTTGCTGGAGCATGATGTGTATTCACTTGTGAACGGCTGTGTGTTAATCTGACTTTTTTTATTTTTTATTACATTTTCTCACAAAGTTACAAAACTATGGGGTGCGTCTTATAGTGTGAACTATACATTATTCCTTTTCATAAGATAGCATGGATAGCCATGTTAATCCACCAACCATCGGAAAAGGAGGTAAAAACAAGTAAAAAAGGAACAGGGGGATGGGAAACTTGATTTAACCTTCATAGCGTTCTGCCAATGTACTCATTGTATTCTTGCTTAAAATTCCCACCCTCCCCCCACCTCTGTACATGTTGGAGGGGTCATTGATGACTCCAGCATTAACATGGAGGTCTATGGTGTGCCCTCCCCCTTCTGCGTCATAGAGAGAATTGCCGCAGCTTTCAGCATGTATATCGGGGTAGAAGAGTCATCTTCAGGGTATATCGCATGAACTCAAACATTGGACGAACTGGGTTTGTCTCAATCGCTAGGGAGCTAAAAACGGACCTACCACCAGAAGAACATCATTAATTGAATGGCACTAGAAGTGCAGATTTTAGGGAGAGATAAAAAAAAAATTAACTGCAATGGGTAATTTAAGAACATCCCTCGTAGCATCTCCTAACGTCCTGGTCCGGCTGCAGCCAGCGAGATCTCGGAGCGCAGAGTTTGGTGGTTAATTCTATGATCTCAGCTCTCTATTTAAAGTATATTAAGGAAAATTCCCATAGAAAACCATTGAACGCCCCCAGTGGCCACCCGCGATATTGCACACAGAGTTAACCCTCGGAAGCCTGGTGAATTATGATGGAATCGCTCATACGATTCCACGGAACAGCAGGTGAGTATATTATTTTAGGATCCTGGAGCCCTGAGCCATCATCATACCAGCTCAGAGACCTCAAGTCAAACTTTACATATGTAGTTTTTACATATTGAGTTTACAGCCACTTTAAGGCAGCAACCACTTCTTGCATAAGTTTAATGGAGAACCTTCAGGTCCTGGTCTCACTAGCAATATACTGTCATTTATGACTTTCTGCAAGTTTAGGTTATGAAACTAGAACAGCTGAAATACACATTTACACACTTATTTGCCAGGTTTGCAATGTTGGTCGGTACTTCTGCTCCTACTGGCTTAGTATTACTGTCTGGCTCACTGGACAGAGGGGGTGACGATGATTTAATGTTTAATTAGTAGTCTGAAAGCAGACAGACAACAAAGCTCATTGGAAGATAGACTGTTTCATATTGATCTCGGGGAGTAATGCATGGCTATGGAGTGTGGAAAATTTGAGCTAATCAATCACAAAATTGGCTGTATAGGATTATCATCATTTCAACAGAGTATGAAAAAAAAA
Organism: Ptychadena robeensis; assembly: GCA_036250615.1. Lineage (NCBI taxonomy): Eukaryota > Metazoa > Chordata > Amphibia > Anura > Ptychadenidae > Ptychadena > Ptychadena robeensis. Next base: position 26,292,986 of record CM070035.1, read on the forward strand.
ACCATAAAAATACAGCTTTATTTAGATTCTTGTAGGACAAAAACCAAAGTATGAATCGTCAGGGTGTAGAATAATAACGATAATACAGACTGAAAGGACTGTGAAATGATAGGAACATGGTAAAGCTGTTTGATATTGGGTTTAGATCTACCTTAAGCATCACAGAAACACACAGTCTGCAGGCAAAGCCTCCGGGTAATTAAAATGGACTTTATTCTGTGATGTGTTATTTCTTTGTAGCATCATTTTCTGAAACTGAGAAGTATGACATGAAATACTTGCACATTGCCGTATAAATGAAACATCGGGCCTTGCTGCATTGTAAAATACAAGACTAACAGATGGATCAGAACAGAATGGACACAGGTGAACGGTACTAGGAGCACTTCTCCAAGAACGATTTACAGCATCGAACACACTGCTGGTACACAGTCTCAAAGTCTTCATCGCTGCCCTGGGAACAGAAGGGAAACCACAGGTTTACTTACAGGACAACACACTAAAAATGTACAATCCTACGCGTCTTTTATTTAGGAAGCTTATGTGGCAAAAGCATACATTTTCCTTTCAGTTAAGGACACCCTTATAGATCGAATGACCATTTCACCACGTTCACTGAAAGCATCAGAGTTACTGCTAACATGCAGCAGCACTGATGCCCACAATGGCACATCATTTGCACAAGGGGGGTGGGAAAATAGGAGAGGGGGGCATTATACTTACATGATCATGCTGGAAGTGACCACGGGGAGTGTCATGACCAGTATTTGGAACACAAAAGCAGGGTACTGAAAGCTCAACATTCGAGCTGTCCGGTGGTCACTGCAGTGTCATCACACTGCTGTCAGATATCGGCAGAGCTGGGGAGACAGCTCTACTCTACCCAGCTCAGCCGATGCTTTGCCTGGAGACCTCTAGGCAAAGCAACAGACATCGGCTGTAATAACGGTCATGTCCGATATGGCTGTTTTCGAGCGGGATTGATTGGTCGGCATATGATATGGACCAGATAGACAGCTGTGAGCGTGCACGGCACTCGAAACGACATCGATCTGCCCCATATCTTCACGTCTGTACCCTGCTTAACAATCCACTTTGGTACCACTGATTTAACGGATAGAAATGTAGATTCAGAACAAACATGCAGCAAGAGAAGTCATCTCCCCATTAGGTAGAATTCCCCTCATTTCCTGTTCCACTAATCACTGTACCAGGGGATAGAAATTATTACTTTACAGGTATTTGAGGCGTTTTCTTTCAATTTCTACTCTGATGACTTTGATCCTTTATAACTGTACTATACTTATGCTATCACCCCCTTCCAACACATTGCTCAACGAAATAGTACTTTATAGCTTAAATGGTACTTTATAGCTGTAAAAAAAAGAAGAAAAAAAAAAGGAAAGCCATGCATACTGTTTTCCCGAAAATAAGGCACCCTTACATTTTTGTCTCACACTGAAATATAAGGCATCCCTCTGGACAGGGGGATCAGAGGGGGCAATTAAAATCACACAGGAGGATCAAAAGGGGTTACTAAAATGGTAATCCCCCGTTTGAGTCTCCTGTGCCATTTTGATTCCCCCTCTGATCCCCCCTGTGCCATTTCAAGTGATCCCCCACACTGATACCCCAGTGCCGTATTCGTCTTCATGGAAAAATAAGACATGCCCAAAAATAAGACATTGGGCATCTTTGGGAGGAAAAACTCAGGGAAACACAGCACTTCTCCCCAAGCCTTTCACAAAGGAATCTAGCGTGAGAACTAATGTGTGACAAAGATATGGACTCTTGTATTACCCTTTTTAAAGAAAGCCTTGTATGCCCAACTATATAAAACTTACAAACATCAATAAGTAAACCCAATTGCAGAGCTTTATACCTGACACACGGGACCATTACAAAGTATCAGCCTCTCCAGGACTGCGCTACAGCACATGCACACTTACATAATACGGATCTTCAATAATCAGACACTTCTGAGGGTCGTAGCTTCCAAGAAGTTCAATCTTGGCTTTGCAGTTCTGGACTTGACCAGATTTACGTTTCAGATCTCTTTAGAAACACAAAATATGAAATGAAGACAATGGTGTTTACAACAATTATATGAAGAACATTACATAAAGGTCAGGGTCAAACAAGGAAACAAAGCATATGAAAAGGCATAACATCTCACACATCCATGGCAGCATCGAGCGCTGTGCATGCTCATGGCCATCTATCTGGCCCATATCTAATGTGGCCATCCCTGTTTTGGAGCGGGACCAATCAATCACGCTCAAAAACTGGAATATCGGACATTACTGTAAAACACATTCGATGTCCATTGCTTTGCATGGAGACTGCAGGTCTTTATGCAAAGCATTGGCTGAGCTGAAGACACAGCAGTGCTGTCTCTCCAGCTCCTCCAATTTCAGGCAGAAGCACGATGACGCCATCGCACTGCTACAGAGAACCTCGAACGGCTCCTATATCGAGCAGTGTGTTCCCTGCTTAAGGCACAGAAACACACAGCAAATATGCTTTTGTTTTGGGATGTCATTATATGTTAATGAAACCCCAAAACTCACAGCAATGCACAAAAACGCACAACTTTTCACTTTCAGAAATGTGGCATGCTGTGCCCTGTAGTCCGCTTCAGGACAATTTTCTCCCTATTCATTTAAATGGGTAGAAAAATGCAATGGACAACAATGTACACTCTGCAGTAAGATGTCTCTGCCAGGAGAGGAAACCGCACCATACAAGTGGGAGGATGTAGAGTTTGGTAAGCACAGACACTGGACTCCAGCAGAGATGATCACAACATTTCTATGAGCCCCAGAACATGATATCATTACCACTGGTGGAGATCTAAGAAGGAGCTTAGGGAACATTCTTAAAATGGACCTACCACCTCATCTGCCTTCTATTACCGGCACCAAAAATACTTACCTGGTAAGTGTGTCAAAGGCCAGCGAAGCTTCACCCCCCCAGAGACATCGTGCTCTGTGCGCAAGGCTGACATCTGCCTTCATAGGTCCCTATGCACCAGCCACATCTGAATCCAGTGGTGCTGGAGAGGTGGTGCATCACCAGATTCAGATCTGGATTGGTGGAGGGAGCTCCTCCATCTTGCAGCCTGGAGAACTGAACACTCCAAGCATGGCCGCTTGGGAGCGGGCAAGATGGAAATGTAAGCATTTATTTTCTTATCTTTGGGTCGCTGCCCTGGATGAATACTGCGTATAGGCAAGTTATGCCTACAAGATTTTATATGGGTTCACTTGAAATATTTTGAGTTAAAGTTTTGAATTAACTTTGAAATTATGCAAAAACCACATGTGCTAGAGCAGTGATGGCGAATCTTTTAGAGACCAAAGTGCCCAATCTCAAAGTGCCGGCATGGACATTTTACCTGAATTACACACACGTCATGTAAGCACACACTCTTATTTCTTTTAAAACCAAAACCTTAATTATCTCTACTAGAAGGATTTAACAATCCTATCTGGGTCATATGGTTTGCATCTGTAACATCTATTGAAAGAATAAACGCTGGCTAGCAGGATGCATGCCCACAGAGAGGGCTCAGAGTGCCACCTCTGCCATGCGTGCCATAGATTCAACATCACTGTGCTAGAGCAATACCATAAACCTCTGGTAAATTACCAGAAGTGAGAAAACAAATGCATAGTATATGCAGGTTCAGACCAATATTCGTAATAACCGCTAAATCTACAATAACATGATAACAATAGGAAATATATATCACTTACCTTAGATTACTTTCATCCATGCATAAAACATAGTCATAGCTCAGGAAATCTTCTTTTGTGATCTGAAATTAAACCTGCAGTTGGTTATTGCTGCATTTACAGATCACAAACATGAAGACAACTTAATTCAACCATAGACAGTCTGCTATCAGATCAGTCCTTATTGTTTCTGCTGGACCTCCGGCTAGAACCCCAACAGCAAATCACAAATCTAAAAAAGCTGAGTTCTAATAAGCATGTGATGCTAGTACACACTCAATGAACCCCAATCCACAATACTATTGCAAATATTGCTTAAAGTTATCACATTGTTTTCAAATATTTAGCATGAGCATGCTTGAGCAGCCAGAGATCTGGTTTTCACCGTAGTGCAATAAAGAACCCCAACCCCATAGGCATTTGTTGTGTCTGTAAGTGGAATGCACGGAGGAAAACAAAAAGTGTATGTATTTTACTGCATTGCCTAGTACAGTGGTTCCCAAACTGGGGGCGTGAGGGTATTCCAGGGGGGCACAGGCCCTCATTGCTTACCTGTATTTGAATGGGGAGGGGGTGGGCTCAATAATGTTCCTAAATAGAAAAGGGGGAATCACTGGCCTAGTATGTGCTGTGACAGCCATCTTTAAATTAGTCCCAATTGGAATAATAAAAAAGTAGGTTTATAATATAATATTTATAAAAAATAAAAAATAGGTTTCAAGTGTTGTATATTGCTAGAGAAGGCAGATATGTAAAGTAAGTGCATCAAAAACCTCACAGACTTCCCCCTTTAATCCATTGTATAGGGCAGTGGTTCCCAACATTTCCTTGCAGGGCCCCCCCCCCAAACACAGGTTCAGAGTGAGGGCCCGCACCACACCACCATCCCCCCCCCCGCGTTTGGGAACCACTGGTATAGGGTGTGATCTTCTTACAAAAACCATTTCCAGGTGCGATTAGGAAAAAGAGTTAAAAAGGACAGAAGACATTGCCTAGAGACAGAAGATATAAATATAGGACAGGCAGCTAGGTCAACTTGTAATAACAATAGGCTAAACAAAATACACTGTCCTATACCTGCCGTGCTTTATGCGATGTTTCAATGTCGTGGCTTTTTAAACACTTTATGGCCCTTGAATCTGGGGAGCAACCCAAGTTCCAGTCAGATGTAGCAGCGCCGTCTATGGACCACTGCAACACAAAACACAAATGGATAGGATTCAATAGCGGATAAATGGAGGTACGTTACCTGCCTGGCTGTGTGAATCATAGGAACGCCGTGCTTTCTCATACAGTTCTGACCCCGATAATCAGGAGGGTTTCCTATTTCATAGGTAGATGTGGCTGCGCTGTCTATTTTCCACTAGGACAGAAAGACACAAAACACTATTTCTTCTTCACTTATAGCAATATAGATTTTTCTGAACACATCTACCTATAGTAATAGTGGGTACAAATGTACAATTCAGGGAACAAAATGTCAGGTTTCCATTAAAGCTTCACAATTCACATCTGGCCATTTATTCATTTGATCAACACATCAGAATATCAAAAAGACAATCCCCACTGGGTCACACATTTATTTAAACAAAATGTCAGTCTGTGTTTACATGTCCGGAACTGATGATCTGTCAGTTTGAAATGTGACTGTTATGTGACCAGGTTTACATTGAGCTGACATAACATTGCAAGGGAAAGAGATTGATACCGTATTATAATGGTCTATAGGACACACATTTTACAGCGGAGCATCTTATTCCAATTAAAAAACGCTTACCCAAAAAAGCTCTAACCAGCAGAGCAGACGTTAAAGAAGGCAGGGAAGCCGTCGAAAGCCCAGCTGGGGCGATCTTTTCCTGTGCAGAGACTGTATGTAAGCGGGCTGAAATAGTCGCTTACATACTTACACACTTTGTAGGTGGACGATCCGTCCATGGACAGATCTGAGATGCACTCATTTCCCCTAGAAAATAATGGTATTTATAGGCAGCATATAAAATTGAATGTGAATTGTCCATCTCTAAACACACCTAGCATTGTACTTAAAGTACCCTAGTTTTAAGACTATAAGACCAAAATCGGGTGGAAAAAGTACCTGCGTCCTATGGTCCAATATGTGTGCCGCGGGTGATCACAACTTGGCTCCCCGCCAGCTCTCCCGGCAGATGGGAGATCTGCACACAGCCGGATCTCCTATCTGAACTGTATTGGCTATATTTGTAGCGCCCAGCTCATTAACATTCATTCATTTTGGAGGTATTGGAAATATCTTAAAAAGCTCCTTTATACAGAGAAATGATGGTTTGGTGTTAAGCCACACAAGACTTGGACAGAAGTTTCTACACATCTGTGTGCTTCTGTGGACCAGATCCATGTAATAGTAATTGCTCAGCACTCCCTAGGAGAGGGGAAAGGAATACTTTATTGAATAGATCTTGTTCACACTATGCGCGTTCAGTTGTGCTGCATGCACGTTTCCATAAGGCAGAGAAGTAAACAGCAAATGTGTTTTTGGATTCGTGGCAGCCCAAAAGCACTTTCATTATGCACAGTGACCGACTACCACTGTATGCTTCTCAGATTGTATTCCACATTGGGAGGACCTCACAGGAATCGCAGCACGCACTAAACACACAAACTACAGTGAGAAAAGATTTCCATATCAAAATGTCTGGCTGGAGTCCCAAGCAGGCAAATCTGTGCACGACATCAGTATACTGGTTAACTGCATGAAAGTGCTAGCTCCAGTCTAAAGATCAGAAGTTTCAAACCCTAACCTCAGGTTACCCCAACAAACCATGTACGGATTGTGAGGCTTGAGAACAGGTAGATCTGGATATTACTAATAGTTGGAGATGTTCCTGGCACCCATTACCACTTGATTACCATTGACCTATACAAGTTGTACACTTTTGATTGACATTGCACATTGACTTGTACAAGTTGTACACTTTTGACTGACATTGCACATTGACTTGTACAAGTTGTACACTTTTGATTGACATTGTACATTGACTTGTACAAGTTGTGAAGTTGTTTTCATGTGAACAAAGGCCACCATGGGCTCTAGAAGCTGCACTGCAGGTGGATAGAAATAGATATCTCACACACATCAGCTTTTACCTAATATCAATAAATCAGCTGGACAAGGTGTTGCCATGGATGTGATATAATCAAATGCTCAGGAATGTATTTACTGTTGGAGCGCAAATCTAAAATTGATAAGATATTGTTTGCAGTTCCCACCATGAAATCTATTCTCTACAATGTGTTTCAGGATTAAAAAATGTGATTGTTAATTCACCATTAAAAAAAAAGATAAATAGAAGTCTTTACGTTTACACAAAGTAAGTCACGCTTATTAATACTGGAGCAAAGTATCATGGTAGGCTCTCTATTGTGATAGCCAAGCAGAGCTCCTCTGTGATTTGTTTGGCTGGGAGACAGCATCACTGTGTTTTTAAAGTTTTACTGGGTAAGTACTTTATTTATTTTTTGATCTCCAATCTGCCCTCTGGTGCCAATAATACAAGCGGAGGTGGTAGGTCCACTTTATTATGATGATTAGTCAATCATACTGGACACCACGATGTATAATCAGTTTTATCAATTCTGTTAACCCATACAGCTCATCACACATTACAATTTTGATTATAAACAAATAATACATGACCATGGTGGGAAAATCAGGTCATTTGTTTGGGCCAATGTAGGCCTGGTACTAAATAAGAGCTAAAGAGCCTCCAATGATAGGACAGATCACCCTATGGATCTTGTTGTCCGTTTTTGCAGGCTAATGCCTGGCATACACACGCCGCGCACTTGCACCGTCGGTCAGCGGCAAAATCGGCCGCCAATCGGCGTGTGCCCACATGGAGCAACAGATCCCTGTCGCCCCACAGCTCGGCCGGCCAGAGAACGGCCAGCCAGAGAAGCTAATGGCCGGCACACAAAGGGTGCCCGGCCGATAAAAGCAGCCCCAGAATGCAACTTGATGACGTCATCACATTTGCATTCCAGAGCTCATTGGAGCTCGTCTGTCTGCACCCGTCTGTGGGTGTACGGCAGGCATAAGTGTGCATGTTTTGGGACCTGACCACCTCCACTCTGTCCCTCAGACCGGCTACCTCCATCCCTGACCCCTTCCAACCCTTCCTTCCCACCCCCACATGTGGCTACAAATGCTGTTGTACTCTTGTATTTGGATCACCTTTACTGCGGATAAACCGCTATGACTCTCTGAACCACGTGCGCAGGTTATATGTTCACAAATAGTAGCATACATGTTGCCTTCTCTTGATAATACCTCCTTTTATTTATGTTTTTTTTATTTTTCTTTATTGCACTTATGTTACTGTAATTGTTTTATAAATTGTCAAAAATTCAATTAAGTTTCGTTGGAAAAAAAGATGTATATTATCATTAAACAGAAGAACAAAAATTTCCCGAATCGGCTGATTTAATGTAACAGCTGCACACAAGTGCTTTCATCACATACAGGGTAAAATGATACACAACAAAAATCAGCATTTCACTCCCTAAAGCTTTATTTTCCTTAGGTAGGCACCCAAGGATAGCCAATGGACTGGATTCAAGCAGTGGCAGCGGCACCCAGAGTGGCAGCAATGACAACACGTGGCCTCACCATGTGATTTGTGCGCCATGAATCTCCACCGGCTATGACAAGCCAGCAAATACAGGAACGTTACAGCCCACAGGCAATGGGCACAAGCCCTAAGTCTACCACAAGTGTCATTTCTTTCTTGTCCCTTCCTTGACCTGTCTTTTCAATAAAGTCTCAAACAGGGACAACAACATTTCATACGGCACTCGATTGCTCACCTCATGTGACACACCCTGGTCAGTTACCAACTTCCGAAACACTGCTTCAGCTATTGGAGACCGGCAAATGTTACCTGAAGAGATAAAAACAAAATGTAATTCTGTATCATGACTATAAACAAAAACATGATATCATTCATACAGATGTAGCGTTTCATTAAATCAGCATGAACGTGTATTGAGATGTGCCATTCACTGCATATACTCACCATTACCCAGCTCCATCCTACAATCTATTATTACACAGTGCTTTTCAGGGTATATTATATATATATATATTATATATATATATAGTCGTTTCACCAAGTGTCTCTCAGAGGAGCTCACAATCTAATGTATATGTTACTAACACAGTCATGTCACAGTCTAAGTCATAGGTCACTAACACAGAATCTTTTTTGGGTGAAGCCAATTAACCCCCCTAGTGTTAGCGACGGCACCATCTCGTCCAGCCTTGTAGTCACTACTGCACTGAACGAGATGGTGCCGTCCAGTGAAGATCGGGGCTCCGGCAGCACATACTTACCGTTTCGCGCTGTCCTGGTGTCCCCGACGTGACAAGCAGGCTTCTGGAGAGTGGCTCATCCTCCCCTGCGCCATTCAAATGTAAATTGGGTTAATTTCAAAGAGCACATCTGAAAAATCACCCCCAGTGTCATTTCCAGATGTGCTCTATAAAGTTAAGCCTTTCAGAGGGTGCCAAAGGGCATTGTATTGGATACAGTGATAACTGTATCCAATACAATTCAAAGTAAAAACAAAAACACATAACACATTTCCAGTTGAATAAAAATTGTATTATGAATATAAAAAAAACATGTTTTGAAATCTATCATACAACATAAGTATTTTAGAGATTTTATCATTCAAATGATTTTATCATTCAAATGATAAACCTTTTAGTATATATATATTTTAAATGTCATTTTTTTAACATCATTTTTTGTTTCAAACATGATTATATTCAGGATGTCTACTAGACCCTTGCACGGCCAGATTTTAGAAAGTTACATGTCTACAACATAAAAAAAAAATATTCCATTTAAGTCTATGGTGCGCTTTTGGTACAGAAATCAGCAGAGTGCTAGAGAGGTTAACCTACCTGGTTTCCTGGGAGGAAACGTAAGTACCCGGAGAAAACACACACAGACACAGGGAGAACATGCAAACTCCTTGCAGATAGCGCCCAGGCCGAAATTTGAACCGAGGACACTAGCGCTGCATGGCCAGAGTGCTAACCACCTGAGCTGTGGTGTGTTATTGCAAAAAAGCAACAAAACCTACGGCAATAGCCGCACTTTTCTAATGTAATGGGAAGCCGTTATTTGTAAACGCATGTGATATACGCAAGTGCAGAGATGTCGTCATAACTATGGAATGACTGAAGCTCGCATGAAACAAGTTGTTGCGCACTCTTTGGCCGCCTATTTAAACTAATAAAAAAGATGCAACAATCATTAGAAGTCTGTACGTAGCATTTTTTTAATGCACGCGTTTTTACAGTACTGCACTTCATAGAAAACACAGGTTCCCATTTACACTGCATGCATTGCGTGTTTAAAGTTGCAGCATTTCCACATGCATGTCTCAGAACTGCTGCATTTATTATTCATTTGTTTGAAAATGCAAACACAGATGTGTATGTGTGAAACGCATGTGTTTTTGTATATATGCAGAAACGCATACCGTTAAAAAATGCCCCCATGATCCTATCACACTACATGTGTATTCAATGATGTATTCGAGGATGAAGAAGAGCCACATGCGGCTCTGGAGCCGGGGGTTGCCGACCCCTGGTACTGGGACTAAAATCTCCCGGGCGGGCAGCCCGGCCAATCTGCTCTAGGGAGAACACTGCCCGGTGGTTGCACCTTGGCTTCCCGCCAGCTCTCCCGGCACGGAGATTAGCCGGGGAGCTGTCAGATGTGAGATGCCGGCTCTGAACTGTGTAATTGCCTATGGCAGCCCTGAACTGGCATAGGCAATGAAGAGAGAAGTATAGATGAACTTGCATCTACACCTATCTCTCCTATCCGTGGGAACAGCAATCACTCTGCTGCCCCCACAGACACGTATGACGTTCTGCTGAGAGTGCACTGCTGCTAGTGACACCTTCTGGCTGAATTGAATATTGCATTCATGGAATTCTATGCATTATCCAAATTGATGTGAAAACTTATTAAATCTTTTTTTCTGGTTTTCCTGCCCTTAAAACTGGGTGCGTCTTATGGTCCAAAAAATACGGTATTCAAAAATGCATGCGTTTCTCACATACACATCTGTGTTTGCATTCTGCAGCAGGGCGTTATAATAAATGCATGTGAAAACAATGCAGTTTAGGGTATTTCTCCACTGCGTTATTGGCTCCATCGGGTCCCCCTCCACTAAGCGCATTCCTTGGCAGGGACCAGACACATTACCTGTCTCAGGCACCAGTAGTTCTCACTTCCTTCTGCAGATCCGCCGGCCAGAGGTTGACGTACTGCACTACGTTGACCTACCAGGATCTGCTGAAGGAAGTATGAACAGCTGGTGCCCGAGACAGGTAATGTGTATCTGCTCTATCAGGTCCCCACCAAGGAATGCGCTTAGCGCAGGGGGGCGGAGCAGTGGAGACATACCCTTAAAAAACAGTGTCCATGGCAACATTCATTTCCTATGCAAAAATTTACTAATGAAAAAACATGCGTATAGTGGGAAAGGGTGATTTGCTCAGACATAAGCGTGGAGGTGAATCACACCGCCTTGCATTAAGAGCGCTTTTATATTACGCACCCTGGAAGTATGCTGCGTTTGTGCTTACAGTAATGTGCAAGGATTACGGCGCACACACACACATACACACACGCACGTACACACACACATACATACATACATACACACGGTCCGTGTTATAAAGTTTACTTTCCAACAAGTGTCCCCATTTGAGGATCTCCCTTCACTTCCTGCTCTGCTGGCAAATGTTCATCACTTCCTGTCACCAGAGCTCATAGGGAGGGAGAATGTAACTAGCAGACTCTTATCCTATTCAATGAAAACTACCTGCGGCCGCGCCGAGTTACCGCAGTGTCCGGCCCTGTCAGTGGAATGACATGCGCTGCCTTACACTCCCAGCATGCTTTGCAGCTCTCCCCTCAGCCCACCCCATGGACCGGGAGCCGGCCTCCGTCCACTCACCCAGGCACACGAACAGCACGGACTTGCTCCCAGCAGCCGCCATGTCTCCCCTCCCCACAGAACAGACCCCTTCCGCCTCAATGCCGGGGGACTCCGCTCCGTCACGGAAGTGCGTCACTTTACGGCACTGAGGCGACCAGACAGCCTGACAGAAAAGTCACGTGACCGAGCTGGAGGGGGCTCCCCTCGCTGTGGGGGGTGTGGCCGGGGAGGGATAGTGACAGGTGTAGTTCCCGCCCCCTCTTCACCTGTGTGCTGGGTGTGGCGGTGCAGTGAATGAGGAAGCGGCGGGAGGGGAGCACAGAGATACAAGTGAGTAGTCATGGAATACTGGGCCTGCCGTGTGCTGCCAGGGAGCCATGTGTTTCATATACAGCCGTAACGGGGTGTCACATGGAGTCACCTGACCATCGGTGTACACAGATTACCATGGACCATCGTGTCTGTGAACATCGATAATTCATTATCACTGCGCACTGATTGGATAACACTGTGCAGGTGTACATGTCATTCATTCCGCAGGTCATGTGATCTGTAATGTCTTCCACACATTCATACACAAAACACACAAGGGTCAGTATTAGGAAATGTTTGTGTATACTGTAGCGTAATGTGTAGTGAAGCGTTATTTCCCCCATGATGGGCTGTAGGGTGCTGGTCCCTTATATTCTCTGAGAAAAAGAAAATGTTTGGCTTTACTTTGATTTTAATACACAGACCAGTCAGTGATTGTATGGCGAGCGCATATAGACAGAATATGGGGGGGGCCAAATCCAAACACATTACTATATTTGTTTTAGCAGATGTCAGTCAATGAAGATGTAATTTACAAACAAACGCGGCCTGTGTGTGGCCATTGAGGAATGGATTTGGACAGCTGAACTGTAGGGTGTCAGCAGGGCCTCACCAAGTTACATGGTAATGCCAACTCTACTGTTCTTCTAACACTTTGGGTCAGGACCCCCTTGGGGGTCGAACGACCATTTCACAGGGGTCACCGAGTTCACTGAAAGCATCAGAGCTTCTACTAACAAGCAGCAGAAATGATGCCCCCAAGCAGGGTGGGAAAAAGGATGGGAGAGTAATTGGGTGTTACTCTAACTCAGTGGTGGGCAACTGAGGTGATATGGAGGGCCACAAGTGCGGCCCTTGGCATCACTTAGGGGCCGCACATTACATGTAGGACCGCCAAATTTGATTAGGAAAGCCGGGTCAGTGTGCGACCACTACACATGGTGATATATGGAATGCCCCATATACATCAACAAAGGTTATGTGCCTCATAGTATTATCAAAGTAATCTCGTGGAAGAATAGGCGCTCAGGCGCTGTCTGGGTCACTCATTCGCTTTCACGTATGCTGTGCTCAGCTGGAGACTTAGCGAGTCCCTCTCCTCCTCTTACCACTCTAAAGCTGGCCATACACCTTTAGATCTCTCTGTCAAATATCCTTTAGATCTACCAACAATATGTAGTGCCGGGTCCCTCATATTACATGGTTTTGGTAAAACAAAAGGAGATCTAACGGAAATCTGGCAGAGAAATCTAAAGGTGTATGGGGAGTAAGAAGTTCCCAGGCAAGGACGTGTCGGATCATGTTGGGCACCTGGGCTCTAACTTCTCACCTTGTGCATCATTTGTACAAGGAAATTAAGAGGGAGTGGACACTGTACTTACCTGATCATGCCGGAAGCAATGTTGCAGAGTGTCACTTGTGGTATTTGGAATACAGAAGTGAAACTCCGCACCAATAACTTTCACATTATGTATACAGGAAGTGCCAGTTTGCACCATCACTTCCGGTGTTGCGGATCTAAAAAGGTGGAAAACCACTATTCTAACACCTTGAACACCCACACGTGGCAGTGCTTGGTCACAGGGGTCCTGATAAAGGTCATTGCACTGGGAATATCATGAAACTACTGATTACATAGATGCAATAAACCTGTGAATGCGAATGGACATTGTCTGCCATATTGTTCTATTTCATATGTAATATGGGCAACCCACCGCCAACTGTTTTATTATCCATTGCCATGCGGCAGAAAAGGTGGTAATGCGCAGAACAGAACATTTGTTTTTTAATGACATAGAACATGTATTTGTAGCATGTAAACTGAATTGGGTAAAGTCATAAGATCTATCCATCTCACCCAGCTGGTTTCCAGCAATGTTTAATGTTGTCCACTCCACAATGGGTTTCATTTATGAGTGGAAATACAGTGAAAACTTGTCTTGCTTGTCTGACCTTTGTTCCCAACGCATAACATTCTGGAATGAAATTTGCACTCCAGCAAAAGGAGCAAGTCTAAGTTCTGCATAGAGACTGCAGTGAATGGGCAGTTATTATCTATACATAGTATTGTCAAAGAGACTGTGCTGACCCCATTAAAAACTTTATCCTTAAACTTCCATGTTATGTATTGTATAACTCGTGTGACCCCCATACCTGGAAGTGGTGGAGGTTCCCTTCTCCGGAGAGTGAACAGGTTGACTTTGGAGCAAAAATAAGGTGAATATAAGGGGCTGCGGGGGATATTATGAGACACATCTCAACATTCAAACTATTCACATGGTTGTTAATGCCTCCTGCTGCACAGTTGGCTGCTCCCCATGTGGGTATGCTTCCCAGCCAGGTTATCACTACTGCCCCCCATGTGGGTATGCTGCCAGATCAGGTTGTCACTACTGCTCTCATTGTGGGTGTGCTGCCCAGCCAAGTTCTCACTACTGCTCCCAATGTGGGTGTGCTTGCCAGCCAAGTTCTCACTTCTGCTCCTAATGTGGATATGCTGTCCAGCCAAGTTCTCACTACTGCTCCCCATGTGGGTATGCTGCCCAGCCAAGGTCTCACTACT
>CM070035.1:26314335-26327035 GCA_036250615.1 Ptychadena robeensis
GTAACGCTTTTGGTACAGAAATCTGGACCTCGGCGAAACGCTCAGGAGGTTAAGTGTTTAGTTCAGAAGTTGGTCAAGTTTTGTATTTCAGCAGAATAAATCTACCTGAACTCTGGCAGAAGGTCACAGACCTAGTCATTAGGATTAGTTGTGTTCTCCATGCAGCGGAGTGTAAAGTGTGAAATAAGACACCCCCCGCAAAGCAGACACTAACCTCAAAAGGGCACCCACGATGCATGCCCGAATCTCCCATTCATGTGTGCCTCCGTCGGGGCTGGCTGCAGTGCAGAGTGGAGCAGGAAGTCACAGCAAAGGTTCGCACCTGCGCCTCCACGCCAGGAAGGAAAAGCTGCTGCCTATTGCTGCTGCAGAGTGTGAAACAGAAACGGCCGGTAGAACCCACAAAAAAGTGATTCTGTGCCATCCATTGTCCCTTCCCCTTCAGATTAGGGCATCCCCCCAATAATCAGACCCTTGTCATATTTTTGGCTTCTAAAAATATATGACAGTGTCTCATCATCGGGAAAACATGGTAGTAACATTACCAAATCCTGTTTTGGGACAGTGAACTGTTAAAGTGAACAAATCTTTTTGGCGCACTGAAATCTGAGAAGAAGTTCAGATTGTGACTGGAAGTTTGACTTGCTGAAAAATGAGTGGAGAAAGATGCCAGAACAGCATCTTATAGAAGATCATTCTATTCTAGATTGTAAACTGTTCTATTAAATGTAGAAATCTGTGAAACGGTCACTTATTCTGTCTCTTTTTACACATTAGAATGGTCTGCTCCTTCTGCCATCGGCATAGCTGGACTTGGAGGGGGATTTGAAATTGGAATTGAAGTAAGTATCAAAGTGGCCACGAAAAAACATTTTTCTTTATTCACACACTCCATAATATAAACAGTGTTTTCTTATGATGATGACTATTATTGTTGTTACTATTGTCCACTAAGGCTCAGTTCACATGGGTGGTTGAGAGCTGTGTGGTCAATACTCCCTACTGACTGTGAACTCCAGCAAGTAAACACGTAGCAGTGGTGTGCGCACAACTGTCAGGCAACTTTCCACGGGAAATTTATAAAGCGGTAGGAGGCAGTTGACCCCACCACTACCTACCCAAAGAATGTGGTGCTCAACCATGTGAACTTTTTTGGGGGAGAAAAACTCTCCAGAGCCATCAAAACCTCCAAAATATTCTGTCATGTGAGATGTTAAATATGATATATAGTGTATATAGACAACAGCTTTCAGGATATCAATATTGACACAGGAAAATTCAATGGGCAGGAGAAAAGGATGAGATTATGTAAGGATACTGAGTGGAAACTCCAGTGATGCTAGTATAAAGATAATTGGAACTCATGAGATGATCTCAGGAAAGTTACTAGATACTCCAAGGTTTCTGTCCAACGGATGAATGGAGACATGGTGCTAAGTACTGCATGGATGATGTTGCCTGAATTCTATTAACCATCCTAGCAGTAATCCCAAATGTGGCTCATGATTGATCTTCACTACCAAAATCTGTAACCCCGGCCAAACTTTGCATGGCTTACTGGATCCACAATCCTGTAGTTTCCTGCACCAATGCCAGAAGACTTGATTTGAACTTCGCATTTTAGATCCTCTCAAAGATATTCAGTTGAGTTGCGATCATCATGTTTTGCAGGCTGTTTGAGTTTCTCCCCATTAGACTCCTCATACTATGTATTTACGTTGCTGGGTTTGTGCTCAATAGCACAGTCATGCTGGAGCTGCTTCAAATGGATGTCACAAACCTGAAAGTTTGCCATTGTTAAACATTTATTTGTATGTATATCTGGGTACACACGTGTAGATATGGGCCAGATCGATGACCGCTTCAAGCACTGTGCGTTCTCGTGGCCATCTATCTGGCCCAAATCATATGCGGACATCCCTGTTTTCGAGCGGGACCAATCAATCCCACTCGAAAAACTTGGATATTGGACTTGACCATAAACCACGGTCGATGTCCATTGCTCTGCATGAAGACCGCGGGGTCTCCATGCAAAGCATCAGCGGTGCTGGAGACACAGCAGTGCTGTCTCTCCAGCTCCTCCTATATTGGACAGCAGTGTGATGACGTCATCGCGCTGCTGCAGGGAACATCGAACGGCTCCAATATTAAGCCGTGTGTTCCGGCTTAACGGTACCCTATGTGAAAATAACAAGTATCATTAGTTTAGTTTAATTTCCACAAACTTGACCAAATAGTGAATGTGGAGGTCTTAGAAGATTTTTCAGAACAGAGGACATGAAGGTGATATTTTCCAACAAAGCAGCAGTTTATAGAAGAAAGCTGACTTTGTGGTGCATTGTTATTCCCAAAATATAATCATTATATTGAGAGCTTTAAATATTGGAGGTGACATGAGCATGTTTCCAGCTGTTACAGTTATTACAAGAGACATAAGTTGGTGGGTTTACTTCTTCAAACTGTCAATAAAATTTACAAAAAGGCAAACAATTGGTGGACAGGGAAGCCTGAAAACATAAAAAATGTAAAACAAGAATTTGAAACATTCATTACATTTTTTTCTGAGGGGGAGATATTCATTTTTAGATGAAAGGTCTGCTTTATGTCTGTTGATGTTGCTTGTAGCAGATCTTGACCACCGTACTAATGACAAACACAGTAAGTGAGTTCATGAAGCTCCCTTGGCGTGTCATATATTGTCTTACAGGGAGATTTGAAGGCTGTGGGCTGACACTGGGCTAAGTTCTGTCAGAATTCATGCAAGGATAACACTTTTCATGTGTCTGTGTCTTTAATGAAGTGACACGCCACTCACTGAGATCTCATTTCAAGTCATTTAGTATGACAGTGCTGTCAGCCAGGCTGCGGAACAGACAAACTAGATCAAAGGTTTAATATCCTACGTCTTATTGTTTAAAGGTTAGTGAGGTGTAAGCAGCATGAAGATTGAACATCAGGACATTTGTGTTTTTTATTTTACCAAACATTCCTTAGGTCAATTGTGGCCATATAATTCAGATCATGGCTTTCTATGGTCGGTCATTTTGCTACTAGATAGATGATGATGGAGGACATTTATACTGATGGTAATTTAAAAACGTTGTAGTCAGTGAATGTGTGGTTGCTGGCAAGTGACAACTGATGCCCATGGGCTCTTTTTATATTTATAACATGCAACTGGACTATTTGTTGTTCACTTGCTTTTTAAAGTATTGTGACAGGGTGTCCCATTGTATGGCTTCTAACCTCCTAGATCCCAGGTGCTCAACCTGCGGCCCTTTGGGCGTTCTTCATCAGCCCCCCTTAGTCCTCCATTTGTGGTCCCTGAAACCTAACTGTTAATGCATAGGAACTCACCCATCCACGATCCCCTGCTGACATGTCTTCAGCCATGATATTCTTAGAGTGTGAAGAGAAGGAGAGGGGGAATTTCTCAGGTGCTGTCTGGGTAGCTGATTGCCTTTATGTGCACTACCATACTACAGTGTTACCTAATGCTTGAAGTAAAATCAATATAAGTTTTGTTATATAAAAATAATGTCTTCTATCTATGCCTGCTGTAATTTTTTTTATTAAAAAATGCTTATAAGTCAGTATAGATTGGAAATGTTATGTGCGGCCCTTTAGTGATGCAGAGGGCTGCACTTGAGGCCCTCAGTGTCAACTCAGTTGCCCACCACTGTCCTAGATGGTGTGTATGTTGCACACAGGTGGAGGCGCTGGCAATTTTAAAGCTCCAGAAGAAGTCTGAGGGCTTGTGTCCACTGGTGATTCTTGCGCTGGACGCTCGCAGGCAGTTTGCTCGCAGCTATTCATACAACAGGGGAAAGATGCGGAAAATCAGCACCCAAATAGGTGCTGTTTTCCTGCGTCTGGAAGACACCTCCATTCATCTACAATGGAGGTGTCTCTGGTGGTACCCCAGAAGACGCGGTAGCCCGCATTATTAAAACAGCACCCCTGGTGTGCAGCTAAGACTGTGCAGAGTGGACACTGTCCCATTCATCAGAATTGGAAGTGTCCTCTTTGCGTCTTTATCGGGGAAAAATATGTAGTGAACAGAAGCCCTGACTGTTATGGTTCAGGGAAAGGCTTTCTATAAAAGATGGTTTGAGGGTCCTGGAGCTGTTGGATGTACGTAAACAGCAGTGGAAACATGGCCTTAAACTAAGACTTGACCTACCCATCTTTGTGTGTTCCAGCTATTCATGTTTCATTATCTGTTACCTAAAATAAGTTAATCTAACAGGTAAATTGGGCCCCTCATATTAATCACAGACACAGTGATCACAGTGATGTGCGGACACAGGAACTCGGGTATCAAGTCTCCCCAAGTCCTCCAGAAATAAAATGGAATGCCTTAATCTTGCAATATCTAGCAAACAATAAAATAACAGGTTTTAATATTGAAAGTATTAGTATGCATGCATGCACCTTACAATCTTTCCATACAATTTCTGTACAAACCACTTTTCTTCTACCAAAACCATGTAATATGAGGGCTTTTCTAAAACTTCCAATCACTATGTATTCCATCAAGGAGGACCCGGCACTATATAGTTGTTGGTAGATCTAAAGGAAATTGTATGGAGTGATCTAAAGGTGTATGGGGGTCTTAAGTATTTAAATGCCTAATGATTTTAGAAACTCCTCAGTTACAAAGCTCATTTCCTCTGTTCCCAGTTCTGTCTGACGTTTTATGTTGCGCGGAAGCACAGATGTACAAATTGATGTATAAATAGAAAATAATACAAATGTGGCAGTAATGAAGCTAGTTGATCTTTTGATACGTATGTCACGAGTCTGTAATCATTGAATGGAAGTCCAGGTGGGGTAGATTAAAGTAAATGTCTTTCTTGGTGCAGCAGACAGACTTCTGGCTGAGTCACTTGGATGAGACATCTGCTCATGGAAAGCACACCGCAGCAGCGCTCTTGTCTTTTCCAATTTCTCCTCCAGCCAAACGGCACACACTTCTACCTCGGCATTCTCCATGGACATTGATTTGTCACCATGTTATTTCCTCCATGTATTTTTACATCTATAGTGCTAATGAAGTGTTATCTTTATGAAGGGTAACTTACAAGGGTTCCTCCTTCACCTACTGTTCTCATACATATCTATTCCACCCGCTGTGCTGTCAGGATATAAAAAAAAGGTCGGTCTCGTGCACCATTTTGTTTGGTTTGTTGTTTTATGAGAAAAGTTACAACTTGCATTTTTGATTGTAACTCAGTTTGTTTTAAGTCAAGTCAGTTGTAATTCAAGGGTCCACTGTACATGCCAGAAGGTTGCTTCATGATGACAGGAGCTTGTGATAATTCCTCCTGCTATTCTGAGCATCTATGATTAAAAGGAGTAACATCCAGTGAATTAGTGGAGCCAGGGGCACCAAGATTGGAGGTAAGACTGGAGGTAAGTCAGTCAGGCACCAAGACTGTAGGTAAGACTGAAGGTAAGTCAGTCAGGCACTAAGACTGGAGGTAAGTCAGTCAGGCACCAAGACTGGAGGTTAGACTGAAGGTAAGTCAGTTGGGCACCAAGACTGGAGGTAAGACTGGAGGTAAGTCAGTCAGGCACCAAGACTGTAGGTAAGACTGAAGGTAAGTCAGTTGGGCACCAAGACTGGAGGTAAGACTGGAGGTAAGTCAGTCAGGCACCAAGACTGGAGGTAAGAATGGAGGTAAGTCAGTCAGGCACCAAGACTGGAGGTTAGACTGAAGGTAAGTCAGTTGGGCACCAAGACTGGAGGTAAGTCAGTCAGGCACCAAGACTGAAGGTTAGCCTGAAGGCAAGTCTGGAGTTTAGCTGGAGTGACCTCATCCACCTTATATAATCTAGAATGCATAAAAATATGACCCTTTGACTATAACTATATCCAAGCTTGTTTTGAATCCGCAGAGGACGCAATATCGTGCATATCGTATACCATGTTTTATTCACAACTGATCATGTATCCAAAGATAACACAGAAATGAATTGTATATGTTTAGTTAGCTGTCGGGTGTTGACAGTATAAATGATTTCAGGGAGTATTCTTTGCGGAAATTCGGGGTGAATAATTTAATACGCTCAGCAGATTGACACATCTTACAAGGATGGGTGGCCCACTTCATATAACTGTGTGTATTTATTTTCTCAAATTGATATTCTAAAGAGAATTGTATTCACTACTGGAATTACTAAACCGTGTAATATGTATAGTGCAGGAAATAACGGGTTTTCTTCTGAAGTCTGCCTTCTGAATACAACCTGTACATTACCAATACTGCAGAAATCACCTGGTAATTCTGTCCTGCAGGTTGCCTATGTCGTTTTCCGAGCTGCTTTCAGCCCGCAGCAGCTCAGACAGTGCTTTCCCACAGCCGCGTGGGAGACGATTGCCTGCGAGCGGCTGCAAAATAGTGCAGGCGTTCGCAGGCTGTCTAGATTAGGATCCCATGGAGATCATATCGGGCTAAAGCCTAAACACTGACCGGCAGACGCCTAATGTTGCGTCCGCCGGACGGTTATGTTTATGGGTCATTTTGCTGGTGGTTGAAAAACGCCAGTGTCCAAATTTTGCTCACCATCTCGTCCTCCACTATCCATGTTACAACCCATTAACATAACATACAACCCATTGGATCTGCATCCGGATCTTGACCCGTTGGTACTTAGTTCCAGCACGACTGACCTGTCTTTACACGGACTGCTCGAATCTCTGCCTCCGGGGATGCAGCTGGGGACATGTTCCACATTTGGTGGACCTGGTAACTTGGTTTTGGACACATGTATTCCACTTGCTCCACTCACTTCTAAACACTCGCCTCCCAAGAGACCCTTGGCTTGCTCTCCTTCATCTCCGCCCCCCTATCCCAACACAAATTAGCTACCTTCCTTTTTGGACGGGCTGGCAAACTATTGCCCTGGCCTGGAAGAAACAGTTTCTGTAGGGGAAGTCTCTAGTTACATGGATGCTTTTTTCATAAATGAATACCTTACCAGTATACTCCTCGACCACCATTGGCAATTTGAGGACGTCTGACTGCCGTGGAAAAACCATGCGCACCCAGGGATGCCATCTTCCAGCATCTCCTGCCGCCCATAACTGGTGACCCCTTCTCCTCCCTTGTTCCCCCCTCCCCTGACACTTCAAGTTTCTTCAAGTTGATGTTAGCACTGTATTTTTGTGTGAAATTTAACTTTATGTTTGTTTTATATATGCTACTTAGTCGTGGTTTTGTTGTCGTCATTGATATGCATAAGCCACATTGTATTATTGTAAAACCATGTTTGCTTTATTGAAATTGCAATACAACATATTGAAAGAGAAAAACCGCCAGTGTAAATGAGCCCATACAATTGTTGCCTTTGATATACTTAGTGGTAGTGTTTCACGTGAATATTTAAATCACAAATTTATATTGCAAATATCGGCACATATATAGTGCTATATCTACATAATATCAAATATTCAAGATTCTGGAGAAGGTACCATGCATTGCACAAATCACATATAATGGACAGGAGATCTCAAATGTGTTGAATATTTGGAGAATAATTTGAGAAATGTCACATTTGAATATTGCCCATCACTACTTAGTGGTTGTGTCTTTTTAGATACAGGACCCCATACTTAGGACCCCCTCCTAGCTTTATAACTAACTATAACAAGGTAGCATGATTCTCCCATAGCATGGATCTTACAGCCATGGTTAGTCTGTAATAACTGCAAGAGATATTATTGAGTAAAGAGATTCCAAAATGTTATGTAAGCCCAAAATCTCTGTCTGTGCACCACTGTCACTGGAAGTGACACAACAGGAAATTAAACAAAGTCTTTCCAAAGTCAGAAATCCAGTTGTCACTGGTACAAGTGGCCTCATTTGTTGCTATACCATCCATTCCTGATACAGTTACATCTGCAGGTCCATTACCTTTGGGTCAATCTCACACCATGCCTGCTGTGGAGCGCCATCCCTTGGGGTTGGCATTGCTTGATTAGGACAGTTTTTACCTGGGTCAGTATTTTAATCTTTTTTGTTGACTTTCAACCTGCCCTATTATCATCACTTCTGGTGCCAATAGAAAGTAGATATGGAGATGATAGGTCAGCTTTAAGTGGAAATTCAGACTCAATTTATGTAAAAACTACATATACAAGAACAATATTTTTCTAATGTTCCCCCAACCCTACCTTATAACTCCAGTAATTAAATTAATTTGTGACCATCTGTATAACTTATGTGTTTTTATTATCTAGTTATTACTTGTTTTATCCCCTTTTGGTACATGCATGTATGTGTGTTAAATATGTGTGTTACAGCTTATAATTTATTAAAATCAATAAAAGTGTCCCTGCATCTTGTGGTCCCTCCAACTCATGGAGAGACACATTTTACTTTTCAATACCATGAGTTGTGTTTTAACATTAACATCCCAATAAATACATTTTGTGACAAAGACTTATATTGCCTCCCATATGTAAATAGCTGCTCATGGGTAAGTTGCTCAGTGCCAGATTGTAAAATGTGTCTCTTCATAAGTTGGTCAGTGTGTTAAGAGAATGGGTACTGCTAGTGTATAGACACATGCTAAAGTTTCAGCCCTGACACTCAGCTGCAGTGAAGAATATAGAATGAATACTGCATGGTCCAGTCCTGACTACTTTGCTGAAACATTCTGTTTATTCACTTGATATCTGAATGGCTGTGTTTCTGTTTTTCCCCTAATTTTATTTTAAAAACTTTGGATGCGTCTTGTAGTCCAAAAAATACGGTATATATTCCACATTGGTAATTAATAATTGTAAAGAGCTGTAACTAAACAATTATTCTTCTCTGGGAGTTGTTGTGCATTATTCATTGGTATGCCACTTTCAAATGTTACTTCATGCAGAGTTCAAAATGGATTCTGAGTGGGAGAATATTCATTATAACAACCTGTGAAACCCTCTTACTGTAATAAAAGCTTCTGCTTTCATGTAGAGAGGATATGTTGTTAATGAGCTTAAGAAGATATTTCATAAATACCCATTTAACAAAGGTTGCCTGAAATTTGACTTTTAATTTACTTCTGAAAATTTTTGGGGAAAATGTAGCAAACTGAAAAATGAACAGTGGTTTGTATTAGATTTTACATTTTGTCACAGTCTTTGAGAAAGTAGGATTTAGGCTTAGGCTCCACTGTCCTGCCCAAGGGTTTCAACGGAGTGCACGAGCCACCCATTGTCAACAATGGGGCTATGACAGGGCTGTCTCCACAGCCAGCCAGAGAGATCTGCTGTCCGAGCCTCCGTTGCCTTCAAATTGCTGCAGAAAGCTACGTCTATGAGAATGCAATGGAGGATTCAGCGGACAGTGGGGTCTAAGCCTAACCATAATGTGTATGTACACCCTTAAGCTTGAAACACATGGACTTTTGCACTTTAGATCTTTATTAAAATCAATGGGCGTCTAAGCCTGATTTAATAGGAATAATCACTAAAACCCCCCATACACGTATGGATTGTGACCCGATTTTTGTGGTTAACCGGCTGCATGTGATGACGTCATTGTGCGCAGTCAATCGGCCGAAAAATCAGGGGGACAACATCTAGAGAGCAGAGACTGCTAGGTCACTGTGAGCTTGCCACCTCTGCTCACTGAAACGGGAGAGGGAGGTGCTGCTAGCTCCCCCCCCCCCTCCTCCCTGCTCAACAGCTTCGTAGAGCAGCTGTAGAGGTTCTGTGTTCTCCGCCCTGTCGGATCCCCGACGGAGCTGAGGAGGCATAGCCGTACTTTGAACGGGACACTCGATTTTTCGGCCAATGGACCGTATTTCGTGTGGAAATCAAAGTGAGTATGGGGGGCATTATGTGTGCTAAACACGCCAAACCACTCTCACGGCTGGGGCTTGGCATCTTGGATGCGTAACTTTGCCTCATCCTTGATATCCTTAGAAAACATAGTGTAGCCCTAGCCTAACAAACATCTCTTATTTATATTTAATTATAAAAATTATATTGTATCTGATAAATGCATGAAACTATCCCTTCCTGTACTTTGGATGACAATCTTGTGCCTCAGTAAGATGAGTTCTGGAAACTCAAATCCAGCGACCTCATCTAAGGACTGGAAAGCCAGCAATGGGTTCACTCTACTTGTCTGCATTTCCATAAACATGCTACACAATGCATGATTTTTTAATCGACCTTCATAATTGTGTTTTGTTTGTCTTTTAATTACCAGGTTTCAGATTTAGTTATCATATTAAATCACAAAAGAGCAGTGGAAGCTTTTGCCAAAGGGGGTAACCTCACTCTCGGAGGGAATTTCACAGTGGCCATTGGACCTTTAGGAAGGTAAAGAGGATACATTCTGATAAAACTGGGAACCATTTAAATTGTGCTGTGTAATCCAGATTTGATTCATGTATGTACTTACTTTTGTTTTTCAGAAAGATTCATACTTCTGAATTTTCCAATTGAAACAGCTGATAGCAAAAGCTGTATAAGAGTAAGGGCATGTTTCCACTGTTGCGAGTGGAGACCGCAGGAGATTTCTAGCACCCAGTGATCTCCCATGGTCTCCTGAGATCGGTAAGCCACACAGATCGCACCTTCTCCAATTGTGGATGTAGGCATGATGCATGGCCGCGATCACCGCACTGCAATTAAAATCGCGGGTGATCGCTGCCGATCGCTAAAGTGGAAACATTCACAAACACAAGTCCTGTTGCTTTGGCTCAATATCAATTACATAACTTTGGCAGTATGACAGTGATAATGTGATTACTTTTGATATACCCTTTTATCTTATATTTTATATAAGAGCAGATTGATCATTCTTGAATTGTTGGCTGCCCACTTTGAGCGCTAGACCAGAATCGAACAAGTAATCAATCAAACAGGGATCCGATATGTCTGCATTTTCTGTTTTGATCACCGTTAGGCTGCGTCTACAGTATGGAAAACTGCACGGTTTTCCCCGCAGTCAACGCAGCCGCCCCATGTAATCCCCTATGGGGAATGACGTGCCAGTCTATACTGGTGCACCATGCTCGCAGTTGGGGGTGGTGTGGCAATGGGAGTGGATTCACAATGACCGCCCGGGAGCTGGAGTTCCCGAAGGTGTCCCGCGGACGCGCCGGAAACAATTACCGCACCCATTGGTAATAATGGGCGCAGTGTGTGACCCAAGCAAACCGTTCCCAGTTTGCTAGAAGAAATGTATCGTCGATTTTTGCAGGGGGAATTGCAACGTTTATGGCTAGCTTTAGTATGTAATCAGAATTATTTCAGGAGCCGACTCTTCTCATCAGCTTAGATTCTCCAAAACCAACAGACATTGAAGTGTATGGAAGTGCTGCAGCAAAACAATGCTTGCTTCTGGGCATTTGCGTTAACGTACTGCGTTGCACGTTAAGCGGAGGCCAGTGTGAATAATGAACCAATGATGTGTTTCCATTTATTCTCTGATATCCTGATTAATTTACATGAACTCTTCATATATTTTTCACTCCTGTTTGATACAGGTAATGGGTTTTCCATACTGATCATCATTTTATTGAAACCGTTTCAGGAACTTGGAAGGAGATGTGGCTATTCGAAGCTCTGCAGCAGTGTACACATACTGCAAGTCCAGGGGCCTGTTTGCTGGAATATCATTGGAAGGATCTGGTTTGATTGAAAGGAAGGAAACTAACCGCAAGTAAGTCAGCTTGGAACCCGCAGTCACGTAATGACTATTATACCACAGACTTTTCTCAAGTCTCAAACCTCTGTGAGCCCCAAAACGTATGAGCTGTAATTATGATGACTGATGATCACTGCTTCAGGCCTTTTATTTGGCAAAGCATGGGCGATGATCTGGTATACAATAAGAGAAGGTCTAGAATATTCTAGCAAGTCCTCTCTCCTTGTATCTCCGCTCCATACTAGAGATAGAAGAAAGTCAGGTGCACGGTTGTGACCAAAGCTTTAGGCCATGCTCCACTTATGTGTCTAAAATGCATGCTATTTTAAGTTTTTTTTGGCACATCCTTTCATTCTTGTTTTGTGGACAATTTCAAATGCGTTGAGACACGCATGGGTGCGTCTGAATGCATTTTTGGTCGCAATCATTCATTCTATATGGACATGTTTGCACACCTTGATGGGTGTCGTGATCGTGAATCAAACTGCGCCCGTGTCGGGATTGGGCACAAACGCCGTCTGACGGTCTGTAGCAGAGCAGCAGGCACTCTGAGCCTTTCCGGGCCCATGTCTTCGGCGTCATCTGTGACACCGAAGGGGCGGGGGCGTGCCATAGACCTTCATGCTAATGGAGGGGCGTCGCTCTCCTCCCCACACACCGCCGGTGCCTATTTGACACCGGCGGTGTGTAGAGGGCTGGGCAGAGAGCCGGCAATCACGGTGGAGTACAGTGTACTCCTCCGCGATTGCGGGGAATCAGTGCCATAAAAAATGGCGCAAGAAGCCCGTAATGCCCAGAGGGTTAAGCTCCACAAAACACTTTAGTTCATATATTCTTACACAATAGTAAGGTGGTAATGGTAACGATGGTGATAATGGAAACAATGGTTATTGAAATGAATAAGTGAACTATGATGTGATCATTACATGCGGGGTGCCGTGCTGCTGGTGCCCATATCATCAAGTGACAAGAACCATTGCATGAGGCTGTGGTTCCATTTTATCCATATTTTTTAAAGTAACATAACTGGTCCCCCCCCCCCC
>CM070035.1:26327135-26341620 GCA_036250615.1 Ptychadena robeensis
CTTTTTTTTTTTTTTCCTCTCCAAAATTTTTTTTTTTCCTTTGTTATCTAGTGGGCTTGGGCCCCTCTAAGGTGACCACATTATTGAATTTTGGTGTTTTATAAACCTTTCACTTTGTATTATATATCTCAGTTTCTCAGCTATTTTCAGCACATTACAAAAACGGGATATCACGCTGTTCTCCTAAAAATACCGCACTGTCTTGGATGTCGTAGTTACTCAAAAATGCAGATCTGCTAATAATTTCCTCGATTTCACAGCTATCACATTATTCAGATTCTTGGTGTCTACTTTCTTTTCATAATGTACTTTTTTCAGCCACGTTATTGTAGCTGTGCTTTTCTTTCTAGGTTTTACTGTCAGGACGACATCCGGGCCTATGAGATATTATTTGGTGAGATACCTCGCCCTGCCCAGGCTGAGGAGCTTTATGAAA
Source organism: Ptychadena robeensis (assembly GCA_036250615.1). NCBI lineage: Eukaryota > Metazoa > Chordata > Amphibia > Anura > Ptychadenidae > Ptychadena > Ptychadena robeensis. Next base: position 26,327,572 of record CM070035.1, read on the forward strand.
TTCTAGATTCCTTCATAGAAAAATATGAAAATGAAGAACAGAGTGTTAACATGAGGAGAATGGCCAGAGAACCAAAGAAGGTACATGTCATTTTTTTATTCAATATTTTATTAAGAATTAAAAAAAAAAAAAACATAAAGTATATACTGTATTTTTCGGACTATAAGATACACTGGTCCAAAGGCGCAACCACCAGCCTCTTCGCTCTCCCGGAAAGAAAATTAGCCGAGGAGGTGGAGGAGCTGCCAGATGGACATCCCATCTGTACCATATTGTTTATACCAGCAGAGCCCTGCCGATATAAGCAATGAAGAGCAGAGAGATGGATGAAAGAGCATGCGATCTCTCCCATCTATCTCTGTCTGTGAGCTGCACTGGTAGATAAATGACAGTATTTGCACTATAGCATGGATATAAATACCCTTCCCACCACTATGTATAGTGTGTCTGTCCATGTGCAGTGAAACTGAGCTGAGTCTAGTAATGAGACTTTGCTGACTTTTTTACTTGTATTTTTATGTCATGATAAAGAAGAACTCTCCCCATCCCCACCTAGTCCTTCTGTAGCCGATTTCATCGTAGTGCTTAAAAATTATATGTTTTTGAAACATATATAATGAAACACTTTTTGCTGAAAGAGACCTACATACACGCACTTATTAAATGTTATTAAAGTTTGGCATCATTTCATCTTGAAAGAATATTTGGACTCCCAAATACATGACATTATGAAAATGATCATACTTTTAGAGTTAGGACTAGCACTTCACTAGCACAGCATGTTATTGGTAAAACTGCAGATGTGATAACTTTAATGATGAATGGCTTTAATGTCAATATGGGAACAAGCCTATCCACGCATATTTGTGAGCGGGAACAGCCAAAATAAATATTGTACAGAAGAATTTGCTTTTTAAGGTCGAGATACATTTGTCATTGGTTATGATAAATGAAGATGGCATTTTATGCCATTTATGGCTTATCCAGTACCTAAGGAGGCAACTACATCAGCCTTTGATACAGAGAAAGCCTCTTATGGTATTCACAGATACAAAAAGATTATATCCAGATCAGGTAATGATTATTATGTCTGTGGTATCATACTCTGCAGATAATAGTTCTCAAGGGAATATCTGCACAGACTCTATGAACTTTTGTATTCAACGACTGCAGTGTCTATGGAAAAAAGAAGGATGTCTGCATATTCTCTTTACAGAATATAAAACCATGCACTGATGTTTGTCTGATGTGAACATAGATGGTCATAGTCATTTGTTAATGCTGTTTGTACCAATAGGCAATATATGACTATTGTCAGGAAGATAAACACTCATTAAATGTTTAGGCCAGGGGTGGGCAAACTTTTTGACTTGTTGGCCAAAATGGGTGTTTCAATTGAACAAAGGGGCCAGAGCAAGAGCCTGTAAGGGCCGCCCGGCATAGGTGTCCTAAGTCTGCATAGCCCAGACAGGAAAAAAAATGTAAATATATATTAAACAGTTTAACAAATAAAGACTTTTAATAGTTAACATAAACATTCTATTGCAGGCAAAGTACGGCCATTAGGCATTATCTCCACCTATTGCAGGGAATGAGTGGAGAAGAGCTAGAGCATATCTACACCAAGGTGACTAATGCCTGCCATACACACGCCGATGTGTGCAGGCAGACTACCCCCGATGTCGCTTCGGGAGGCTAACGTGATGACGTCATCACGTTAGCCTCCCATTGCATTCTGGGGCCCCACAATCGGCCAGGCACCCTTTGTGTGCCGGCCATAAGCAGCGATGGAGACGCCGTCTTCATTGCTGCTTATGGCAATCGGCTCAGATTTTCCGACACGTCGGATCTCTGGCTGGCCGAGAAGTGGGGTGACAGGCATCTGTCGCCCCATGTGGGGACATGCCGATAAACGGCCGGATTTTAACCTGACCGACGGTGAGAGCGCGCACGCCCGTCGGTCAGATTAAAATCCGGCCGTTTATCGGTATGTGTATGGCCAGCATAAGGGCCAAATTAAAGGACCAAACGGGATGGTTTTGGCCCCTGGGCCTTAGTTTTTCCATGGCTGGTTAAGGCACTGGTTTGACTTAACCCCACATACACCTTACAATCTTACCATACAATTTCATTTTTTATTCTACCAAAACCATGTAATATGAGGACCTTTCTCAACCTTCTAGTCACCATGTATTCTATGAGGGAGGCCACTATACTACATAGTTGTTGGTAGATCTAAAGGAAATTGTATGGAGTGATCTAAAGGTGTATGGGGGGCTTTATGAATACATCCTACCACAAGTTTATTTAAACAGTTCCTAGACTGTAATTTGCATTCTTCGCCCTTCTTACTACTTATTACTTTTTACTATGTTTTTGCTTTAGGTAAAAGAAGTATCAGCAAAGCCAAGTAGACCACATTCATACCAAGCTGGAAATGGCACAGAAGGTAAGCAATGAGTCCTTACAATGAGTGTTTTTTTTTGGTGTCATACCCTGCGAGGAAAAACAGGCATTAGGAAAGAGGAGTGGAAGATAAGTACCAGCAGTGGAGGTGATTATTATCCAGCCATCATGTTTGTGTTATCTTAGTGAGCACGTATGGGAAAGGCAAGTTCCAAAGGTTGCAGGATTTAAAATTCCCATTTGTGCTTCCACACAACCAGACTTTATTTTGTGAATAGTTGGCTGGACAAGGCAGCAGAGGCATGACTGCATGACTTATATTTTGTATGAACAGTAGCTACAGTGTTGGCTGTGCGGCATGAAAACAAACTGATTTGCATGACCAAGGCATGTTGATGGTCCGTTCTTTAGAACCTGATCTTCACATGTTTTTTCAGACCGTATTTAAGGAAGTAAAGTGGAGTTTACAAGGAGACCAAAAATGACTTATTTTATAACCTGGCTTGTATGTGGCCCTCGAGGACAGGAGTTTGACAATCCAGATATAAGAAAAAGCATGCCTGAAAATTTATGACCTCATGCCTGTGTGTAAAGGGTTAAATTAATAGGTTACGTGAGTCTTATTGCATAGTAGGGAAGGTTAACTTATTGCTTAGGAGAGTTAACACCAGTTAAAAGTTAGGAACTTGGTTACACCCATTTTATTAAACATATACAGCACCCATAGTGTTTCCCCAAGAACTGTTTTTTTTTTTTTGTATCTGTATCATGTCACTGTGTCCCAGGAAACCATACACCAACTTTAACTGATATGTATTACTTTATGGTAAACAGACCCTGAATAATGTCCAAATGGCAGTGGGTCCTCTGGCCGAGCGGACAGCGGTGGTTGACGTACTGCCCTGTATTAACCTCTCTGCCGGTGGACCTGCTAACCGGTGGGGCGAAGTTATGCGTATGTATGGGATGCGCCGACATCCCTATCAAGGCATGTGATGAACACGGGGTATCTGTGCATTCCTAAATGTTGTGGAAACATAGCCTTAGCCACTTTGTAGTACAGATATATGTTGATATGAATACAAAGGTTACAACCTTTTAAGTCTTTAAGTTTCATTTATTTTACATTTTATTAACCATATTATGTTTTTTCTAGCTATCAGGCCTACACAGAGAAGTTATCCTGACCTCTCTAGTTATAACATGAATGAACGTGAGTACATATATGATAAATCAAGTTGTGCTTTAGGCTTTTTTTTTTTTTAACACTGAAGCATATGGAAGTTTCAGATCATTATTGCTGGTCTGTCCTCCCACAGTTAGAGATGGTCGAATGTTTCGACTAGCTGACTTTGAGCTGATTGCAAAGCCCCTAAAAATGGTATCATCACCAAAATTGCTGGAGATATAGAGAAGGGTTGTGGGAACATTGGAGAAAAAAAGTATTGCTCTTTTCTAGTTTTTCATAAATTAAGTTCAAAGTCGAAATTTCAAATTTCTAAATTTTGACTTGCCTTTGAACTTAACTTTTAAAATTTTTTGTGTTAGGGCCCCCATACACCTTTAGATTTCCCTGTCAGATTTCCTTTAGATCTCCTTTTGTTTTACCATAACCATGTAATATAAGGGACTTTCTAAACCATCAAGTCTACCTGTGTTCATTCGCAGAGGACCCTATACTACATAGTTGTTGGTAGATCTAAAGGATATCTGACAGAGAGATCTTAAGGTGTATGGCCAGCTTTAGAGCAATACTTTTTTTGTAGTTTTGTAGTGTATCTCCAACCCTCCAGCATGTTTGATACCATGCTCAGGGGCTTTGCAATTAACTCGAAATGGTTAGATTTTTACAAAACAATTTGACCATCTCTACCCACAATGTCATCTGTTACTATAGTGCACCTTTTGGCAGTGGTTACAATGAGTCCCCATAGAGGTCCCCAATGAACACTGGCACCCATGGTCATGATAACCATGGTCGCGGCAGTATGGGTCAACTACGCGTCTATTAGTCCAGGAAACATGTACTTTTTGGCAGACTTTTTCAGGAAACACTGAATTGGAGTATGGGGTTTAAGGAGGACAGGTACAGGTCACATTATAACAGCTAAAATGTTATACTGTCTGATTTATACTATACTGTTTGTCTTTATTGCAACAGCCTTATTCCTTACAATTATCTGGAATGGCTTCCTTTAAAAATTTAATAACGGTGATATATTCTAGTATATTGTTCCTACTGTTCATTTGATAAGTCTCATGCACTATACATTACTTAATCCGGACCCTCTCAACCTTTGTGCCACCAATATTTGGCTTACTTTGACAAACTCTGATCTCTGTACTTCATGCTTGACATGTTATTGACACCTCTGATATGTGCTCATGCTATGTTGTACACTACATACTCCTGATCATACTACTGAGGATTATGTCTGTGACACTGTCGTGTGAATATATTTTATGGTACCCAGGTAAAGGTGTAAATATTACTATTTGTAAGAATTACAGCATAATTTTATTCAAAGACGATAAGGAAAACTTGCAGTGAATATGAAGTTAAAACCAAAGGAAATTAGCACACTATGCTTTCTTCAACCAACTTTGCTTCACAACAATGGTACTTGATCCTCTCTGACATAGAAGAGGAATAACTGAAATTGGAATGAAGGTGACCAATACAGCATAGACCATGAAAGATGGTGTAATTATGAAATCTATGCCATGAGTGACCCCCATACACCTTACAGTCTTACTATACAATTTCTGTACTCTTCTTCCAAACCATGTAATATAAGGACCTTTCTAAACCTTCCAATCACTATGTATTCTATCAGGGAGGACCCGGCACTACATAGCAGTGATATATACCTTCCAATCACTATGTATTCTATCAGGGAGGACCCGGCACTACATAGCAGTGACATATACCTTCCAATCACTATGTATTCTATCAGGGAAGACCCAGCACTACATAGCAGTGATATATACCTTTCAATCACTGTGTATTCTATCTGGGAGGACCCGGCACTACATAGTTGTTGGTAGGTCTAATCAAAATTGTAAGGAGTGATCTAAAGGTGTATGGGGGGCTTTAGGCTTAGGTGCTGTTGTCTAACAAGAAAAGTGTACAGTATATATTACATGACAGTTACATTTAATTGGTGTTTTCTTGTATTTTATAGTTGAAATAGAGGATTCTGTGCATTTATCCATTTCTCACAAATATTTCTTACACTAATAGTAGAGTAGTAGTTATTCGCTATTAAGTAGTAGTAGTACTTTATGATAGTAGTAGTAGTAGTTTTTAAGCATTAAGAAGGGATCTGAAACATCTCAAAAAAGTGCTTTTTTAATTACTTAATATAGAAAATTGCACTTTTCTAGGTGGAGTGGCCGACATCCCAAATATATATATATATGGAGACTACAGCTGGTGTCGTAGACAGCCAGCAGCAGCAGAGATTCCCCCCAAAAAGATTCAGGGGCAAGGGGACTTTAATGGCCACCATTCTCCAATGGAAGGAGAAAATCAGAAACTGGAGTATATATATAAAATAACATAGTTGTACGTTTATTGTAAAGTCATAAAAAACACATAGCATGACAAGGCTGAGTTGGCAGACATTAATATCTCACATGGATACAGTAAGTGGTTCATATAGTATATAGACAAAACAAAATTAAAATTAAAGCAGAGTAAATCCATATATCAGGGTTGTAAAAAAAAAAAAAAAAAAAAAAATTTGTCAGGATACATGACCCCATCACAAAAGGGTCCAATTCACCCCAACGCGCGTTTCGTATGTTAACTTCCTCAGGGGGTGTCCTTGATCCAGAAGGGTTTTGTATTTGTATACACAGGAAGTATAGATAAAGCGCCAAACGATGGAACAGCAACAGCCAAAAACCCCCGAAGGGGGCTGTCATGGGCCAAGAACGAGGGGCCAAAGAAAGGCAGCCGGGCAGCCAGCGGGACCTGTCTTTGAGATGTCGAGAGATCACGGGTTAACCACATAGTAGCTAGTAGTATAAAGTAATTCAATAGTATCAAAGTATTTCGGTAGTCAAAGGTAAATTAGATTAGTAGCTTACTAAGGGTAAAAGTATAATATGGGTAGCTTGGATCTCCCTGTGCGCCCTTTTTTAATTACTTCATTTAACCCTCTGAGCGTTTCGCCCATGGCACGGTTTTTTCATAACCGTGCCATGGGCAATCGTGGCGGAGCACAATATGCTCCGCCACGATTTCCTGCTCAGCTGGAGGACGTAAGCATAAGTGACGCCGGACTTATGCTGAAGAAAAGCAACGCCCCTCCAGTTACACGGAGGTCTATGGCGCCGCCTACCCCCGCCCCCTTCGCGTTACCGGTGACACGATCGGGGGCGGACCCGGAAGCATCGACATACATGCCGATGCTCCCGACAGCCGTAAGAAGACGGCGAGACCTAGAGCGTGGCTCTAGTTAACTGGGGCTAAGTTTCATGATGCATGAAACTCAGCCCGAGTTAACTCGGGCAGAACGCTCAGAAGGATAACCAATAAAGGGTTTTTACTTCTCCAAATCTTCGTCATATATAATAATACTCTGTGTATTAGTAAAGCAGGAGCCCTGCCTGGCTAGTATCCTTGAATTAGCAAGGAGCAGTAGGCCATGGTATATGATTCATGTTTTTGTCTGTCAGGTTACCAAAGACCCTATAGACCCAGATGTGAGACATATGTGAAGGGACCGTCTGTGTGTAAGGTTGCTTTTTTTTAGGGCTCCTTTTCCCCTTTCCACAAAATGTGCACCCTCACTGGTATATTTAAAACACAGTATGAAGTTTTATAGAATAACAACACAATATCCTAACCCTCCTGGCTGTTCTCTCTTCCATTTTAGGGATACACATCCCTATATACAGCGACCTGCAATGCGTTGTGTTTTCTTACACCTGTCAGCCATGGCCAGCGTCACATTTCTCTATTAGTTTGGGCTATACTTTCTTGTGCACCAGGCAGTCCATCCTTCTCACCCAGGGGCGGCCTTAGGGAGATCGGTGCCCTGGGCACCCCCTCTGATGAACGCCCTGGTCACTCATGGGGGGGGGGGGTTGTGTACTTGTGAGTCTCCTCTCCCTGGGAGACCCCACCCATAGTTGGGAGCGCCGCAGCTCAGACATTTGGACCTTGGAAAAGATTTCCGATGCTCAGATGCCGCCTCCTGGCATGATGCTGCCCTAGGCAACTGCCCATGTTGCCCATGTCTAGAACCACCACTATTCTCACCTAATATGTGCACCAGAAAGTCACAGATATGTCTGATTTTGTCATAGGTTTGTCATATCCATTTTCAGGCTTGGTAGATAGTAACCACAACATACCAGGACCACAATTGCAAGTCCTGCCATTTTGAAAATGCCCAGAACCACCCTGTCTAGTAACCACAATTTGGCCATTGATGTAATTTGTAAAATAAGACTTGCTAATTTTTCCTTCTTCCAACTCATTACCTTTGAGAACTGACTGACATGCTCTGCTTAATATACCCGACCCCTTGACTGGTACCATTGTAACAAGATAATTAATGTTCACTTCATCTGTCAGTGGTTGTGTGTTAGGCGTACATATGTGTGTGACATGGCATAACTGTGGTGGCGTCACAACTAGTACTATGATGTAGAAGTACAACCCATAGTGATGCATGACATGACATGCGGATATCGCTGCCTGGATTTACATGAGATCCTAGACGGGAGGATAATGTAAACATGTTCTACATACACTGCAGCGACACATTTAGCAGACATCTAAAGACATCCTCATCAAATATTTATCATTTTGATAATCCTGAACTGATTTATCTTCCACTGCCTTTCCTGCAGAATACCATCTGACATGTATTTATAAATAAAGTAAATATGTCAATCCATCTGGTGGTCCCCTTCTGGCTTTTCTTGTTACATCACTACCTAGGAATAAAAGCGCAAAATGGACTCAAATTATTTTTCAGCTGGTTACTTATAAGGGAATCCTCTGCAGAGATTATCACTTTGCATAATGTGTTTGAAGTAGTTCCCAGTTATGAATGGGGAGAGAGGATTTTCCCTGTGAACAGATGAATATGAATTCTTCTGTAGGATTTAAAGAGGAAATCCAGCTAAGAATAGTCTGTTGTTGTACAGACGTGTTCCTCTTTTACCAGTGTTCTGTGTTGTCCCTGTTTGGAAATGCTGGTGCTTTGTGATCAGCAGGTACAGCAGGTTTCCCATTAGTGCACCATTCACATTTAGGCTGTAGTTTTTGCATAAATTAAGTTCAAAGTCCATTAAAAACTTCAACATTTTCACATTGTACAGTGGGGCAAAAAAGTATTTAGTCACTTCTCCCACTTAAAAAGACGATAGAGGCGCGTATAATTGCAAAGCTCCTGAATATGATGTCATAACCAAAATGGTTGGAGATATTGAGAAGGGTAGAAAACATACATGGGGCCAAAAAGTATTTATTCAGCCATTAATCGGGCAAGTTCTTCCACTTTAATAGATGAGAGAGGCGTGTAATTTTCATCATAGGTACACCTCAACTATGAGGGTCAGAATGGGGGGGAATAAATCCAAGAAATCACATTGTCTGATTTTGAAAGAATTTATTTGTGCATTATGGTGGAAAGTTCATCTCAATACTTTGTTATATCCCATTTGTTGGCAAAGGTCAGACGTTTTCTGTAAGTCTTCACAAGGTTGTCACACAGTTGCTGTGAAGGAAATCACATGTGGGAGCAATACCTAGGACATGGAAGACATACAAGGCCACTAATAATCTCCCTGGATCTGGGGCTCCATCCTGTGTGGGGTCACAATGATCACAAGAATGGTGAGCAAAAATCCCAGAACTAAACTGGGGACCTTAGTGAGTGACTTACAGAGAGCTGGGACCAAACGAACAAAGGCCACCATCAGTAACACACTACACCGCCAGGGACTCAAATCCTGCAGTGCCAGACGTGTCCCCCTGCTTAAGCCAGTACATGTCTGGGCCCGTCTAAAGTTTGCTAGAGAGTATTTGGATGATGGGATGGGATGGGATACGTCGGGACCCCTGCTTAGCATATACGCTTAGCAGAGGGCTCCCGACGTACAATGGAAACAAAGCCTAAGTCTGTAATGTTTTATTTGTATGTTAAAAAATCTTTAAATAAACAGTTATACAAAAAAAAAACTAAAAACATGGCACTGGCTGAAGGCTAGGGGGGTTAAACTAGTCGAAAGTTTGCCTCTAAGTGTGATTTCACACGATCACTGTCAGTGTGGCCGATGCTTTGCAGGTATCCTGAAACTGCAGACATCTTGTTGATTGGTTGTGTATTTGTGTGAGTACTGGGTGGGCAGCTTTCACTTTGTTCCTTGTTTTGCCTGTGAACAACCACCTGGATAACGTAACATGCCGGTATAGTGCCGCCCAACCAGGTGGATTGCACAGACATAACCCTTGTTGTTATCAGTTGTCACGCATTGTTTTTATGTCCACTCCTCCAGGCACAGGTACTACCCTAGGCAATCAACTACATCCACGACAACCTACAGTACTTCTTGCCCTGTAGAAGCCTGGATGCTTGATAGCTTTACTGCCAGTTCTAGTGTATTGGTTGATCCGTTACTAGTATTTATGTTTCTGACCTGTGTGTTTTCTTTGACCATTCTCTGTCTGCCATCTGCCCTGAACCCTGCTTGGACTTGACCATTCTTCTGCCTGCCCCTTCTGGAAACCTTGTTTGGCCTATGCTTTGGGCATGACTTCATTCCTGTCTCATCCTAAACAGTACTGTGTGGTTGTTGTTAGCAAGCATCCAGTCTTGTTTGTGGCCTCCTGGTCATTTTGTCAATCCCTAATCCCAGATTTGTGCACAGAAGACATGGGGCAACCAAGTGCTAGGACGGCACAACTAGCCTCCTGAGGCTGAGCAGGGGCTTGTCTATAAGGCATTCCTTTATTCCATTATACGTCAGGAACGCCTCCACTAAGCGCAGTGCTTGGCAGGAGGACCCGACGTACCACATAGACTTACCTGCTGGATGGATGCTGTGTCTTTACTGCGCCAAGCAGTTCTGCCAATGCAGGGCTGAGCACGTTGAGCCTCTGATGTGTAAACAGAGCATCCGCAGAGCAGGCAAAGTCTATGTGCTACGTTCGGATCCCCGCCAAGCAATGCGATAAGCGACCGAGGTCCTGACGTATGTGGAAACAAGCCCAAAGTGAAGAGTGCAACGGAGATTGGGGAATTGCCGTCTGCGCTACATTGACACAGGGCGAGGGCCTGTCAGTAATTTGTAAACTTACACAGTTGCATTGTTTTTGTGTTGCTTTGACTAATGGAAAAACTAATGCTATTTCTAAACCAATAATGCTTCTTTCTTTAGACCTGGAACTCATAAAGCTTAATAGTATAGAAAAGCTATTCCATTCTAATTATAATGTATTTTTATTATATTCGTCAGTTATTATTTTATATTCAGGATCCTTTCCACTGAAAGCATGAATCAGAGTTGTTAGGGGTGAGCTCTGAGCTAAATTCATCATGGAAAATCTCCTATATTTTATAAAAATAGTCTTTTTATTAGTCAGTTCCTGTGATAAGACCTTTCTCTGGATGGTTTCCATGCAGTTAGGTATAAATAGCTATTAAAATGTAAATGTTCAATCTGGTACTGCACAAAATCTTACTCCATATATTCATTTTTTTATATTGTCTTTATACTTATTGGTGACCCAAGGAGTGAGAGTGGGTATCAGTTAAGCTGGGAATAGACGGTACGATTTACTGTCTATTCCTTATACAATTCTATGCAGTAGCAGGCAGCATGATGACGTCATCACGCCCACCTGCTAGTGCCGAGAATCGGACAGCACTCTACATCTGCAGCTCATTACTTCGGCTGGGAGCAGCCAATGCTCATCAGTTGCAGCCTCCAGTTCCTGCACGACCTGATCCTTAAGGGATGCGGGAGCGCACATGGCATCGGATCGGGGATCAGATCGTGCAGAAATTGGAACGTGTATGCCCAGCTTTAGACTGTTAAACAGTAAGGCTTTGTTTTCATGGCGTCCGTGAGTCCGCCAATGTCCCTCCGTCATAGATGCATTAGGACATCCGTAAGTAGCTAGGCATGTGTCAAGGCATGCTTTAAACACAGAAGTGGTGATGGTGAAAGACCAGAAGTGATGTTGGCCAGAAGTAATTTAGTTCCCAACAGATACCCATCCGCAAGTAACACAATCTATCCCCAGCAGACACCCATCAGCAGGTAACGCAATCCATTTCCAGCAGATACCCATCCACAAGTAATGCAATCCGTTTCTAGCAGATAGATACCCATCCGCAGGTAACGCAATCAATGCATTATGTTGGGCTCCATTGCCTTATTGTCGACGCAGGTCTCTAGGTTGAACGCAGGTGGGTAGAGGGTAATTCAATATAATGAATTCATCAACATCTTTCTGTTTGACGTACATCAAACAGAGATGTGTTGACACCTTGGAAACATAGCCTTACTCATTCAATTAAATGGATAGGCTTCAACTCCTGTCTGTCCCCACAACTAGTGGTGATACCCCAACTGTCACTTGAGGATGTACTGACCCATGAAGTGTCTGATTTATTATTATAACCCTTCATAATTTGTTTCCTAATAGAGAAAATGTGTATTTAAATTAAATTGGGCAGTGGTGGTATTTATGGTGGTTATACAATATACAGTGTACCCTTGAGTTACAACCAACTTAACTTGAGACCAACTCGAGTTACAACCCAAATTTCCGCATTATGGGAATCTTATATTTTTTTATGTGAAGAATAGTCTTGACCTACAACCAAATTGAATTACAATGAACCTTTGAAAATTAATCAGGTTTATAAGTCAAGGGTCCACTTCACATATTATGATCACAATATATATATGGCTGGTAATAAAACCAGATGGGTAGGACTTCTTATGGACACCAGAGCACAACCACATGTTTGCTCCATGTTTACATAAGCATAGCTACTATGGCGTTTTCCTCCTTGTGTTATCACTTATACCAGATGTTTTAAAGTACAAAGAAGTTTCAGGACATAATGTGTATCACATCCATGAAGTACATCACACAACTAAACTTAACAATATGGCTTTTAGCATCCTCTCATATTGTTTGTATGGCGGTTCAAAGCCAACATTCTCTTCAATGATGTCATGTGTACAATCTGTACAGTTTTATCACCTATATGATCCATCTAGTTGGCCCTTTGGGATTTTGTAGAAGCAGCTGGATGCAGACTACTGTTTAACTCTTCTCTTTATTGGATAATTTGCGTTTATGTCCTATTCACAATTATCCGTTTTACATGTCTTGCCATACAATCTTATTCATCTACATGTGAAGTTACCTGTTGGGTATAATATCCACTTGTTGATCATGCTTTTTTCAAAGCTTTTTGAAATGGATAGGTGTGAGCGTGGCCTTTAATGTTTGTTAGAACTGAAACTTTGGAGATTAAAATGCCATAAAGAAAATGTAAACCTGTCGAATTCAATCGATGGTGGTTTTAATCTTTCAAGTAATCATACATTCTATTTAGGACAAGTTTATCTGCAGGTACCCATATTTGATGGTAGTAATCTCGTCTTTCCCCTGGTGGGTGTGTTGGGTAATGCTTGAATTGCGACACGGGGGGGGGGGGCGCGGCCCTTCAGGCTTTCTTCAGTGACCCCTGAATTGATGATTGTATAATATGTGGCACATAACCTCAGAATATGGGCACTTAACCTTTAATACAAAAGTTGTATGCCCTGTGAGTGTGTATGTATATTTATAAGCTGCCTTTCCAAAAAAAGTCACCACCTAAATTTAACCAAGCAAATAGGTACGAGCCTCCTATTGGATAAATCTGGGGTTGCTGTAGTTGGTCAGGTCTAGGTTCAGCACCAGTATGTGTGAATGACCAGGTTATTTCATCAATGGATTTTTTCTTCCCTGATGGCACGGGCATATTCCGAGATGACAATGATTCATCAGGCACAAATTGTGAAAGAGTGGTTCAGGGAGCATGAGACATTGTCACACATGGATTGGCCACCACAGAGTATAGACCTTAACCCCATTGAGAATCTGTAAAAATGTACTGCAGAAGGCTTTGTGCAGTGGTCAGACTCTACCATCATCAATGCAAGATCTTGGTGAAAAATGGAAATAATTCTTGTGACATTGCAGGAGCTTATCAAAACAATGCCACAGAGAATGTGTGCTGTGATCACAGCTAAAGACGGTCTAACGAACTATTAGAGTGTGTGTGTGTGTGTGTGTGTGTTTTTTGTGGTAACTTTTTTTTTTGGACAGGTAGTGAATATTTTGCATGTAGGAGTGTGAGTGTGTGTATAAATGAGTGTGTATGTAGGAGTGTTTATGTGTGTGTAAGCAGGAGTAGGCATACATATATATAGATGGGTGTGTATGTTATAACTTAACAAAGTTAGGCCCCCCATACACCTTTAGATTTCTCTGTCAGATTTCTTTAGATCTCCTTTTGTTTTACCAAAACCATGTAATATGAGGGACTATCTAAACCCCAGGTGCCCAACCTGAGGCCCGGGGGCCGCAATCGGCCCTTTGGATGTTCCTCG
>CM070035.1:26349399-26359539 GCA_036250615.1 Ptychadena robeensis
GGAATCGATCGTGCCGGAATCCGGTGGGAATCCGACACGTGTATGGGGGCCTTTAGAAGGAGGCAGTGGGGACAGCAGGAAATGATGAAACCAGAGTCACTCATGCACCTCTGTATACATGCTGTATATATGGGTGCGTGTTATCATACAGTGTGTCTTTAGTATAATCAGTGGGAACAATGTCCATGCCTGATTAGCTCAGTATGGAAATGCAGTGGTGTAGAGTCCTGGCGTGCTCCTTATATTTAATATTGCAGTAAATAGCTTTGTTAAGATGTAAAAAATGTTTTGTACCATGTGGGACACGGAGAGGCAAGTCAGAGCTCTGTACAGAGGGTGAATGTTGTACTTTCATGCCCAGTACACTCAGTACACCCAGAAAGAGGGTGTTAAGAGTTACCCCTGCTTTTAGTTTATTATGTCTTCTATTTAATTGTGCGCACATGGCATTTATACTTCATTGTCCCACCTTTGGAATTTGGTATTCAGGCTCTTCATAGATTTGTTGGTGATTTATGAGCTTACGCAGACAGAAGTATAGGTTTGGGAATTTTCTAATGCAGAATAGTATGTTTTTTATATATATACCGGATTTTTCAGACTATAAGACGCACTGGACCATAAGACGCACCCAGTTTTTAGGGCAGAAAAACCTGAAAAAAAAAGATTTAATAAGTTTTCACATCAATTGGGTTAATGCAATGAATTCAATTAATGCAATATTCAATTCAGCCAGTAGATGTCACTAGCAGCAGTACATACACACAGCACACATCATTTTCCACACTGATCTGTAGGAGGAGGGGGACAGACATCTGCAGAGTCTCCTCTCGGTCTCTCCTCTTCGTTGACGATCTGGCTGTTGCTGTGTCCGTGGGAGCTGCAGAGTGATTGCGGTTTTCACGGATGGAGAGAGGGAAAGATGGCAGTTCATCTATCTCTTCATTGCATATGGCAGCAGGGCTTTGAGCTCTTCTCGCATAGGCAATTATACAGTACAGATGGGAGAGCCGGATACCGACCGGCATCTCACATCTGACAGCTCCGCCAGCTCCCCAGCTAATCTCCGTGCCGGTAGAGCTGGCAGGAAGCCAAGGTGTGACCACCGGTGGCCGAGTGGCTGCGGGGGTCCGCATTCAGACCATAAGACGCAGGCACTTTTTGCCCCCAATTTTGGGGGTTAAAAAGTGAGTCTTATTGTCTGAAAAATACGGTAACTGATAGAATCCCTTTTATAGGAAACACTTTCTCATGTTCTTGATAATAGAAAACATTTATGATATAGATTACTTTGCTTTTGTGAAGAACTGGATATGTTTGAAGTCTCCTCTAGTATCAGGGCTGAAGGCCAATACAGATATTGTCAGTTTGGTCATTTTACTTTAAATTGAATTGTTAAGTTAACCCCATAAAGACAGAAGAATGGATTTACTTCTTTTCTGAAAAAAAGACAGGCTAGATTTCATATTATTTCATTTATATATATTTGTATTATACTGATTGTGTTATTTACATCTTTGTGGAGAGGATTTACGCTGGTATCGGTGACAGTAACACCTTGTTCAGTTTCTGATGAAGCACAGAGGGAAATCTCCACCATTCCTGGTTGTGTGGCACTTTAGCACCATCTTGTGTGAGCTGATAATGTTTTCATGTATCTCTAGCAATGTGCATATGGCTTTTGTCTTCAGGACAAGAACAACCCAAAATCAAATAAAGAATGCTGCTGACAGACTGGACTAGCTGTACAGAACAACAGACAGCACCAATCTGAGGAGAGTTCCCAAACTCTGCCCCCTTAGTGTACTAACATAGGGGCATGGGGACTTTAGTGGCCAATAAAACAATGCAGTTACTTTGTAAGAACAAAGTATAAACAGTTATTTAATAGTCCAGAGTCCAAAATCATAATAACAGTCCATAAAAAGTCCAAAACAGAGGTGGTTCCTCAGGATGCTGTTATCCCTGATGCTGCTGGCAATGGAACTGTCTATAAGAGGTAGACGTGACCCTGCATTATTTTAGGTAGAAATAAAGACCCCAACATATGTTTCTGTAATCTTCCTCAGGGGGTCCACATAGATTACTTAAGGTCCATTTTATCGGGAGTGGATCAAGAGTATAGAACATCATCTCATTGCCATGCAGTGACTGCACAAGGAATGGAGGGCCATCATAGAGGCCGCACTGGCCTTGGGTATTTTGAAGGTATGTGTAAGTTATGATTTCAGCGTACCATGTGGTATGCCCTCCCCCCTCGTGCTGACAGACTGGACTCGCTGACCATAGAATATCCAATTCCAGTGTAATCTCTATAGTCACATTATAAAACTACAACTTGCAGTTTCATGTAACCATGTTAGCTGTACAATGTTGTAGTAATAGATAATAGTAGAACATTAAAGATTAAGGCAATATCCATTGTTGGCCAACTGAATATAATTGGGGGAATGTGAGCAAAAAAATGTAAATGAAAAAAAACATAAGATTCAGTTTCAAATGCAGTCATTATGTGTTTGCAGCAACTTGCCAATTGTAAAGATGCTTGTAAACGTTTTCTGCTTTAAAAAACTACACTGAACCAAAAATATAAACGCAACACTTTTTATTTTGCTTCCATTTTGCATGAGCTGAACTCAAAGATCTGAAACATTTTCTACATACACAAAAGATCCATTGCTCTCAAATATTGTTCACATATCTGTCTAAATCTGGGTAAAGCCTCCATACACTTTACAATTTTACATACAATGTCTGTACAATCGACCTTCCTTCTACCAAAACCATGTGATATGAGCAGCTTTCTAAACATTTCAATCACTATGTTTTCTATCAGGGAGAACCCGGCACTACATAGCAGTGATGTACACCTCCTAATCACTATGTATTTTATCAGGGAGGACCCAGCACTACATAGCAGTGATATACACCTTCCAATCACTATGTATTCTATCAGGGAGGACCCGGCACTACAAAGTTGTTGGTAGACCTAAAGGAAATTGTATGGAGCGATCTTAAGGTGTATGGGGGGGCTTTAGTGAGTACATCTCCTTTGCTGAGATAATCCATCCCACCTCACAGGTGTGGCATATCAAGGTGCTGATTAGACAGCATGCATATTGCACAGGTGTGCCTAAGACTGCCCACAGTAAAAGGCCACTCTGAAATGTGCTGTTTCATCACACAGCACAATGCCATAGATGTTGCAATTTTTGAGGGAACATGCAATTGGCATGCTGAAGAGGTGGAGAAGCGGTCAGTGTCTTCCCTCTCCTCCTGGTCCTGTCCTGCAGCTGCTCTGAGGGGGGATCTATCCATGGACGGATCATCTGTCTGCTGATCTGTGTGTTAGCTGCAGCTTCACTCTTCTCACATACAGCTCTGAGGAGGGAAGGATCCACCCGCTGGGAGATCGTCCTGCTTCTGTTTATGAGAAGCTGCAGCCCACAGAACTGCAGACGGATCCGTCCATGGATAGATCATACCTCTGCAGAAGTCTGAAAGTCTTATAGTCTGAAAAGTATGGTATACTACATTACAATTTAAGTGTTCTTTAAGTCAAACAGAAAAATCTAACTTTGTATGCCCACCTTAATAATGGTTGCCCAGTCCAGCATACATACATGTTGCAGGACTGCTGCCATCATTTAACTTTTTAAGGACCTGTCGATGAATTGAAATGTGACTTTTTCTAGTAAGTGAAGCTTTTTCACAATAAAATCCAAAAGAAAGTTGGAATGTTTTCTCGGATGGGCTGACATCATCACCGTAAGTTGTACACAGTTGTTCTTCAGGTCATCACTGTCAGTAAATGTCTCCAAAAACAAAAGAGCAAACCAATTACCGAGCGTCAGTAACACAAGCAGTGTCAGGGTACAGATCAAACATGGCAGACGCAGCGGGATGATTAATGGCATTCTCTGCATTCTCGGACTTTGTATTCTCACAGTAATATAACGAAACATAAACAATGAATTGTGGCCAGACATAAAGCTGCCAAAACAAACCACCACCGGCATTGGGGTAATGTGAGAATAGATCCTCGTGTTATCGGATATGTAAAGCTATACAGCTTATTATCATCCCGTCCTCCTTGTAACATTTCTACATTCACCTTGTGTTGCTGGGATCATAGAAACACTTTCTTTTGGCTTCTCTCCTTTAATAAAACAAGGATGATCCCTTCAACAGTTCTGAGTACAGGTTTACTGCTTGTTTTCACTTGGGCGGGGGGCGGGAATCACCACCATGTATCTCATCCCCACATCCGCGATCGGGCATGGCCCAAGATCTGAAACGTGGCCATAGAGATGAATGTACACGGTTGAAAATAATGTCTCCATCCATTGATTTTTAACTGCGCCTATTCACTCTCTATGGGCATGATCAGGCAGGAGGTAGGGGGGTGGGACAGGACATTTTGCCACACCCCCTACTTCCTGCCTGCAGGTGCCATACATGGTTAAATTTTTCATTTCAATCGGCTTGATTGATTTTTAAGTCGATCGTATGGAAATTGATTCCTGCCCATCTGGTTCGATCACCCAAAAGTTATGGAAATCTAACAAAAAAATCGATGGACAGATATCTGATTTTTTTTTGGTATTTCAATCTTTTTGTTCACTATGGTAATTATGATCATACTATTTATGCACTCCATAGTACGATGGTAAATTAATCGTGTTTAACCCGATCACATTGTGTGGTAATACAATCGAAGGATGTGAGACTGGCTCACAGTCATAACATTACACAACACAATTGAATCTTAAGCTAGCCATACACGTGTCGATTCCTGAGCGATCGATCGACGATCCGATCGATTCCGGTGAAGTCACAGGCGTCGATCGACCATACAAGTCTGTGCCTACCACCTTAGGCCACCGATTTCCTGGGTGATTCTGTTACCAGTCGATCAATTTACAAATGTCAACGCCCCTTGATGTGTGCCCAATCGATCAGAAAACACCAACAGGTTGGTTCCCTGGCCGATCCAATTTGGGGGCCATGTCAATTGGTTGGGGTCGATCGGTCAAGGTGGGCTGCCCTTGATTCCTCGTCGATCGATTGGCGTGCAGCTCCTGGTGGTAGGTCCGCTTTAATTAACCACAGGCAGATAAATATGAAATCTCTCAAATGATTCCAGAGCACTGAAGGAAAGTATATATTTTTTTATTTTTGATCACCATTGTGCCAGGTCTGAGGCAAGTCAAAGTTTATATTTACAGTATAGTATATACTTTTTTTGTATACATGCAATTTAAGCTGAAAGTAAAGCCACGTGTTTCAGGTTTGGTTTGACCTTTTTGGTCATCAGAAATATAAAGCTTTACTCAGTAAGTCAGTATAAGGAAAGGTGACCCTTAACAACTAATCTCACTTCCATGTACTGAAGTCGCGGTGACTTAGATATGACCTCTTTGGGCTATGGCACTTGGAACTGCTGTTTGCACAGCCTTAGTTAAACCAATATGTGTTGCTGTGATCACCATCGAGTTATGAAAATAAACACAAACCGCACTGGACCCATCCAATATCCAGCAAGGGATGGAGAATGAGCAAGAAAAAGGCTCTGATATGGATACAGTGTCTGATACTGCCTAAAATGCATGGCAGTGGATGTGTGTAAATATGGGCTCTGCTCCACTATGTTTTTTCCTGTGATCAGGGCAGACTGCAGAGGGGCACTTGGTCCACGTTGACCCCGGCTCTTTCTGTGAAAACCAGTAGACAAAAACAAAGCTGTGCGCACATCAACAAGACACGCCCATTAATTTTCAATGGACACATACTGCATCAGACACGGTTTGTTTTGTGTACCCAGGTGGGTGCGCAGGCTTTGGCTTGCATGTTTGTACAGGCATATCATAGCCCCGTTATTTTTAATGTGCAATGCTGCTGTGACCTCTTCTGCCCCGCTATCGGTGCATGTGTGTAACTCGGGGAAAAGGTGTGGTGGAGTCCTAGCCTTAAGCCCTCCCATACACCTTACAATCTTACCATACAGTTCAGTACAATCAACTTTTCTTCTACCAAAACCATGTAATATGAGGACCTTTCTAACCAGGGACGATCCGGCACTACATAGCAGTGAAATATACTTTCCAATCACTATGTATTCTATCAGGGAGGACCCGGCACTACATAGCAGTGATATATACCTTCCAATCACTATGTATTCTATCAGGGAGGACCCGGCACTACATAGTTGTTAGTAGATCTAATGGAAATTGTATGGAGTGACCTCAAGCTGTATGGGGGGCTTAACAGACACACTGCAGTAAATGACAGCAGATTACTTCCATTTACTGAATGTCAGGAAGAAAGTAGGTCCCCTCAAGGTTGGGAATTTGAGTGGAATGTGGGGATATTCATATTTTGTACTTGAGTTTTGAACTCTATTAACCTTGATATGTTTTATAATATATAAAACCAATTTTTTATTTAGGACCTAAATAAAAGGTCCTAAATAAAAAAATTGTTTTATATATTATAAAACATATCAAGGTTAATAGAGTTCAAAACTCAAGTACAAAATATGAATATCCCCACATTCCACTCAAATTCCCAACCTTGAGGGGACCTACTTTCTTCCTGACATAGCTTATGACTCGGGATGGGAATGTGGGTATTGATATAAGGATGGATCCAGATACACCTTTCTAAATTCCATTTACTGAAGTCTGAGCAGGTAGGAGATCATTTCTGATTCCGCAGTGTCCTCACATGTTTACTGATGTATGATTGCGTCCTTTCCCGGAATATTTCATATAGAACTCTCACTGCCCTGGGAGGCTTTCCGATAAATATCCGTCATTTAATGTAATCATTCAGTGCATTCACAGCTGTTAAGGGTGGTTCAGTTTATTGCAACCATTTGCTATCTCTTGACATCATTATTCCACATATGTTCTTCCAAATTCTTTTGGCTTCTGTGACGGGATAGGAAAATCTGTGTGTAAGTGTGAAGAGATGCGCAAATGTAAACGCAAGTGTGAAAAGATGAGCAGATGTGTGCAGAGGTGAGCGTGAATGTAATACAGATTGTGCACCGACTTCTGCATTCCATAACGATCGATGGTTCAGGAACATTCCACCGCCGCCACTATTCAGATATGTTTTATTTCATATTCATGCTGCCGTTAGATTTGCAAAAACTTTTCCTGTTTATAGACTCTGAATTCCCCAAACAACAGCTTCATCTGTCCTGAATTCCAGGCAGAGGAGCACAAAATCCACTCGTCGGGTATGGACACTTGTTCCATATTATCCTGCTGGCAGGTGCAGGAGTAATCCCGTCCACCGATACGTAAAGACCTGTCACTCAAACATTGTATATCTAGAGAGTTATCCCTACAGATTAGACTCCTAGAATGTTTAGTAGAAATGTTTGCGGAAGATGGGTGTGTTTTTAATATTCTAGTTCTGTTACTCATAAAATATTTTTTCTTCTGTTACGTTTCCAACCAGTTCAGACGTGTTCCCATTTGGTCTGCCAGCTTTGGTATCTGCTGAGGGCCTTCAAATTACTCCATCTTCTTTTGTTATATGAGTGCCTGATGTCATGCCTTGCAAGTTCATAGAATGCCAGGTTCAAAACTTGGCCAGCATACCATCAGCAAGGAGTGTGTGTCGGTGTAGGATTCTTCCTGTAGGAAGCTGGTCCGGGCTCCACTATGTTTTATCAAAACTCAGCAAAATGTTAGTGGCCGCATCTTCTGTACGAGCCCCATTCACTTTAATGAACACAAACCCGCCCCATTGCAGATTCCCACCCATTCACAATGAATACGATGTGGACCAAGAATGAGACCACTACAATTGCCAGTAATGCTGGTAGGTCAACTGGCTTCCCACAAAAATAGTTTTAAACAGTTAGTAAAGCTAGGGACACACGGGTATGTCTGTTAAAACGATTCGAGTACAATTAATAAATGTGCGCGCTCACGGTGATTTTACTCTAATCTGTTTACAAAGCTACCCGTCTGTGCCTGCCTTCGAGCGGGATCAATAGAGCCCGCTCGAACAAACTCGATTGAACGGGGTTCCAACATGTTGGAACATGTCTGGTATTTTGTACTCTACTTTGTGAGATGGAAAGCACTGCCTATAGCCTAGGTGCCTCTCTTTGGGTGTTCTTTGGCGGCCCCCCTTAGTCCTCCACTTGCGGCCCCCGAAACCTAACTGTTCATGCATAGGGCATAGGAACTGATATTGCATACCGGTAACATAACCTCTGAATGAAAATGTGCATCACCATACTACAGTGTTACCCAATGCTGTTATTTCCACATTGAAAAATGCTTATACTAGTCAGTATAGATGGAAAAAGTGTGGCCCTTTAGTGATGCAGAGGGCCGCCCTTGTGGCCCTCCATATCAACTCAGTTGCCCGCCACTTATAGTGTTTGTATAATCTTTGTTGATTTACAGTTCAGCCCTGTGTCCCTCTGTGCGGAGGAAGAGAAACGATTTGAAATGAACACAACTATTAGTACATTTGATGTACCTGCAATTCAGTAACTTCTACATCGTCTTATTTAATATTTTATCTTCTGTTCCTCAGGCAGCTCAAGAGGAGACAGCATCACTGCCACTACTATCTACCCATTCGAAGGGTTACAGCCGGGAGATCTGTCCTTCCAGGCTGGAGAGAAGATCACAATCGTGACAAAGACGGAGTCTCAGTACGACTGGTGGGAAGGCAGGCTGCGCGGAGAGCTGGGAATCTTCCCTGCTAATTACGTCATGATAAACTAGCTCTGAGAACAGCAATATTTGAGCTTCGAGGATATCGGGAATGTTACAGGTTACAGTGGTTACACCAACATTGGAATATATTTATCTATGTGCATACTAAGAAGGTGTAAAATATATGAATGCAGATGTTTATAAAAATTTTAAATATTTAAACAACTTTTACTTTGTGGAGTAGTTTTTTTCCACAAGCTACTGTAATCAGTGTACAGTCCATCCCTTCCAATAGGTCCATCCATAAGTCCAACTTTTCATGTCGTCATTTACAATAACCTCCTGGGTGTTGTGTCCATAGCAAGCTTTCTTGTAATCTGCCCCGATTCCTTGCCCTGCTTCCTCCCCCCTTTTTCCTTGGCTGATTAAAAAAGCTTACATTGCCTCCTTAGTATGGAAGTCAATGACTCCGCGTCCCCCACCCCTTGCCTCTTCCACATCAATGACCTTGGAGAGATGGACCCAAAAATATTGGGGGACGCCAACACCTCAGGATGCTGCTGGTACCCCGTGGACAGGTAAGTGAACCAGAGTGTAGCTTGGCATGGGTATTGTTCGTGAACAATCACTTGGGACAACTGCCCAGGGCCTCCTATTGGTACTCCCTGGAACTACTATTACTTCAGAATATTCAAATATAACCAGAGGGACCTAATTTTACCCCCAAAAAACAAATAATAGTGTACGCTAAGGCACATAAAACACACAATAAATTGACTTTTTTTAACAGGGTGTAAATTTTTCAAGTAGCTGATTTGCGAGTTAGCTGCTACCCCCTCCACATGCTATAATCATGTATTTTTTTTCATAAATGAAGTTAAAATGTAAGAAAACTTGCTAGAGCAGTATTTTTAATAGCAATAATATAAAATGTTCCCTTTCCTAAATCTTCAGTAATTTTTTATGATAATACCATGTTCAGGCGCTGTGCAATTAACTCACAAAATCAGCCTATGAAAATTCACAATTTCCTTTTTTTGGGAATATACGGTAAATTAATTCATGTATACGGACACACACGGAGTAATCATGATTCTGCTAAATATCTATCCAGTCAGATATGTATGTTTAAAAACTGGAACCTCTCGAAGAGCTTGTCCCCACTTTAGCAATCTCCCGTGATTATAATTGCGGCACCATGACTGCCACCTTGCAAAAAGCCGTGTTCGGGCGCGGTTCTAAACAGGGCTGTGGAGTCGGAGTCGAGGAGTCGGAGACATTTTTGGGTCCCTGGAGTCGGAGTCGGCAAAAAATGGACCGACTCCGACTCCTACTAAATTTAAATGGGAATAAATTATTTTTTTTTGACATTAAAAAAAAAATTACTTCAAATGTCGCAATTAAAAAACAGTCATAATGAACATAATGACTTCTCTGCTATAAGAATAAA
>CM070035.1:26383660-26405488 GCA_036250615.1 Ptychadena robeensis
CCCCGTAAAAGCACAAGCATTGCCCCATAGGAATATATGAGAGCAATAATTTAAAAAAGGTAATTAGCATGGCCAAGTAATGGTAAAACCCAAGTCAAAAACGACCTTGTGTTTACGGATGTGATAAAAGCGGCTGTCAAATGTAGTTGAGACATAACCTCAGACCCAGCCATCGCTAGCGTTTTCAGGATGCAATAACCAGGCCACTTTCCTTCCCTCCACCAGCTTGCATTGCACAGAGAAGCAGTGAGTTCCAGTGGTTAGGTCACTAGATCCCAAAAAATATTATTTCACTTAAAAATATTACTAGTTTGTTAATAAGGGGGAAGAAATGAGGGAAGGCAAACTATAAGCAGAATTCATCCCATACATCATTTTATTTTAAAAAAATAAATAAATAAACCGCTTATGACCCTTTTCCTCATATAATAAAAAATATATATTCTCGTTCAAAGGAATGTCCGTGGGTGGTATTTATTAAGAGGCAGAAACATCTTCAAGTTCTTAACAATTCCGGTTTACGTGGATGAACTCTACTAGGCTGGTGGATTAGGAGGACTTTGTAAATACACTATTTTGGCTTGTGTTCAACTCAAATGAAAAATTTCTCCAGATCGCTGGAGTATAGTTAAATAAATAAATTCTAAAAATATTTATTTTTGCTGAATAGCTCACATACATCTGTATTTGTCTCTTGGAAAATATTCTTAGCCCTGTGTGCTATACAAGTTCAGGGGAACTATTAGGAGAGCGTGTGATTGCAAATCAATTTTATACAGCTTCCGCTATGCGTGCCCTGACCTTGTACTTAATAATTACTGTCAGATCCGTCGTTAATTCATTTCATATATATATTTATTATTTATATTTCAATAAAAGAAGATTGAAAACCTAGATAGGCAAAGCTTTAGGGAAACATCTTTCCTTATGGTGAATGCGCTAAAAATACATTTGATTAAACATTGATTAAATCTAATATGTGTTTTATCTAATCTAATATGTGGCGTGAATAGGGAGTATGTGACCACCCCTGCCCAAATAGTTTTTCAAGATGATTTTCACCCCTGCTTTTGGCATAAAATATGTTTTTATAAATGATAATGAATTAAGGATGGATGGGAACTGACAGTAGAGGCATCTTTAAGTCAGATTGCCACATTTATAACCAGGGGTGCACATAAATGGTCCGCCAGTACGCAAATGAGGTCCAAATCTAGTTATGTGGACCTATATTGTTGCAGTGCCTGAACAGCATCAGGTGCTGCTTTTTCACGTCTCTGAAACACGTACATTGGCTTCGGCTGCAATGAAGACACGTTACTCCACAGCTTCATATCACCACTGCGGGGATGCTGCTTAGATAAGGCAGAGTGGACACTGTCCCATTCATTAGAATAGGATGTGTCCTTTCTGCGTTTGCTCGCGGGGGAAAAAGCAGCAAACAAAAAAGCCTAAAGAGTAAAATCTGACAAAAAAAAAGCACTGTTGGAATGTTGATAGTGGGAATATGACTATGGAAGGATGACATTTGGACTGCTAGTCTCAGGGGTTAGTTGCTAATCCATTGTTGCACTATTGAGGTATGAGATCTGGGGGTTCAAACGTGTTGTACTGTGAGAGTTATATTTGACCCAAAGCCAGTTGGTGACATGTGGATGCAGACAGCTAATCAGAGGCTCAATCAAGAACAGGGAGGTCCACCTATTAAAACCACTCTACATATGGGATGAGTACCAAACACCATCTCCTGGTACTCATCTGAGAATCTCACTAATAAATTTATGTGCACCCCTGGTTATAACACTAGGTTTAATGTACAGCTAAAGCCAAATATCTCTTTTTATTTTGTTTATGGTTTGCAAATTTATAACCCCAGTAAAAATATTCACTTACTCTACTTTAGACACAACACATAGTAAGAGGAAATTCCTCCAAATTGAGGAAGACTTTGCCTTAGGACATGGAACAAGTATCATTATATAAAGATTTCCCGTTTCCTCCCCATTGTCAATCCTTGTGATGTTGGTCACCAGGTGAAATAGAATACCCTCCTAATGGGGACACACGTTGTATAAATATAAGGTTTCTGTGTCTTCTGTAAATAATATCTTTTTCTAGCAGCTGCTCTGTGTTTTATTGCCTAAGACACATGGGTGTCTTCCTTGTCTTCATATATCAGGTAGCAGAACAATTTTACTTCTGTATCTAATCTCCGCATCCACAACATTTGTGCTTCACATTTTTACATTTGTTATTGATTAGTCTTTCCAAAATGTACCCTCCAACCAACATTCTCTGACCCAAGTTCTGTTTTCTGTTAGTTACCTGATATCATTACATACTTTTCATACCTGTCAAGCATTCTGCATTGGCCGGGAAAGTCACTTTTTTTTGTTGACTTTCCTGGCCAAATCCTGGTTTCAAAAAAATCCCGGGATTTTTAAATCAGGGAAGCTTAGGAGGCAGGGTAATGCCCCCTCCCTCGAAAGATAGTAAGCTAAACCTCCTAATATCAGAAGCCAGGACAGTGACGTCACTACTGGTATTTTCCCCTTATTCAGTGATGGGAAACTTGACAGGTATGACTTTTATCAATTGATCCATATAACGATGTATTACTTTCTTGTAAAGGGCTTGTTTATTAGTGATAAGCGACATTGGCAATATTGGAATTCGTAACATTTCTACTTATATTATAATCGATATTCGGAAGTACGAAATTCGCATGTATATGGCATATAATGCATTGCGATAATATAATAATAATTGCGATTATCTTCAAAATGAATGGTAACGTGCTGTATTTATTATCACTTTTAATTGCAATTATATTATCGCAATGCATGGCCATAAGCTTGCCAGTGCGTACTGTCTCGAATATTCAAAATTGTGAATTTCCGCCACCATATTCGTGAATTCTAGAATAGCTGTGATTTGTCAAAAATATTAGTAGTTCAAATATTTGAGCGCAACACTATTGTTAATCATGCCATGGGCTTGCTGAACATAATCTGAGTGCTTGAACAAGTAATCGTAGCAATCCACACCAATGTTTTGTGTTGATGTTTACTTAAAAAATAGGAGGCAGTAGTAGTAGGGGACAGTAGTGTATTGCAGTATGCGTTAGCTCATTTGTTCCAATTACTAATTGATTATACAATTTTGAAAAGCCCCTAGTTATGTAATATGTAAAAATATACGTCTTCGTTGGGTTTTTACAGTTATCGTAAATTAATACAATGCTTGGGTTTACACCATGGAAAAGGAGCCTAATACCTATTTTCTTGGCCCATCTCTCTGATGATTTGCCCCTCTGGCCAATAGAAGTGTTCAGGATTGAGAATGGTGTAGGCATATCGAGCATTTAGTTCCAGAGGTCTGTCTTTTACAATGTTTAACTAAGAGGTTTTTATTTAAAGTATTGAAGCCTCAGATTGATGCCAAACTAAAAGAAGAGCAGTAGTCAAACCTTTGCATTTTCTTAGCCTTCAAGTTCTGTGAGATCACACCCAGAGGAATTTGGAGGAAATGATTTGATATGGGCAGATCCCCCAAAGGGGAAAACGTTCAAGGCTAAGGGTAGGGGTTTTTTTTCAACCCAAAAAGTTCTACTATATGTGTAAAAAAATTCATAATCTTTATTAAATACAATTCAAATGTATGAAGTCCAAATTTCATATAAAAAATTTATTTGTATCCATAACATGATTATTTAATAAAGATTATGAATCTTTTAAACATATAGTAGAACTTTTTGTGCCTTAAAAACCCTACCCTTAGCTGTGGACGCTTTCCCCTTATTTTTTCCTCCAAATACATTTACTCTTGGTTGAAAACCTCGTATTTTCTCTTCCTCTACTCTAACATTCTGTTATATCCTTTTATTTATTCATGGTATTTTACTTTTTACACTCAATTATTTTTTATTGGCTTATATAATGCTTTCTTATACATCAGTGTTGGGCAACTGAGTTGATATAGAGGGCAACAAGTGCGGCCCTCTGCATCACGTTTTAAATCCATACTGACTTATATGTATGCATATGCATTTTTTATGACAGCATGAAAGGACAGCAGGCATAGCTAGAAGACATTATTTTAAATTTTTGTGTGATATATATCATCAAATGTTATGTGCCCCTACTCTGTTCCTTTCCCCCTATTCCCACTGTAAGAAGATCCAAGGAGAAGATGCATCAGTGGGGGATTGATGGACAGGCTATTTCCTATGCCCTATGCATTAACAGTTAGCATTTGGGAGTGGGGGCCGCTAAAGAATGCCCAAAGGGCCGCATTTGGCCCCTGGGCCGCAGGTTGGGCACCTGAGTTATACATGGTTCAATTGTGTTCCTTGACAGGAGGTTAACAGATAAATTTTCCAATCATTGCAATTTTCATTTTGTGTGATTACTGCACTAAGTTTGAAAGATGCACGCTATATAAAAATAGATCTAAACAGTCTTGGAAATAGAAATGTCTGAGGGTTACATGGGAAAATGATTATAGAATTTTAATAATGTTTACATTAGCCAACATTCCTTTCCCTCTCCATACTTCTCATTATAAAGGTATGACCATATCAGGTATAGAAAACGTGGGCTAGGTTCACATGGACATGTAATGCTGTCCGATGCTCTCTGCTTTCCCTCTGTGTTCAGAGGCATTTTGGGGCATTTCAAGACCTATTCATAAGATTGCACGCTGAACAAGATCACTTGCATAGTCCACTTCTTAGTGTCAGAGATTGTTGAAATTTCATCTAGACAATTTTGCTAGTTAACTATACAATTGAACATTCCCCTTAGGAATTGTTAAACAAGACATGGTTTTATAGCGTGGTGGGCAGCCTTGTTAACCTCCCTAGCGCACTGCTGAGGCCCAGATTTCTGTACCAAAAGTGCACCATAGACTTCAATGGTACATTTTTTCTTTATGTTTTAGGCCTGTAACTCCCCAAAATCTGTCCGTACAAGGGTCTAATAGACATCCTGAATATAATAATGTTTGAAACACAGAATTATGTAAAATAAAAATTTATTTTATAATAAAATTAATGAGAAAACACAAAAATCAGGGCACAAAGCTATGCTGCTATGTATAAAACATCGCCCAAATAAAGTCTCTGGTGCCCCAGATGTGCCCATTTGCAGTTAACCCTCTCTAACCTGGTGTGATGGATGTGATAAAATCGCACCAGGGAAGAGAGGGTTACTGCAAATGGGCACATCTGGGGCACCAGAGACTTTATTTTGGCGAGATTTCTTACATAGAAGCACATTAAAACCAGCTTTCTACATAGAAAAATTTTCACTTTAAAATTTACTACCGCCTCCCCGATGTGACGTCATCACGTCACTCGGAGGGGGGGGGGGGGATCCCCCCGCATCTGGGACACCGGGATAGTGCAAAACAGTAAGTATGCGCTGCCGGAGCCCCGATGTTCACTGGATGGCACTATCTCGTCCAGTGCTATAGTGAGAGTAGCAGCACTGGACGAGATGGTGCTGTCCCTACCACTAGGGTGGTTAAAGGGGTCTTCTGGATCCTTTGCAAATCCCCAACCTGCAGACAACCTCAACACTGGATGAGGTCCCCTACCTTAGTGTCACCCTCTCTTTCTCTGGTTTCAATCCAGCTGTGCCACAGTTCCTGACATTGCCTGGAAGGGGGGCATGGCACAGTCTTTTGTCAACACTATACTTAGCCAGGCTGTATGTCTAAATGGGGTTTAGTCCTATAGAGGGTCCAAACGTACTTGTTGACTTTCTTTACCAGGTCTGCCATGCCCTATGCCAGAAACGAAAACAAGTTCTGAAATATGATTTCAATACATACCTTATTTTGGGCACAGTGATTTTATTGTCAGTGTACTATGCAGTTTTCAGAAAACACAGAGGCCTGGTTAACAAATATCTGTTTTAACCTGTATGAGACAATTCATGTTAACATATGTGAACATTAAATCCAATTATATAAAATGTACGTCAACTTATTTTGCACATAAACATTTTGCCTATGAGCAGCACAGGCAATATTCATATTCGCAAAATATCACAAAAATTTCACCTAATATTCGCAACAAATTTGAGCAGCATTTGTTATCTCCAGTCATTATTCCCTTTATCGAGAAACAGATTTCACAACAAACGTGCTCATATTTGCCATATTTTCACGATGAACAATATCATATGAAAACAAATCATTTATTACCTTCCTTGCGCAAATTGTCACTTGTACATGCGCATATTGTGAACGCAATGCATGGTAGTTCCGGGCACTGATGTAAAAAATCTTGAATATTCGCGATTATGTAAATATAGCACTGAATTCGAGATCTTCGTGAATTCTCAAAAGTTTCTCAAAAAAATTTGAAATTCGAATATTTGCGATCAACACTACTGTTTACTTCTTTTCAGCAACATTTCTTTCCAATATATCTGGAGGTCTAATTTGGGGATCTGCGACCCACGGCTCCAAATCCAAATAGGGCTCTTTGGCCTCCTTGTTGTGGCTTGCTGGCAGAGAAGGAGAGTAGACATGAAGGAAGAGAGACAGGCATCACAACAACAGGCACCACAGGGGAGAGACATGTGTGTACCTGCACCCCAGGACATAGATGCTGGTAAAAGAGGAGCAGAGAGAGACCATAGAGGCCAGACACCTCAGCATGCCGGTAAGCTAGCCAGCAGTACTATGGGTAGGAATATGGGTCCCAGGAGAGGGTCATGTAGCACAAAGGGGACCCAATCAAACATCTCCCTACCAGCCCCCCCCCCCCCCACACACAAAAAATCTATCTTTTTGAAGGTAATTGAAGGGAAATTTTTCCCTGGCTTTAATCCACTAGTGATCGAAATAGATTGAAAAAGAAAATAAAATTGATTGAAAAGTGATCGGACATGTCGGTAACTTTAATTTGATAATTTACATGTACTTGTTATTTTTTGGTTTCCAGACGCCCTCTTGTGGCAGAAAGGGATAGTGACCCTTTAAAAAAAGAATTTATTGTCTGTGAATCTATGTGGTGGTACAAACGATTGATGTTCAACTGGCTATCGATTTTAAATTTTGCAATATGATCAAATTGACGATTGAATCTAAAAAGAGAGGAGTGCCATATCCAGTCTTTGGGCTTTCTCACACTATATAGGCTGTGTTGTTTACCTGCAACATACTGGTTACCACTGACCAACGTGTTGCACAGTACACATCGCATGCCTAAAGCCGGCCATAGACGTCCCGATCTATGGCCGACATTTAGCAGACTCTTCACAGCGTGGTGACGTCACCAGGCTGTGAGCAGTCTGCTACAGAACGGACAGGAATCCTGTGTGTTCCACTAACACACGGGACTCCTGTCAGACTGTAGCCAATTAACTCAGAGGGGGAGGAGACTTCCCCTCCGAGTTAACAGCCTGCAGCACAGTCGGGCAGGAAAAAAACCAGCAGGACGGATCCGTGTGTGATCCGACCTGCCGGCTTTTTTTCTACAAAACTCAAGGTGGGCTCCATAATAGTTGCAGCCGACCAACCTTCATGTGCTCGGCGGGAGCGAGCATGCAGGTTCGTCTGCTACAACTATGGCCGGGAGTCTGCCCGTCTATGAGGGGCTTTAGAGGACACAATGCATGTAACTCCTCATGTATGAATGTGCTTTGTTTTGGGTTCCAGACTATTTTTCGTTAGCTAAACATGGGACAAAATGGCTCTTTGATAGTGAATGTTGCTGACCCCTCCCCACACTCTTAAAATGTTTCCAGACATTTAAATTGAAATAAAACGTGATTGTTACTTGGCTACATATCTAGAATGTATCTAGCAATTGATTGTATTTATGTAAAATGTTTCTCTTTGATGACAGACTTTGGGGTTCTACCAGATAGTAATTGTTCTATATCAGGTAAGTCTGGCATCTGTTCCATCAGTCTTACGGCTTGTGTTGATTCGCCTTCTCTACACTTTCATACTTTCCCAGGTTATTTTCAGAGCTCTCTCTCCACAAACATGAATACTAATGAATTCTTGTAGAAGTCTGAACAAGTTAAATGTCTCAGCCTGCCAATGCAAAGAAGGCTTTGTAGTATTTTTTCCTTAGTATTGAAAACTGGCGTGCAGACTTATACGAAGGTTAAATGTCTTGTATGTGGAACTCATTTCTAGCTCCACAATGATCACAATGGTGCTTTCTTCAGTAAAATGTGTGGAAAGGAGACATTATTCATTATTCATCCTTGCTGAGAGCTGGGTTTTAGATCTACGACTGGTTAATGCCCCTTGTACCCCCCTGTATTTACTTATATGAAAAATGAGAAATTATCTACATATTTTTTATTAACCTCCCTAGGGTTTGCCCGAATATAGCTTGGGGTAAGTTTTTTTACAAAGCAAACAACCTGAGCCACACTCAGTGAGTGATATTGACCTATCCTCGACTAGCCCACGTCGATTCTGAATCTCTGCAGACTTGACAATCGCTTCCAGCACCACCTCTTCAGTGTCATCAGTGATGCTAAAGAGGCGGATTGGTGGCAGCACCATTGATCTCCATGTTAAGGAGGTGGTGACATCGCCGGTGTCAAAGATGATGCAGGGGAGTAGAGTAGATGTAGAGGGGAGGATTTTGTAATAAACATTACTAAGGTTAGGTCTGCCATCTTAAAGTTCCCGCTGAGGGTAATCCCTTCCCCCTTTTCCTTTCAATTTTGTAACACTATTAAAGACCCTTATACACGTTGTGAGCCGCGGCCGATTTTTCGGACAACGGATGCATTTATGTGCTGCACGTGTGCGCTCTGGCACACAAAGGGTGGGAATGCAGCGTGATGACATCATTACGTTGCACTCCACAGCTCATCTGTCGGCCTGGTTCGCTACGTGTATGGGGGCTTTTAGGGAGAAGATGTTCATATCCAGCTCAGACACATTCATGTTTCCTCCAAGGAGATTCTTCTATATTTACATGTGAAGGGGTTTGCATACACGGTGTCAGCGCATGCATCTCACTTACTACAGCCTCAGTCGGGACCCCGGAACCAATCTCCATCCAACTTATATTTTTATTACAACATACTCTAACTAAACGTCTTTATTATAATTAATGATCCTTTATAATATCTTTCCAAATCCCTTAACAAAACAAAGCATCTCCTCCCTGCCCAGAATATGTCTCGTTATCTTTGGACAATATTTGTGTCAGTTGATATTTAGTAATATACATCTCTAAAGACTTGTGTTCTTGGCTTACTTGACTTTTTTCCTCCTAGTTGTCCATAAAGCTCCCCATACACGGGTAGATTCCTGCTCGATTCTCAAGCGGCGGATGGCATCATCACGCTGTAGCTGGTCTCTCAGAGGATAGGGGCACACCCTTTGTGTGTTACTTTGGATGGCGACCCTGGTCATGGACATGGCCATTTTCTGGCCAACTGCGATTTGGCCCAAATGGATTGGTCGCTCCAGGTGGGCAGCTGTGATTTGCCGTGAATGCGTACGCACACAAAATCCCCCACCGATCTATGCATGTATCGGGGCCTTAGACTTGTGACTAGAATGACTTGTGCTCAGCATGGATATTGTTTATAGACACCAGTATTAGTGTGGTAATGCTAGCCACACACAACTGCAGTATTCAACAATTGTGGGGGTTTAGCTCAAACGGTGCTCCAATCAGCAGTAATCCACACGATTGTTTATCTTTTAGGGCCCCTGCCCACGTTTTTTTGCACACCAATAAATTCAAAACACCCTCACAGGGGTAAAGATCAATCCAAATAAAAAAAGTCCAGAAAATGCCATACCACCTGGCTTTGCAACTTCTATTCAAAAGTCTATTTGACACCGGTGGTGTGTCGAGGGCTGGTCAGAGAGCCGGCAATCACGGTGGAGTACAGTGTACTCCACTGCAATTGCGGGGGAAACGGCTTTTCGTGCCATTAAAAATGGCGCGAAAAGCTTGTAACGCCCAGAGGGTTAAAAGATGTGTGTGGGGGGGGGGGGGGGGGGAATTTGCGGACAGGTGAGTGACTGTGCTCCTACTATACCACCAACAAATGGGGGATGATTATTTATTATAAAGTGTGGCACAGACTAGGGGTACTTTTGAATCAAAGATATCAGAGGCTTTGGTGATATATATAACCAAATGTGCATTACCATACAACAGTGTTACCTAATGCTTGACATATCATTTAAAACAAGTTTTGTTATTTAAAAATGTCTTCTAGCTATGCCTGCTGTCTTTTTTTTTTGTTATAAAATGCTTATACAAGTCAGTAAAGATTGACAATGTTAGTGATGCCGACTAATTTGCCCACCACCGCTCCAGCACATGTAGCTTTTGAATTAATTAAGTTTAAAGTCAGGTTGACTTTAAACAGAGCTGAGCAATACTTTTTTTTGTTTGTTTCTATAAACCTCGCCAGCGTTTTTGGTGATAATACCAATGTCTAGAAATTGGTAGAAGTTCGTAAGTCCAATTCGATTTAATTTTACCCAAACAATAACAATGCTGTGAATATGAATGTGGAGTAAGGTGCACTATGCAATGTACCAGAAAATCCTAAATTTCATCTTCATTTTTAAAAAAAAGATAGAATTGCCCATGGACATACATGAATGGAGAATGTTTTACTGAACCATATTCATCATTCACGTCTATGTACTCATAATGTATCATAATTTTTTGGGGATAGGAAGCTGAAATGTATCCTCTACTGGCACATTATAGTGCACTATATTCCTATTGATGTCTTTGACCTAGTAGTTTGTTCTTTTATGACAATATGCCGTAATAATTTCCAAAGGTCTATGGGGGTCGGAAATTTTTACCTTTTTTGTGAACATTGTTGAAATTTCAAAGTTGACTTGAATTTAGACTTGGGTGGGTTAAATGGATAGGTGTGCACAGGACCGAATGAGCGCACCGCAGTGGAAAGGTAGGAATCTGGGGTAAGATAACCCACTGTGGGGAATTGTTTGTGAGCAACAGCAAATATATGAACCTTCAAGTTCTCAAATAAAACATGTTGCTGTGATGGATCTGCATGGTAATTTTCAGCATATGGTGACTAAAGGTCAAGGGGTGAGAGTTCCATGTCTTCATAAAGTAGATATTAGATGCACAAGATGAAAGCAGATGTCTCACCTGTCTATAGCAGCAGGGGTCCAGCAAAGTTGTTATCTTGCCAATCCTCTCATGATGACTTCAAACAGAGAATACAAATGCCAACGCTCAAACCCTCATTCCTGAAATACATCTGTGCCAGCTCAGAGAATGGCTCTGGAACATGCACAGTAATTTACTTTTCTATATGTAGCATTGCGTGTTCGGTTTTTCATGTGTGATGGCACAAAATGAACATCAGGCACAGAATTACCCAAGAGTTACACAAGCTTCTTATAAATCTGTATAATGAGAAATAATGGGACGGCAGATCCGGGGGTCATTTTGGATAATTTTTTCCTGAAAGTCTTACTAGGATCTGCATTCCAGTTATTCTCTCTGTATCTTTCACTTTTGTATGTGTTAAGAGCATCCTAGTGTAGTGTAATGCAACCGCAGGTAGCCAGAGGTACTGTGCCCTTTAAGATCCCAGACCATGATCCCCCTGTGGAACAGGGAGTATATAAGGAGGACTCTACCCCCAGGAAGTTGCTCAACGAGTTTTCCACTCCAAGACCAGTGACCCACATTTGCTTAGTTTGGCGCGCGGGCAGCCAGGGAGCGTAGTAGCACACAATCTACCTTTAAGTACCAGCTATGAGGAGCCGCTTTCCAGTGGGGTTTTGTGTGTCCCAGACTGTGTGGTACAATCATGATCGCTACTGGGGGTCCTGCAGGTGTATAGAGACTGCTTTCCAGTATCCTCCCCCTTTCTCGGATTTGCAAGTACCAGCCCATTGTGTCCTTACTTCCCCTGGCCCCACTTAGAAATTGTAGTGTGATCAGTTTTGACCTTCAAAGTGTAGAATGGGAATACACTGCCTCTGTGCTTCTCCCAATATTCTTCTATTGTGTAAACTTGCTGTGTTTGTAGTGAGACCTGTTGGGCCTAATTTAGAATAAAATATGTTGAGCATCAAGCTGCCTCTTTTCATCGGTTAATCCTTTAACCTCTATACTACCCTCACAAATATGATCTTCTTAGCGGACATCTCCGCAAATCAGAAGAGGGCTCAAATGGTTCTGGAGTCTCTTCTATTCTAGTCACTGCTGCAGCTTGGGAGGTTTCATCCACCCACAAAAAATGTGAAAATGTTTCCACAAGGGGTCATAAGGGGAATGACATTTATAACATTTACAATATTCTAGATGGAATTGTGCTATAAATATAAAATAGAAGATGTATTGAGGAGCTACCACTGCTGACCAATCTCTTAAAATGCTTATTGACCCCTTGATGTGCTTACTTTATGACACAATGCATAGCACTTTTATAGTTTTTTACCATGTTTTTTTAGTGAAACTGTTTTTTATTGTTTTCTTACATTAAAAATTAAATAAATAATTTGTTACAAAACATTTAAATAAATTGTCCAGTGAAAGAAAAAAATTAAACAAGAGGAAAACATGGAAAAACATATATAACTTACAACATATACATTCCAAGTACTCTGTTTCCCCGAAAATAAGACACATATTATTGTTAGCTCCCAAAGATGCGCTCTGCCTTACTTTCAGGGGATGTCTTATTTTTCCATGAAGAAGATTAGGGTACACATTTATTATTACCTTTCACGGTTATTAATGTTTCACTGTGGTTTCCAAGTGACATAAATTGTATATATTTAACAATAAAAACTAAAAGAAGTTTGGCAATCTAAACATGTCACTTTTTATATGTAAGTAAAGGTGTATTTAATGTGTTAGAGCTGCAATACCAGTTTTAGCCACTGGGAACACTGGCAGCTAGTGAATGGCCCAAACTGTCGCGGAGGAGAACTATTCGCGTTGGAACTCGCATGTTCGCGTCCGCCATGTTTGCGAAATTATGGCGAGTTCGGTTCGCCCCTATCTTTTAACATTGCCGAGAAACTTTGGACCCCTGTGAGTCAGAGGTCAGCAGACATCATCCAGCCAATGAGCACCCCCCACCTCACAGACCCCTACCACCCCCTATAACATATCAAGTCAGGCGCCATTACACATTCTGCGGAAGAAGGAGAGAGTTAGAAAAGAGAGCTGCTGCTGGCTGCTGCATAGGGATCCATTAGCTGGGCAGGTGTTCTGTTGTAATATACAGTTTCATGATATCATCCATCCATCCATGTGGGATATCCATCTCCTCCAGTGTCCTTCCC
This sequence comes from Ptychadena robeensis, assembly GCA_036250615.1. Lineage (NCBI taxonomy): Eukaryota > Metazoa > Chordata > Amphibia > Anura > Ptychadenidae > Ptychadena > Ptychadena robeensis. The sequence goes on from CM070035.1 coordinate 26,396,960, forward strand.
ACACTGATCATCACCACCAGGGTCCTCCACACTGTCCATCACCACCAGTGTCCTCACACTGACCATACCACCAGTGTCCCCATACGACCATATCCCCAGTTGTCCTCACACACTGTCCACTCTCCACCAGTGTCCTCCATGCAAATTAAAATTCACCTTTTAAGCTGTAGGCAAGTGGAAAGCAGATCTTCACAGGTTGTTTCAGGTGGAATTCACACAGGCATTTACGAACCATGTTGTTTAGTGCTCTCCAGCTCCCTTATGTTCAAATCATTGGACTATATTGTAGAAATCCACACTGTCATCCACCACAGTGTCCTCCACATTGTCCATCTCCACCAGTGTCCTCCACACGACCATCCCACCAGTGTCCACCATACTGACCATCTCCCCCAGTGTCTCCACACTGTCATCTCTACCAGTGTCATCCACACTGATCATCCCCACCAGGGTCCTCCACACTGTCCATCACCCAGTGTCCTCCACACTGACCACCTCCCCCAGTGTCCTCACACTGACCATCACCACCAGTGTCCTCCCACACTGTCCATCTCCCCAGTTTCCTCCACACTGTCCATCTCCACAGTGTCCTCCATAAAATTAAAATTCACCTTTAAAGCTGGTAGGCAACGTGGAAAGCAGATCTTCACAGAGGTGGAATTCACACAGGCATTTACCAACCATGTTGTTTAGTGCTCTCCAGCTCCTCTCTAGACTATCATTGTAGAAATCCTTCGTGCGGATTTATTGCATAAAAAAAAAAATTTCTTGGGCGTTTTGCCATGGATCCCCCTCTGTCATGTCATTGTCCAGGTGTTAGACCCCTTGAAATAACTTTTCCAACACTATTGTGGCCAGAAAGGGTCCCTTTGTTTTTTAATGTTCGCCTGCCCATTGAAGTCTATGGGGTTCACCGGGTTCGCCGGGTTCGCGAACTTTTGCGGAGGTTCGCGTTCGCGAACATCAAATTCCAGGTTCGCGCCATCACTACTGGCAGCTCCTCTCACACACAGGAGGGAGAAGGGCCATCAAGGGGGGACCAAGAACCCGATGGTGTGAATGCTAGGCATCACAATTGGAGGAAACCCCTTGTCATGGGCGAACCATGGAAGCAGTGGACCAACCGTGCCATCCGACAAGTGTAAACCAAGGCGAGTCTAAAGAGGCCCCTGGTGATTACCATAGACCCCACAAAGAGTGATGGGCTTGGATGCAGGACAATCCCAGGTTGTGGCCCCTAGCTACATTTACTGGCAATGGCTGGCAGCAGGAATGCCAAGAAGAGTTACCAAATCTGCAGGCAGAGGCTGTCTGAATACTAAGGACCATGTCATAGTTCAGTTTTTTTTTTTTTATATAAAACTGTAAAAACGTCTACAGTTCTGTGATTTTCTGTCAATTTGGGGTGCTTTGTGTACATTAATTAGGGAAAAAAACTATTAGCAAATGGCTGCAATATAACAAAGAGTTAGAAATGTAAGGGGGTCTTTTCATACTTACTTTCCATACCCACTGTATATATGTACAACATTGCCATAAAATGTAACACCCATGTTACTTGCAGCATGCCATATACGCCTCTATGGGGGTGACACCAAACCTAGTGACCCAGCTGAGTTTATGTGTTGCTTTCTAATACAAAGATAACAATTTATTGTCCTGTTCCTGCAATTTACGACACATTTGGTGATCCGATGGTGGTAGGCAATATGTAGTGGTGATAAAGATGTCACAGCGTGCGCTAAAAATGAGCACCGATTTTAAAGCTTTTTCACGATACATTTCCTTTAAATAAATCTCACCATCTGCAAGAAGCCTTTCAGTCAACAGACACCGACCCTTCGAATGCAGCTTTATTCCCTGCTGGACAATGACTTCAAACATACTCTTTGATCTTTGATGGATACGAGTCAAGGGTTCATGACTTTTATTCATTTAACATATTTAGTAGAAATAAATAATGCCCATAAAAAACATCTGGTATTTCATCTCTTTTGGCTGTGCAGGTCTTCATTTCACAATCTGTATTCCAAATTAAGCAAGAGAAAGTCCACACGGGCCAGTTGTCAAGCATTCTTAAGTGACAATTTGCTAAAAGATCAGGATATTTTATAGAATCCCTTTTTTTTTAATAAAAGAAAGCTATTTTAAGTACGTGGAAAAATTATAGATCAACGTGGACAGTTTTATACAAAAACAGGTACATGAAATAGTGCTTTGTTATTATTAGTGATGGCCGAACATCGGCCAGGACTGTCCGCGAACGGGCGGGTCGGACTTCTAAAGACGCCCGCCGTCCGCCTGTTCACGGACGGATTCGGAAATCGGAAAAACTGGATGTGACGTCAGTGACGTCACATCCGGTCCCTGGAACGCATCCTGGAACGCATAGTTCCTGGGTAATGGCGCCGGATGTGACGTCACTGACGTCACTTCCTGCTCCGAAACGGTTTTTTCACTAGGAGACCGGCTTTATGCCCGGTCTTCTAGTGAAAAGATTCTTCCTCCGGCACGATCACACAGGTTGTGATCCTGCCGGAGGAAGAATAGAGATCATCTTCTCGCTGGCGAACGGAGCGGGTCGAACACCCGTACTGCTCGCCGGCGAGAAGATGGGCGAACATCCTAGTTATTATATAATAAAAGTTTTACTTATATTACTTGTAACCTGCAGGTGGGCTGAGTTGGTTACACTTACCTTGTTAAAAAGCTTATATATATACTCGAGTATAAGCCGAGGTTTTCAGCCCAAAAAAATGGGCAGAAAGTGCTCCCCTCGGCTTATACTCGAGTCAGCTGAGGGGGATCCACTCACCTCACCTGAATTTCCATGCTGAATGCTTCAGACAGGCAGCTTCCCTCTTCGGTAGATCTTCTGTGATCTCTCTGAGTTCCTGTCAGCTCCGGCTTCCCGGACAATCAGCTGATCAACAAACTCCACACTGCCACCTGGTGGCCACTTACTAGTACAGATACAACACTCCATAGCCTAAAAAATAAGAATTGCCTTGCAAAACCCATCCTGTAATAACAATAAAACTGTGTTCTCTTAAATTTATTGATGATGTGGCACTAAGATTAATCCTGTTTGATTAATTTCTAGGGGCAATGGTGCTTTCTCTATATTTTCTCATTTAGAAAACTCCACTATCTGACTGCATTTCCTACCCTCGCCTTATACCCTCAATACGTTTTTACAGTTTTTGTAGATAAAATTAGGCACCTTGGTTTATACTTGGGTCGGCTTATGCTCGAGTATATACGGTATATGAATGCCTTGCCCTCACATGAATGCCTTAACATGTGCTTTGAGCCCATATCTGACTCTTGGACTGTGAATACTGGACCTTGTGCTTAAAGCATGTATCTGAATCTTCAACTTTAAAACACTTATATCCAAGTCAATACGTTTTTCCAGTTTTTGTAGATAAAATTAGGTACCTCGGCTTATACTCAGGTCGGCTTATACTCGAGTATATACAGTTTACGTGTGCCTTGCCCTCACGTGAATGCCTTAGCATTGTGCTTTGAGCCCATATCTGACTCTTGGACTGTGAAAACTGGACCTTATGCTTGAAGCATGTATCTGAATCTTCAACCTTAACCCTCTGAGCGTTTCATGGTTTTGAGGGTTTTTTCAAAACCATGCCACGGGCAATCGCTGATTGCCAGCTCAGCTGAGGGATGTAAACAAAAGTCCGGCGTCGCTGGAGACGCCGGACTTCTGCTGACAGAAAGCGACGCCCCTCCAGTTTGACGGAGGTCTATGGCGCCACCTACCCCCGCCCCCTTCGCGTCACCGGTGACGCGATCGGGGGCGGACCCGGAAGCATCGGCGTACATGCCGATGCTCCCGACCGCCGTCAGAAGACGGCGAGACCTCGGGCGTTCCTCCGGCTAACTCGGGCTGAGTTTCATGATGCATGAAACTCAGCCCGAGTTAATTCGGGGAGAACGCTCAGAAGGTTAAAACACTGTTTCCTACACTTACTGTGCATGTTGGCCGCGGTAATGCTAGTATACATTGCTATGGGTGAACTCTATGGACAGGTGTGGTGGGAATGTCTGTAGGATTCACCTATGTTTACTAACATTATCACAGTGGGCATCACAGTGGGCATACATAAAAAGCGTTGTAAACTGTGAGGAACATTTCCCATGATACTGTGCATGCCCATGAGGTTATTTCCAGGTATGTTATGGTTTACATACAGGTAGTGGTCAAGGCTGAGCAAGTGGTTTAGATTTTAATAATTTTTAATTTTTTTTTTAATAGTGGTCTTAAGTCATCTTTTTAAGGAACATCATTTAACCCTTTAGAAATGGGTAAGCAATCCAAGAGACCTCTATACACATTCCATCAAGTGGGATTCCCCCTGTTGAAAACGACCCCTTGATCCTCAATGAGCCCACACCCCTTACCCTGCAACACTGGGGCAAAATTAGGGGGAAGAGATCCCCTACCTTAACAAGGGGTCTCTCCCTCATGAGGGCTTGGCTTAGCTCAGTGGGGCAAACACTAGCCCCCCCCCCCCCTCATCGGTCTGCTGTGGGGTCCCCCAGGAGGCCATGCTCATTCATTGGCTACCGTCTTACAATACCTGCCAGATGCTATACGAAAAAGGGTTTGGTTAGGAAATAGGAGGGAAATAAATTACCAATAAATCAATATAATGTGCAAAGGGGTTCTGCGCTAGGACTTTTTATATTATACAACTTTTTTTTAAAGTAAAAATTTCAACTGAAGTCATAATTTTCACCACAGATTTTAGCATTTCAATGAAAATGTCAGAATAGTGCAGTGCAATTTCGATTTTCGAAATTCCAACATACATTTGTGACAATCAAATCTTTGAGGTCATCCCTATAATCAAGTTGTGAACTAGCTGCTCACCTTTTGTAGCTCCTATGCTACAAAGTAAGTGTAATTTGGGAAATCCTGCTTCCTTTTCACCAACTGTAATACAGCACTTGCATAAAATAAATAGATGGTGCTTGAATAACGAGAGTCTCACTATATCTGAGACCTAAAGCCAATTACACTCACTCTCCCGTATTCAAGCACCATCTAGTGATTGTTTTTGAGCATGCACAGGATTACAACTCGGGAAAATAATGAAAAACAACAGAAAATTTGTATATATACTTTGGCAGGCATCACCATAATAGCTAAAGTAGACCTACCTATAACTAGTGTCGCATGAAAAAATTAGAAAGCTAGTTGGTAGTTTGGGAGACATAGTTCATCTGCCAGATGTGGACCAAGAATTAAAAGAAAGTTTTCTTTCTTGTAAGTGACTCTTCTCCACATTCACTTTATAACCACACACTGTGTCACGATCTAAGAGTCCAGTAGCTGAAAACAGAAACTCAGATGCAGGCAGGATCAGTGAACAAACAGGGGTAATCTATGAATAAGCTTCAAACGAAGTGAAACGCGTCAGAGGGGGATTCCTTGGAGTGGCCATGTCTATATTTATGTGATTATGTAAAGATGTTAAATACAATCAATGGCTTTTATTACACACTGGATTGTGGTCATTTGCTGATATATGCAAGCTGTTGGAGATGTGATCATAGTTTGGCTGAGCCTTTCTAGTCCAGCACCAGGAGTGAGAGCCTTGATATCAACCTGAGCGAGAGTCCGTGATCCGGGGGCAATGAAGGAAGTACCTGGACGTGCGGGTCTATACAAATCTTTTTGTGAGCACAAACAAGGGTAGTTGAGAAGCAGCAAGCTGAAGAGTAGTCAGGAACAAGCGGAGGTCAATAGCTAATGGTGTCAGGTAAGTAGTGGAGCAAGAGGAAGTGTAGTTGGATAATACAAGACAAGGGTCAGTACACTGATGATGATATTGATAACGCAAGAAGCTGCAATCAGCAAGACATTGGCAGGACACACAATAATCTGGCAATGAAGTGTAGTTTTGTGGAGGTGCATTGTAGTGCGCAACTTACACGACCAGGTCCTTTCGGGCGGATGTCCTCTGCTCAGACATGGCTCACACTCCAAACAAATGTAGGCCCACGCAGCTGGTAGGGGCTATGTACAGTTTATTTAGAAATATTTAAAAATGTGCACCAGCTCCCAAAAGCAGAGATGGGGTTCAGACTTGGGGTAAGAACGTTACCAAGGCTGCTACCAGCTGCTGAAATGGCGGACAGGGGTGCTGCTGGCTTCCACAAGTTAAAGAAAGAAAGTCCTGACCAAGGCTGCAGTTACTCACAAAAAGCATAGAAGGTTCTGTGGAACTTGTATTTAAAGCGCACCTAAACTCAAAAACAAAAAATCACCAAAAATGTTTTATTACATTGTTACTCACCTTTAAACTGTCCCAATAGCTTAAAAGTGCTAAAAAAACAAAATATATTCATTTAGCAATCATGCTGACGTCTGTGGGAGCCGCCATTTTAGATTCAGTGTTTGATTCCAGGCTTGCATGAGTTGAGGCTGCAATATCTCCGGCGGCCACCCGGGGCGCCAGATACAATGTGTATCAATGGACACCAAATGAAAGTAAAAAATAAATAAATAAATCAACGTGAATAGCAGCTGGAGATCGTCAAAACGCTGAGGAGATGCTTTCACACAGGTAACAATTTTTTTTTTATTTACATATTGCCCCAATAGTCAGGGGTTGGCTAGCCAGGGGGAAAAGTTTGTCTGGTGGGTTTAGGTGCGCTTTAATATCTCTGGTTGGGGGAGGGCAGTAGCCAAGTCTCCAGGCAGATTTTGGTTAATAAAGTTCTGTCCTGTAAAAGGTTTCAGCAACTGTCAGACAGCAGATGCATCCCTTAAAGGCACAACACCACATTTTAACCTCTCCACCGGCGGACAGGCTGAAAGCTGTGGAAACAGGCGGTGCGCTAGGCATGTATGTGAATGGGCAACGTTGTCATCCCCTTCAAGGAATGGGATTAATGCAAAGGGTAGCAACGTAGCCCATGATGCTGTGGAAACCTAGCCATAGCCATAGCCATCTGTTTTTCTTTGTGACCTTGCAAGTTTATGGTTCATTATCACTATTATCTTGGGGAAACTTGCTGTTTCAGGAGAGGCAGATTTTAATGGTTATCGGGTTCTTGCCCCTGTTAGCAGCTACTATATCCTTGCCAAGTAGATCTATGATGTTAGGAACTCGTCCTAGAACCTAAATATTTTGTACAGAATTTTTGTTTGGGAAGACCCCATTGTGATATCTTTCAAGCATCACACGTGTCTGCAATGTTCCCTGCAGTCAGTTGTAAGTTTAGAATCTCCTGTATGACTAAAGTTATCTTCTGAGTTATCTTCTCTTTGCGCACATTGTACTTTGTGGTCTGCCAATAAAAATTGAAGACTTGAAGAATTGACTTTATTGCCTCTGTTTATCCATGTGATAAATCTTTAATGTGAGTGAATTTATGATCTACTTCATCTTCAACAGCAGTTTTTTAAAACTTCACTAGATGGCATTCTCCTCATGGGATTGAAGAATAAAGCTAGCCATACACGTGCAGGATTCCATGGCCAATTGATCACTCACCCGATCGATTCCGGCGATTTTGCCGGGAATCGCAGGTGTGATCAATCGGCCAATTAAGAGTATCCATCGCTGCATACCACCTTGTCCAACGGATTCCAGCACGATTCCGGGACGATTCCGTGTCCGATTCCACCTCCGATTCCACCTCACAAATGGCAACTCCCCCTGATCTGTGCAGAATCGGATCAAAAAGACCAACATGTTGGTTCTCTGACGGATCCGATTCTGGGCCCCCGAACGATCGGACGTGATCGGACGGACAAGGTGGGCTGCACACGATTCCGGCACGATCGATTCACGTGCACGCGCCCGGAATCGATCGGCCCGGAATCCGGCCGGAATCTGACCCGTGTATGGGGGCCTTAACAATCAGAGAAGTCTTTCTGCAAATGCTAGATATGTATGACATGGCACATTACAGATAAGATGATTGCAAAACAAACGAGGCTCTCAACCCGCACATCCAAACAATTGGTCCTCAGACTCCCGGTACACAGACTCCCTCTTGGGTTAAGTGTTTAGCCGGCGTAAATCTCCAGGTGCTGGGCCACAGAGGATCACTCCATCCATGTACTCAGAAACAACGATATAAAGTAGCGGCAGTCCACACACCGGAGTCCTTAAAAACCATCAGCTTTATTTCTAAATAAGGTAATTACACAGATACATCATACAAACAGGGTCCCTCCAGGGATCACCCCCTCTGACACGTTTTATTGTAGAAAGGGTAATCACATTACAGATAAGCTTGGATAGGAATATTGGGCACGTTTGCTTGGGTAATAGAAGAGCCACTAATAGTACTCATTGCTATCTTCCCTCAAACTTCTTGTCTGTGGACATTGCCGGTCAGTTGGTAGGGTAGGAGATCTTAAACCCCCATACACCTTTAGATTCCTCCATACAATTTCCATCAGATCTACCAACACCTATGTTATATAGTGTCCTCCCTGATAGAATAAATAGTGATTAGAAGGTATATATCACTGCTATGTAGTGCCGG
>CM070035.1:26418128-26437570 GCA_036250615.1 Ptychadena robeensis
CCCTTAAAAAGCCCTGTCATGGGGCCCGGACATTATGGCCGTACGGGGCCCCATGATTTCTGACGGCAGCCCTGAACTCATCCCCTTTTGCATAGATTGGCCACCAAGCTTGTAGACTTTATTTCACTTCATTGTGTAAATTCATTATAAATAAAAGAGAATAGAAACAGACCAGTCACTATGAAAATTGGCTAACATTTTTATTTTCAATTAGAAATAGCTGCAGGGCATCTCTCAAGGGATATTGTCTCTATGAAAAATATTTCATGTTCCAGCTGCAGCAGTTTGACCAGGCACCATGCATACAGAGGACTTCTGATAATGAAATGTTCAAGAACGAGTGCTCTTGTGCTTTCTGTATAGCCAAAGAAATGCTTCTGTCAACTGTACAGACCTACCAGGAGCAGCTGGACAAGTGTTGTTGAACCTGGAGGACAAGATAATAATAATAATGACCAAAACTCAGGTAACACCTGGACACTAAGTCTTGTCAGTTATTACAATGGTTAAAGCATGTTGTTCCTTTCACACAAGGTAATTACTGATGTAATTTTGTGTTCTGGGAACCTTTTTGGAACAGTAGATACGGGTATGTGTGGTCCTTAGTAGAGGTAGAAGGAAAGGTAACTATAATTTAAAAAAACAACACTCCTTTAGGCAGTTTTATACAACTTTGTGCCTTATCCAACCATCCTCTTTCTACCTCTGTGGTAGTTACCACTAGTGTTGAGCAGCATATGGCATATTCAAATTTGCATAATTTCGCGAATATACAAAGAAACATTCTAAATTCATAAAATTTGATTTGACTGTATTCTGTTGCCTTCCATTGTGCGCGCCCGCTCGCAATGATTCGCAATGCAGCTTTACAGCTTCTCTGCTTCATTCTGTGAAGCCCCCCATACACCTTAAGATCGATCCATACAATCTCCATTAGATCTACCAACAACTGTGTAGTAAAGTGGCCTCCCTGATAGAATACATAGTGGTTGGAAGTATTACAAAGTTCCTCATATTACGTGGTTTTGGTAGAACAAAATTTTATTATACATAAATTGTATGGAAAGATTGTAAGGTGTATGGGGGCCTTTAGCCAGTATGAACACTGCTGTACTGCACGTAACCATTCGCAATGCGCACAAATATGCTCAATGTGTGCTGGTAAACAATGTTGAAGCATAGTATGACGAGTATCATTGTGAATATCCAAGCGCACATTTGCGAAATATTGCGAACTCTTGAATGACGGATATTCGTTGAATATATTCGAATTTCGAATATTCTCGCTCAACACTATTTAAAAATTTCTAGTAAAAGTAAAACAAGGAAATACGAGAAAATACAATGAACTTGTAGTGTTTACTGAATGGGCAACTATGGATTTACTCTAATATTTAAGTTTACTGATTTGCTTTGCTTTACATTTACTTTACTAATCACATGTGCAATCTAGCTCCCCTTCCTCCGTGTGACATCATGGGTGCATAAGCAGCCAATCACCAAGCTTTAGCTCTGCCTCGTATGTGTAAGAAAGAAGTGGGCATGGATTTGGGCATTAATGGCTTAAGTCGAGTCCTCCTAAAGTCCTAGTCGAGTCCTAAAGTCATAGTCCAGATGACTGGTCGCTTGATGACGTCATCACACAGACCAAGTGGAGTGTCTAAACATTTAAATCTTTTATTAGTTCTCTGTTGCATTACCAGTCAACATGACAATAAAATAAAACATGGGCTAATACCTTGATTTTTGTGGTAAATTTACCTCAAAACAGAAAGTGGGAACAGCTTAAACCGTGGCAGCAAAGACACACAGAATGAGTCAACACTATACATTGTGGTTCACAAAAGAGCACATCATGTATAAAATAAATATAACTGTAAATCTACTCAATGTTCTCTGGACTTGATGACTTGTGTGGTCTACATTTTCATACTACTGCCTCTGCTGCAATGTCTCTCGTCTTGTGTTAAAATTCCCGCCCTTTTAATGTGGTGACTATATTAATTGATATGGGGCTTATTTACACAGGCAGGTTTTTAATGGCCCAGTAAACAAGTGATTTTAGGATCACTCTCTCCATTATACCTAACTGCTATATAAATAGCCACAAGCCAAGGTTAGTAATGCACATATGTCTCATTCATTGTCTACCTTGTCAACTCTGTTCAACTTGGCTCCCCATGACCACCCATTCCTAGTCTATAGAAAATGTTCCCCATACTCTCTTGCAGAACTCCATACCCAGTTTGGCATACAAATCCTGTTCTGTGAGGGTGCCTGAGGTGCCCGGGTTAAGTATATTTTAGAAGTCACCTAATTGTGGACCTGACCTGTGGTACTCCTCCCATGGCCTTATTTCAAGGTTTTGCTTCCCATGATACTTCAAAGAATGCCACGGTTAGTGTTGTGGCCATACCCACAACACATTCAGCCCTCAACTTCTAACCAACTTCCTTTTAATTTACTAGTATGAAAATCATAGTAGGATATTCCCTAAAGAACAAATGGAGGGATCCGCCATATACCAAAGCAATCTTGACAGACCTTTCTCCTCAGTTATAGTGATGAGCAGCATAGGCAATATTCATATTCACAAAATATAGCAAATTGTTCGCCTAATATCTGCAATCAATTAGTTAATTCAAGAATTTGTGTTTCACAAACATAGTAATTTCTTGTACTGATATAAAAGAAATCTTGATTATTGGCAATTACGAAGATATAGCACTATATTCTACATCTTTGCAAATTCTCAAACGCAGATATTCACAATATAAATTTGCGATTAAAATATTCAGGATCAACATTACTCATCAATAGATCTCTCAGCGTGACAGACCCCTGCTGTGAAAGTCCCCCTTGAGACAAACTCCTAGTGCCACAGACCCCCCCCCTGGGACTAGCTCCAAGTGTCACAGACCTCTAATTGGCAGACCCCTAACAATAGATGCCCCTAATGATACAAAGCTCTCACTGACCAAAGGTATACAAAGCTCTCACTGATACAAAGCTCTCACTGGCGCGAAGGTATTCCGGGGGGGGGGCCCTTATTCTCAACCTTTGTTTGAATAGGGAGGGAGGGCTCAATAATGTTCCTAAATAGGAAAGTTTGGGAACCACTGCAGTACAAAATCCCTCATTATGACAGACACCCCACTTCAACAACAGACCCCCTAATATGACATTGCGTTAATGGGACAGACCTCGCCCTCACATAATGAACCCCTCAGTGTAACAAACCCTCAATTAAAAAAACACCCAGAGCTACAGACACCTTTGGGTGGGTGGCAGAGAGCCAATGGGAGATAAGGGCTGATGACACTGGCAATGCTGGGAGCTATACAGTCATACGCTGGGTGTTCCCTCTGAGTATACACTGGTTATCCTGGTGTTTTTTATTATTTCTCTTGTCACCGTCCTTTAAGGGTCAGCAGAACATGGTTTTTTTCTCACAAACTGTCCATACACATGAATTAAGTTAAATTCAAAACCCTGGAAAATGAAGATCGTACCCCCCCCCCCCCCCCCCCCCCCCCCCCCCCCCCATGGCACTGGTCCTACTTAATAAAACATGGCCTTGCTCCTCCTGGTCCTTCACTATTTATAATACCCATTTAACTGATTACATACATATATATATGAACTGTCTGGATCATGTAATCTCCGCACCCCTGTCATAGAAATAAAGCTAGATCTGCAGCCCCAATTTTCTTGCAATCCTCACACCAACAAGTTCCAAGTGTATGATGGACAATTCTGTGCAACTCTAATTGTCTCTAGTGATGAGCGGCATAGGCAACATTCGTATTCGCGGCATGCCGGGAATTTTTGGGAAAACATTCGGAAAATATTCGCATTCGGCAATATTCTTCTTATTGCGAATATCGGCAGTTTTATGCGAATTTCGCGAATGTTATATATATATGTTTAACTTGCATTGAGGGGCTTGTTGAAAAAAAATTTGCGAATTTTGGATGCCATCTGAGTGATTTTCGCGAATTTTCTAAAGTGCCGATTTTCGCAATATTCCGAATATTCGCATCATCCCAATATTGGATTTAAAAACTGTTGATGGTCGCAGGGAGTGTTGCTAAGCTCTTGTTGCAGCCTTCCCATTTGTCCACTTGCATTGAGAGGCATGTGTAATGGAAAAAAAATACCGAATATCCGGAATTGCGAATATTCGGCAATATATTCACCATCTTCGCGAATTTCCGATATTCACGATTAATATTCGGAATCCGAATATTCGTGATCATCACTAATTGTCTCTACAGAATATAAGGGACATAACTGTGTATTTTTTAAAAAAGCACAACACAGCAATTTTGCTTTTGATATATAATGTAGTAATTCCACATAGGATAATGGAAACATGTACCAGGACACTCATTGTATGACACAATACTTGTAACATACAGAGTTGTGGTTGCCTTAATAGACCATGTCTTGATGTTTTGCTTAAAATGTTTTCAAATATTTTCGCTCCTTGCTTCTCCACTTTGATGTGTGTAACCTTTGTGGTATTTCTCAGCTGTTTATACCAGAAATGTCTATGCTTGATATGAACACAAGTCCCTGTGGCTGTTTCTTCATCTGACACGCAGGGACATGTTGGGATTCTCTGCGTTATCCACAGGCCAACAAGGTAACCCAATTTCCCTGCTCGCACCTTCTGGTTCACTAATATGTTTTACATATGTTGATCGTGGGAACACAACACGTCTGATGGAGCTCAGAGCCCTTTCATCTAGTGCTGTATGATCTCGTTCAAAGGAGACATATTTACATGAAAATGCCCTGTGTTGATCAACTGAAAAAAGAATCGGTTAATATTCTAATAAGATTACACTAAGGTGTAAAGCAAACCCATAAATTAGGAAACAAAGACTACAAAGTAGCTGTAAACAGGGCAATTCCTACTAATTTAATGGCACGATTATTTTAGCTCTCATAGCTGACCACAAAATCTGGATAAAAATGAATACTTGCTGGCTTTTAAAATGGGTTAGGTTTGCCAACAGGCTATATGCAAGGGTGCACATAACTTTTTTAGTGAGCTCCTCAGAGGATTACTAGGAGATGGTGTTTGGTACTCACACCATATGTAGGGTGGTCTTCCTCACTGTCTCTCTCACTGTCCTCTGCGTCAGCTTCGTGCATTATAGATTCTGCTGCAGATGTTCTTGATTGATTCTCCGATTAGCCGTCTCCATCCACAGGTCAGCAGCTGGCTTTGGGTGAAATGTAACTCCCACTGTACAACAACGTTTGAACCCCCAGATCTCATACTTCAGTAGTGCAACCCTGACATTTTCTGGCTTAGTAACTAACCCCTGAGACTACCTGCGGTCCAAATGTCAACCATTCATAGTCATATTCCAGCTGTCACACAGTGCTTTTCTCATGTCAGATTTTACCCTTACCCTTACATATGCCTACTCTGACTCTAATCCCCCAGATCTCAAACACCCTCAGAAGTCCAATCTTTTTTTTATTATAAATTTACATTTCCAATTTCACATCCCTAACTGCAACCTTTCATAGTTATTCATGTTTCCCTGCAGTTATCCAAGTGACATAAATTGTATACATGTAACATTTGGCTGCAGCCACAAAGACACAGAGTGCCTCCAAGTTGTTAGTACGCATATGAGTTGTCTAACAATAATGCAGGCACGCATAGCTAGTCTTTGGCCTCTTTTGAGTACCAGAGTACCACTTATGTGCACCCCTGGCTATATGGGCCATTTCCTAGGGCTGCCTGGTCACTGGCAATTGTCTTTATTGTTTTTCTGCCGTTTTTCTGCCCTTTGACTAGGATCCAGTGTGATATAAGTTCTCATGGACAGAAAGCTTGCATTCCGGTCCCACATTGGGTGCAGGTTAGTAATCCTGTGGGTGTTGGAGGAATCCTATTTCAACCAGGTTGAGTCTTACCAGACCCGTCAGGAATTTTTTGCAGTTGATGGCAAGAAGACCCCTTGCACTAATACCTCCTAGTTTGAATTGTGCTGCCCTTGTCTGGCCTTAGGGCCAGGATAAGAGGAGCTAAAGGGTGCCATATTTGCACAGTGGATCACTGTTGTATGGCACCAGTTCCATTTCTAGCCTTTCCGGCATACTAGACATATGCTTTTTTCCTATTTTTAGTCCATTGGACTTCATGCTTTGAGATTTCTAACTTGTAGATCTTCCAGGAGCCATGGATACAGTATTGTGGTATTACCTACAGAAAGTCAAAAAGAAACCACATTTGAAGTGAATATTTCTTTTTTCTGTTTTTAGTGGAGGATTTCTTTAAAATATATATATGTCTGATAAATTTGTCTTGTTCAATGTCCCTAACTGGCTTATACTAGAGAGGTATGCAGTTCAATGAAGAAAAGAGGCCACCATATAGTTTTTATAGTTATATATATAAGTTCCTGTCATGATTGGCTTGAGGAACCAAGCAATGATAATATGGATTAGTAAGGGAGTATAGTTTACTTTGCAAAGGAATTTAACTTATACTGGGGCTTGTAGTCCCACAAGCATTGTATAGTAATAATTGATATTGACTCCCAAGCAACGAAAAACTAAATATCTGCAGACACAGAAGACTGAAGGTTCTTCTTGCTGGTTTAACTTTGATGTCCATAAGTGTCCAGAAAAAGACTTTTGAAGCTCTGTGCCTTAAGGCTGCCATACACACACCGAGCGCCGGCCGATTTTGCCGCAGATGGGGGGTGCTTACATCTGTCGCCCCACAGCTCAGCCGGCCAGAGAACAGACATGTTCGATATTCTCTGGCCGATGCTGGCCGGTGCCGGCCGATGCCGTTAGTTTCAATGGAGACCGGCATCCCACACAAAGGGTGCCCGCCGATGCTGTCACCTCTGGGGAGCAGCGTGATGACGTCATCACGCTGCATTTCAGAGCTGATCTGTCCTGCTCTGTCAGCCCCCACTTGGCCTTTACAGTTAGCTATAAGACAAACAGATTAATAATCAGAAAAAGTATCTATAATTAGCATCCATATATTCCATGGAATCATACATTTCTTAAATCAAAACACAGCAAATACAGCCTTATCCAGAATTATGAGGAATTCTTAAACACAGATGAGATTCAAACACACAAATAAAAGATCGCCAAGGTAATTGTATGGCTAAATCAGGATACACACATGTAGATATGGGCCAGATTGATGGCCCCTTTTAGCGCTGTGCATGCTCACGGCCATCTATCTGGCCCATATCATATGCGGCCATCCCTGTTTTCAAGTTGGACCAATCAATCCCGCTCGAAAACAAGGATATCGGACATAACCGTAAATCACGGTCGATGTCCATTACTTTGCATCGAGACCGCTTATTCTCCATGCAAAGCATCGTCAGAGCTCCTCCGATATCGGGCAGCAGCATGATGACATCATCGCGCTGCTGCAGAGAACCTCAAATTGCTCTTATATCAAGCCATGTGTTCCCTGCTTAACAGTTTTTTCATCAACAAACAAAAAATTTTTTTACAATACTTTTAGTCAATTTTTGTTTTAAGCAGCAGAACCTCCCTTAAGCCCCCCATACACCTGCAGATTCCTCCATACAACTTTCATGAGACCTACCAACAACTATGTAGTATAGTGACCTCCCTGATAGAATACATAGTGATTGGAAGGTGTAGAAAGGTCCTCCTATTACATGGTTTTGGTAGAAGAAAAGTTGGTTGTACAGAAGTTGCATGGTAATTGTATGTGGTGTATGGGGGGCTTTATAGGCATTATAGTATTGAGAACTGTGAACTAATTGTTTTCTGAAAAAAAAAAGAGGAAACAAAACACAGGAAAAAAATTGAAAAATTTCTAACAGATGAAAGCTTCACCTGTGGTCAACCAGTAAAAACCTAAGAAATAAATATATAATACATTTTATTTAGAAAGGAAAACAATTTTGGCATATTTTATATCTTAGCCCTAACATAGGTATAATCAAATGTATATATGTACAAAATAACTAGACGCTCTCTTTAAATGAACATTTTGCTTAGTGTTTTTAGCTGATGAGGTTAGCTGACTTCTATACGTTCCCCAGCAGGATAATATGTATGTATGTGGGTGAAGGCTGATCTACTATAACCCCATTCTGGTAGATTGCTGTAGATAATTGCAGTTATTTTGTGTGATTGCACAGACATCTCAGAATTTTAAGTAATCACAGAGTAAACAGAATAATGCTGCATTTTCTCCTTTTTTTCACGTAATAGCGAGACAGTTTATAGAAGTTTCCATTGTGAAGGCAACATTAACTTGTCATGCCAAGCTGTCATCTGCTGGAAACCAAGAATGTGACGACACTGTGAAGGCCCATTAGCTATTATCTCATTTTAAATAATATATTCTCTTCCGGTAGAGGAAAGGCCAAGTCTGATATCACACAGGTAAGGAAGGATATGTATTACCTTTCAGCTGTAGAAATGGAGAGATGTTTGGTCATCAAATAACTAATTCATTTAGTCTTTTACCTACAGGGTGGTAAATCCTGGGCTCTGGGTAGCTGAAAACACAAGCAGAATCACTTACCTTACACTAACATTCCAAAGTAAAAAAACAATACTTTTAGGTGAAACCTGTAAAATAAAATTCTAAAGTGTGAAACTTAAAGCAGCCCATACACAGGTCAGATTTTCAATCAATCGACTTAAAACGATCAAATCGATGATTGAGAATTGAGTTTTTGCCCACGCGTGGTTAAATATGACTTATCCTACAAAAAAAAAAAAAATCCAAATTGAGTTAAATTCAGTCGGTTTTTTGATCGGACGTGGATGGTAATTTTGAGGGGTCGATTGAAATTGGATTGACAATGTGGTCAACCATTTTTGATCGATTTTTGTTCTACCCTGATTCTACCAGGTCACTTCTGATTGAAATTTCAATCGGACTATTTTTGGATCGCTTTATTCGAGTGAAAAAAAAAATGTCGATAAAAATCGATAAAAAATCTTGTACTGATATGGGGTCAGATACAATCGACATACCATTTCTACAGGACTTAAAAATTTATTGTTTTAAGTTGATTGAGTAAATCTGACCGTTTATGGGCTGGCTATAAGCCCCCATAGACCGGCAGACCGCCTCCATGCAACTTCTGTACAACCAACTTTTCTTGCTACCAAAACCATGTAATAGGAGGACCTTTCTAGGTCCCCCTCCACTCACTATGTATTCTATCAGGGAGGTGTCACTATAAACTACAATAGTTGTTGGTGGGTCCTCATGAAAGTTTTAGGAGGATCTGCCTGTCTAGGGGGGCTAAACTTTAAAGACACAGGTCAGCAGTGCCTCGGGGATCTGTTATCTTTGATCCTTTTTTCACACAGATCCAAACACCTTTAACCTCCTGGTGTTTAGGCTAGAGTTAACTAATTGCCCCCCATAGACAGGCAGACTCCTCCATAACACTTTTATGAACCGTACCACCACCTATTGTAGTATAGTTAACCTCTCTGAATAAAGAACATATTGATTGGAAGGTGTCGAAAGTCCTCCTATTACATGGTTTTGGTATGAAAAAATTGTTTGTACCGAAGTTTGCATGGGAGGAGCGCCTTCGTATTCAAGAATGGGGGGCTTTAGGGTGAGTTTGTTTACTAAGAAAACTCACCCAGACCTAACATCAGGCATGTAATGGAGGGGGCGTCCCTTTAAAAATTTAACAAAAGTGTGCCATAGAAGAACCACCCAGAAGGTTAACTCGAGTTTGGCTCAGGGTAAAATTGTTTACTAACAATACTTACCTTGAACTTGTTGTGCCTTTTATAAGGGGTATTATGTTTTATATATTCTTTGTTATAATATCTATTGGTATATATACATAAGCAATTTTGTTTTGTATTCTCCATTTTGTAGTCTGAGGAGAATTATACAAGACGTGTTTCCAGGTGGTTCATGTGAGAACAATAGACGTTCTTATAATATTATCAGGCCTGTCCTTGGAACATTGTAGAGAGTTGGGAAAGGCCTATGATATCTGTCTGGGGTGAAGAACATTGATACATAAAATTGCTACACTCTGGGTTACTTACCCGTGGCCTCCCTACTTGTCAGCTCCTCTGTTGATCCTTCCAGGTCCACCTCCCTGGCGTTTCCCCTGGCGATACACCTAGCGAGCAGCGGCTGATTTTTCGGCCGACCGATGTGCGTGTGCTCTCGCGGTCATCTGTCGGCGGCAAAAACGGCCGCGGATCACGGGTGCCCACATGGGATCTGTTGCCCCAAAGCTCGGTCCATAAATAGTTTTTATGGGAACCGCCACACAAAGGGTGACCGTCGATACTCTAAGAAACTGAGTGCAGCGTGATGCCGTCATCACGTTGCACTCTGTCGCTCGTCTATCGACCCCGGCTCGTCAGGTGTATGGGGGCCTTAACTTGTTACCCAACTGCCCTTCTAATCATAACTGTACTATCTGGTAGTCCATGACAGGAACACCTATGTAGTTTGTTGAGTTTGAAAAGTGTTCAAGGTCACTTTAGGTCAGAGTCAAACTCAAAACATAAAAAGGGTTCCAAGTCACAGGCCAACATGATATTTATTGAAAAATATTCTACCATTGAGGTTGTTTCTCCTTCTCATGAGATATAACAATGACTCTGGAACAAGTTTTGCTTAAACATTGAATCTGGAACAAGCAAAACATTATAACCTGTGAAATCAAATGTCAAGTATATTTGTCAATATATTTGTGACATTTTTGTTCTTGATAAAATGTAAAAATAAAACCTTAAGGGACAAAAATAATTACACTGCAGGCCAGATTTGGCCCCTGGGGCAGAGTTGGACACTTCTGCTCTAAAGCAGGGAACACACAGCTCGATATTGGAGCTGTACGATGTTCCCTGCAGCAGCGTGGTGACGTCATCACACTGCTGTTATATATCGGAGGAGCTGGAGAGACAGCTTAGCCGATGCTTTGCATGGAGACCCCACAGTTTCCATGCAAAGCAACGGACCTCGACCATGATTAGATGTCCCTGTTATCCCCGCTCGAAAACAGGGATGGCCAGAAGGATGGCCGTGAGCACGCACGGCGCTGGAAGCGGCCATCGATCTGGCCCATATATATATGTGTGTACCCTGCTTAAGTCAATAACTTAATAGATGAGAGGTCAATGAGTAGATGCTGGTGCAGAGTGTGCAATGTTAAAAAAATAAGCTCTGATATTATATTATTAATAATAATTGAATGAGCTGAGATATAAGTTCTGTCCTGGTTTGATCCTTACATAATCTTGTATACTACAAAGTATAAACATACAAGACAACAGTAGATATTTGCTCTAAGCTTGTTCTAAACAAGGTAAATGAGGCATGCGATGTAGAAGAAGATGCTGTAAAGGTCAGCAATGAGTAGAGTTCAGTTACATACTCCCTAAACATTGCCTGCTGCTTACATCAAGTAAGACCTCTCTCATCTCCGGTGACCCATGAAGTCTTCTGCAGGTTCTCCAAGGTGTGTCAGACCAGATCACTAAGAGCAGGAAACGGGGCATTCATGACTACAGACATGGCTTTTCTCTAATGTCCCCTTCCTTCCTTTCTTTGGAACGGTAGCAGTGAATTGGAAAGTGTATGACATCATCATCAATCAGTATTCAGAGCTAGAAATAGGTTGGGGTATGTTTTGAAAGCTTCTGAAGTTTGTAAATGATGGCACAATTCTTCAATGGGAAATCCAGCTTTCTGTAACATCTATTGTGTTTCTAAAAACATTTCAAGCCTGACCTGGTCTGTTTTTTTACTCTCCATGATGGTAAAGAGTGAATCACTTATGCTCATTCATTGACTCCTATGGAGCCAAGTTTTGGAGCACGAATTAGAACACACTTCACCTGCCCCCTAGAAAGTTTATAATATATGGTCACTCTTACATTTTATTTTTGTTTCTGATTCTTAATTTAGAATTTCCAGATATTAAACACAAAAGATGTGGCACATACATGTGAATATTAAATAAGCACATCACTATGATAGAGAGTAACATATATCACATTTTGAATATGTTCAAGTAGCACTATGAAGACTTAAGCTAGCCACACATGGTTCAATTGAGTGTAATATCAATGTAATTCAATCAATTTTTTTAGTCGGTCGATTGAAAATTGAAGCATGTCCACATGGTACGATCGTTGAAATTTTAATTGTCATTTTGATCGATCGAAATTTGATCGGACCAGTTGGAAAATTTTGATTGATTGTCCCCACATTGTGTCTCATTTTTTGTACTGTTCTTTGACCTGTCCAATTGAGATTCGATTCAATCAATTAGCATACTGTAACGTCTGGGAGGAGGGAGGAGGGAAATGCAATACAGTCATTTAAACCATGCAAGCATGCATTGTAATGGCTTGTGTGTCTGTTCACTGACACACAAGCATGCAAATGCGATCTCTGTGAATACATCTCCTAATGTAATGTGTGGCCCCCAGTGTCCTTTTGCCACGATTATAATGTACTGGATTAAAATGAAAAGATATGACCTATGGGTTTTTGATCCCTCTGTGACCATCATTGTCCCCTTTTGATCACTCTGAACATCAATGGTCCCTTTTTGATCACTCTGTGACAATCGCTTTTTGATTACTCTACGTTTAAAAACGATTAAATTCAATCGAAGTCGGGCTTTGATTGCATACTCAATGTGGTGTGTACTTCGATTCAATTACAATCGACATACGTTTTAATGATCAAAAACTTCGATCGAATTGATGATCGATTTGATGTCAATTGAACCATGTATGGCTAGCTTTAGGGTGGCCTTGAGGTTGGCCTATCACATATGAAAATACTCTATACATCCATGAAAATGATGCATGCACGCAATTTGACTTGTGTGAGATAACAAATGCAATAGCTTTTGGTCTTTCTTTTGACTCTTTTGTCTCAGGTAATGAAATCTCCAATGTAATTGTTTTGTATTACAATGTTTAAATTTCCTGCCCCCTCTACCGTCAATTGCAATTGGAGAGTATTACATGGAGAGACACTGCAGACAGTTAGGGCTTGTTTCCATTATACGTCGGGATCCCTACGCTAAGCGTATACGCTTAGCAGGGGTCCCGACGTATCCCATAGACATTGTCTGTTAAATCTGTTACGTTGGGACCTCCCGCTAAGCGTGTACGCATAGCAGAGGGGTCCCAACACAATGGAAACAAAGCCTTAAGATACCCCCAGTGTAGCTCTGGGTGAGAATTGTTTGTAAACAAACTTAAACAACAGGTCAACTGAGTTGATGTGGAGGGCCACAAGTGCGGCCCTCGCCATCACTAAAGGGCCGCACATAAAAATTTCAATCTATACTGACTTGTATAAGCATGTTTAATGAAAAAATTACAGCAGGTAATTCAGATTTCTGTACCAAAAGTGCACCATAGACTTCAATGGTAAATTTTTCTTTATGTTGTAGGCCTGTAACTTCCCAAAATATGTCCGTACAAGGGTCTAATAGACATCCTGAATATAATAATGTTTGAAACAAACAATTATGTTAAATAAAAAATAAACATTTTTAATAAAATTAATGACAAAACACAAAAATCAGGGCAACAAGCTATGTTGCTATGTACTAAATCTCACCCAAATAAAGTCTGGTGCCCCAGATGTGCCCATTTGCAGTTAACCCTCTCTAACCTGGTGTGATGGATGTGGTAAAATCACACCAGGTTAGAGAGGGTTACTGCATATGGGCACATCTGGGGCACCAGACTTTATTTGGGCGAGATTTAGTACATAGATGCACACCGTAAGTATGCGCTGCCGGAGCCCCGATGTTCACTGGACGGCATCTCGCCCAGTGCAATAGTGTGAGTAGCAGCGCTGGACGAGATGGTGCCGTCCCGAACACAAGGATGGCTGTCATGTTAGGGCCCCCATACACCTTTCGGTTTCTCTGTCAGATTTCCTTTAGATCTCCCTTTGTTTTACCAAATCCATGTATTTGAGGGACTTTCTAAACAATCAAGTCTACCTGTGTTCAATCGCAGAGGACCTGGCACCACATAGTTGTTGGTAGATCTAAAGGATATCTGACAGAAAGTGTATGGCCAGCTTCAATCTATTATTATTTAACATGGGGTGTTCATGCAGCCAGTGACACCTTATGATGCTGGAATAAAATTGATAGCCCTGGATCATTGAGCTTATGAAACTAATCAGCGAAGGCAGTCCTAATATTACATGACAGGTCCACTTTAAGCTGGACATGAATGGACTGGCCGGGCAGCCTGACACTTTTTGAACACATCTGCCCTGGCAATCCCAAGCCTTGGCTTTGAAAGGAAGCCTTCATTGTATTTAGTAACAAATATTTAGTCTGCATTTCTCCTGTAGTTACTGGGCACCTTAATACTGGAAATAATTGAATTCACGAGGCTTCTGGTAAATGCAGATAAAACGACCTGCGGAGTTTACACCGAAATTTCCAGGAATATCTCACTTTAGCCAAATCATTATTTACTGTGAAGTGAAGGAAGCTGGTGCTGGGGTTTTATCTTCCGGAAGATTAGTGTGTTGACTTACTCCTGCTGATATCATAAACTTTCATGTGTGATATTCCTCTGGTTCAAAGGAATCGTGATTATTCTTAATCTTCAGTTTCCTCTATAGAATATCTTTAGATATATAGAAACAAAAGAACAAGTACAATAGGCTGGAAAGTAACTGTGTAAATAAAGGGAACAAGCTCCAGTAAGCTTAATGACTCGGAGGTTGATGTAAAGTTTATTACAACTTGGTTTACTTTCATTGAAAAAAATATCCTGTGTATAATATTGTATATATGTGTATTAAAGAAATGGCACTAAGGAGGTAAAATAATATATTAACCAGACCATTACTGGATAATACAATCAGTCCCCCACTCTACAGAGCAAGACATAGGGCAGTGATGGTGAACTTATAGCACGCGTGGCAGAGGTGGTACTCGGAACCCTCTCTGTGGGCACAGGAGCTGTCAGACGGCACAGAGGAAAGGAACAAGGACACGAGGTGCACAACCTAGTACAACAAAGAAAGGTACTGTAAATGGTTAAATAGTATGAAATAAAACAAAAGACAAGATACTCACATTAAGGGCTTGTTTCCATTACATCGGGAGCCCTCCGCTAAGCTTACACGCTTAGCGGGGGTCCCCGACGTAGCAGATAGACTTACCTGCTCGGCGGACGGGTCTGTCTTCATTGCGCCGACCCGATCCGCCGGTGTCAGGCTGAACGTAGTCGAGTACGTTCAGCCTGTACACCGGCGGATGTCTAAACAGACCATCCGCCGGCAGGCTGAGTCTATGGGATACGTCGGGACCCCTGCTTAGCGTATACGCTTAGCGGAGGGCTCCCGACGTACAATGGAAACAAAGCCTTAAGGATTTAATGTGAGTATTTTGTCTTTTGTTTATTCCATATTATTTAACCATTTACAGTACCTTTTTTTGTTGTACTAGGTTGTGCACCTCGTGTCCTTGCTCCTATTTGTCTGTTATAGGAGGCCACACTCCTCCATTTTGAGAGCTGCACACCTACATGCAACTTAAACACGCATCCTCATACTGACTCCATATACTCTGTGATCTTTGCTCATACATCTACTGAGGCCTTTCTAGCCACTGATATCACTGAACTGTGTAACCACTGCTGACGGTTGTGCACAACTATCTATTATCTTTCTTAGCACAGAGGAAAGAACTGCAGCCTATTGGCTCTCAATGCTGTCTGTTCTCTTCCCCTTTCTTCTAATTGCATACAGTGCCCCATATTTACTCCTAGTCTATCTTATAAGTAGAGTGAAAATTAGTAAATTCAAGAATTTGTGATCACCAGTCATTATTACCTTCATTATGAAAAAGATTTTTTGAGATAAAATAATTGGGCTTTGGGTTTCAGTTTGGGCACTCGGTCTTGCCATCAATGACATAGGGTATAGGGCAGGGATGTCAAACTCAAATATTCAGGGGCGCCAAATTTAAAAACATGGACAAAGTTGTAGGCCAACCCTGTGATATTTAAAGATATCATTGCACTGCAGGAAATTTTTTGGTCCATGGGCTGGACACCCCTGGAATACAGGGATGGTGGCACACATGGACTGAAAATAAAATGTACAGTGCATAGTGTTTTCGTAGTTTATGTGTTCCCCCATCCCTGTACAGTTAGTGTACTTTGCCATCCCAGGGACTTTCTAAACAATCAAGTCTACCTGTGTTCAATGGCAGAGGACCCGGCACTACATAGTTGTTGGTAGATCTAAAGGATATCTGACAGAGAGATCTAAAGGTGTATGGGCAGCTTTAGACCTTTACTTTAAAGTTGAACATTGCATTGGAGCTTTATGGAATGGGGTTCCATAGGCAGCAGAACATAGGTAGTAAAAGGAGTCCAATTTATATACAATCCACAATAAACATTCTATTTTATTGCTTGATCAGACAGAAACGATGACCGGTGTATGGCCGGCTTCATATGAAAGATGAAACTAGTGAGCCTGAAAGACGAGCATTATTACCTTTAATCTCTACGCAATACAGAGAGCAGCTCGTCCCGGAGTTCACGTCTTCCTCCAATCCCCCTCTGAGCCGGCATGGGTTTGATGGGCGACCTAAATGTCATGGAGTAGGTGTAGATGACGTACAGGAAAACATATGGTGCCTGAGCCCCACAACAACCCTTTGTAGTCTTTCATCTTTCATCAGCATTTGTGATAATGAAGGTTGTGATGTGAGAGAGAAACTCTGGGTTACGTCGTGTCCGATGTCTTCTCAGGGTTACATGGCCGATTCCCATAATCTCATGACCACAATGGAACAAAACAAGCTCTGCGCTCCCATCATCAGCACAAGATGTACACATACGTCACACCGCTACACTGACCTGGAAATTACTGACTGAGGGGAGCAGAACTCTTTATTCTACAACACATTTCACTCGTCATATTTGTATTAAAGGTATTAAACTCTCATGTAAAAATACCATACCTTGACTCTCTCACACTACAATGCAGCCTGTGTACATAATGCATGGGTAATGTGGTGTGTGTTGTCCGTACACAATGTAAACATTATTGGTAGAGATGGTCGAACATTTTTATTAGACCATTTCTACAATTTTGAGTTAATTGCAAAGCCCCTGAGCATGGTATTTAAAAATTGAAATGTCGACTTTGACTTTGAACTTAATCTATGCAAAAACTACATGTGCTAGAACACTTTTTCCCTGCAATGTTTCCACAACCCTTCTCTACATCTCCAGCTATTTTGGTGATGAGCTCACAAAAACAACTAGTCGAAAAAGTGGACAATCTCTAATTATTGGACATGTTGGTGTTTGTGGTTCTAATATTAGTTGTAAGAAGCTATAACAGGGAACACACGCATAGATATGCACTAGATCGATGGCCGCTTTGCTCACAGCCGTCTATCTGGCCCATATCTAATGCGACCATCTCTGTTTTACAGATCGGAAACAGAGATATCTCACTGGTGATGTCCATTGCTTTGCATGAGGAACGCCGGGTCTCCATGCAAAGCATTGTCGGAGCTGGAGACACAGCAGTTTTGCGCCTTCAGCTCCTTTGATGTCGGGAACCTCAAACAGCGCCTATATCGAGCCGTGTGTTCCCGGCTTAATCCGTGCCATCCATACCATACACCTATAGAAGATACGCAGACACCCTATCAGGAAAGCGGCCATTACACAGAAGTTTTCTGAGCCCCTGATCTGATCACATCTACAACTGATTGTATTTACCAAAGACCAGAAAGAAGGAAGACAGGAGGATTTACTAGGATTTGAGGATCCTCTCACAATAAAAGGTGTGAATGATCACTTCTATTATCACACTGATGTGAAAGGCCAATCCTCCCTTCAGTATCACTTCATCTGCATGTGATTTGGATAACGGGCCTGAACATTGTGTGAAGAGTCTCAGCTATTTTAGTAATCAGTCTAATGATATCACAGATCCTGCATCTGGAAGATTTGACTTAACCCCCCTTGCCCCCCGCCTACACTGCAAGGGTAACTTGTCACCTGCCTATACTCGTAACTCGTAGAGACAGTCGAAATGTAGTAAATTCGATTTGACTTAAATTTTTGAGATCAACACTAGAACTAGAAAATTTAATTTTAGCTGGAAAGTCTAAATGGCCCCGCCGAAGTTCAACTTTATGAAATTACCGTGAAAGTAGAAATTTCGACTTAAAAATTCACATTACGAATGTTTTCACCATCCCCACTCGTAGCCCCCCTGGCAGTATTCCCAATCGTAGCTCTGGGTAGATTTTCAGTGCCAAAAGCAGTCACCCCAGAGCCACACTTGATCTGCAGGAGTCTACGTCATCCTCTAGGGCAGTGCGTCCCAAACTGGGGGGCACAAAGGTATTCCAGGGGCCCTCACTCTTAACCTGTGTTTGAATGGGGAGGGGGGATCTATAGTGGTCCTAAATAGAAAAGGGGGGCCCTGCAAGGAAAGTTTGGGAACCACTGCTCTAGGCATGCCACCCAGCTTCTGTGTCCCCTGGCCTCCTGTACCACGGCGCCATTTCCCTGGTGGAAAATGTAAGCAGATAGAGCTTGGGTCAGGCTGCAAGCTTAAACACATTGAAAGCACATGCCCATTTTTGATGTTTTTCTTTTACCTCACCACAGGTGCACAGGTTTCCATAGTACCTTTCACTTTAGCTGCCGCTCTGTTTCGCCAGTAATCAAACGAATGGACATCGAAATAAAGTAAATTTGATTCTACTTAAATTTTCCCAATCGGATTTTGATTCATCTGAGCTTTCATGTGATAGTGTTGATCACGATGTTTTGCAAAAATCTGCACTATCCATGATCAACACAAGTGTTGTAGTGTTTATATGTTTAAGTTGACATGTTGATTTCAGTAAAAATTTGGGGTAATTTTTCAAAATTCGACTGCAGATTTTCAGCAGAAGAGTCAAAATTTTGTATTGCGGATTTTGGACCATCCCTAGTGGTTAATAGAGATGGTCAAATATTTCGACTCGCTAACTTTGTGAGCTGATTGCAAAGCCTCTGAACATGGTGTCATCACCAAAATTGCTGGAGATGTAGAGAAGGGTTGTGGGAATATTTGAAAAAAAAAGTATGGCTCTAGCACATGGAGATTTTGTATTAATGAAGAACAAAACAAAGTTGAAATTCCGATTTTCGAAATAAGGGCCCTTACTCAGTGTAAACACAAAAGTCCAAAGAAAATCGAATACGCGTCCACTGCAAAAACCCCCTAGCAGTCTGTTCGTACCATGCCATTTTTACAATGTTCTCTGCTCAAATTTCCCTTCCCCCTGCCTCTGTCACCGGTGAAGTGCGCTGGGAGACTGACACCCCTACATTAACATGGAGGTCTATGGCACCCCCCCCCCTTCTGTGTCACTGTGACATGA
>CM070035.1:26446237-26463259 GCA_036250615.1 Ptychadena robeensis
GGATGTATATATGATGTGGTATATGATCACACGAGGTATGGGATGTGTATATGTGATGTGTTCTATGATGGCCTCCATAGGTGTCCATTCTCCTCTATACAGTTTGGTGTATGGAGACGATGGTGGTATGGGAAGGGTGGGCCTCCTGCTGCCCTTCTATAGGAAGACACCAGACAGCAGGTAGCGGTAGGTTGTTTCTCTGACTGTGATGTGTGTTGTGGTAAGCAGCAGACCCTGTTGCTGGTAGTGTGACAGCCCTATCGCCATCACGCCCGGCCCCCAGCTCCTGCAGGTGTAAATGTCACGTGATGACGGGTGACCCCCCTCCCCAGGACCGGCACACTTCTCCGGAGGAGGTGTCACCCAGCTCCTGGTTGCAGGGGAGAAAGTTGCTCCTGGTGGCCCCGCCCCTTGGCAGGGTGAAGAGAACTGTGATTGGCTCAGGCGCTCTCGGTGAGTTGAGTGATCCGGGGGAGCGCAGCAGTCGGTGTCACACATCAGCCAGCGCTCTGTACCTGGCAGCGTGTTACCTCCTCTGTACCTGGCAGCGCGTTACCCTCCCTGTACCTGGCAGCGTGTTACCCTCCCTGTACCTGACAGCGTGTTACCCTCCCTGTACCTGGCAGCCCGGATTACTGACCTGTACTTGGCGGCCCGGCAGCGCTATGCCCACCGAGATCATGAACGCAGTGAGGATGCAGCCCATCGGCCAGCTGCAGCACCACAGCCCGGTGTTGCCCATCAGGCTGCTGACCCGGGGCCCCGAGTACCTGCGGCGGCAGATAGAGACTGGCACCCCGAGGTCCAGCCTGAGCGCCGTGGAGAGGTTGGCAGCTGACAAGGCCAAGTATGTGAAGAGCCAGCAGGTGGTGAGCGGCGGTGGCAGCAGCACGGGGGGCGCCGGGGGCAGCTCATCCTCGGAGAGCAGCAGCAGCAGCTCCGGGGGCAGCAGGAAGGCGGTGAGCCCCGAGCAGCCGGTCAGACGAGGCAGCAGCAAGAGACTCCTGCGCCCGGACTCCCTCCTCATCTACCGGCAGAAGAACCGGGGAGACGGACCGACCGAGGAAGCCCGGAACGGGCTGGTACGGAGACTATTCCTGGGCAGCGTCAAGGAGAAGCCCCCCGTCTCAGCAGCGCCCCCCAGCGCCGATGCCCCCGATTCTCGCTCCAGGACCGGATTGCACCGATCACAGTCTGACATCAGCTCCAGATACTCCCGATCTTTCTCTGATTTCGACACTTTCTTTAAGTACTGCGGCCTGGAGCCCGAGGTGGTGGAGGAACTGGGCAAGGACAGGTTCGCTGCTGCCCCGGAGGAAACCCTGGATGGCACTGGGCAGTACAGGATCCGCAGCGCCAGTGTGGCCACCTCGGACAGCGGTTTTAGTCGAAGGAGTGGCGAGGGCAGCGCTGGGGGACTGCATGAGGACGAGTCGCTGAGCGGGCAGCTACCCGGGGTGGGCAATGCCAACACCTCGGTTATTGAACGCAATGCCAGGATCATCAAATGGCTATACAGTTGTAAGAGGGCAAAGGAGGCTAGAGGGGCATCCCCAGACCTGCCCTGATCACCTGGCCAGGGCACATGGACCACACTTATTACACTGCCCCACTTCACCTGGACCAATGGAGGGGACTGTATCAGGCAGCTGCCCACATGTAGCTGGCACCCTGACCTAATGGAATAGACTATACCTGCATGACTGCCCACATGTAGCTGGCATCGTGGCCTAATGCAATAGACTATACCTACATGACTGCCCACATGTACCTGGCATCCTGGCCTAATGTAATAGACTATACCTACATGGCTGCCCACATGCACCTGGCATTGTGGCCTAATGGAATAGACTATACCTACATGGCTGCCCACATGCACCTGGCCTAATGGAATAGACTATGCCTACATGGCTGCCCACATGTACCTGGCATCGTGGCCTAATGGAATAGACTATACCTACATGGCTGCCCACATGCACCTGGCATCGTGGCCTAATTGAATGGACTATACCTACATGGCTGCCCACATGTAACTGGCATCCTGTCCCAATGGAATAGACTATGCCTACATGCTTGCCCACATGTTGTTCTTGACACCCAGGCCCAATAGAGGACTATATCTAGTTGGCTGCCCAGATGTTGTGCTTGGCATGCTGGAACTTGTAGTGGCACAGCAGCTGGACACCATACCCAGTGTGCCATGAGGAGGGGTGAGATGGCTACCTATATAGCTGCTGGACAGCAACAG
Source organism: Ptychadena robeensis (assembly GCA_036250615.1). Taxonomy (NCBI): domain Eukaryota; kingdom Metazoa; phylum Chordata; class Amphibia; order Anura; family Ptychadenidae; genus Ptychadena; species Ptychadena robeensis. Next base: position 26,448,486 of record CM070035.1, read on the forward strand.
ATATTTATATATTGGAGATATATGTGCCAAGGTCACAGTCACACTGGATGGCACCACTGGACGGACACCTTCATGTAAATGAACTCTTGTTGTTGTGGTATGGGGGGTTGTCGCACGCAATCCTCGTCCATCTTTAATGTATTCTCTGCTATGCACAGTGTCTGTAAATGAGAAATATTTATGGCGCAGCCTCCGCAGCTGCGCGCAGTGTCTTGTTATCAGAAAATACACATTTCTCTTTCTACAATGGCTCGTCCAGTGTTACGCAGCTGCCTGGGGAGATGTTTCTGGGGACTGTCGCACACTTGTAGCCGCAGATCTGACAGCGCGGAGTGTGAATAGGGTGATGGCTTTGATGATGGGTGGCGGGGTGAGCGGATGGCCGGCTGTGAGAGGTGGCGTCTTGTGCTGAGTATCGTCTATGCACTACTGACATCCTGGTTATCCGTATCTTCAGCATCTCTTCTATGTATGGGGGGGGGGGGGTGAGGGTGGTACTATATCTGTGCCTGGGGCCTCATTATCATCTGTGTTCACGTATTCCAATGAGTCCAATTAGGTGATAGCGACCTCACGCTTCTACACCGGTACATGTGTGTTTGGTCAGTTCATCACGTGATATAATTGTATACATGTGTAAACCCGATGATCGCACTTTTCCTCTACACGCTGCTAGTGAGAGTGAAGTCCAGTAATAGCCTCGCTTCACGCTTATTTACCTCCAAAATGGTGACAACCTTCGTAATGTCATTACAAATAGTGCACGGCGTGACACTTACCTGTGACTGTTAAACGTATGTGTCTTCAGATATCTTATATATGTGGCCTAGACTGCACTGCGCCTTTACAAAAACGCACGTCGCCCATTGTAAATGAATTGGGACGCGTCACGTTTTTAGCGCGGTTTCGCAAAGACGTAGTGTCTAGGCCTCTAGGGTGGTAGTCAGGAGGACTTACTACTTATGTCTGCAAGGTGGGGTTATAGTGGTGCAAGGGTATGTTCCCACATCCGTTGGGACCCCCTACGCTAAGCGCATTGCTTGGCAGGGGTGCCGACAGATCACATACACTTTACCTGCTCAGCGGATGCTGTGTTCTGGTGCTGAGCCAATCCACCGATGCAGGGGTTCTTTAACCCTTGCATCGGCCAGGTTAAGTGTATGTGATCCGTCGGGATCCCCGCCAAGCACTGCGCTTAACGTAGGGGTCCCGGATCATAAAACGCAGTGGAACCCCCGCCCCAAAAGTGGGCAACTAGTGTCAGCATGTTCAATATATCCGCGCAAGAAGCGAGGGGTGGGGGGGGGGGGGCGTGCAAAGGGCAGAACCTTTATTAACCAATCAGATCAGCTCGCTTTTAGCAGAGAGGTGACTTCTGTGCAGTTTGCCCAATGACGTCCCTGCCTTGCTCTACAGAACAATCCAGAACATATAATGACACAGGAATGTTATGATGCACCATTGCCGGTTAAAGCTGAACTCCGGGCAGATATACTAGACACAGGTTAATGCAGCTAAATTCTCAATAACATCTCGATGTACATTTTGTGTACCCGTACCAGAATGCGGGGGTGAGAAGCAGCACAAGAAACTGCGTTACAATGTCACTGCATTACAATGAGTAATATAAGAGACTTGAGCTTATTCTGCTGCTTCTACATTCACTGTCCAGTCACATAAAGGTAAAAGATCAGTAATATTGGTTAACTCAACATTCAGGTCTTTATGACTTTGCTGCATGGCAGAGCTGTGTATATTTAAGGAATGGACGGGCAGAATTAGAGCTTCTATACATATTACATCTGTGTTTAGCTATTTACTTGGAGTTCAGCTTTAAGCCAAGTGCTGTGTTTTCATGTTAGATATTTGATGTGAATATTCAGGGCTAGATATGATTTTTCTCCTCATTCTCGTTTCTGTGAACAAGCACCACCACCTTCTGTGTATAGGTATCAGATCCTTGGGTAGTGCCTGTTAGTAGTCCATCATTGCCTGTTAGTAGCTAATGACTGGAGTAACCCATGGCTGCCTCTTAGTAGCCCATGACTGTGTGTTAGTAGCCCATGGCTGCCTCTTAGTAGCCCATGACTGACTGTTAGTAGCCCATGGCTGCCTGTCAGTAACCCATGACTGCCTGTTAGTAGCCCGCGGCTGCCTCTTAGTAGCCCATGACTGCCTGTTAGTAGCTAATGACTGGAGTAACCCATGGCCACCTGTTAGTAGCCCATGACTGCCTGTTAGTAACCCATGACTGCCTATTAGTAGCCCATAACTGCCTGGTAGTAGCCCATTACTGCCTGTTAGTAGCTAATGACTGGAGTAACCTATGACTGCCTGTTAGTAACCCATGACTTTGTGTTAGTAGCCCATGACTGTGTGTTAGTAGCTAATGACTGGAGTAACCCATGACTGCCTGGTAGTAGCCCATGACTGTGTGTTAGTAGCCCATGACTGACTGTTAGTAGCCTTTGACTGTGTGTTAGTAGCTAATGACTGGAGTAGGGTGTGGGTGGTGTGGGGAAGGAGCCCCTGGGCCAGCACGCCACCATGTTGTATTTGTGGGCCAGGCTTTCAGGTTGCAGACTGATGAATGGCGGCCGTGTGTGAGGTGATAGGAACCATCAGATTTCCCGGCTGCTGGGTGGGGGGGAATGCAGGCTCCGTGTAGCCTGGGGCTCCACCATTTGGCTCCCGGCTGGGGAGTGCTCTGTATTGTTAGGCCCGAGTCATGTAAACAAGGCAGTGTGTGACCTGGTCTCCTGCTTGATGGATTATTTAGATCTCTTCCAGTCATGTTCTGCTTTAACCCTTCACTACTGATTTATCTTTCTCAGCCATTGCTACATCTCGGATAAATTCCACACTACCGTCCAGGCCTTGCACCAGAAGAGCTTACACTCTACTGTGCATTGTTGTTGTGAGGGGCACAGGGTCTGTGTCAGAATGGCTACTGCCAATATTAAATGATGTTATTGTTGCCATCAGCCTGGTGGTGGCCATTGCATAAAGACATTTACCTCATGGCCCTGTCACTTAGCCCACTGGACCAAACAATAATCTGCAACATCCCTAGAACACATAGCCCATTCCCTATCATTAGTTATTGGTCTGCTTTTTGAGGTCTAAGGGCACCAATACACCTTTAGATTTCTCTGTCAGATTTCTGTTAGATCTCATTTTCTTTTAGCAAATTCATGTAATATGAGGGACTTTCTAAACCATCAAGTCTACCGGTGTTCAATCACAGAGGACCCAGCACTACATGTTGGTAGATTTAAAGGATATCTGACAGAGATCTAAAGGTGTATGGCCAGCTTTACACAGACACAATGCATCTTTTGTTCTATTTTCCTTCATTTCCTGCCCCCAAAAATATTATAACCAGGCCAACAAGGTGAAGACTCTGAATTAGGGACAAACAGATGTTTAGACTACATTATATTATCAGTTAGCTTTTTGTTATTGTTGTCTTCTGAAGATATTTTAACCAGGTGTACATTATTATTATCATCTTTTATTTATATAGCGCCAACATATTACGCAGCGCTGTACAATACATTCGAGCGGAGATGCAACACAATATAATACACAGGTACAGGTTATGACACAGGAGGAGTAGAGGACCCTGGACGATTGGGCATACAATCTAATCAGTATACAATAGGTAGGGGTGTTAAATATATTGTAACCAAGATAGGAAGATAAGGGAGATCTGTATTAGGGACAAAATGACTATTAATACCCTTTAATATGGACAAAATGAAAATTAATGCACCTGAACAGGGACAAAATGACAATTAATACAATTTAACAGGGACAAAATTACTACCGTTTAACAGGAACAAAATGACAAATAATACACCTGAACAGGGACAAGTTGACAATTAATACCCTTCAACAGAGATAAAATTACAATGAATACACTTTGTATAGGTACAGTGGTGATGTTTTGCACATCAGGTATTGTTTATTATCTGTGACCCCATTCTGGAGATTTTCCCTCATTTCCTGTTCTGCTAACAATGTTCCAAGGACAGAAAATTAGGTAAATCTCTTTAATCCTGGTGGTATTTACAATCAATATTAGGTTTCATCAAGTACTTGATGTACTATGGGCATAATTGATCAGTACAATAACCAATTAAATGCAAACTTTCTGATCAAATTTTGATCAACATAATGCCGAAAAAGAAAAATTTGATTTAAATTTTGATTTATTCGCTGTTGTCACCTTTCCATTTGGAAATATCAGTGTGATAGGGCACAATGGGGTAAGGGTAGAAAATTGGCAGTCATGATGCTGTCATGACAGAAAGAAGGTCACCTGGGTTCTCTATATAAAACTAAAAACACAAACTTTGAAGACACAATTCAGAAGTGTCACCTCAATCACCTCATAAACCTATATTCTATATTGGGATAGTAGTGTGGGGACACAAGGACATTATTGTCGTCTATCAGGTGGCCTCCTGACAAATGAGTACCATTCATGATCCTGATGTCCTCAATGATCACATGATTTATCCTGACTTGAGACAAAAGTCTATTTTTCGGTACATTAGTGTCAGAGAACAGGGGCGCTTGTCATTTATTAGTACGAGAACAGGGCGAGGAGAAAGGATTAGAGCTCGGTAATTGTCACGGCCTTTCAGATGCTAATGTCCTCTACTTCTTGTGACCTGAGGCCGCCATCTCTGGCTCCTGCTGCCCCCCACCCGGGAGCTTTGAATTAGATTGCGGAGACGCGGGCCGGAGAGCGGTGGACTGTATACATTTGCCATGGCTAGTTTTTTTCCAGCCTGGTTGGGTGAATTAGCCTACAGACATAGAACGTTGCGGCTGTTTATAGAGGATGTTCATATGTCTGAAGGACGCTTTCATGGCCGGATGCCCAAGTCTGGTTATATTGCTTTTTTAAACCATGGCAGCATTCTTCATGTATTGTGAGGGATTGGGTTGTTGCGCAAGGTTTTTCAGATGACATTAAGGTGGTTGTGTGCGTAGTTGTGTGTTCAGGATGTGCGATCAACAAACAACCTGGTCATGCAGCTTTACACACTCTATAATACTCATAGCTATGCCTTGGATTATACCCGGGTCAATAGGAATCATATAGGGTTTATGTGGTTACCTATAGAACTGAATTCTGATTGGTTGTTATGGGTTTTTCCATTATTTTGCTGGTACTCTGTCATTCCATTACACATGGGGGAGGGGGGGGGGGGGTTGCATAACGGTGGACATTTGTCAGCTATGCAATGACGTCCAAAATTTCCAGCAAATCCGTGCTGCAATCTGACATACTGACGCTGAATTTCCTAACAGTGATGTCAGCTGTTCTTTGTCAATGATTAGGCTGCGTTTGGTTACCACTTACCGCCTTGCTTATCTCGTTAGTTATGGGGTCGTTTACACGGGACATTTATATTATAACCGCATGTAAAACAAACGATTCCAGCAGCTGCAAGGCGTTCAATGGTCAGGCTTACGTCCGATAAACCTGTCATGGGGGGTAGGCCTGAAAAGCGCTCGCAGACAGGACGGACAACGGCCCACTGTAAATCTAGCCTTACATTGGACTGCCAGTGTTGCTCATAGCAGCCATTTTAATGTTCTGAAGATGGGGAAACTTTTTCAACTTCCTGTTCGATTAAACAATCAGATCTGAATGAAAATGCTGACCAATCCTAAGCAGCCATTGGATGTATAATATCAATGAATAGTGGAGGAGTCTTGTGATGTATATGTACTGTTCTATGTATATGTACTGTCCTATCAATGTGCTGATTATTAACATGGTACATATAAAGCCAGCCATACATGGATCGATTTCCGATCGACCATGAATCACATGTGCATCAATCCTACAAACGATTGCTTGTTTAATTTTGCTTAAGCACGCTGTAATCGGTCATACAACGATCACAGGGGAGTCGCAATGTATGTATGGCCAGCTTAAGAGCTCTGCTTCAGGACTTATTATTGATTGACAATTGAATTGGTTGGTCAAGTATACAATCACCATCAGATCTTCTTGTGTGTAAGGGTCCCCATGCACGTGTCCATCCGCGGCTGATTTTGCGGACGGTCGATTGCTGTCCGCAAAACGGAAGCACCCACCTGGAGGGATCGACCAGAATAGCAAATCGGTTGCACGGCAATCCACTAGTTTTGAGCAGCATATGGCGTATTTGAATTCGAGTAATTTTGCGAATATACACAGGATCATTCGAAAATCCAATTCGACTGTATTCTATTGCTCGCCTGTTCGCGATTATTCACAAAGATTGTGCCAGCTTCTGTCATCTGTGATCTTAGCCAGTACGAGCACTGTGTGTATTGCGCGTATCCATTCGCAATGCGCACAAATATGCGCGATGGATGCCAGTAAACAATGTTGAAACATTATATGACGAATATCCGCCATTGCGAATATCCGAGCGCACTTTCGCGAAATATTGCGAATTCGTGAATGACGGATATTTGTTGAATATATTCAAATTTCAAATATTCTCGCTCAACACTAGTGACACTAGTGACGTCACCATGCTGTGACCAGTTGCTGGCGGAACGCACAGGAATCTACCCGTGTATGGGGAGCTTAAATGGAATAACGATTGGCTGCTATCTGCAGACACTGATTATCAGTTTATATTATATTATTGCCTTTTGAATATTTCTTATATCTTCCATGGAAGTCTGTTGAACCTTAAATCATAGGCCAGTTGACTGTTAATTCTACATTCTCCAACCACGTGCCAAGTGATACGACTACTGCCATGCAAGTGATGTAAATAGTATGCGCAGGGGCGCAGGCCGGTCTTATGTAAAGAAGTATTATTTTTCTTTGGAAATAATTGTTATTAAATCTCCAGAGCGCCAGCATTGTATTCTCAGGGTGCTGGTACTGATAGAATCCTCCATAGACTCTCATACTAGCAGCACAGCCGCACCACCAACTCCTCCAACTGTCACTTCTCTATGCGGAGGACATGTGACACAAGGGAGTGGAATTTAAGCTATGTATATAAATATCAATTTTTAACGTTCTCCCCTGCTGCTTTGAGATAATCTTTACCCCGGGGCTGTTATATTAACTTGAGATTATTACAAGCTTTTCTGAAATGACCAAAGTTAGCGTGACGCTTCCGTGGTGCGCAGTGTGGCCGCACGCGCAGTGTTCAATGTTTTATTGTAGAACATGCACAGAGAGCAAAGGTACTGTTTTTGTAAACCAGGATGGAGCTCTGTGCCACATGTTTATGGAGTGTACAGTATTTTCCTTTTGTACATAACCCTGTACAGGATTGTATTTCTATGTGATATATCTATATTTCATCAGATTGCTCTATGTCCAAAAATATAACTATAGAAGGACAATAAAATTGTTACAATGATACAGGTTCTCTTCTTTTCTTTACTAATACATGGAGCCAATGATATTAAAATATAATTCAACATACATAGAGAAAAAACGAATCATTTGAATGTTATCTGTTTCCTCCTCCAACCACCTACATAGGACGGCCAGATAAAGAAGTGACCACTGTCTACACAGAGGAGATAAGCCGGGCATACACGGCTCAATGAAGAAACAGATTAGAGCAGCATTGGGCGCCTTGCGCACTCACGGCGCCCAATGTTGCTTTAATCTGTTACAAAAGTGAACTCGACCAAACAGGTTTCCAACATGTTGGAAAACCTTGGTCGAAGTCCATTACTTTAGCTGGGAACACATGGTCCGATATAGGAGCCAACAGAGGTTCCCAGAAGCAGCACAATGATGTCATCTCACTGCTGCCCGATATCGGAGGAGCTGGAGATACAGCACGGCTGTGTCTCCAGCTCAGCTGATTATTTGCATGGAGACACCGCAGTCTCCATGCAAAGCAATGGACATCGATCATGGTTTACTGTCATGTCCGATATCCCTGTTTTCGAGCGGGAAACGGATGGCAGCATATGATATGGGCCAGATAGATGGTCGTGAGCACGCACAGTGCTCAAATTGGCCATTGATCTGGCCCATATCTACAAGTGTGTTCCCTGCTTTTCAATGGGGACTGCGGGTCTCGATTCAAAGTAATAGCCGTGCTGCCAGCTGAACGGCACACAGGCTGTGATCAGCTAACTGCAGTCCTGGGAGTGTGAAGGGTGCGGTGCCAGCACGTCTCTGTGCCAGGAAGGGGGGTGTGCAGGCTCGCTGACTCTCTATGACAGCTGGGGAGAAGCAGAGACCAAGGGGACCATGGGGAAACCGGGTCCCCAACGAATGGGAATTGATGTGCCCATGTGGTGCACATTGATAACCATTCGATTGACCCGCAATCAATCACACAGCATGGTGGCATCACCCCACTGTGATTGATCGCCGGTTGATTGCACGGGAATCTACCCATGTATGCCCAGCTATAGGATGGCAACAGGAGATGAGGCTTCTCATGACATGGGGTGAGGGGGAGGCATTCCATGGCTGTGACATTCAGAATCCCCATTCCTTGGCCACCAAATACTCCACCTCTTTCTGCCAAACTTTATGTTTTTTTCCAACAAAATTATTGATGGATTAGGAAGGGGTTGGATCCTGTGTGTGGTATTTGCACGTCCTTACTGGGGGATTCACCTCTCAAGTTGCACAGGGGTTACTTGTCACCAAGAAGGTAGGTAAACCTAAAATTGTAAGAAAACCTAAAATGAGTCCACCAATTCCAACAATAAGATGGTAATTTCCTTTATTTCAAAAGGTGTCAATATTATTTTATGCTGTAGGAACTGAGAGGAATATCATTCAATGGTATCCAAGCAAAATGGTGGGGGTTTTAATCGTTCTGTGAGATCCATCACCGGAATCGATTGCCGTGATTGATCAATCACAAATGGATGCATGCACAAAGTGATCAATCGAGCGATTTGACCACTATATGTCGGGACCCCCTCCGCTAAGCGTATTGCTTGGCAGGAGGTACCGACGGAGCACATTCACTTACCTGCTCGGCGGATGCTGTGTCTTCCCTGCGCCAAGCTGTTCCGATGATGCAAGCCTGAACGTAGTGGAGCACTTTACCTGCTCGGTGGATGCTGTGTTTAGACATCTGCGGAGCAGGTAAAGTCTATGTGTTCTGTCGGGATCCCCGCCAAGCAATACGCTTAGAGGAGGGGGTCCTGATGTATAGTGAAAACAAGCTCTAAGTCGCTCAAAAATCGATCGAGCAGGAATCGGACCTGTCTGTAACATTGTCGCTCGGGAATTGTGAAACGTTAATGGAGACATGCGATCGTCCCTACTGATCGCGTTAAGGAATCGACCAGGAATCAAAGGCTTCATATGGTGCACTGTGCAATCGATTCTGTAATGGGAATCGATTCTGGAATCGCATGCACGATCGTTTAACAGATCGATCTCTGGGAAATCTAGATGTCAATGCCCGGCTTTAGCAATACATTGATTTAATGTCGGCCTTGTCCACACTTGACCATTATCGCCTCAGCCTTTTTTGGAAAAAAGACACCAAAAGAGGACACCTTGTATTCTAAAGGCCCCCATACACGTGTCGGATTCACACCGGATTCCGGCACGATCGATTCCGGCCGCGTGCACGCGAAACGATCGTACCGGAATCGCATGCAGCTCACCTTGTCCGATCGATCAGGTCCGATCGTTCAGGGGCTCAGAATCGGATCCGACGGAGAACCAACATGTTGGTCTTTCTCATCGGATTCTGCCCGGATCAGGGGGAGTTGCCATTTGTGAGGTGGAATCGGAGGTGGAATCGCACACGGAATCGTACCGGAATCCGTTGGACAAGGTGGTATGCTGCGATGGATATTCTTAATTGGCCGATTGATCACACCTGCGATTCCCAGCAGAATCGCCGGAATCGATCGGATGATGAATCGATTGGACATGGAATCCGACACGTGTATGGCTAGCTTAATGACTGGGACAGTGTCCACTCCACTAGTGATGAGCGAGCATGCATCCAGAATCTCTGAACATTTTTAAAAAGATATAATGTAATGTAATGTCAGGGTTTTTACATAAGGAAAATGTCTGGCATTACTTTAAAAGTTATTTATTCAAAAACCACATATGCTAGGGTCATGATTTTTTTGGGCAATGTGTCTACAAATCTTTTAAAAATTTCCAGAATTTCTAGTAATGATACTATGTTTCAAGGATTTGCAATTTAATAGAAAGCGTAATAATTAATCACATCTAATGTCGGCATTTTTACTTAAGGGAAACATTATCACCCTTTCTATTAAATTGCAAATCCCCTGATCCAGGACAGGCTTTCTCCCCACTTCCGAGCAGGGGGGTGTCTGGTTGTCTCCCATTGATTTCCATTATACTGGGGTGCTCGGTAGAACACACGAACATCGCTGTTTTCGGACCGAACACCCCAACACTTTGGGGCTCGCTCATCACTACACTCCACGTTTTTAAAGCGTGTGCCGCTGTTCTAAAATATTTTCCTACCCTTACAACTGCGCATGCGGAGATAGCCCTAGTTTTTTTAGAATTACAGGGTTAATCTCATGGGTTTTAGGAGCCAGGGGTTAAGGTTAGGGGGTCCTGAAGGGTCAAGGTAAATTTATTCATTTTAACCCCGCCAAATCCTTAAGCTCACCCCTACAGTCAAGCACCACTCCCCCTGCATGCGCAGTTGTAAAGGTAGCAAAATATCACGAGGTAGGAAAATATCTGAGAATACCAGAAACACATCTGTGTAAAATCAATGGACCTGTCTGCAAGACGGGGAAAAGCAACAGCAATGAATGCTGTTCGGGTGCTGTTTTGTTATGCAAGTCGCGGGAAATCCGCTTGCCAGTTGTCTTTTTTTCCAGCACTAGGATAAAGCAGAGGACACATGGCCTTAAGCCCCCCACACACGCAATGAGCAGCGGCCGATTTGGCTGCCGACCGATGTGCATGCACGCCATTCGGGGGTGCCCTCATGGGGCGACAGATGCCACTCAAAGGGTGCCCGCTGATGCTGTGAGCGATATAGAGCAGCGTGATCACATCATCACGCTGCACTCCACCGCTCATCTGTCGGCCCCCACTCGGTACGTGTTTTAGTCTACCTTACATGTAGATTTGTTCTTAAGTTGGCTTTGTATGAAGCTGGAACAGGTACGTTACTTTAATAAACTACATTTGGTCAGGTATTTACCTCAGCATAGTATTTCATATACTAAATTCATTTTATGAGTGGTAGCTGCAGCCCCAGTGAATATGGACCACAGCCGTCCAAGGGTCAATACACTGCAAGAAGAGCCATACTGCTTTTCTCCATTCACCACTTGCGGAATTCCCAGGCATCCCCATAATTCTGACATGACACAATATATATTAACCTTCTGGGCAGTACAGCACCTTCACACCATTTTCACCAGAGTACACTCATGTGGGCTGGGAAAAGCGTTGCCCACTTGATTAACATGGAGGTCTGTGTTCTGCCACCCTCCTCCCCGCCCCTTTGGTGTCACAGCTGACAGAAACGATCAACAGGCCTGCAGCGATGCAGAATCACTGTGGGCTTGCACCGCACAGGTGTGTTTTCCTGATCTCGGTGCGGGCAGAGTTTGTTTTATTAACAAACTGTCCACGTACTGGGTTCAAACCGCCAGGGTGGTTAATAGTATAATAAAACCAAATATAAAAAAATAACTAATTCCATTTTCTTATTCCTTTTACTTAAAAACAAAACTTCTGTTTACTTTGGGTTAGTAATGAACCTGCAATATTATTGTAACAGGACACAAGGTAAGAGGCTGATCTGGTACACACCTTTATCAACACCAGGAATTACATGACATTAGGATTAACATAATGAGGTAATCTCAGTTCTGACTTCGTAGCTGAGTCACATAAATTGAGGCGTATTAGACTACATTGTCCTATTTTTACCTGATGACCTGATGACACAGCTTGCTTACTGTACCGTATTTGAGATCACACAAATATGAGCTCACAAGTTTTTGGGCAGGACAAACAGGCCCTATATTTCGGATGGCATGGTGGCGCTTAGGTGGTGACCAGTCTGGCCACGCAGTGCTAGTGTCCTGGGTTCAAATCTCGGTCCATGCACTGCATCTGCAAGGAATTTGCATGTTCTCCCTCTGTCTGCGTGGGTTTCTTCCGGGTACTCTGGTTTCCTCCCACACTCTAAAGACATGCTGATAGCTAAGTTGGCTTCCCCCAAAAGAATCTCCTTTGTTAATTACATAGGACTAAAGCCAGGCAGGGGGTCAATAATTTTGCGATTCTATTCGAATTTTATTTTGATCGTCAATTAGATTTAAAATCGATCGATTCCTTATGTACGATTGACTAAAATATATCAATATGTGCGATCACTTTAGATAGATTTTTTTGTTTGCTATCAATCACTTTTGGTGGATCTAGGCAGGAATCGATATGCCCGCACAATCGTCAACAAAAAATGGTAAACAATAGGCAGGATGTGTGACGTGCGCAGCTGATGCGTTTTTGGACGCAGTTTGCTAATAGTAAGTAAAGGCCGTGGTATTGCCAACATGCCCAATACCATGCCCTATACTCCCTGAAACAGCGCCAGAACAGCAGACAAACTGCGGGCTGTCGCTATGGACATGCCACGTTGACGTGTCCATAATGCCACCCGCAGTTTCTGCCTAGTCAGCCAGCCATATGTGTCAAAGCCATATAAATACGAAATAATAATAATTCAAAAGACCACCCCCTCCCACCTTAGGCTGTGTTCTCATGGACTGTCTTGCTTCCCAACCATCTACCCGCACCCATGCCTAAAACCTTTAGGAGACATTTTAAGTAGAGATGGGCGAACACCCGGAGTGTCCGCGAACAGGGCGGGTCGAACTTTTAAAGATGTCCGCCGTCCGCCCTGTTCGCGGACACATTCAAATTCTCTGCCTAGAATTTGAATCAGTGACGTCACATCCGGTCCATGGAACGCATCCTGGAACGCATCTTTCCTGGTTGCGGGAGCCGGATGTGACGTCACTGACGTCATTTCCTACTCTGAGCCGGAATCTTCACTACAAGACCGGCTTCATGCCCGGTCTTGTAGTGAAGAGATTCTTCCTCCGGCACGATCTCGCAGGTTCTGATCCTGCCGGAGGAAGAATTTAGATCTTCTTCTGGCCGGCGAACAGGACGGGTCGAACACCCGTACTGTCCGCCGGCGAGAGGATCGGCGAACATGCCGAGTTCGTGGCCGAACTGTTCTCCGGCGAACAGTTCGGTCCATCCCTAATTTTAAGCAGGGAACACACAATTTGATATAGGAGCCGTTCGAGGTTACCTGCAGAAGCACGATTACGTCATTGCACTGCTGCCCGATATCGGAGGAGCTGGAGACACATCACTGCTGTATCTCCAGCTCAGCCAATGCTTTTCATGGAGACCCCGCGGTTCCCATGCAAAGCAATGGACATCGATCGTGGTTTACAGTCATGTCCAATATCCCTGTTTTCGAGCGGGATTGATTGGTCCAGCTCAAAAACAGCATTGGCCGCATTAGATATGGGCCAGATAGATGGCCGTGAGCGGGCTTGAAGCGGTGATTGATCTGGCCCATATATATACATGTGTTCTCAGCTTTAGTCTTAGCCATAGCTAGGGTGTGGGAGTAGAGGTATAACCGCCTTTTCACCACATATTATAGGCAAGCAAATCCTGATACGGTTGTCAGCTGCCCAGCGATCCAGGAGAACACCTAAGCTATCATATATTCTAAATTTAATAGAAAATCATATTGAAACAAATACCATATCCCTCTATATATATATTATGCCATTCCATATAACGTTCAATCAGCTATCCGTTTTCACCCACGTTGGTCAGTCCAGGTTGAGTATGTCCAAAAAGTTCCCATTGCTTCCAATGAGCATGTTTTCATGAAAACCCCTAAAAAAGTTTGTCAATGGAATACTTACACCCTGTGCAATACACTGTGATATATATTCAATTATCAGCTGAAGATGTTCTGAAAGAAAGGGACATGCACCATAAAACATGCTGGAACATATTAACTATCACAGCTGATATATGAGAGGATATCATCATAAAAAAGTTGTGTTCTCTGCAATCATCATTCATGTACAATGCAAAATCCCCTGGAAATAATTGTGTAGTAAGAGTGGTTACACGTTATAAATGAACATACAGCTACCCCAACCTTGCTCTGTAATGTATGTTACAAAGGAACATAAGAAGAGGGGTGAATCCTGGGAGACGTCGTCCTCCTCCATGACAAGCCTGAAGCCATCAAAGAAAGGAATAAGAATGTCACAACAGGGGGCAGAGCCCAATTAGTGTGAAAGATCAAATGAAAAGCCAAAATGCTGCTGGTAGCCTTGTGTCTGATGTAGCAAGAGGCTCACGGTGGGGGGATTTCTGCAGGAAAGTAAGAAACTTTTTTTTTTATCCAAAAAATTTAATCCACTTCTACTGGTAACTAAACCCTCAATCACCAGGAAAGCAGCTATCTATTACAAATTACCATATAGTAAAGATCTAAATGTTGTGTGAGTAGAAGCTGAACCGCTTAAAGTGTAACTAAAATTAATTAACAATGTGCATTGCACCTTGATGCCAGGTTCCCCAGTAAATGGAAACCTGGGAGGGGGGGGGGCAGGCTGGGGCTGAGTTGTGTCAAGCGAACACCAGGTACGCACGACATCACTGACCTCAGTTGTCACTTGCAGTCTCGCTCTCAGAATCCGATGACTGGTGGTCTTCAGGAGCCCAGTCACTATCCGTGGAC
>CM070035.1:26477225-26487511 GCA_036250615.1 Ptychadena robeensis
CCCCTTCACAGGACGAGTCTCCAACCATTTAAAGAATTTACATTTCTCACCAATGGGCACAAAGTGAAATCAAACGTTTCACTTGCTGTAATTAGACCATTATGGGCAGATGAGATATGTACAAGGATATCTCCACTAACAGCTATTGACTACTATGTTTGTGCATCTAAATATGTGTGACGCGTTTTTCATACGTTTCTGGCGCACTTCTGATGTATTTTTCCAACATGGCATTAGGGAGCTTAAAAAAGATTGCCATAGAAAAACTGTTGTTCTTACCGCCACCCAATGCGTTTTCAATAGAGGCACTGACACCTGATGCACAGCACAATGTGGGGTGTGATCCTGACTTGCCTGGATCCGGGACGCAGGCATAGGAGGGGAGCATCTTGACTGGGGGACTGGTCTTGGTACATCATGAGTGAGGTAAGTGGGCCGGGTAGTTTTCATAGCCTGGCCCAACAGGAAGTTCTTCCTCTTGGACCAGGATCGTCACCCACCCATCATCCCTATGTTTACTGCATTGTTGTTTCTGTATGCTCTTTGTTTTCCATGCTTTTCTATCACAGCGGGGTGGAAGCTCAGCAGTGCTGCAGGTGTAAGGTGGATGTTGAAGATTTCCTTGTGGTGTGTCGGCATGTAAAGGGCAGCCACATATATTATTAAAGTGTTGGCTGGACTTATGCCCCAGTTATGTCACTCTCTGGAAGGGAAGTTAAAGGTACCCATCGAGCCGGTTTTTAAGGGCTGGTGGCTGGTGTGGTTGGTCGAAGGAGAGTTGAATGGGTGGCACTGTCTGGGCATGTCCCTCTATGTAATTCATTTTGTTGATGTTGCCAAGCTATTTGTACTTTTGCACATTTATATATAAGATATTTTTTCAAAGATATTCCCACCTCTGCAGTTATTTTATTAGTAAGTTACTGGTATTGGGGAAGGGACAAGGGTCTCAGGTAACCACAGGTCAAGTGGATACTGTTTCATTCAAATGAATGCGCACAAAACCTCCACATTCAGTGTGTGCTGAACGCACAGGAAAAAAACGTAGTAGACTTATGCCTGGCATACACACGCTGATTAGCAGCCGATTTTCCCAAAATCAGCTGCCAATCGGCGTGTGCCCACATGGGGCGGCAGATCCCTGTCCTATGACAGGTTGCCACACCGAAATAAACTTCTAAGGCAGTGGTTCCCAAACTGGGGGACAGCCCCCCTGGGGGGGGGTGAAGGTATTTCAGGGAGCGCTGGACCTCATTCTTAACCTGTGTTTGAATGGGGAGGGGGGCCCGATAATGCCAATCAAAAAGGGGGGCCCTGCAAGGAAAGTTTGGGAACCGTTCTAGGATCTTTTCAATGGCAAGAGAGAACACAACAAAAACACACAAATATCTATTACAATGATGTATTGATGATGAGGAGGAGGAGTATAACTTGGTGTTGTCAGTGTTTTCTGGTTGCAGGGACAAAAAGGTGCTTTCTCTCCAACAAGCTAACCCTTTTACACATTTAAAAAACCTTAAGCGGGCCATAGATGTGCCGATTCCCGGCCATAGTTTGTCGGGGTGCCCACAAGGCTGAGGTTTCAAACCACAAGGGTGCCCAACTTGAGGTTTCAACCCAAAAAGCCGGCAGGCCAGATCGCACAGCAATACGTCCTGCTGGTTCTTTTTGTGGCAGATCATGTTGTAGGCAGTTCGTGTGGATTCCTCCTCCTACTCCAAGTTAATTGGCTACAATCTGATTAGAATCCCCTGTGTTAGTGGTGCACACAGGATTCCCTTCAGTTCTGCTACAAGCCGGCCATGGATCAAGGTGTCTATGGCCGGCTTTAGGCTGGAACATAAACTCACAGCTACTCTATTAACCTGGGTGCACATTATAGTACAACAGGGGGTATTGAAGTAATAAACACTGCATGGCTCAGCAGTATTAAATACTGTCCATTGGGGTTCAGGATGGTGATTTAATAAAATGATGTAAGTACATTTTTTCTTGAAAACAAAACACAGCAAGTCCAGTTGATTTGAATTAAACGCTAGATATATACCGTACAATGAACTGGTTAATTGAGAACCTACGTAGACTTAAAAAAAAAAAAAAGTCTGTGCCCATGTGTCAACCATCCCTACTCAGGTGCCATTGTTACCTGACAGGTCCATGAACTTGGTACTCATATACATGGAAATAGGTGGAAGATAACCACCAGAGATCACTTCTCATGTAATTCAGTTCTGTCGGGCTCATTTATCTTCAGGCTTCTCTTAAGCCCCCCATAGACAGGCCGATTCCCGGCCATAGTTGCAGCTGACCAACCGGCGTGCTCGCTCCCGCCGAGCACATAAAGGTTGGTCGGCCACAACTATAACGGAGCCCACCTTGAGTCTCCTCCCCCTCCGAGTTCATTGGCTACAGTCTGAAAGGAATCGCGTGTGTTAGTGGAACACACGGGATTCCTGTCCGTTCTGTAGCTGACATCACGCTGTGATGAGTCTGCTAAAAGTCGGCCATAGATCGGGACGTCTATGGCCGGTTAAGGTATTTGAGTTCCTGATGTTCCTGGAATGATTCTGGTCACCCTGGAAATCTGGTTGCTCCCATTCTTAAGGTGGACATACATGGTTCGATTTCTCCATTCATTAAGTCTATAATTTATCTATAATTAAGTTTAAATTGACCTCAATCACAATCGACCGCGATCAACCAAAAGTGATGAAAATCTAAATCTTTTAGGTCAATCATACCGGAACATGGAATCATGTATGCCCAGATTTCTACTTCTAAGTTCAAGAGATCCCAGTATTTTCTGGTATTACAGAGAATACAACTGATGTGATTAGAAGACTTTCGGGCAGGAATCTGCCTGTCTATGCCCAGCTTTAGTCCTTAAACATGCTGCATTGCATTATAACATGTATCAGGTGTTAGTATGTTGTGTTGCAATTAATTTGTAGCCCCACACACAAGGTCAATGTAGCCCCGCTGTGTTAAAGCATACAACAACACCTAGTTACACCTCTCTGTGTTCTAGCATGTACTATTTTGTAATAACAGCTGCAGTGTGAATGTTTTTTTTCCATTTTGCTGTGTTAACAGCTCATCTATTTGAATAGGCTGCAGCAATGCAAAGTATGTTAGCATGTAACCAAACGCATGTTGGTCCACACCACATTGACAAAGTTTAAACTTGGCAAAATGAAAGTTGTTATTAAAGACACAATGTCTCAGGTATTTCATGCAGATAAAAAATCATAACCGGTCCGCATTTGCCTCTTTTATCGGAAAAGCTTAAAGCTTACAGAAATGCCTGGAATCTGCTCACCTGACCGGCCACATATGGAATCTCAATGCCTGACCTTATTGCCGGCCAGTCACATGTACTCATCGGCATGTTCCGAGCTCCATATAAAAGGCACATTCTTCCAGTACTGTTGTTATGTGTTGGATTTCCCACATTATACAAGCCCACTTCCTGCTTATTAAACTATTCCTGTTGACATCGCTTTTATGGGTCTGTCTGAAAGTCAGCATGCTGGGAAGAGCGAGATGTTATTTAAAATGTAGCCCTAGGAGGCCTTTAATAGTCTGAGATATCAGAAAAATGTCAGCATTCGGAAAGACCTTCTCTCTCCATAAACATTATGTACACTTACAGCCTTCTGTAGCTGGAAACCATGACACTTATCTCAGCACTAGTGATGGCCGAACTGCCCGCAAGGCGGACAGTTCGGCCGCGAACAAGCATGTTCGCCCTCCTTCTCGGCGGCGGACAGTACGGGTGTTCGACCCGCCCTGTTCACCGGCCAGAAGGAGCCCTCTATTCTTCCTCCGGTGGGATCATTAGCAGCAAGATCCCACCGCAGGAAGAATGTTTCACTGAAGACCGGGTAGAGAACCCGGTCTTTCAGTGAAAAACCGGCTTGTGAAACCCGGATGTGACGTCACTGACAGCACACACAGTTAGCACAACCAGAAACTATGCGTTCCAGGTGCCGGATGTGACGTCACTGACGGTGACAAAATCGGCCATGGATCGCGCGTGCCCACTTAGGCTCTAGCTGCTTCTGGGCATCCATTCTACTTTGTAATGTGTTTATGGTCCATCGAGTTTCTTTAACCCCTCCTGGTGGTCCCATTGCATCTGTTTTTGTTTTTGCAAAAAATTGTATGAAACCTGTAAACAGATTACAGAGTAATCTTTCTAAATGTTGTGCCCAAGTTGCCCCCTCCCCCACTTATGCCTGGCATCATTGATGTGACATGGGATGTCTGTCCGATAATATAGGCAAAGGCATGGAGCCCATATCCCTGGTGTCAGTGTACTTGCGCTTTCTGAAAGGCATAGACATCCCAAGAAGCATCCTGGAAGAAGTGATCGCCTGCCGACATCGCTGGAGGAGGCCGCTGGATCGCAGGGAACAGATAAGCTACCCTGTGGTTTGGAGTTATCACTTTTGGTATTGAAAATTTACCTTGAGCCACACTCAGGATTACTGCCAGGGGGGTTAAGGACCCCATACACATTTCAATTTCCTTGACAACAATGTCAGATATGATCGTAATTTACGATCAAAGAAACATTGATCAATCCAACTGCAATTAAAATAACCCCACAGGGAGAAACTGATATTTAATCGATGTTGGTTCGATTGATCAAAAAACATAATCGATAGATCAAAATCGGTCGGGCACAACAAAATAACATTCAGTGTATACACAATCGATAAAAGTTTTCCAACATGCCGGATCACTTTTCGATCGACTTTGTTGGTCAATTTAGATTGATCTAGGTTGATCGAACTATAAGGACAGGCATCGTTTTCTGGCCGATCAAGCCATAAATCGGTCGGTTTGATTGAACGGGAAAATCTAAACGTTTATGGGCGCCTTTGATTGTTTCTTTATTCACTTTTTTATTTTGGAGTGTAGAGGACAAATTCTCCTCATATTATTTTAATATATATTTTTTTCATGAAACATATTACAGAGCGTTCTACATAGAGAGTCTAAAGACAAACATCCTGACCCAGGGGGAGAGGAGTCTAACTGAGAGTGGCCATATCGATTCTGGAATGATCATTATACGATCACTGCATGCTAACGTAAAAATTGACAAATGATCATTCAGCGGATCGATGTGTGTGATCGATCCCTGGCCGATACTTTGCATGAAGTTTGAGGGTCCCCCTCCAAAGTAATAGCTATCTATCAGGGATTTACCAACATGTCGGATCCCTGTTCAATCGACATTTCATTCGAGCATGATCGAACGCTCAAGGTGGGCAGCATGTGATTCCTAAACGATCAATCACATGAACGGAGATCAATCGTTTGGTGAACCAAATGCAAAATCGACCCGTACATGGGGTGCCTTAAGAGTTTGGAGAACAATGTATACAAAAGGTAGGGAAGTTGGAATTGGCTTGGTGATCTAAAGCTGGCCACACACGGGTAGATTTCCGTGCAATCGACTGGCGATCAATTACAGCGTGGTGACGTCACCACACTGTGATTCATCACGGGTCAATCGTATGGTAATCAATGTGCACCACATGGGCACATCAATTACCGTACGATGTGGACCCGGTTTCCCAGGCCCCCCGGTCTCTCCTTTCCCCAGCCGGAGAAACAGCCAGCCTGCACGCCCCCCTTTCTTCTTTCTCTTCTGGCAGAGCTGGGTCCGTGCTGGCCCGCCCCCTTCACACACACACAGCCGGGCTGTCAGCCCATCCATTACATTGAATGGGGACAGCGCTGTCCCCATTCAATGTAATGGATTTCGACATGTTGGAAATCTGTTTGGTCAAGTTCCTTCGAGCAGGAACCGTGGATGGCTCAGATGAAGAAACATTTTAGAGGAACATCGGCAGCCGTGAGCGTGCATGGTGCCCAATGTTTCTCTAATCTGTTACTTCATCGAGCCGTGTGTGGCTAGCTTTAGGGATGCTATGAGGGCCATATTCCTCATAGTCCCTATACCCAACCTCAAATGGAATCCATAGGGTTATGACCCCTCTATTAGCCAAATCACCAACAACTTTTTTGCAATCATATTTCCTTCATTTAAATGCATCTTAAAGCACATAATGAAGCCTGCATATACCATTATGAACATTATATCTACCATTTTTTATTATATATTATTAACATTTAATTATATAGTGCCAACATATTACACAGCGCTGTACAATAATGAGATAACACACAGGTACAGGTTATGACACAGGAGGAGTGGAGGACTCTGCCCAATTTATGTATCATACTCCAATTTGACCTCATGAATGGGAGATGACAAAGTGAACCGCTGACCTGGGACAGTGATATTTGAGCATTTTCAGACTTCCCTGCCTACATGCTTGTTCCAGGTTTGTGACTCATCGCATAATAAGACGAGGTGTTGGTATACACACGGTAAGGTAGGTCAGGGTTCAGCCTTTGTCTGTGAGCAATAGTACTTTCCCCACAGCTAGTGTCTTGTCTGCTCAGGAAGTAAACAGAGATATCCTGTGTTTTTGTGTGAATCACAGCAACTTTCCCTCCTGGGTCTGTCTGTACACTGCTCCGTCCGTCCATCTACACCTTCTCAAATCAGAATGTTACCTAACAACTAGTTCTGTGCGGAGGGTGGCTGCATTGTCATCATTTATCATTATGGAAACTTACAAAACAAAACAGCGATAACCTTCACATTATGTCCTATTACTGAGGTGAGATAAGAGGCGTAAGTACAATGATAAACTCAATGGCCACTCATTTCCTAACAGCTTCTTTTGGTGAGATTTCCTTTCACTTCCTGTCTGACAAGTGCAACAGAAAATGAGAGAAATCTATACAGATTGAGAGAAATACTTTTAGGGTTTAACAGGTTTCCCTTCATCAAGGCTACTAAAGAAAAGATTTGACTATTTATACAGTCAAAACCCTATTCTTCCACATTTGGTAGAGCCATGAAGGGTTAAACCCCCTAGTGTCGCTGATGGCTCCATCTTGTCCTGTCCTGTCAGTCCTGCAATGGACGAGATAGAGCCATCCGGCAAAGATCGGAACCCCTGCAGTGCAGATTTACCATTCCATGATGCTACATCGGCTCCGATCTCAAGAACAAGCTGCAGGAGGAGAGCGACAGGAGATTCAAAAGTAAATCGCATGACTCCAGGATTCCTGACCATTTCCCATAACCCTTATAAATATAACTTACTTAACACTGTGAATAAAATACCAACAACTGACTTCTTTGGAAATTGTATTTTATAAAGGAATAAGTGCAAAAATACAATTTGGCCACAGCCTGTAAACTTTAGTCAACATATGACCATAACACTTAAAACATAAGAACTTGGAAGGGGTCCCCCGACAGTGCCGCCAAAACAAACGTTCTCCTTCACTCACTGTACCTGCCACCAGCCCTCGTATACTAGCACGGTGGGTACCTTGTTACCAGCTTTTACCATTCACTAGTGACTGCCCTTGCTTACTGACACGTCACCTGAGCTTAAAGGCCCTTTTAACTTGCGGCACTGCCGAGCTTCCGCCTTGCTGTGACAAAAGAACACATACACAAGATCACAACAGAACACATCAACAACAATAATAACAATCCAAAAAAAGGAGTGGGTGGGTGGGTGCAGTCTTCCCGGCAACAGAGACCCTCCCCTTCCGGTTGCCTCTTCAAATAGCCTAAGCCGCGCCCCTACCCCCTCTAATGGGTCATTGACCATGTCAATCACCTGTGTCATGGAGCCCTCCCGCCTCCTTCCATACGGCTCTGTGCTCTCTTTAGAACAGTTTTCTATGGAGAAAACCATTTTCAGTGTGATTCCCAGATGTGCCCTTTGCAGTTAACCCTCCCTCCCCTTGTGTGTTCATTACACCAGGGGAGAGAGGGAAGCCAAAGGGAATTGTACTGGATACAGTGATGACTGTATCCAATACAATTCAAATAAAAAAACAACACAAAACACATTTCCAATTGAATAAATATTTTATTAGAAACAAAATATAAATATGAATACACACTGTTTTGAAATTTCCACTTGAAGTAAAATTTTATTATGAACAAAATATAAATATAAATACACACTGTTATGAAATCTTTCATACAAAAGAAGTATTTTAGAGATTTTATCATTTAAAGATACCTTTTATTTATTTATCTTCTTTTTTTTAAATCTTTTTTTATGTAATTTTTTTACATAATTGTGTGTTTCAAACATTATTATATTCAGGATGTCTACTAGACCAGACATATTTTGGTAAGCTACAGGCCTACAACATAAAAAAAATCCATTTAAGTCTCTGGTGCGCTTTTGATACAGAAATCTGGACCTCACAAGAGCGCTAGGGAGGTTATACCCCAGAAATGATATTTTCCACCATCTGCATACGAATGGGGAAATTACCCTTTGGTTTCTGTCCCAAAGACCTACTTTGCCACTTGTTCTGCAGACAATTTTAGGATTTTACATTTAGAAACCGAGGGTCCCCATTCAAAGTGTTGACCAGGAATCGCTTGCACAAAGTGGTGCACATGGATTCGACGATGGTGTTCTGCGATGTTTTGCATCACCACACCGGTGTCAATCGTTCGTTGATGGCACCTGTATCGACCTGTGTATGGCCAGCTTAAGTGTAATCTCTGTATTTTCACAATTAAAAATAAACCTTGACTTGCAGAAACCACTTGCAAAAAAGACCCTCGCTCTCACTTCCTGTGCAGGGGGACTGGTCTTGCATCCACTTCCTGTTGGCAGCCTGTAGTTGGTAGGCCTTCTAGATCAGTGGTGGGCAACTGAGTTGATATGAAGGGCCACAAGTGCGGCCCTCGGCACCCCTTAAGGGCCACACATAACATTTTCAATCGATAGTGACTTGTATAAGCATTTTATAATGAAGAAATGACAGCAGGCAGAGCTAGAAGACATTATTTTTAATAACAAAACTTTCACGTAAGCCAATTAGCATGCTCAGCCAGAGCCTGAGTGAGTTACTTGCCTCTTCTCCTCTACTTACTCTAAGAAGATCCCAGGCGAGGACGCATCCACGGAAGATCGGCGGACAGGTGAGTTCCTATGCATTAGTTTAGGTTTTGGGGACCGCAAGTGGAGGACTGAGGGGGGCCGCTAAGGGACCTGGGTTCTAGATCAATCCTAAAGCTCCCTGCACATGTCATGATGTCACTGCTACTTTTATGTGGTAAATACTGGCTTTGCCAAGTTGTAGTCTTGAGTCTCAAGCATTTACCATTGAAAATCCCCTTTACCTTACAAGAGTTCATGAGCTGTGGGTCCAAGGAATTTTACTTTAATTAAAAGTCCCAAACCTTGCAATGCCTCCTCTGTGATAACCGACATTTCCAATTTCCACGCACTGAATTGTGTAACTGTCACAATATTAGCTGTGTGTAGATATTGCGGTTAATGAACTGTTAAGCTTGGCGTCTCAGCTTCTTTCTCCTGCATAGGATGGGGTCAATTATTTGAACCCCACAGGCACTGTATATAGCCCTAAACAAAGCCCAAGACTTATTACAGGCGCTGACACCTGAGATTTCCATTCTCTGCCTCTTTCCTCATGAAATAATACACATCGCAGAATGCAAACAAATACTTTCATAGGGCCCATGCTGACAGATGACTTCATGTTTGCACAGCAGGCATTTTGGAGTTGGTTAGCCTATGTTGCTGCAGGTTTGCCTTACCTTGGGTTTTGACGTGTTCTGGCTTGTGACATAATGTAGTCTGTATCTCAAGAAGCTTGTATATAAGCAGATGTTTTGTTTTCTAGAACTCAAATTGCAAATGATCAGTGGTGGGCAGGGGCGTTTCTAGCATTTGGGGGGCCATATGCAAAATTTTGGCTGGGGCTCGCCAACGACCGTGGGTGGAGTTGGATGCTAGCAGAAAAGTTGTTGATCACGGCACCCAATGTTGCTCTAATCTGTTTCTTTATTGAGCCGTGCGTGCCCAGCTTTAGGTGTATGGGGGTCTTTAGTCAACAAAAATATTCTCTGTATACCAGAAATACA
This sequence comes from Ptychadena robeensis, assembly GCA_036250615.1. Lineage (NCBI taxonomy): Eukaryota > Metazoa > Chordata > Amphibia > Anura > Ptychadenidae > Ptychadena > Ptychadena robeensis. The sequence continues at coordinate 26,487,247 of CM070035.1, forward strand.
GAGAAGGGGTGGACAAACGTTTTGACTCATGAGCTACAAAGGGTTTTTATATTTGTCAGAGGGGCAGGACCAAAAGTCCCGGCCTCATACCGACAACTATGATGAACTTATATTGGTAAATGTAAATAAAGTCATGTATAGTGACTTGTAAAAGTATTTTGCAAAAAAAAGTATGAACTTTTCCACATTTTGTCACATTACAGCCACAATCAATTTTATTGGAATTCCACGTGAAAGACCAATACAAAGTGGTGTACACGTGAGA
>CM070035.1:26489515-26499827 GCA_036250615.1 Ptychadena robeensis
GAAAAGTGGATTGTACAGAAATTGTATGGTAAGATTGTAAGGTGTATGGGGGCCTTTAAAATACTATTTACATACCCCTAGGGAGAAAAAAACATGCAAGGTTAGCCCAACTGCAAGGTATGAATTCTGCTGAACCTGGAGTTCAGCTTTAAGCAAACATCTTTATCTCAGAGGAGTGTAGAGGAAAAATGTAACCCTTTAGAGTCAGGAAAAAGTTTCAGAATTATGGGCTATACAGGAAATGTTGTGTTGCTGTATCCTGAGATTATTTAAAGTGTATTGTGTAGAGGGCTGTGCGTGATCTTCTGCAGCATCAATACTTTATTATTGGTTTATTGTGCTACTCTTGGTAAACAATATTGGTACTTATTTGGCCTTTACTTATCACCTTAGTTTATTTATATGCAAATTACAGCCTGCAGGCCATATCTATCCCATAATCAGGCCTTTGTTCCCTCAAGTTAGGCTAGGAATACACGTGTTGATTTTTTGACAGATTTTTAACAGCCGAGCATCGTGTGCGTTCATGGCGCTCAGCTGTTCAAAAATCAACCCGTGTATTTTATTTTTTGATCGAGATGCACGTATAGGCGAATCGAATATCAGTGGCTGCTGGATTTGGGTATCGTAGGCCGGCGTAGCGGGCACACCAACAGTAGCTCCACGGCAGTCCATGCAGCTGGGCCCTGAAGTAGGGGCCGGGTGTCCACCCCACCGGAATGGCAGTACTGGGAGCAGGTGGCGGTATGCATATACCGTGGCACGGTACAGTAGCAAATGCAATTTCGCTCTCCGGCTGCACGCACACCGTACTAAACTGCAGGGAAAGGTAGGCCTTGGCTGGAGCAGTGAATGTGCTGTCTCCATCCTACAAGAACACCACCCCTGGGGCGGGTCTCAACCTTTTATCCTGTCCCCGCCCCGTGGCAACTTGGTCCAGCGCCTTAAAGGGCCCTCTGCATTCATCTAGCAAACCAATACACCATCATAATTCGGACATTGATCGAAAAGTGTACCATTTTCGGGATACAATTTATCGAAGATGTATGCGCCCGATCGATCGGTGGCGTAACTAAAGATTGGCTACACAAAAAAATGCAATTGGAAATGATGGAAGTGAGATCAGGCGATAGATGAACTAAAAATTGCAGACATGTCTGATCCCTGCTAGAGCTGGTCACATATTTTTTTCATAAACTCGGCGATTTTGAGTTAATTGCAAAGCCCCTGAACATGGTATCATCACCAAACTTGCTGGAGATGTAGAGAAGGGTTGGGGGTATACTACAAAAAAGTATGTCTCTAACACAAATAGATTTTGCATAAATAACTTCAAAGTCAACAATTTGGAAAAAATCGGAATTTCAACTTTGATTTTGAACTGAATTTATGCAAAAACAACATGGGCTAGAGCAAAACTTTTTTTTTTTTAAATGTTCCTTTTCCTTTTCTACATCTCCAGCAATTTTGGTGAAAATCCCATTTTCAGAGTCTTTGCAATCAGCTCACAAAGTCAGATAGTCAAAAAATGTGATCATCTCTAATCCCTGCCGATAGATTTTTCATGTGTTTTCTCATCATTTTGGTCGATCACACGCTTTAAACCTACATCGATATGTGAACGATTGTTCACTGCGATCGGTTGTGATGAAGGATCGGTCACCATGGTGGCTCAGGTGGTTAGCAGTCTGACCATGCAGTGCTAGAGTCCTAGGTTCAAATTCCGGCCTGAGCACTATCTGCAAGTAGTTTGTATGTTCTCCCTGTGTCTGTGTGGGTTTCCTCCGGGTGGTCCGGTTTCCTCCCACACTCCAAAGACATGCAGTTGGTTAATTGGCTTCCCTAAAATAAAGATTCTATGTTAGTTACATGTGACCTATGACTGTGTTAGTTACATATACATGGACTATGGTAGGGACAGAAGATTGTGAGGCTCTCGAGAGACAGTTAGTTTTATGACTATCTATGCTCTGTAAAGGGTGTGTAATATGTTCAGCGCTATATAAATACAAGATAATTTGTCTTGATTTGGTCAGAAGTTGTATGAACCATTGAAGCGTCTATGGCCAGCTTAAACGCCCATAGCGGTCAGGACGGCATCATCTCGTCCAGAGCTGACACCTCTTAGTATAGCACTGGACGAGATGATGCCGTCCAGCACAATCGGAGCTCTGGGAGAGACGTAACTCACGCTTGTACCCGTGTCCCCAATGTCCTCTTCGGATGCTGTGTATTTCCCCCCCCCCCCCCTCCAAGTGCGTGATGACGTCACTCGGGGAGGCGGAGGAGATTTGAACAGTAAACATCATGAAAAGCAGTTTTCTATGTAGAAAACTGCTTTCAAACTGAAACCTATGTACTAAACATCACTACATAAAGTCACTTGTGCCCCAGAAATTTGCCCATTGTGACAGTAAACCCTCTCTTTCCCTGGTGTTTTTGTTGTGATTCATTCACACCAGGTTTTGTTAAAGAGGGTTAACTGCAAATGGGCACATCGGGGCACAAGTGACTTATTGTAGTGATGTTTAGTGCATAGCAGCATAAGCTTTGTGAACCTAATGTTCATGTTTTTTCTCATTAATTTTAATAAAAAAAGTTTTTATTTTATTTTACATAATTGTTTGTTTCAACATTATTACATTTCAGGATGTCTATGAGACCCTTGTACGGACATATTTTGGGAAGTTACAGGCCTACAACATAAGAAAAATTTACCATTGAAGTCTAGGTGCACTTTTGGTACAGAAATCTGCACCTCAGCAGTGCTCTAGGGAAGGTTAAACACATCATATGTACAGTTGGCACACAGTATGTGATAACCTCTGTGAACGGTCCATTGGCGTATGTACGCAATGTAGCGCATGCTAAGCAATTAACAACTCTCATTATTTGTATGGAACAACTTTTATCTGACATGTGTACAAGTCTTTGAACGCATTGGGCTCCCGTGTAATGAACAATACCGAGAGACTTAGTACATTCGACATAACCAGCAATTATACAGATTACAGAGGCAGTACAGACAAATTGCTCGCACAACTGTAATAAGAATACACTTTAAAAAACACTGGTGCGCAAATTAACCTTTCCAGCTTACAGTGATTGAATAACTCCCGTCCAAAGAAAACAGTGAATGGAGTTAGAGAATGGCATGTACCGGGAGGAAAGGAATGAACATACTCCTCCAGGAAACATGAGACGAGGAGAAGATAACATACACTGAGGACCTGACTTGCTGGTGAACCTGTTATTTTTGCAGCTTGGATGGAATCTTCTTAACATGAAGATGTTTTGTGCCATCAGCAAGGTGTCCTTTCACCCATGTTCTACTTTCCTCCACAAGTGCTAAAATACATAAAAATCAATGACATGTCTAAAAATAACTAAAGTAAATAGGGAAGTTTCTAAAAATTGCTACATGCCTTATCATTGTTATCTTCTATTTATAAAGTGCCAACATGTCTGCAGCACTGATACAATAAAGCTAGCCACAAATGGTTTCAATTGACATCAAATCGATCATCAATTCGATCGAAGTTTTTGATCATTGAAACGTTATGTCGATTGTAATTGAATCGAAGTACACACCACATTGAGTATGCAATCAAAGCCGACTTCGATTGAATTTAATCGTTTTTAAACGTAGAGTATCAAAAAGCGATTGTCACAGAGTGATCAAAAAGTGACCAATGATGGTCACAGAGGGATCAAAAAACCCATAGGTAATATCTTTGCATTTTAATCCAGATACATATAATCGTGGCAAAAGGACACTGGGGGGGGGGGGGCACACATTACATTAGAGATGAATTTCACAGAGATCGCCATTTACATGCTTGTGTGTCAGGAACAGACACACAAGCCATTACAATGCATGCTTGTGTGTCAGTCGCCATTACAATGCATGCTTGTGTAGTAGCCATTACAATGCATGCTTGTTGTGTCAGTGAACAGACACACAAGCCTTAACAATATCATGCTTGATGGTTTAAATGACTGTATTGCATTTCCTCCTCCCAGAGTTACACTATTCTCATTGTTGAATCGAATCTCAATTGGAGGGTCAAACAACAGTACAAAAAATGAGACACAATGTGGGGACAATCAATACAAAATTTTCCAACTGGTCCGATAAATTTCGATCGAGCAAAATGACAATTTAAAATCGAATTTCAACGATCGGACCATGTGGACATGCTTCAATTTTCAATCGACCGACTAAAAAAAATCGACGAATTACATTGATTGTACAGTCAATTGAACCATGTGTGGCTAGCTTAAGGAGTGCAGAAGATAAACCAGTATACATAGCAAGTACAAATTATGATACATGGCTCATTAGATATGACAATCTTATCTGATATGTTACGTTTAATACTGGCCATACATGGGTCAATACCCGTGCAATCGACTCACAATGGATCACAGCGTGGTGACGTCACCATGCTGCACTCGATAGTGGGTCAATCGAACGGGAATCAATGTGCGCTACTTTGCACAATTGCCATTTGATGGGGACCTTGGTCCGGTGTTGTGAGATATTTTCCTACAGGAAAATCCCTCACAACACTAACTGGGAGCTGCTGACAGGCAGCCAGGAGAGAAGACACAGGATTGCTGCAGAGATTGCCCCCCCCCCCCCACACACGCACACAGTACACAGCCTGTGTAAGGCTCCGCCCCTTTTCTACTGCTGGGAGCCAATCACAAGCTGTGTGCTGTGCGGCGGGGGCCACCTTTGCAGCTGTCTGTGTCTCTCTGCTGATCGACCAGGAGTTACAGACATGTACTTTCCCGGTTCCATCATCTTTTCCACTAGAAGAAAGGCCGGACAGCTAGATTTTTTAATAGATTTGAACACTGTGAACGCGCACGTTGCTCGATTGTGCTTGAACCTATTAAAAAATCGAGCCATGTATGCCTAGCTTAACATGTCCAGACTAATCTAAAGTGCATGTTTACCCAAAACCTGCATTTTGGTTGGACTAACATATTGCATGGTAATATGACCATTTAACATCCCTGGTGGTATGCCCATTTTTGAAGAATGCAGTACAGGCAATCAAAGGAAAATACAGGGTACTCTGCCCCTCACACATCCCCAGAATAATCGATGACACCGGGGATGTAAGGAAGAAAACCTACATTGCCTGCCTTAACATGCAATTAGAAAGGTCTACCCAGAATACTTGTCGAGTTTGATCAAAATTGCAGAGGGCTCCCGAGGATCATTCCTGTCAACTATCCCATTTTGGCCAGGAAAGTCACATTTTTGTATGTGGTTTTCCTGGCCAAATCCCTATTTTATTAAATCCTAGATTTTATGAAATCTGGACTTTGAAACCGGGGTTATTTAGGAGGGAGGGTGCGTTATACCCTTCTAAGTTCCCACCCTACTTGTACTGGTAACACCCTCTCCCTCCTCAATCAGCCGACAACTAAATCTGATACCAGAAGCGACTTCACAGCCGCCATTTGGAACACGGAAGAGCCATGTTTAAATACTGGAAGTGACATTAGGGACATCACTTCCTGTTTTTTTCCTTATTTCTTCACATTAAAGTTGGCAGGTATGCCGAGGATGGGTAAGTATCCTCGAGTGTAGAGCACACCACGAGCTACACTTCCAGTACCACCAAGAAGGTTAATAAGCCAAAGCTACAGTACGCTTCATTAAATATAGCCATATAGCGATTTCGCCTGAGATCACTCTGGGCTCCTTATATGCCCCACATACGACCTTTTAATTTATTTCCTTGGCTCCAGCTGGGACCACATGCATGTCCACCATCATGAATGTCATGCCTCAAACTGAAAGACAACCGGGGTGAATTAGGGGACAATAATGATCTTACCCCTCCGTTGCCGCGGACTCCCTCCACGGGCATACACCTCCCTTCCATCTAGGGGCAGCCAGGCCTCACGGTCCTCACCTGGAACAGTAGCTGAGCAGAATTTCTTCCGTTTAGCAGGTCCTTGCGCACATCCCGCAATAAGGGTCCAAGACACAGATTGGTGTAAATACGGTGCCCCTTTATTGCAGTAACATCACAGTGCCAGTTACACTCCATGTTCTTCCTGGGAGCCATCTGAGAGCAGTATCTGCCGGAACCGTCTTTACTCTAGCCTTCTTCACCCAGGTGACTTCTCCTAGGCTAGGACTGCCCTTACCCCCAGCGGGGGACATGGGTGAGGCCTTAGTTAAATCTCAGTGCAGGCCTGGTCTTCGGATGCGCAGGCCTGAGGCCTGCTCCCCACTGGATCCATTACACCTCTGCTCTGTTCCCTCTTGCTGCTAAAAGGCCCTATTTATATAAAACACTGAACTTATATATCCTCCTATTCTCCTCCCAGATGGCTCATGAGGTCAAAACATCATATGTTCCAGAACATTTACCTTGTCACCTCCCACCTATGTTTTCCCAGCAACAACACAAACACATTCACTGACATTTTCATAGAATCCTAGTTAACTCTTCAATGACCATGGTACAATTCACTTAACCTTTAGTCCACCTTCCTACAAAACTATTGTCCATCCCACGACAGTTTGAAGAAACGTGAACTGGCTGACTAATTTAAAGGTTTTAGGATCCTTGCATAAGAGAATCACCCATGCATTGCAAAAATAAAATGATACCCATGTTTTCTGGCATCTTACAGTACAGTCTGGTGACATCACAGGTCTTCTTAAACCTCTTTTTCCTCTGCCAGTTTTCTAAATTCTACAAATGACGCAGCGTGTAATGACCAGTAACCGCTCTTTGACATCACAATGACCCAATGGGCTCAAAGGAAGTGGGTTGCCCCAGAGCAGCACTGGATAGATGTCCCACTCTATCATAGACAACAAAGAAATGGCAACTATTGCTTTTTAAAATGTAACAAGGTTCATTGCTTGGAGATTTACATGTGGTGGGAACAAACCCTCACAGTGTGTGTAGTAAAAAATAAACACAAGTTCAGAAGAGATATTCTGGGTCGGTATTTACCAGTGATTAGATAAGGTGTATTGTAAGGAGATGTGTTTTCTCTCGCAGTTTTATAGCAGCTACACTGGAATGTTACTCTATCAGTGGGAATGACCAGAATGCACATGCAATCTCATAAACATCCAGTAAACATTAACATTTAACCTATGGCTGTACAGATTGTCTGGTTACTTGCCGAGCAACTCAATGCATAATCGCGTACTTTAAGGCGTCAGTTGGCCGCTTGTAAATGTCAAACATAATTGGCCTTGTTGATTAGTATTAGCTAATACCCTTGGAGACCAGCTATATTGGAGATCCAGCGGACACCTCACATCTACATGTGTTGCCTAATGCATATAAAACAATGGTCATTAACAGAGGTGGAAATAACTTTTGTAGTGATTTTTTTAGTCTCCCTCACTGTCCACTGCGTCAGCCTCCTGCATGGTAGGTTCTGCTGCAGATGGACCTCCCTGTTCCTGATTGAGCCTATGATTAGCTGTCTCCATCTATAGGTCAGCAGCTGGATTTGGGTCAAATGTAACTCTCACAGTACAACACTGTTTGAACCCCCAGATCTCATACCTCAGTAGTACAACCCTGACATTTTCTGGGTTAGTAACTAACCCCTGAGATTATCTGCAGTCCAAATGTCAACCTTTCATAGTCATATTCCAGCTGTCAAACAGTGCTTTTCTCTTGTCAGATTTTACCCTTACATATGCCTACTCTGACTTTCATCCCTCAGATCTTCAACAGCCTTAAGGCCCCCACACACGTACCGAGTGGGGGCCGACAGAGCAGCTCAAATCAGCTCTGGAGTGCAGCGTGATGACGTCATCACGCTGCTCTCCAGAGCTGACAGTATCGGCGGGCACCCTTTGTGTGCCGGCCGTTAGCTCCAATAGAGACGCCGGCCTTCATTGAAACTAACGGCATCGTCCAGAGATTATCGGACATGTCCGCTCTCTGGCTGGCCGAGCTGTGGGGCGACAGGGATCTGTTGCCCCATGTGGGCACCCCAAATCAGCGCCCGATTTTGCCGCCGACCGACGACCGTGCGCAAGCCCATCGGTCGGCGGCAAAATCGCCCGCCGCTCGTGCGGGTATGGCAGCCTTTAGAAGTCCAATCTCTTTTTTTGGATTAGTAATTTACATTCCCAATGTCTCACCCCTAACTGCAACCTTTCATAGTTAATCATGTTTCCCTGTGGTTATCCAAGTGACATAAATTGTATACATGTAACATTTAGCTGCAGCCGCCCAGACATGGAGCGCCTCCAAGTTGTTAGTACGCATAAGAGTAACAATAATGTAGGTACACAGAGCTTGGTCCCTTTTGAGTACCAGAGTACCACTTATGGGCACCCCTGGTCATTAAGACACCAATGCTCACTCCATCCACACTGATTTCTGGGCATAGATGCAACCTGCCTGACTGGGTTGGAAGCACTTCCTTTTTTGATTGCATGCCTTCCCTGTAAAGCTAGCCACACATGGTTCAATTGAGTGTACAATCAATGTAATTCGATCAATTTTTTTAGTCGGTCGATTGAAAATTGAAGCATGTCCACATGGTACGATCGTTGAAATTCGATTTTAATTGGCATTTTGCTCGATCGAAATTTGATCGGACTCATTTTTTGTACTGTTTTTTGACCTGTCCAATAGAGATTCGATTCCATCAATGAGCATACTGTAACTTCTGGGAGGAGGGAAATGCAATACAGTCATTTAAACCATGCAAGCATGCATTGTAATGGCTTGTGTGTCTGTTCACTGAGACACAAGCATGCAAATGCGATCTCTGTGAATACATCTCCTGATGTAATGTGTGTCCCCCAGTGTCCTTTTGCCACGATTATTATAATGTACTGGATTAAAAAGCAAAGATATGACCTATGGGTTTTTGATCCCTCTGTGACCATCATTGGTCCCTTTTTGATCACTCTGTGACAATCGCTTTTTGATTACTCTACGTTTAAAAACGACTAAATTCAATCGAAGTCGGGCTTTGATTGCATACTCAATGTGGTGTGTACTTCGATTCAATTACAATCGACATACGTTTTAATGATCGAAAACTTCGATCGAATTGATGATCGATTTGATGTCAATTGAACCATGTATGGCTAGCTTTAGGGACACTAGCAAGATTTACCTGTTAAGTAAAGCAATTACATGATCGTGATTTATCGTTGACTTTCTGAAAGAGAGCCTTTGTGTTTGTCCATACTACCTTTTGGTAGCTCGAGCTGGTGGTTTCTCCTTGAGGGTTTCCCCCACTACTTCCCCTGGATCCCTCTGTGTTGGGGCTCACGCTTTATCTATTGCTGTCTCTACATTTTTGTTCGGATCATGTGACCCAACTCTGATATTCTTCCTTCTTCTGCCCTGAAGAAGACCTGTTCTTTCAATGGTGGAACATGTTGGCACTTTAAATTGCGCTGTGCACTAAAAGTCAGATTTGGCACATGGAAGAGGCAAATATCCATTTAGTCACTGAATAGAGGCCCCCACACATGTATCTAGTGGGGGCCGACAGATGATTAGAGTATCAGCAGAGTATCCGCCGCTTCGTGTGCCAGAGTTTTACGGACATGTCTGTTCTCCGGCCCACCGGCCATGTGGACACCTGCGAAACACGGGCAATTTTGCCGCCATCGGTTGGCAGCAAAATTGGCCACGGCTCACTATGTGTATGGGGGCCTTAATTGTATGTGTAATGGAATTCCGCACAGGGAATCCACTGTGGACACATGGCCTAGGATGACTCCATATGTATGCCACCAATTCTGTGATTTGTAATATATACGTTTCACCTGTGCTTTTTCTGGAAACTGTGTCTCTTTATCACTGACCCGGCTTCCTTTTATTTAACATATATCTCATTGTTAATACTAAAAGAAAACAAGCTGAACACATAGAAACCCCCAGAGTTCATGTCTGAGTTGTGCAAGAGTGACCTTCACCAGCAGGAGACCAGAGCTCTAACTGCAGCCAGATGACCTCATAATCCTAAACCATTGCCATAGTTAAACAAGGAGACTGATTAATGAGTGAATCCATTAACCAGTCACATTAAAGGAAAGAGGAGAGGACAGCCAGACAAGCATGCAAATGCACTGGAGACACATTGACCAGGGAGCATGACCCTCTACCCAGTCTGTATATACTGTATCTTCTTCCAACTAGGGTCATACTGCTAAAGCCCCCCATACACCTTTAGATCACTCCAATTTCCTTTAGATCTACCAACAACTATGTACAACTACACACACTGCTATGTAGTGCCGGGTCCTCCCTGATAGAATACATAGTGATTGGAAGGTATA
>CM070035.1:26521264-26531927 GCA_036250615.1 Ptychadena robeensis
TAGACTCCTCCCTCTATCGTTTGGTCCTACGTCAACTACCCCTGTGGAGGCGCGACAGTTTCCTAATTGGTGGTGTCTTCCAGCGATATTCTTCAGGCATCTTTTTCCTGGATCCATGGCATCAGGGGCTTTCATGCCATCCACTTGTATTGTAGGACAGGCATAGGTGCCCCAAATGCTCACATGTCATATGTGGGGGAGGGGCCTGTCATATGTGGGGGAAATTTAAAGAGATTAAACCCTAGGTGCCCAACCTGTGGCCCTTTGGGCATTCTTTAGCGGCCCTCCTCAGTTCTCCTTTTGCGGCCCCCAAAACCTTACTGCATAGGAACTCATATTGCATCACATGACCTCTAAATCAAAATGTGCATCACCCTACTACATCACCCAATGCTTGAAGTATAATTTAAAATAAGTTTTGTTATTTAAAATGAAAAATTATGTCTTCTAGCTCTGCCTGCTGTCATTTCCACATAAAAAATGCTTATACGGGTCAGTTTAGATTTAAAAAGTTATGTGCGGCCCTTTGGTGATGCCGAGGGCCGCACTTGTGGCCCCCCATATCAACTCAGTTGCCTCACCACTGGATTAAACAGACAGGACAAAAAATTAATCCAATCTTTAGATTGGGAGGTGTTTTCCTGTTTTACTTTTCCCAACATGCTGAAGACCAATAACAGGTTGATTTTAAGAATTTGACATGTATTGGAAGTGTATATATGTTTTTTTTTAAATATAGATTTAAAAAAGATTTGAAGGATCTATGAAATGCCTTAAAACACCTAGAGGTATTATGTTTATTTATGAAACAATTACATATTACGCAGGCAGACACAACAACAATGTCCAATCGTCTTTCAATTGATTTCTTCTGTGATTTTTTGGGTTGATCACACCATGTGGGCAGGTGTCACTTCCCAATCAATCAATTCCTGGTCGTTCAAATGTACAAATCGATACGTTTATGGCTACCACCAGAGATGGTCTAATTTTTGACTAACTGACTTGTGAATGTGAGCTGATTGCAAAGCCCCTGAACATGGTATGATCACCATGAAAGAATATGAAAGAATACAGTAAAAGAGTATTGCTCCACCATATGCAGTTTTTGCATAAATAAGTTCAAAGTCGAAATGTATGTAAGTTTGACTTAATTTATGCAAAACTATTTGTATTAGAGAAGAATTTTTTAGTAGTATACCCTCAACTATTCTCTACATCTCCAGCAAGTTTGGTGATGATACCATGCTCAGGGGCTTTGCAATCAACTCACAAAGTTGAACTGGTTGAATTTTCAAATGTGACCATCTCTATGAGCCACCACACAGTGTGATTAATGCAAAACCGATCGATACTATTCCTTATTGTATTACGATACAAATCTATTGTGATATCTAAAAAACCCATCAGATACTTGTAAGATTTACTAATTATTACCAACATGTCCAAACACTGCTTTATCAATTTTATGTTCCATTTCTATCACTTTGGTTGATCGATTCAGGTAAAAAGCATTGTAGTGGAAAAATCGATCCATCTATGACCAGCTTAGGTAAGGGTTTATCATTTCTGTACTTTAACATGATGCCAACTTTCTATCTACAATGTGTCGGGATCCCCAAAACCGATGCGACGGGAGCGCATTCTGAACCATGGGCAAACTGCCTGCAAGTCATGTGGAATCCGCAGTGGACACGAAACCTTAAGCTGGGCATACATGGCTCGATATTTAAACCGTTCAAGAAAGCTCCAGCCCAGCGCGATGATGTCATTGTCACTGGACTGGACCTTCTTCGATATCGAAGGAGCTGGAGGCGCAGCACTGCATGGGGACCCGCGATGGACATCGACGGTGATTTACGGTCATGTCCGATATCCCTGTTTTCAAGCGGGATCAATTAAAACAGGGATGGCCGCATATGATATGCGCCAGATAGATGGCCGTGAGTGTGCATGGTGCTTGAAGCGGCCATCGATCTAGCCCATATATAGATGTGTATGGGCATCTTTAACCACCCTAGCGGTCGGGATGGCACCATCTCGTCCAGTGCTGCTACTCTCACTATTGCACTGGACAAGATGGTGCCGTCCAGTGAACATCGGGGCTCCGGCAGCGCATACTTACAGTTTTGCGCTGTCCCGTTGTCCCCGATGCAACATGGCTGCTGGGATCCTCCGGCTCACCGGGAGGCGGCGGGAAATTTAAAGGAAAATTGCACGAAAGCAGTTTTCTATGTAGAAAACTGCTTTCAATGTGCTTCTATGTAACAAATCTCTCCAAAATCAAGTCTCTGGTGCCCCAGATGTGCCCATTTGCAGTAACCCTCTCTTCCCTGGTTTGATTTTACCACATACATCACACCAGGTTAGAGAGGGTTAACTGCAAATGGGCACATCTGGGGCACCAGAGACTTGATTTGGCGAGATTTAGTACATAGCAGCATAGCTTTGTGCCCTGATTTTTGTGTTTTCTCATTAAATTTATTATATAAAAAAATTATTTTACATTATTGTGTGTTTCAAACATTTTTATAGTCAGGATGTCTATTAGACCCTTGTACCTAGTCTATGGTGCGCTTTTGGTACAGAAATCTGGACCTCAGCAGTGCGCTAGGGAGGTTAAGCTAGGTAAACACGTGTAGATATGGGCCAGATCGATAGCCGATTCGAGCTCTGTGCACACTCATGGACATCTATCTGGCCCATATCATATGTGGCCATTCATGTTTTCGAGCAGGACCAATCAATCGCGCTCGAAGACAGGGATATCGGACATGACCGTTAATCATGGCTGATGTCTGTTGCTTAACATGGAAACCGCGGGTCTCCATGCAAAGCATCGGCTGAGCTGGTGAGAAAGCAGAGCTGTCTCTCCAGCTCCTCCGATATCTGACAGCAGCGTGATGATGTCATCACGCTGCTGCAGGGAACATCGGATATCGAGCAGTCTGTACCCTGATATGCAGTCAGCTGGCTGAGCCCTTGCAGATTGATTTTAGATCTGATCATTGGCCTGATGTTTCTCGTCCTTATTTGTACTGATGGCTCCCATCATCCAATATACAAGTGTTTACATTTAGCAGAGGCGAAGGCTCTGGTGCTCCCTTATCTGTCACTCCCTTGAGATATTTGTCTGCTGTGTTTCAGGGGTCGTTGTTGTTCTTTCCCACAAACAAGTGCTTGCTTAAAGTCATATCACTGTTGTCTTTCTGAAACAAACACACACCAGCACATTCCTAATTCCCCCTCCCTGTAGGGATGTGACGTTACAGACTGATGAGATGTGAAATACATGCCAAATAAATACATTCATTGTCATGGCGGTTTTGCTCAGCACTTTCCTCCATTTATTATTAGGCAACAAGTCCTGAGCCATGCAATGGAGCTGGCCCTAGCGCAGGTTCATGTAGACTGGAAGTGGCTGCAAGAAATTAGCAGCACTGAGGCCGTAATAGTATCTACATCTACGTTAAAGTGGATTTCTCAACAAGGGTAATGCCTGGCAAAAAAATCGGCCGCTTATCGGCATGTGCCCACATGGGGCGACAGGTCCCTGTCGCCCCACAGCTCGGCCGGCCAGAGAACGGACATGTCCGATAATCTCTGGCCGATGGAAGCTGATTCCTTTAACTTCAATGAAGACCGGCGTCTTCATTGAAGCTAATGGCCGGCACACAAAGGGTGCCGGCCGACTAGTGCAGCCCCATAATGCATCAGGATGCAAACGTGATGACGTCATCACGTTTGCATTCTGGAGCTCATCTGAGCTGGTCTGTCGGCGCCTGTCGGGGTGTGTATGGCAGGCATTAGCCATCATGACATTGGATTGTGATAGATGGACGTGGACTAATGAAATGGCCAATAAATTGAAATGAAAGCAATTCTACGTTAGCGTGCAAACGGCAACTTAGCCAATCAGTCAGTTTGATTTACTAATTTGTATTTTGGTAATGTTAATAGTAATGGAGTTCCAGGAAGGACTAAATACATGGGTCAATAATAACTGTTCATCAATTGAATGGGAAACTATATGCACCACTTTGCGTAATAGATTCCCATTCGATGCTTTGGCGAAGCATTCATAGCATTGGATATCAACTGGGATTTGCCAACATGTTGGTTCCTTGTTCGATTGAGCTGTCTTCAAGCAGTATTGATTGAATCCAATCAATGACAGGATGGCTGTCATCAATCGTGCAGGTCATCGAACGGGTATCGAGCTGTGTATTGGGACCTTAACTGTCCTTAAAGAAAGGCTAAGGCCCCCCATACAGGTTTCGATTTTCCCGTTTGATCGACCTAAAGTCGATCGATCAAAAATCGATGCCTGAGGACCACATGGACCTAAATCAATCAAAATTGACCAAAAAATTTATCGAAAAGTGACGGACATGTTGGGAATTTTGATCGAATGTATATCGAATATTAATTTCTTGTGCCCGACTGATTTTGGATCCATTTAAATAATCAGCATACTTATACATCCATTGGCAAACATTTTGGTGTGTTTACAATCGACTTACTTCAATTATTCTTTCGATCAATCGAACCAACATCTATCAAATATCGGTTTCTCCATGTGAAAAGTAGTTCGATCGTAGTTTAATCGATTAAACCAAAGCCGATCATGAATTACAATCGAATCTGACATAGATCCTAGGGAAAGTTAAAATGTCTATGGGGGCCTAAAGCAGGCCATACACGGGTCAGATTTTCAATCAATCGACTTAAAACAATCAATTTTTTAAGTCGATTGATTGAAAATTTAGTTTTGCCCACCTGGTTAAATCGACTTATTCCGATCAAAATTGAGTGAAAATTCTGCCGTTATTTGATCCGACTGGATGGTAAATTTTGATCGGTCGATTGAAAATTGGTTTGGTATTTTGAGAACCAAGTGTGGCCAACCAATTTTTTATCTATTTTTTTTGTCAACACCCATCAACACCCATCACTTCCGATTGAACTTTTTAATCTGACTTTTTTTGATGGACATAGGTTATGTCGATTGAAAAAAAAATCGATCAAAAATCTTGTACTACATATGGGGCATGATACAATCGATATACAATTTTATACCGACTTTATCGTTTTAAGACAATTGATTGAAAATCTGACCTGTCTATGGCCTGCTTTAGGGCTCCCATACACGTCTAGATTTTTCATCCAATCAACTTAATTCAATCATTTTTTGGGGTTGATTGATTGAAAATCTATGGCAGCCCACATGGTTAGACCAACCTAAACCAATTATAATTGGGAAAAAAATTGATTGAAAAAGGATTGGACGTGTTGGTAAATTTAAATCGGTTGTATTGAAATGCATAATATTTTCAGTCGATCCCCAAAAAGTTGATCACATATCTGTTACTACAGTTGGCAAACACCAATTTCCCTGACCCCCAAAAATTTATCTTTTTCAGTTGATTGAACAGAAAATCTAGACATGTATGGGGGGCTTAAGTTTGCATAGTCGTTTCCCGGTAAAACGACCAGGTGCTCCTGTGTGCGAGCACCTGCAAACTTGTGCAGGCGCTTGGGGGCGTTTAGATAATGCCACCCGTGACAGGACTATCAACTGAAAACCGAAAAGCAAATGCCTCATGTCGTGTTTGCCAGGCAATTGTGGTAATTGCTCATGTAAAGAGCCCTAATAAAGTTTTTAAACAGATTTTTGCCACTTGCCATCTGGAGAAGTGAAGATAGGAGAACAAAATGCTATTCTTCATAGTGTAAAATGGGTGGGGGAGAAGAAAGTGGGTTGTCCTGGGTTGGTAGCCAACATGTTATCTATTATTTTCTATTAGAACTTGGCTTTAAGCTAGCCACACACGGGTAGATTCCCGTGCAATCGACCACCAAACAATCACAGCGTGGTGACGTCACCACGCTGTGATTGATTGGTGATCGATTGAACGGAAATCAATGTGCACCACATGGGCACATTGATTACCGTTCAATAAAGAAGTGCGGCTAGCAAGGGCTCTCTCCAGCTTCCAGCATGTGAATCATTCTGAAAGCTGAAGATGAAATCCAGCCGGTGTCCCGATGTTTCCTGCTCCCCCTTCCAGAGTAGACGTTACACCGGCTTCTCTCCCCTCACTCTCCACGGCTGCAGTGAGTGCTGACTCCGCCCCCTTCACACAGAGCTGTGCTCGGAGCCTGTCACTTCTTTGTGATGATGTCGGCTTTCTCTACATGAAAACATTTCATGTAGAGTGTTGGTGATTGATTGAATGTGGTTTTCCAACATGTTGGAAAACCCATTCAATCGAGATACTTCGAGGGGGCTCTATTGAACCCCCTCGAAGGACAGCACACACAGGAAGGATTGTAAGCAGATTCGAGTACAATCAATCACCGTGACCGCGCACGTTGATTGATTGTACTCGAATCGTTTTACAAATCTACCCGTGTGTGGCTAGTTTTAGTAACCTTTATAGACCTTTGCAGCTAATGGTCCTTACAGTTGGCTGGCCTGGATGGATGTAGCTGTGTACAGAGAACTCTTTCTCTATAGTATGATTGGTTCTATACGTGGCTATTACATGGTAGTACAGGAGAGACCACATGTATGTACATCACTGATGTCATATCGTTTGGAAAGTATCTAGCCCTACACTAATGACTGAAACCACTTCAATAGGTTGACACACTTATTAAGCAGCCCATACACAGGTCAGATTTTCAATCAATCGACTTAAAACGATCAATTTTTTAATCAATTGATTGAGAATTGAGTTTTGCCCACCTGGTTAAATTGACTTAATCCGATCAAAATTGAGTGAAAATTCAGTCGTTTTTTGATCGGACTGGATGGTAAATTTTGATCTGTCGATTGAAAATTGTGGTCAACCAATTTTTGATCGATTTTTTTTCTACCTATTCTACCTCACTTCTGATTGAAATTTCAATCGGACTATTTTGGATCGATTATTATGTCGAGTAAAAAAAAAATCGATCAAAAATCGATCAAAAATCTTGTACTACATATGGGGCATGATACAATCGACATACAATTTTATACAGACTTAAAAATTGATTGTTTTAAGTTGATTGATTGAAAATCTGACCCGTGTATGGGCTGCTTAACCACATAAAACTTCAATCCAAAAAGGTGAAGAGATCACGGCTCATTAGAGTTAATCATCCTGGATATGGTTAACTCCCAAGTATTGAATTTCATATGGCCACCAAGATGTCGCTTGGAACTTTCTGGTAAACGAGACAGGAGTAAAGGCTAGACACCTCTGTCCAGACAGCATTAAGCCCTGCAAATCAATCAAATAACCTGTAGAACTTCTCATTCACAGTGGTTAAGTGCCTGGGGGACTGTCTAGGTTATTTGGTGGGTGGGTGGGCAGGACATTACACACATGGGAACTGTATCTAAAGATAATATAACATGATGATGTTACTCAACATTCTAATGATTTCATGCAATGTGATAGAACTCATTAGAGTTTCAGTTACACCCTTGAGTCAGAGACAACTTTACCAAAATTTATAAACCACAATTGTTCTTCTTCTTTACTGTATATCAAGGTCTATGACACAACCATTGTAAGCCTTTTACACTCTGTGAACGTCTCTTGTTTAGTCACTTTTAGCTTGTTCAATATAGAACGAAATAATATCCAAATATCTGTTCAATACATTTTAAAGAAATTATTATTATTAGAAATGTTTTTTTTTGTAAATTTGCACCCACTCAACCACGGAATGAACCGTGTATACACCTTACAATCTTACCATACAATTTCTGTACAATCAACTTTTGTTCTACCAAAACCATGTTCTACTTCTACTATGTGTTTTATCAGGGAGGACCGGGCACTACATAGCAGTGATATATACCTTCCAATCACTATGTATTCTATCAGGGAGGGCCCGGCACTACATAGCAGTGATATATACCTTCCAATCACTATGTATTCTATCAGGGAGGACCCGGCACTACATAGCAGTGATATATACCTTCCAAACACTATGTATTCCATCACACTGCATAGTTGTTGGTAAATCTAAAGGAAATCGTATGGTGTGATTAGGGCTTTACTGACAAAGAATCCCCATAGACAAAACATAAAATCAAAGCAGCAATTAGTTTAAGTCTTTCCATGGATTTCACTACTTATTGTCGCTTTCTCAGGAGAAGCACTGGATCTAGAGCTAACAAAAACAAACACAACCAAGGGAAAGTGGCTATAAATAATTTTTCAAGGAAATAAATAATAATAAGAGGACACAAGCCTCTATATGTCAAGAGACACATTGTATGTTAGCTCACTGAAGGTGCTATGAAAAGGACTTGAAGAACAAAAAAAGAAGAAAAGAGAGGCTAGTAACCAGGACAGCATGGACGCATTCAAGTCGCAGCCATGGAACCGCCCGAGAAGTCGTCACAGAGGAACGGGGAGCCAGGGTGCATACACCATTACAGAACTTACAGAACTTAACACTGTCACAAGAGAAGGACCAAGCACAGAGCATATACAGTCATATCACTAAAGGCTGGAATACACAGCTCGAGCCAATAAAGAGAGCTCGACAGAAGCGTGATAACGTCATTGCACTACTGCCTGGCTTCCCCGATACCGGGAGCCAGCTGTCAGCCAGTCCTATACTTTGAATGGGGAACTGCGGTTCCCTATTCGAAGTATAGGCTATCAAAGAAAGTTTACCAACATGTTATACACAGCATACACAGGTAGATTTTTCCCCCAGATTTCTGCACAGCTCAGTGCCGTGAACATGACATGACACTCAGCTGGGCAGAATTCTGGGAAAAATCGACCCGTGTATTCCTACCTTAACTGTCTCTCACAGGAGCTCACAATCTAATGTTTGGGGTATGAGTGGTCCAAAGCAACATAGGACTCACCTGAATCACCAGGTAAAATAACTGAAACTGTTCAAATAAATAAAACTAATGCAGCCTCATAATTTAGGATTGGGAATCTGCAATGAATTATATTACAGATAAATGTAAAGTTTCAGAGGACAGTTTGTCAGTTGATGCAAACAAAATGTCTGCAGTAGATTGTCTACCACTTGTACTTCAACTGAACAGGTTGAAGAGTGAGATCATTTGTATTTGTTTATTCTGATTAAGTAGACACACATAAGTGCTTTGTGTGCTGCCTTAAATTATACTCTGTTACACCAGCCAATCACAATGTCAACTCGAGTTCTGTTGTTTTTTAATTTGATCGACTAGTATGAAATGTCCATTGATGTTGATGCAAAATCTAAAGTCATACTACCACACTCCGCCACCAATTCACAGTCATTTAGTTAGTATTGATTCTTTGTAACCGAAGAAATCAATCATTATATTTCAATAATGCTCCAAAATTCAATAGAGACCGGTCACATTAATAAATTAATATGTCCAGTTTGCCACCTTTAAACTGGATTTTGATTGCTTTTCAAATCAAATTCAGAAATAAAAATGATTTCTGGTCAATTAAGTAGAATTATCAAAATTGGTTTGACTTTCACATTGATGGGGAGTTTACCCAAGATGATATATAAAGCCCCCATACACACATAGATCCCTACGCAATTGTCAAAGGACATCGTCACACTGCGGCTGATCGTTCAGAGAATTGAAGTGTGTGTTTTTCAGCGGCCAATAACATGGATTGGGACTAGGGTAATGCGATTGACCAAGTTGGATCGTTGGCCTATCCATTTCTCCAAAAATAGGAACTACCCCGAAAAAATAATAATAAAAGCTAGCTTGGTTTAGGGTGCTCAAAATATATAATACTACTCCAAAATTAGTTATATATACTCGATCCCAGAAATAGTTACAGTCCAGGCAATTATATGGGTTAAAATGTCAAACCAATTGGCAATACAATGCTGCAGGATAGATAGACCCTTCACCTAGGTAAGCAGAGGTCCCCCATATGAATCGCACTCAGAAAATTGAGAAAGGTCCAAAACCCCAAAAAGTTGGAATGCCAATGTACCTTTGTTTGGAGAGTTATGAAGATATTCTAGAATGTGATCACATTTCTAGTAACTTAAGCCCCTGGGCGTTATGTGCTTTTTGCTCCATTTTTTATTGCATGAAAAGCTGTTTCCCCCGCGATCGCAGCGGAGTACACTGTACTCCACCGTGATTTCTGGCTCTCTCCCCAGTCCTCTACACACAGATGACACCGAAAACACGGGGCCGGAAAGGCTCAGTGTCTCTGCAGCTCTGTAGAAGAGCTGCAGGCACACAGAGAACTGGCGTTTGTGCCTGATCAAACTGCGCTCGAACTCGCTTCTTGGCATAACGGCAAGGAGGTTAAATGTAAATGTTGATTTTCTTTTATCAAGAAAGAATGTAAATTGTCGTTCATAGAGCAGGAAGCCAACATGATTATGGAGCATAAATTAGCACATGACCCTATATTATTGTTGAGGAAACATGATGGTTAGAGACAAGCAAATGTAAAGGCCCCATAAACCTTACAATCTCACTATACAATTTCTGTACAATCATCTTCCCTTCTTCCAAAACCATGTAATATGAGGAACTTTCTAAACAAACCTTCCAATCACTATATATCACTGTATTCTATCAGGGAGGACCTGGCACTACATGGTTGTTGGTAGATCTAAAGAAAATTGTGGAGTGATGGAGTGATCTAAAGGTGTATAGGGG
>CM070035.1:26531937-26548715 GCA_036250615.1 Ptychadena robeensis
GCCGGATTAAGCATTTACAATGAATGATTTTGTATAGTTGAGTCAATTGTCACTAAAGTTGTATTCAAGTCGACTAGTCATGACTTCACCTCTCCTTCCCTCCCAGCCAATACTGACAGAGAGAAAAAGTATGGTGCTGACCACTAGAGATGGTCAAATTTTGTTTTAAAAATTCGACAATTTTCGGCGATTTCGAGTTAATTGCAAAGCCCCTGAACATGGTATCAACACCAAACTTGCTGGAGATATAGAGGGTTGGGGGTATACTCCAAAAAAGAAAGTATGTCTCTAACAGAAACAGTTTTTGCACAAATGAGGTTCAAATTTAAGTCAAAATTGGGAAATTCAACTTAATTTTTGAACTTAATTTATGCAAAAACTACATGTGATAGAGCTAATCTTATACATATACATATCCAGCAATTTTGGTGATGATACCATGTTCAGGGGCTTTGCAATCAGCTCACAAAGTTAGCAAGTCGAAAGATTCGACCATCTCTACTGACCACCAATCAGAGGCAGAAACAGCATGCACACAGGTCAGCGCACACACAGAGAAAGAAGGTTTTGTGCTTCTCTCTGTATGAGTGCCGACCAATGTGCATGCTATATCTGCCTCTGATTGGCTGATTTGGCGAGGAAGGGAGAGACAACAATTATTTCGACTAGGCAGAAAAAAATTCCAAGATGTACAGGAACAAACGTATATAAAAAAAAGCCAAGCTGAGGCAGAGACTGCATGCAGGCCGACCAGCCCACACACAGGGAGGCAACACAGGAGTGGGTTACTCTGCCGACAATATCAATTTCAGTAATTTCAGCATGGTGTTTGGGACAGATTGAGATTTGACCTATATGAATGTATTTGTAATCTCTAATTTACACCCAAAAATGACATGATAACGGTACGGTACTGCTAGACTAAAGGTGGGTTTACACGTCAAGATTTTTGTTTCATTCAACTTCAGATTTTTGTACAACCGACGCAAATATTGAATGAAAATAATCGTTGGAAACACGAATGAAAAATCTTTCAGATTTTTTTTTTAGGAGGTGATAGGAAAAAAATATCGAGTGAAATAAGGACGTTCGTTTTTTACACGAAAAATAAACGACAGATAAAAGTTTACCAACATGTCCGATCATCTTGTGGACGATTTTTTGTCAGATATCTGGAAAAAAAAATCCATCGGAGTAAATGGCCGTTTCAGATTTTTGTACAACGAACCAAAAAATCGTTCATCGTCCATCTGTTGGCCGAAAAAATCTTGACGTGTAAACCCACCTTAAAGATCTGCTAAAAAATAGGATTGAGCATCTCTAGAAAGCTGGGACAAGAAAATCTAATAAAAATTAAGTTTTCAGAGATAGGAAAGGCATTACTAATGTCGTAATGTGAAGGAGAATCTATTTTACGATGGTTCACATAAGGTAACATGAGAACTTCAAAAGAAAAACAATTGATAAAACATTTTATGAGATTAGTTACAGGGCAGTAAATGTTATCTCTATAGCGGTTTGTATTCAACTAACGATAATATTATGTTTTTAGCAACTGCACGTTACCAAAAATGTATACAACCAGGACTTGTGGGAGATGTAGGAGGCCAGCAGATGATGGGGGTCCCAGCAAGGAAGCACCCATTTGACTGGTATACAGTTAGGTTCATAAGTATTTGGACAGATATAATTTAATTTTTCAAAATTTTCTACTTCAATTAATTAAAGATGAAAAACAGTTGAACCGCAGGCATATAACTTTAATTAAATGGGTTGAAAACCATTGCATAAGCCCCCATACACATTTAGATTTTTGATATATCTAAAAATTATGGACTCAAATGTAATTGGACAATTGACTCAAAATTATATCATGGACAGTTGTGGGCAATTCCCTTGTTATGTTTTACCAATAAGCAGATAAAACTTTTGGAGTTGATTTGGGGAGGGGGGGGGTGCTTTTGTATGGAAGATTATACTGGCCACACATTTTTCGCTAAATTCTGTAACGACCAATCGCCACACGCCATGTGCGTTCACGGCAAGCATTTTTTTGGGGATTGAATTGCACTGGTGAACTTTCTTGAAGTAGAATTGATCGATGTTCAATTGCTATTTCAGGGATTTTCAAATCCCTGTTCAGTTGCTTTTGAACAGCACGGCTCCCATCCAAAGTATTGAATGGGAATCGATTGCACAAAGTGGTGCATATCAATTACTGAACGATCGTTCTGACATCAGCACTTACGTCACCACGTCCTGGTCAATTGTTTGTCATTTGAATGGGTATTGACCTGTGTGTGACCAGCTTTAGAAACATCTGATCAAATAAGCTTTCCATACAAATGAAACTAGACATTTTAAACATCAAAAGCAGAAAAAAACACCAAAATTGCTACAGTACAGGAAAATAAGAATGCAGTGGGGAACTCTGAAACATAAAAAGACCTGAACGTCTACAGAAGACAACAGCGGTGGAGGATGGCTGAATGAGTAATTTCCATGGTGAAGAGAAACCCCTTTACAACAGCCAACTAATACTCTCCAGGAGGAGAGATGCAAGACACGCAGAAAGATCAACCTCTACCAGAATGATGGCAAGAAAAAATTATGGAGAAGGTGTGGTACCGCACATGAACCAACACATAGCACATTGTCTGTAAAAAATGGCGGAATGATGCATTGTGATGGCTTGGGTGGTCATGGCTGCCACTGGTACTGGGACACGAGTGTTAATTGGTGATGTGACACAGGACAAAAGTAGACATCTGCTCACATCCAGCTAAATGTCGTCACATTGATCAGTCACCTAATATGAATCTCACTGAGCTGCAATTCCCTCAAAATAATCTGTCAAAAGTGTTGGTCTTTCTCTCCATGTATTCTTAAATGTAGGGGACCTGACCACACTGCCGCTGTTAGCTCTAAGAATTGGTTAGGCATTACTGCCTATTCCTGACCTAGGGGACCACAGGGCGCTGTGGTGATCCACCTGGACCCTAGACTAATCGGGACCTGATACACTCTTTAACCGCTATTAACCTCAACCTGAGTTAACTGAGGGGAAACGTACTTGTCCGCCGAATTCCCCCAGCGATGCTTACACGTTCACCCCCCATTGTTTAACCAGTGACACGAAAAGGGGGCTCCACAGACCTCCATGTAAAGGGAGGGGCGTTGTTTTTCCCCAACATGTTTCGGTCACCAGTGATGCTGAAATCGTGCAGGGCACCTCTGAACAGGCTTAAATCGCGAGGGGAATTTTATATACCTCGCCGCGTTATTACAAAGCATGCAGTTGAAAAAAGCAAGCCACGTGCATAACGCATAGGCGGTTAAGGTACTTACTTGGGTCCTGTTTGACCTTATGCATTCATATACAACCTATTAATCACCATTTTCCTCCCGATGAAGCAATGTTTCGCGAAACGCGTCGAGACTAAACACAAGACGGTTACATTGCATCCATATATCTTCTACACTGTTTGATTTTGTTTTCCTATTATTGGACACTTTATACTTTAATTTGTCTATGATCTTCCGGTTCAATTTCCACACATGTGATACTCAGATATTAAATTACTGATGATTTTACTACAGTTGCATTGAATGTCTTAAACATCTCTCTGTTTGCTCCCTTATTCCTCCCATGGGAAGGGGGCACTTTTTGTTTGGTCTAAAATCTCTCTGTCCTTAAATGTTGGTTAGGAGTGTAACCGAGTCCCTCATTTCTTCAAAAAATTCTTTTTTAGAAAGTAACCAAAATCGGTGTATCATACAATACTATAATCATCTGCAGAGACTGCTTATGTTCTTCTAGGTACGATCAGACTGGAACTCCATGGGCATTGAGGTGAGTCACGGAGAATCCAGTTCTACAAGAAACGACTAAAGCTTGAGCTGTATTGTATTGAATTGTGATGACAGGTGGAGCAGGGAGGCTCTGGAATGTGAAGCAGAAGTATAGGAGGGAAGGTAAACATTCCTGGGACATGAGAATAATTCTCATACAGACATAGTTCTGCTCAGGAGACAATACTGTGCACGAGTGGCTTGATGAATCAGGGACTAGATATACAATTAAAGATCACATGCGGCAAAGTATTTATTGTGTGTTAGTATACATTATGTAAGTGTATCCACCTTCAAGGAATATGTAAAAGCATCATGGATGGCTGACAGATTCCTTAAACTCAATCTGAGCAAAACAGAACTCATTTCACTCTTCACCTCACATCACCTTCAGCCTCCCCCCAACATCTCACTAACAGGAAATAAAACAACGTCATCTCCCCCATCTACACAGCTCGCTGCCTGGTGTCACCCTTGACTCTGCGCTCTCCTTTACTCCCCACATTCAGACAAATCGCTAGATCGCCCTTCATCTCCGTAACATCTCCAAAATCGCTCCTTCCTCTCCCAGAGACCACCAAAGTCCTGGTCACATGTCTCATCATCTCTCGTTGGACTACTGCAACATCATCCTCTCTGTCTCCCTCTCACTAGACTTTTCACCTCTTCAGTCCATCATGAATGGCGTGCCAGACTCACTTACTACTCTAATACCGCTCCTCATTATGTGCGTCCTCTCTGCAAATCTCTCCAATGGCTTCCCATTGTCCAGAGAATCAAATTCAAAGTCCTGGTCTTGCTTTTAAATCACTCCACACCTCCTGTCCTCCTTACATTCTCCAACCTGGTTCACAAAAACACCCAAACCGCCCCTATTCGCTCCTCCAGTGACTACTAAGACATCCCACTCATCCACCTCATCACTGCACGGCTCCAAGACTCTCTAGGCCGCTCCTACTCTCTGGACCTCCCTCCCTCGCCCCATCAGACTGCTCCTACCTGTTGCACTTCAAAAAAGCTCTAAAACCCCCACATCTCTCAGGCCCCTCTACCCTACCCATCTATTCTTAAACATCACCCACCAACGCCCACTTCCCATCCCCCACCCCACCCCCCCCTTTTGCGAGTATTACCTTGTTCCCCAACCTATGCATTGTAAGCCCGTCCCGGGCCAGGGTCTTACTCAATCCTGTGTCATTACCGCTACCCGTGTGTTATACTGTGTTGTATCTTCCTCCTTTGTACAGCGCTGCGTAATATGCTGGCGCTATATAAATAAATGTTAATAATAATAATCAGTAAAGCCTCTCACTCCTCTACAGATTAGGGCTGTTTTCATCTTGGATAAATAAGCAGAAGCCTTTCTTCAGTCACAAAAGTCCTAGAATCACAGACTTTATGTAGACATGCAATCTCATTGAGTTTTTGAGAGAAAGGGGATTCTGTTAGGGATACCAGAGAAACAAAAACATTTCCACTTCCAGCCTATATGGGTAATATTGACCAAAAAGATTCACGTTCCTAGGCCTTCCATCATAGGTAAGGGCCTACCAAGAAAGGTCTGCTGATGGTATTGGTCACATCCCATCATCAGGAAAACATTTTATGATTGGCCTTCCATCATAGGTCTTCCATCTTAGGTCTTCCATTTTAGGTCTTCCATTTTAGGTAAGGGCCTACCAAGCAAGGTCTGCTAATGTAATTGGTTACATCCCATGATCAGGAAAACATTTTATGATTGGGATAAAAATATTGGAATTATTCCATAGTGGAATGTATCCTATAGAAGACCAGATAGCCAGAGGCAGACATACACCATCTAGACCAGGGGTAGGCAAACTTTTTAACTAATGGGCCATAATGTTTTTTTACATTTCACAGAATTGCCGGAGAAAGAGCCTGTAAAAGCCGTCCGGCATAGGTGTCCTTGGTTCTTGTAGCCATACCCTCCCGTTTTGGCTAAATCCTGATTTCACAAAATTGGGCGGAGGTAAGAGGGATAGGGCGTTACTCTCACTTCTAATTTCCCACCCCGCTTGTGCAGATGATGTGCAGAGTGGAACATTACTATGCAGAGTAATGCCCTCTGCCTCCTAAGATAGGCAGGAACTGAATAGAAGTGAGGGGACTTTAATCTTCGGTAACTTCCGGTATCTAGAATGCAGAAGACTCAGACTTAAAACCGGAAGTGATGTCACGCGCCGATTTCCCAGTGAAATTGACACCTATGCTTGTAGCCCAGACAGGCAATTCAATTTTTTTTATTATATATAAAACAGTAAAGGGTATTATATATATACAGTATTATATATATACAGTAAAGTATAAATAAGTAAAGGGTTTTGATAGTAAACATAAGTGTGTAAGAAGTGTGTGTAAGAAAGATACACATTTAATCCTTTTTGGTGCTTCCTTCCTTCTGCCCATAAGAAGGAAGTTTCATTACATAATGTGCAGTGTTGTGATGGCATAGACCCAGACCTCCACAGCTACCTCAAATCCCGGCCCAATGGTTGATGCAATACGTAGATGTATATCCTCCAGGCCCATTCCCTGATGGCAGGTTTACTAATTCTAAATGGAAGGTGCACCCACAGTGAGTCAGAGCTTTGTGGGAGAAGTGAACTCCCATAACTTGTCTTTACAATATCCCCAAGGCATGACAATGCCATAACATCATTTCTGTACCTCCAACATTCAATAGGATGCAGCTTCTTAAATCCACACAAATCCTTTAATCTGGAATAACGTCATTGTAGTGGGTCTCGAATGCGTTAAGATAAATCTCTAAATTATCTCCATGTTTTCTCATGTATTTATATTGGTGGAGCCAGCCGGCTAGATTCATACCTTCTTGCACACTTTATATTACATTTGCAATTTAACCAGGCCTCCCTGGGTTCACATTTTGGATAGGCAAGAAAAGATATGACATGACCCCTCCCTAGTTTTACATCCTGGATAGACAAGAAAAAGAGTAAGCATGGCCCCCTTCAGCACAGAACCAAGCTTAACCTCCTGTGCACTACGAATGTGATGTGCTTTTTAAAAAAAGCTATCCACGGGGCGATCGCAGCGAGGCACATTGGGTACTGCAGTGATTTTTCACCCTCTGGGAAGATGACTACTTACCGTATAAGACATCAACTCTTCCAACGCACACCAAATAAAGTCTACTCTCTCCAACACCCTTAGTCTAATCCAGTGGTTACTTGCAGGCCCACCTTTTCTATTTTTATTTTATCTCAATCTCCCTGAAATATCAATTAGTGAGCACTTGCCGTCAGTAGCAGCCAACTTCTTCCGCTTTCACACACATGGGGAAAGAGAAGGAGGGGGCGAGGGGGATGCTAAAGACCTCTCCCTCTGGCTCCTGTCGGCCAGCGAGCAGTGCGGGGAGTACGGATCCGGGGAGCAGACTTATGGGCTCCCCTAGATGGTCGGCCAGGAACGGGATTGCTCCCCCCCTCCCCAACAGCGGCACCCAGCATATAAGACGACCCCCAGCGTTGGCACACATTTTCCTGTGTACAAAGGTCGTCCTATACGATGGAAATACGGTACTTCAACTAAGGTAGCCATACACAGTTCTATATTTGCATTTGATTTACAAAAAAACGATCGAACGGGAATCAATTCCTGCCCATCTGATACGATCGACCCAAAGTGATCGGTATTGAACAGAACATCGATCGAAAAGCGATCGGACATGTTGGTAAATTTCATTAGATCATTTACATGTCGTTTTATGCTTGCCAGACGCCCTCTTGTGGCTGAAAGTGGAAATTACACTTTAAAAAAGGAATCGATCGTTGTGAATTCTATAACACTGTGTCAGTACAATCCACCGCTGTTCCATCAATTTTTTTATTGCACAATATGATCTAATGGCAAAAAATTCGACCCAACATAGAATTACAACAACCAAATGTTCAATTCCATCCTATTTTGTTTTAGTTAGTGACAGATGTACGGTAACCCCAAAAGGGTTTTTTCATTATAAGTTTCATTAAGCCGTAAGCAATGGAGACTTTTTATTTCGTTTGTATTTTTCTTTTGAACAAACTATTACTTGCATCTTTTGTAGTGGCATGTCTTTATTATAAATAGTTCTGCCTTTGCTGCGCTCATTTCTGAGGTGTTTTTGGCAATGAATCGGTTTGATCTCAGGCTGACAACACATCAGCTTACATTAGTGGAAAGAAAACAAGAAACGTAGTAGAACAGAGATCACAAGAATGGCCTATTCCACAAACAGTGATCAGAGAACAGCGACAAATGATCCCATTGTGCCTGTGTACAAAGTGGCACATTGAAGAGTGAAGTGCTTCCTTCTCTCCCTATTCATGACAAATCTTCTATTATTCATTCTCTGTAAATAACGCCACTTATGTACACTATTGTGGATTTTATATAGGGATTACGCAGTTTATTGAACAAAGATGTGTATCATTAACCGGGGAGATTTGTGCTCTTGTGGCCTGGAATGAGGCAGAATATTAATGGATTGAAGAACTTTACCCCACCTTACTGGCATCTTACAATTTCAATAACTCAGTAAAAGAGTAAAACAGATGTCTAATCCTAGTGACAGAATAAGCAATTATAGGCTTTACTCGAGATTTCACTCTTTACAATTTACAAAGGGTTCAAACATAACAAAGCATCAAACTACGGTATGTCCCACTACCCCTCAGCAGTTTATGGCACAGGGATTTTGTAGAACAGAGAACAACTCACAAATCTGCAACTTCCAAATTATATATATATATATATATATATATATATATATATATATATATATATTGATTTACTTTTAAATATATTGATTAACAATATAACTTAACTTACACTTCTCTGAAAAACCATTTGTGAGGTTGTAGTGACCCGAGATAGGGCCACATAACTGTATAATATGCGCTGTATTAAATTGGCTGTATAGTGCTTATTTGTTTGGTGTGTCCCCTTAAGGGTTGCACCTGCTGTGTACGTGCTGCTGAAACCATAAGTCATGGCTAGTTGTTTACTTCACTACTTTCCCTCCAAGAACTAGCTAACTTACTTCTGCCCAGTAACAGGCCTTAAAGCAGGGTACAGACGACTCGATATTTGAGCCGTCCGATGTACCCTGCAGCAGCATGATGAGGTCATCACGCTGCTGTCAGATATCGGAGTAGCCGGGGATAGCAGAACTGCCTCTCCCCGGCTCCTCCTCCTCAGCCGAGCTTTACCTGGAGACCTAGGCAAAGCATCAGACATTGCCGTATTAACGGATTGATCTGTCCCGCTCGGAAAACAGCGCAAGGGGCAGATTATATAGGTCAGATAGATGGCCGTGAGCGTGCATGGCGTTCGAAGCGGCCATCGATTTGACCCATATCTCCATGTCTGTACACTGCTTATTCCAGCCCCTGTCTGAGGACATAAATAGTCAGTCCTTAGAAGATTTTGGGCTCTCTAGCTCTCTGGTTCTTCTCACTTGAGCCGATTGGTTCCAGCAACGCGGTAGCAGCACAGTAACGCATATCCCTACGATTGAACCCCTTCTCTGCCCTCAGGGGTCGGAGCTGCTGTACATAATCCTCAATAAACTGTAAATGGACCTTTGCTTTATTGGGGTGTGAGCCCAGTGTCAAACTCAAATACACAGCGGCTAATTTTAAAAGCAGGACAAACTTGATATTTATTTAAAAATAGAATTACACTGCAGGAAATCTTGACCCAGGTGTCAGAGTTTGCCAAACGTGGACTACACACTTACTGTACACACAGGAATGGGGCACACATGGACTACATATAAACTGTACAGTGTGTACAGTGTGTGTAGTCCATGTATGCCCCATCCATGTGTGTACAGTTCATATATTTTGCCTTCCCCCAGACCAATCTTTCCTGCAGCCCCCCAACCAGCTGCACTCTCCATGCATCTGTCCTCCAACTCTGGGAGTAGAGAACTATGGATTCCAGAATACCCTAGGCAGCGGGTGTACACTTGTGCATGGTACTTTTCGCAGATTACCTTTATTGTGCAATTTAGCACTTGTACATGTGCATATTGTGAATGCAATGAATATTAGTTATGGGTACTGACATAAAAAAAATCTTGAATATTCGCGATTACGAAGATATAGCACTATATTCGAAATCTTGAAGTGGCAATATCCACAATAAAATTTGCAATATAATATTCATGATCAACAATAACCAATATGTGCATTGTAAATGCTTCTGACCACAGCAGATCATTGTAAACGTTGCTTTATAACTCTTATTTTCTGTTCATATTCATTCCCAGCGGTATAAATCTGTCTTATCAGCCTCATATGTGACACAAGTGACAAGGAATCTGTTTTCTACCAAGCGCAGGGTACGCCTGTCAGAAAAGATAGCGCTCTCAGTAAATGTATGCTAAATTAAGTGACTGCGAGGAACATTTTAATGACAGGTTTCTGCAAAATGGCACACTCGCTGTAAGTGCTGAACATTACACTGTACAAGGAGCAGCCGTGCTCTCCGGATGATACAACGGAGCTGTCAGCAGGCCACCATACTATCCAATATAACCACTGTGGGCTGCGACACCTCTGTCATCCCATGTACTCCTAACTCCAACAAATATCTGAGGATGTAGTCACACAAACAAGACAATATAAAGACGTCTGAGAGGTACGAGGCCCATCACACTGTTCCCTGGGGCACCAGGTAGAAGTGTGAGCCGAGGAGGAAATATTTCACCATTACAAACCCGCAGTTATTTTAGGATAGACAGTTTCAAAGCATTTTGTTGCCATGGAAACTGGAAATATTTATTTCTCCCCAACCATATGTACATTGTTCGCTATTGTCAGCTGTAATGGTTTACATAGCTGCTCGTGGGAAAATTATTTTCAGAGATATAACTGGGATCTTGTCCATGAGACATGTATTTCTGACATCCATAACATATAGGCCTGTCAAGTTGGACATACTTCAAGCTGATAAAAAACCCCACCATCAGCTCCCTACTAAACAGAGATCAGTTGTATATTTCTTATCCTTATCCTGAAGATGTGGCCCTGTGCGCCACAAACGCTATGCACAAGCATGAATGTTTTTTGGATTATACAAAAATGAAAATATTTTCTCTAATAAAAAAAGTATGAGCCTTACCTTTTTTGCCGTGGGTCACCTCCTGCTCTCCCATTTTTTACTGTGTTAAAGGAACCTTCTTTCTCCACACATTTTCAACCCACCACAGGTTGCTGGTATTAACCTTCTGAGCGTTCTCCCCGAATTAACTCGGGCTGAGTTTCATGCATCATAAAACTCAGCCCCAGTTAGCCGGAGGAGCGCCCGAGGTCTCGCCCTCTTCTGACGGCGGTCGGGAGCATCAGCATGTATGCCGATGCTTCCGGGTCCGCCCCCGATCGCGTCACCGGTGACATAGACCTCCGTCAAACTGGAGGGGCGTCGTCTTTCTTCAGCATAAGTCCGGCGTCTCCAGTGACGCCGGGCTTATGTTTACTACCCTGAGCTGAGCTGGCAATCGCGGCGGAGCACATTGTGCTCCGCCGCGATTGCCCGTGGCACGGTTATAAAAAAACCGTGCCACGTGGCAAACGCTCAGAGGGTTAAACAAAGCCAATAATAAATTGGCCTGGATAAACAAGCATCTCTAATAAGTTAGTGATCACTACTATTTTTAAGTCATTTTAAGTTACCAATATTCAATAGACCGTTCCTCCAAAAGAACCTAACTTCAAGCTAGGAACTCTCTGGTTTTTCTACCCGTCTGGGTCTTTGGGAATTTTCTATTAGTTAATTCTTAATTCTGAGAAAATTTGCATTTCTATTTTTTATTATCAATGGCAGAAATAATGTCACAATAATGGTGTCAGTGGGGCTGATGGGTTCTCCATTGATGGCGCCAGTGGTAGGAATAGTTTTCCATTGTTGGCATCAAGAGAATAGTGCTCCATTGCTGTTGTCAGAGGAAGGGCTTGTGTCCATTCCATCTTTTTCCCCGGGATAGACGCTTGTCTGCCATGGGGAAAAAGACGCAGAGGAGGAAACAGCGCTGTTTTTAAATTCTGGAATGCCGTGTCTTGATTGCAATGGGGGGCGGGGGGTTCAGTCGAAGGCATAGGGGTCAGTCGAAGGCAAAGGGCCTCATTGTTACGGCCCCCATACACCTTTAGATTTCTCTTTCAGATTTCCTTTAGATCTCTTGTTTTACCAAAACCATGTAATATGAGGGACTTTCTAAACAATTAAGTCTGCCTGTGTTCAATCACAGAGGACCCAGCACTACATGGTTGTTGGTAGATCTAAAGGATATCTGATAGAGAGATCTGAAGGTGCATGGCCAGCACAAAGGTAGGAATACACGTATAGATTTTTGCACGATCGACGATAGATTCGATCAGGATGTTCGATATTTTGATGGAATATTGATTGTGCCTATATCGAATGTATACACTGTATTTTCGTTCCACCAAATGAAATTTCGTTCCGACTGTTCTCGAATTAAATATCATTTTTGAACAAGAAATTGCTTCATTCAAATGTATTAGATTGAACAAAGATTATCGCATGAAACGAGGCTTTGTTTACATACATTTTTTACAAGATAGATGAAAATTTACCAACATGTCCGATCAGCTTTAGATAGATTTTTTGTTCGTTATCGTTCAATTTTGTTCGATGTTGGTCGAGCGAAACCTTTGTTCGGATTTAGATTTTTGCTCCAACGATTAAAAATCTATCTTTTTAATTCTATCGAACAAAAAAATCAACCCATGTGTTCCCACCTTTTGTTTCTTAGGAGGTAGTCCCCCTTATTAAGGACATGGGCAGCGATAAAATCTGACGAAGACTTAACCCTTCTTCAACAATAGAAACAAATGAAAGTAAAATGCATTTTCTGATGTTTTAATTTCATAAAGCTTTCTTTCCTTTGTGTTGACCTAATGCTGTTTGTGGTCAGGACAGCGTTGTTTCTACCTGTGAATAACGAGATTTTGTTTCCCACCAGATGTCTCCTGTATGGAACATATATCAGCTATGCAGGTGCTCCCGGCTCTATAAATAGTTCAGTCTGAGTGATCTTCAGACAAAATGTCATCTAACCATTAAAGGAGCATAATAGAGGTACCAGCTTTTTGTTCAGCGCTATTATAGTCCTAGACACTGTCAAGACTGTCTGGTGTAGAAATGATCTACATCTACGCAGTGTTGTCATGTTCTGACGGAGACTTTACAGCTTACAGGTATGTGAGCACATGGGGCAAACATTGTTTATGTGTGTCTGTGTGTTCTAAATGTCACTTTCCCAAGCAATCACACAACCATCAGTAAAAAATTATCAAGGCTATTTTTAGGGTAAACATGGACGCGTATTCATTTATATTTGTTGTATTCTCAAAACAGCATGCCAACACCAATAAAGAGTGAAAGTTAGAAACAGCTTCTACAACGTTTCTGAATGTTGAGCAAGTAGGACCAATATCCAGCTATACACAGTGCAAATCTGTGTCTGGACCACTTGAAGTTCTTGTCAGCTACAAGGAACCAGATCATCTCCTTTATTCTTTCACCCATGACCTCCAAATCTATCAACTTTTCCCTTAATCTCCCTAGTAGTCAGCCCCGACTGCGCCGTTTTTAACGGTGTGGTACAGGCGATTACAGCAGAGTCAACAGCAATGACTTCGGCAACGTGGGCTAGGAATCCAATGCCCCTCCATTATAATTAAATTCTATGGCCCGGCCCCCCTCAGTTCCGGAACCTCGAAAATGCTGTGGGGATATAAAGAATGGTTACAGCTTTCCGGGGGTATAACGGGTATTTAGGATCCTGGTTCCTGTAGCGTTTGAGACTAATCCAAACTTTGGACAACTTGGGTTTATCTCAACTGCTAGAGAAGTTAATAAGTAAGGGGAAAAGTAGTGACATCAGTGACGTAGCGTCTAGTTTTTGGAATGTGGAAGTGGAGAGCCACATGTTTCAAACACAGAAAGTGATGTCATGTCCGGTATCTGGAGGTTTACCCCCCCCTCTCTACCATTAGCTGACAAACTCTACCTCCCAACTCCCGCAAATCATTTGCTCAGGTGGGGTGGGAACTTAGGAGGGAAAGTAGGCTGAAGAGCCACAGGTTGCAGACCCTTGTTCTAGGACAGTGGTGGCGAACCTTTTAGAGACTGAGTGCCCAAACTGAAATCCACACCTCATTTATTTATCTCAAAGTGGCAGTATGGCAATATAACATGAATTACACACTCTCAACTCATATATACACACACACACAACATGTAAATACACACACTCTACTTATAATATAGAATAGGAGAGGGTATGGGGGGCTGTGTGCAATTAGAAGAGAGCAGAAGAGAACTGACAGCATTGAGAGCCAATAGGCTGAAGTTCTTTCCTGTGCTGGCTGACAGCTCGCACAAGAGTGAGAGGTGACACGCGTGCCATAGATCCGCCAACCCTGGTCTAGGACTATAATAGCACATGAACAAAACACTAGTAGCTTCAATTACGCTTTAATAGTAAGATGACATTTTATATGAAGCACTCTACCCACTGGACAGTTACGATGAAATATTTGAAAACACATGGTGGCATGATTTATTTATCTTTTTCATTAAACCTCATTTTTTCGACTGGAACTCCATTATCTTATTTTCACCTGAAAAGTCCATAGGGGCTGGCCATCCCCCTCTTGGGTTTTGTTCCTCGTACTTATATTTATATAATTTTTACTGGATGTGGTGATTAGGCTACAGATTTAAAGGCCCCCATACACGTGTCGGATTCGCACCGGATTCCGGCACGATCGATTCCGGGCGCGTGCCGGAATCGCATGCAGCCCACCTTGTCCGATCGATCAGGTCCGATCGTTCAGGGGCTCAGAATCGGATCCGATGGAGAACCAACATGTTGGTCTTTCTCATGCGATTCTGCCCGGATCAGGGGGAGTTGCCATTTGTGAGGTGGAATCGGAGGTGGAATCACACACGGAATCGTGCCGGAATCCGCTCGGACAAGGTGGTATGCTGCGATGGATACTCTTAATTGGCCAATTGATCACACCTGCGATTCCCGGCAGAATCGCCGGAATCGATCGGATGATGAATCGATTGGACATGGAATCCGACACGTGTATGGCTAGCTTAATACAGGTTCCCCCACTCTGATGTATTAATCTGATGTATTTATCTATTTATTTATTTTAAAAAGGTACAGAATTTTTTGAAAGATTACAATGTTTTATGTTAAAACTTACAACCTGGTCATGCTCCCTGCTTCACCCCCCTGGCTTCATTGCAAGGATTTATGACCCCTATGCAGGGCATAAATGGGAGGCAGGGTGCAGTCCCACGTGTGACTTCGGGTTACAGCTCTTGGTAATTAAAATATAATCTAAACCACACTCAGGAATATTGCTAGGATGGTTAAACCACAATAGAGAACACAACTTCAAAACATGGTCTTAAACTATCGGCTACATACTGATCTTTAATACTTTATTGTGATGACATTTCTCATGAAAACTAACTCCATTTTCCAGTTATCTTGGCACAGGCGGTGACATCTCCCGGCAGCCAGGTCACAAAAGGAACTAATATGTAACACTAGCATGGAAATCAGAGTATCTCACTGAACCTCAGGGTAGGTAGCAGGAAGGACACGGCTTATCATAGCCTGTACAACAAAGGTGCTTCTTTTGCCTCCTAACTGAAAAGTTAACCAATAAATGGGAATGGCAGTTGTGTTTGTTCTTTACAGATGTCTCCATCTCATGTTACAGTCATCGGAACTGAAGAATTATTGGCTTTATGGGAAAGGTCATTACAGGACGTGCATGCATTGTGTTTTACAGATTAGACACTGTTACTGAACAGCCTGGTGTTTATGAGGATGATTTATTAAAGGAGTAGAACTCTATTGCCCTTAGCTTGGTAAATCACATAAAAATAAATGTATTTTGCAAAGAATACCCAATCATGTGAGGTAAAAAAAAATAGGATTACCAATATACTTTTCTGTTTTGAATAAGACAGACAGACAGACAGACATGGTCGAAAATTCTAACCTTCACCAGGGGTATAGAGCAATGAGCTGCAGGATGTAAGCATTACAGATTTTGAAAGGACTTAACTTTTCTGTCTGCAATAGGAATAAACTGGCCATGACCTTGTCACCAACAATCACTCTTGCGCAGAAAGTTAGTTTGCAAATTAAATAATTTTCACAGTCGTCAGCAATTATCCTTTTATGCTTTATACACAGCACGATTAAAGAGCTTGATTCAAAAGCCAGATCGAAGTTTGCCGATAGAAAAATCGGTTTTCTCGGATGACTAACAGCAATAAAAACCTCCCACATAGAAAAAAAATGATTTTTGAACGATGTGTAACAGTTATGATCGGTAAATATTTAGTCGGAGTTTATCGTCATTTTTGTCATCCAATTTTTCATTCAATGGGATAGTTATAGTAATTATCGGGATATGATCTGTGTTCATTTAAGTCGGGATGAAAAGAAGAAGTAGAAAGAGGGAAAGGATTGGCTTAATTGTTTTTGCGTCGCGAATTAAAAATTTCCAACATGTCCGTAATGTGATGGCCGATTTCTGCTAATTTTGATCGGGGAAAGCTCAAAGTCGGACATTGTGGCAAAAACTGTCGATGTATGTCCCGATTAACGAAACACTTCGGATCGGGGCTTGGTTGATCGGGCTATTTATCGGGCGTGTAGGCACCTTAGTTTCCACTTGGTGGGAAGCCGGCGGCCGCGGTTGCCGCCGCTACGAACCGACGCCGCTAAGAACCGCATTCTCATGCGGTTTTTAGTGGCGGTCCATTCACCCTATGGCCCCGCAGTCAGGGCTGGGAGCCGAGTGGTTTAGTCGGCCGTACGCGCGTTCCGCGGACAG
>CM070035.1:26577067-26591660 GCA_036250615.1 Ptychadena robeensis
CCATGAGTCCCATGAAGAGGATTTATTTTTATTTTCCGTCCGTGTGACCAAGCAGCAAATTGAAATTAAATCGTCATTGGAAGATTTTGTGTTTCTGTACAGAACAGCGGTCACTAGAACCAATGGCAGGGCTGCCTTGTGGGAGGAAATGGCAATAGAAAAAATTTCTAACCTATTCCTTCTATCCAAATGTAAAAACAAATAAAGATTGGGGTTACATGGCACTTTCATGATACTATTCGCTTCAGTCACAAGGCCTATCTGTTCTGCCTGCAATTACCAATGACATCAATTAACTTCCATGTGCATGTTTGTGTTTTGTGGTTTTACATATTGATGAAATCTCATTTTCATATATTTACTAGTAAATCCACCCAAAGCAGATGTTTTTAAATTTTTACATTTGTTTTACATAGTATTCATCTAAACGGCCTAATTCTCAAGATTTGAGATGCATTGTGCAGGGGAAACCTGTCCCCACCTGCACCCAATATATCTAATCTGCTTAACATACTGTATAGAACTATAGCTCCCTGATTCCACATTGGTAGGAGATCTCCTTCAGAAAACGTCATTGTTGACTCAGCTGACTAAGTTATTCCAGTTTTCTCTGTTTTCCCTTGCATTTGCTTTCCCTTTACTCCCATTACTCCCTAAGGCTATGTCTCCACGGCACTATCGGATTGGCACCACCTGCTCTAAGCGCATACCTTGGCGGAGATGTTGATGGACCCGATCCACATTACCTGCCTACAGTACCGGTTCCCACGGCGTTCTGCCAATCCGCAGGCTGGAAGGTTGACGTACTGGGAACTAGTGCTGTAGGTAATGTGTATCAGTCTGTCTGCATTTCTGCCAAGGAATGCGCATAGCACAGGGATGGAACCAATAGCGCCGTGGAGACATAGCCTCATATGCTAGGAGGTGACTTCATAAGGTTGTCCAGGCATCATATAGTATAATGTAAATCGTGCTCTTAAAGCGGACCTTCCACCTTGTAGGTCACTCAGCAGTATCGCAATGGGATTTGGGGTATCTGTTCCATGTTTCCCTCGCTGCTGTAGGAACTTTAGCCTGCCCGCGAGACTTGGGTGATAAGCAGTGATGAGAGTGTCTCTCCTGTCCAGATGCGTTTGTGGGTACTAGTAAAAATGATTACTTTAACAGTGGTGTTGGATACGGCTCATTATCTGCTGATATGATTATATAACAAGCTTGTCATAATTTGCAGATATAATGGGTTCTCCATAACTTGCAGTTTATATCCGTCTGGTAAAAGTCTGACTTCTGCAATGGGCAGGCCTGTGTCTCAGCGATGGGCAGTTGTTCACAATATGTTGTAACGTTTGTATGTCTCTTCTGTCAGGACTCTGGACATCCCTGCACGGCTAATGACCCCGGTAGCTGTCTGACGTCCGTCTCTCCACAGCACTTTATTGACCTTTTTCAGTTCTGAATGGAGTTCGTTGTTGTGTTCTGTTATGTAGTTGGTGTGTAAATGATGTTGGGCATATTTTTAAAGGACTCGTGTGCTTGTAGTTTAAATGTTAATGGAGATTGTATCTCTGCTGGACCATGGTACAGGTGAGAAGACCAAATAGGTTTTATCTGAGGAGGTACCTTAATGTTTTTTTTAAATTTGTATGATTTCTTTATTGTTTATTTACACTAAATAGTAGAGATATTGAGAAATAATGTACTGTGATTATATGGTACTACAGACTTAATATTGCACACCTTTATTTTACTTGCACTTTTTATTATAACCTGACATACAGGGCACTTCTATCTATCAGGGGACTGCTGCTCCAGGTTCCTCTGGGTGGAGTATATTTAAAAGTGTGACTGTGCACTGTACTCCGAGCTGGTATTTCAGTTATGTGATGTGGGTATGGTAAATCTTCTGCCAGTGTCTTTATATTTGACGCTTTTCAGTGCTGGGTGCATCTAATTTCCCAGCCTTTCCTACCTTGTAGTTCTGCAATTCTAGAGCATCAAGTCCCTGCAAGAGGAGAAAAGAGACCCAGGACTACGGTCAGGTCACTAAACTGCACTGACTGACTAGGTCAGTCCCTAATTCTAGAATCTGTACAGATCATAAAAGGGGCTTTACGATATGGGTGGCGCTAGGTTTCCAGAACCCCTTCTATATATGAGGCTCTGGTGAGCTCTCTAGCCTTGTAGTGCAGCATATACCGAAGAGGCTAAAAGGCAATACAATAGATTGAGGATACAGTTTTTAGACTGTATTACTTTATTTTTTACCCAAATTTTCAGTGCACATTGAAGTCCTAAATGAATTCCAGTGCAACTAACCAACCCTTCATCTTGGCTAACTGCACAGTAGTGCACACTGCATTATTACTTGCAAATAAATCCACCCATTATTATTACATTCATTGTAGTCCTTGTAGTCAAATAACAAGCAGCAGTGTTCTAGGGTATAGATGTAGTGATCTGGCCCATAAGGACATTGGTGGGTTATTTAGTACACTGACATTTACCCATAACTTAAATGCTTTGTTCCATAAAATGGAAATCTTAATCACATAGCAAAATCGTATCACCAGTTATCCTAAACCCCCCAAAACACAGGTCGATATCCTTTATGCTAAAGCCCCCCTAATACACAGGTCGATATCCTTTTATTTTAAAGCTCCCAATAAACAGGTCGATACCCAATTGATGGACCCGCAATCGATCGCATAGCAGTGATCAAACAACAAATTGATTTGCACCACTTTGCACATCAATTCCTGTCCGATGGGGACCCTGGTCCTGTGTATACCTGGTTATGTGAGATATTGTCCTACCCATGATATTTAGGAAAATATCTTGGAACAAAGGCTGGGAGCTGCTGACAGGCAGAGCTGAGAGAGGGGCACAGTATGACTGTCCTGGATCTGAGCTGTGTGTCCTGCACTGCTGGCTGTGATCGGACTGTGTGGTCCCCATCCACGATCAGACATGTCCGTTCCCAGTTCGACCAAACTTTTTCAAGCGGGATCTTTGACAGATGATCGGCCGCCGCAAACGCGCAGGGCACTTTATCGTTCGTCGATCAAATGCAAAATCGATCTGTGTAAGGGGGGCTTAATTGACCTTGCTGGGATGCACACAGGAGATCATGCATCCCAGCTCCTGCAAAGGGTTTACAAGTAGGAATGGTATGTGTTTTCTATCATTTATATATATATATATATATATATCTGGGTTTGTTTCCCATTTTATATGTGTTATATTTAAAGAACACTAAAGTTGTACATTAATCTGTCCTATCGCTGCATTTCTAATGCTAGGCCATACAGTCTTTGCTTTCTAGAAGATGGTTACCTATTGCTCATGTTCTGATCTGATATTCTGCTAAAATATGGATTGACAATACATGGATGACAATACTTACGTAGAGAATTTTTCTTAAATTTTTTTTTTTATTAGTTTACATTTGTTTTCTTTTCTTTTGATTTAGATTGGATAAAACATCATTTTGATTTAATAAGAAAAAAAAATTCTAAGAAAAAAAAATGTACGTCATCGGCACATGAGTGCTGATCCCGGAAATAGCTGATCCCGGAAATAGCCGATCTCTCTGAGGCACTTGGGTCTCTGTGCCATGGGTGGATCCAGCTGCAGTTCAAAAGTGGATCCACTTTTGAACTGGATCAGATAAAGAAATGTATCTGATCCAGTTCAAAAGAAAAAAAAATATTTCAAAATCCCCCAAAACTTTTTTTCCTTTAAGTCCGGGTCCTGTCTCCGTGACGTCACTCGGCAAGCAGGAAGAAGCCGGCGAGGACGTCGCTGGAGGCGGCAGCCTGATCAGGTGAGCTCCTGCGCTGTGCCCGAAGCCAGTTCAGGCGCATCGATAATTGCAGCGTCCTTTTGCCCAAACTGGCTTCGGGCGTATCGCTAGGGAGGTTAAGCAAAATCTACATGTGCTAGAGCAATACTTTTTTTTTAAATGTTCCCCCAACCCGTCCCTACATCTCCAGGAATTATTATCATTATTTATATAGCACCAACATATTACGCAGCGCTGTACAATACATTAGAGTTGGGAAGCTACAGAAGATGACACACACACAGGTACGACACCCTGCTGGTCGAGCTTACAATCTAATACAGTGGTGGGCAACTGAGTTGATGAGCCGAGTGCAGCCCTCGGCATCCGTAACCCTGTAATGAAAAAAATGACAGCAGGCAGAGCTAGAAGACATTATTTTAAATAACAAAATATTTTAAATAACAAAACTTGTTTAAAATATGCTGCACACATTAGGGAACACTAGTATGGTAATGCACATTTTGTGTCATGTACATTGTCATAGGTTATGTGCCTCATATATATAATCAAGGCCATTAATGATATCAATGGGGCGCATAACCTTTGATTCAAAGTTGAGTTCTTATGCCCTATACATTAACGGTTAGGTTTCTGAGGCTGCAAGTGGAGGACTGAGGGGGGCCACTAAAGAAGGCCCCCGGGCCGCAGGTTGGACACCTAGGATCTAATAGGTTGGGGGACAAAGTATACAATAGGTGGGGGGATGGGACTGGCACAGTCCTGATGTTAGGAATAAGAAGACGGGTAGGCGAGACAGAAGAGCCGGGGATATTTTATATAAGGGGTATTTTTTAAAGTGCCAAAGATCGGAGCAAATCAATTATGACGAAAATATTTGACCATCTTTACAGAGCATGACTCTTGAGCTAAGTGTCCCCCACAACTTTCTTATTATATATCTTAAAGGATTAAATGTGTTTACCCACATGTCTTAATAAAAATTATTTCAGATATATTTGCACAACTGATGCATATTTTATCTCCAATAGAAAAAACTTGCATTTTGCACTTTAAAGAAATGTGTTTGTGTCTGAAAGTGACACGTTAAAATTAAAAATGATATTTTAAAATGTAAGGATTGGGGGTTCTTCAGCTAATTCTCCCCAGGTTGTGTTGGGTATTGAACATGGAATATACACACCAGTTCTCCCATTACAAAGAAATGACAAATTATGTTTTTTGGGGGTGTTTGTTAAGGTAAATCATAAGATCTACAATACGGCGCTCTACACCTAGTGAGGGGACAGGTGTATAAAAGGCATATGGGACATTTCATATATATGTTGGGTATCTGTATAGTGCCAGGTTCAAGAAAGCTATTGCGGGGTTAATTCTACCACATTTTAC
Source organism: Ptychadena robeensis (assembly GCA_036250615.1). Lineage (NCBI taxonomy): Eukaryota > Metazoa > Chordata > Amphibia > Anura > Ptychadenidae > Ptychadena > Ptychadena robeensis. Next base: position 26,582,259 of record CM070035.1, read on the forward strand.
CAAAATGAGATTGTAAATGTGTATTGCAGAATATATAGACAATGTTCCTGGCATATGGATTTATAATCCCTGACATCACCCAGTGATGGGAGACATAGAATCTAGTGAAAGGGATCAAAAAATTAAACCAATGTCCAATACGGATTGTTTTCTATTCTATTACTAGAATTTTATTCTATCTTTTTTTCAGAAAAAGCTGTTTTACAAAACATGCTACCTTCCCTATCTTATTGTTTTTGGAAGAAATTGTAATATGTCATGTAGCAAAGTCTTATGCGGTATGGTGATCATAGAGAAAATGTAAAATGTTTAATATGTATTTAAGAATGTAAAACGCGTGCATTCCGTCTGATGATTTTTGTCTATTGAAGGAAATTTTAATAAAAGGTTTTGGTAAATTTTATATGTGTGGAAGTGTATTTCCTGTAGGATTATGTACAACAGGTACTGGCTTGTATACCCGGGCACAACCTGTAACATTCCATGAAACGGCATCAGAGGTTCAAAGTAGAACATACTAGGTTTGTATGTATTGTGGGGATTCAGCTTGTGGCAAAGCCACGAAGCAAGGACATTCTTATGGGTTCCTGTCCTTATTTGTTTTTCCTGGACCTCTTCATGACCGTCCACCATGAAACATGGCTGTCATGAGGAGGTACCAGGAAAGGAAAATTACGGTAAGTATAGTATAGTAGAACAATTTCCGTAGTGTAATCACAACAGAAAATCACCCTTACAGGGGTTAAAGAGCAAAACAACTTCTTTGGAAATACCAAGCTTCCTGGCTCGCAATGTCCATCACAAGCTCTTCCCTTTAGCTGAGGAAAAAGCTAACACATTGGGCTACTAGTAGTCCCCAGCCTGGGCCACACTCCAAATTCATCAGGGAGCCCTGACCAAGTGGCTTCAGCCCCTTTTGTTGAGACACACCCAGCCACCTCCCTGATGTCCAGCAGGTGTAAATTCCTGGATGGAAAGGGAAGGCCCTCCAGTTCCTTCCCTCCCATCCCAGAATCCAGGATCCCAAAGCAAAAACTAGACAAAACTTCCTAACAACCTATTGTTGCTGTCTCTAAGAATTACTAAACTTTATGAAATTCTTCAGCACACTCTACAAGTGGGTCGGTACTTCTAGACCAACGGTCTGTAACCTTTTTCAGCTGAAGAGATGCTAAAGGGGATGGGATGTGGTAGAGCAAGGAGCCAAACAGGAGATATTGGCTGCTCTCCTCCCATACAGCACCCCACCAAACTCCGAACACTCATCTAACAAGCTGGAAGGATTCAATGGGATATCCTGTGTGGCTCCTTGCTCTAGTCTGTCCCTCATCCTCTTCCCCTCCATGCCCAGTCATTGAATTCTTGCTGTTTGGATTGTTATCCCTACAGCCCACATGCTGGAAGGGAGGAGAGCAGTGGAGATTGCAGCTGCTTCATTAGCCATGATCTAAGCTGCTCTCTCTTCCTTCCAGCATGTGTGTGTTGGTGGCAGGGAGAGAGGAGGCATGCTAACTGAGCCAGAGCAAACTGACTGAAGAGCCACAGGTTACCAACCCTTGATCTAGGTGTTAGACCCACAGCACCTTGTTAATGGATATAAGCTGCCATTAAAGTCTACTAAAATACTAACCCTTTCATTGGCATGTCAGCCTTAAAGGTGTCCCGCTCACTGATCTAGTAAGACTGATATAACTATATATTATAATGCTCTCTAATAACATCAAAAGACATGCATATGGGAAAATATTTTACCAGTTTAAGAGTTTTTTGGGATTTTAATCATTAAGGAAATGAATTTGATGTAAAGACCTTTGTTGCATCTAAAAATGTAAGATACATCTATACCATGCAAAGAAGAGACAACGTATAAACATGATCAAGGAACACCACCACTTTCATTTAAGGTGGACTTTTGTCTTGTGGCTGGATGAACCAAAATGTGAAAATTCTTTTGGACACCACATCCTCTGGGCTGAGAGTAAAGGTGCCCATACACGCATAGATACGCGCTAGAGCGATGGCCATTTTGAGCATCATGCGCATTTACGGCCAACTATCCAGCACTTATCTAATAAGACCACCCCTGTTTTTGAGCGGGATGAATCCCACTCAAAAATGGGGGTATCAGACATGACTGTAAATCATGGTCGATGTCCATTGCTTTGGAAGGGGACCACGGGTCCCTATGCAAAGCATCGGCTGAGCTTGATGACGCAGTAGTGCTGCTCCCCAAGCTCCGATATCGTGCTCAGCGAGATGACGTTATCGCGTGGAACTCGAAGGCAGCCTTAAGAGGGGCCCTCCACATTCTTAGATCAAAAGTCATCAGTGATGGTATGTGGGGACATTACTGCGTACAGTTTGGAAAGTCTGCACATTTAGAATTTAGGCAATGGTAATATAGGCATTCATTCTGAAGGACAGATCTAGGTTAGGACATGGACATTTCAGAGAAGGCCTTGCATTTGTAAGCAATGACACATTTCTTTCTAGTGTAATATACAGCAAGATAAAAAGTAAAAGAGAGTGGATGCTGAACTTGCCACCCTGCCATACATTCACTGCAGGCACATGTGTAACACTGCAGGTGACCAGTAGATGGCAGTGTTGTCCTATACACAGTAATAGCATGACATTCAACCTGCTCAATGATTGCAGATCCGGAAATATATATTGTACCAATACTATAGCCCATGGGCAGGGGGGTCAAACACAGAGTGAGGCGAAATTAAAAACTTGCACCAAGTCATGGGCCAACCTTGATATTTAATGTCTAAAAATGTATGTTCCTTCTCATCAGATACAACAATGAACCTTTTTTATGTGCTTCCCATGCACCTTTTAGATTTCTGTCAGATTTCCTTTAGATCTCTTTTTGCTTTACCAAAACCATGTAATATGAGGGACTTTCTAAACCATCAAGTCTACCTGTGTTCAATCACAGAGGACCCGACACTACATAGTTGTTGGTAGATCTAAAAGGATATCTGACAGAGATCTAAAGGTGTATGGGAGGCTTTAAGCCCCCCACACACGGTTTGATTACAGATTGACCCCTGTGCAAAGAATTGTTCAGAAATCGATCATGAAAACCCTTGTTCAAACACCGCTTGCAGAAATTTCTGCAATCGACAATCGATCAAACAGGAAACATGGACAGGGTCCCCTGATACGTTTCATTTGGCAATTCATCGCGCTGCATCCGATCGCAGGGCATCAACCCGTGTATGGGGGGCTTAACTAAAGTTTTGATTAAACGATCTGGAACAAGTAAAGTATAATACTATAACACATGTGACTTCAAATGTCAAATAAGGACACATCTGCGCCATAAATTCCAAATAAAATGTATAAATCAATCTTATGAATAAATTTAATTAAACCTATGACATTATCTAGTGTCTATATCTGCTTCTTATAGCAAAACTATCATGGTGATCAATTATTTTGTTATCATTAGCTAACAATTATTAAACAAATCTATCAGACATGTTCCCCAGTCTTGCTTCCCTTGGCCCTCTGCTGTGGAAAACATCTCTTTTAGACTAGGAGGTTTCCAGGAAGATATGTCTAGTCCCTTCCATTACCCACTGGGTCCCCCGATAAAGAAAATGAATGAAAAGAAATGTCATTACCATGGTAATGAAGAGAGAAGTAGTGATGGAGAAACATTAGCTGCTTCTGTTCACGAACAGGCGAATCAAACTTCTGCAAATACCCGCCTTTCACATGTTCGCAGCGAACCTCCATTGACTTAAATGGAGGACGAACTTCTCAAACCTTCAGGTCATATTTGTGGCCAAAATACCAATAAAGGGTGCGACCACCTGGACAGTGTCATGACAAATGGGGAGCAATGGCTAAACTTCTCCCCCAAAATATGGATTTTTTAAAAATGCTGTTTCTTCAGGTCTAATGGCCGGACTTCATCTAGATTACAGATCACAAGTTACCTGATAGTATCTTCTGCAGAGCATCACATGTAGTCAGATCTCCCTGCAATGCATAATACAGCATACCCCACCCCCAGAGAAGGACTTTTGAACTGCTTGTTGCAGAATACCTTAGATACAGATCACTGGATGGAGTATAATAGCAAAGTAGCTAAGCCATCCCTAATGGTAGCCATGCACAGGTCGATTTTCCACTCGATTTTTGACCGATCGATCCCTTGGCGCATTCACGAGTTCGATTGGCAATCAATCAGGTTTTGATCACCCTGCCCAATCGACCCCAAAAATCTGAATCGACTAAAAATCGGATCGGACAATGAACCAACATGTTGGTTTTTTGGTCGATCCTTTGGTAATCGGAGTAGATTGATGGACCCATAGCCCAATGCAGCAGCCTATCCGATCGATGAATTTTGTGAAATCGGCCATTTTGGAGATTGACTCATGTCCAAATAAACTACAAATTGGATTCACAAGGTGGTGTTGCATCGATTCCAGATCCGAGCAATTGCCGATTCCTGATCGCCTGGAAAGATTGGTTCGGCAATCGATCGGCATTTGATCGCTGACAAATCGACCTATGTATGGCTACCTTTAATCAACAACAGCTCTCCCTATCTATATAGTACTGGAGACACAGGATAGGGATAGGGCATGCAAAGCAATGGACATCGACCGTGGTTTACAGTCATGTCCAATATCCCTGTTTTCAAGCGGGATTGATTGGTCCGGTTTGAAAACAGGGATGGCCGCATGATATGGGCAAGATAGATGGCCGTGTTTGTCTATGCTGCCTGGCAATGCAATTAGATAAAATAAGCAAGATGTTGCAGAAACGGCAACCAGAATTTTGAGACTGTATTAAGCTGGCCATACACCTTTAGATCTCTCTGTCAGATATCCTTTAGATCTACCAACAACAGGTAGACTTGATGGTTTAGAAAGTCCTTCATATTACATGTTTTTGGTTAAACAAAAGGAGATCTAAAGGAAATCTGACAGAGAAATCTAAAGGTGTATGGGGACCCTTAAGCAAAAGCAGGAAGATGCTTGCATTGCAGAACTACAGGTACAACTTCCTCTCCAGAAAGGAAAGCAATGCAAGCAGTATGACAGTAACCAATGAACAGTGCTTTCGATGATTTTACAATGCAGATTTAATACTTTGAGTATTAGTTGAGTAAGTTAGCAAAAGTTTACTTTTTATGTAGAGGTCCACCTTCATTTATGTCATAGAAGGAACAGATACAAACCTCAATCCTCCTACAAATTGCCCTCACAAACAGACCCTCACAAATTAGACAACATTTAGTAGGTAAACACAGGTAGGTACATCTCATATGTGGCATTTAGGAAAGTGTAGTGTCGTGCGAGTTCTGTATATAAAACTACTCACAACACCAGGTTCTTTGGGGTGAATGTCCTCTGCTCGCCCACCAGGTTCCGCTTACAGCCCAATAACTCCAAGGTCCATGCCAGCAGGTGGGGGCTATTTACAGTTTTATTGAGGAATATGTACATGCTTGCACCATCACCCAGAGGCAGGGATGGGGTTCAGACATTGGGATGTACGTTCCAAACTGCGTTGTTCACGAGCTGCTGGACCAATAGCTGGGTGTTGGGGACCTTCTCCAGGGAGCTGGAGGCCTGTAATTCTCTCTGGAGTCACAGGAAGAAGCCAGGTACAAGCCAGGGAGAAGCAAGTAAAAGCCCAGAAGCTTTCAAAGGACTTTTATTTATGTCCTTGGAATGGGGCTGGCCTAAGGCCTGTTACTGGGCAGGACTATATTTGTAACATTTTGGAGGGAAGGATTCAAGTACACACCCAGACATGAGTCATGGCCCCAGCTTTTCATAAACAACAGGTGTAACCCTTTCAGGGAAAACACACAACATACAGCATATACAGCATTATACATTGTGCATATATTACAGTTAAGTGTTTCTCGGGTCACTACAAAAGTATTGCTGGTCTCCTCTCTCCTTGAGATGCTGAAGGAGGAATCACTGTCATAGTCGGGGTTAAAATAATCAACTTTCCAGAACTCTCCTCGCAGCCTTTTCCACGAAGAGGAGTGATGCACTTTAAATCACCCATCGAGAATCCCTCAGAGGGGGAAACTGACTTATATTCTTGTAAATCCCATTATCTCCAAACATCTCATGCAAAGCACAATCTGATTATGAGGAGAATATAGTGGTCCGCATAGTGGAAAATCCCAGCTGACATTTGCGCACATCACGTTGTGATTTTTGGCTCAGCGGTGGTTATTAGTGAGTTTTGTGCACATACACTGCCAAGGCCAGACAGATAAATCCTTCAGCCGGTTTCATTTTCCTGACAAATAATGTCAATAAACAGCACAAATGCGGCATAAAAATATATTTATCACTGACGGCTTCTACCATGACGGTCCGAGCACTCCATACGGCCTCTAGAAATATGGAGTTTAATTTCAGATAAAAGTCTGACTTTCCTGTTCTGACTATTTTCTTGTATGTAGTAAAGCTCTTGATCCTACATGATCCTCCACATAACTGCTTCTATCTTCTGTGTTTTATGACTTGGATTTCTCCTGCTCGCTGAATAACATTTGTTTTTCAGAATGGACATGGAATGTCTTCCAACAAAATGCCGTATTTTTTGCTCTATAAAGGTGCCCATACACGGGCAGATTCTCCCTCGATAGATGAGGGGCTGACATCATCACCCTGCAGCCGGCCCCTCAGAGGAACGACGGGCACCCTTTGTGTGCCGTCCCCATGCAAAGTAATGGGACCAGCCGGGAATATACCAACATGTCAGATCACCGTGCGATCCAACATGCAGGAAGATCCTGGTCGATCTGACCAGGTAGGCGCACCTGATTTGCGGACAAACAACATGGCAGTCGATCGGCTGAAAAATCGGGCGGGAATCAGCCGGTTTATGCCTACCTTAACCTCCCTAGCGTTACGCCCAAAGCCAGGACGGGCACAGTTTGATCATGAATCAAAATCGATTTTCCCCCTTCGATTTTCCCTCACATACCGCAGGTGTCAATTAGACAATTAGTGTGTAGAGGGCCGGCGGGAGAGCCGGCAATCATGGCAGAGTACAGTGTACTCCACCGCGATTGCCTGGGAAACGGCTTTTCCTGCCATAAAACCCCAGAAATCAGAGGGTAAATGTCAGTGTGTCTTATAGAGAGAATGCCTTTTATTTTTGAAAGCCTTACATCATCTATGAACACCTGGTACAAAAAATGCACTGGATGTTCGATAAACTCCCCTGGATAGTAGGCTTTTGACAGGAGAAGGGCCAAAGCATGTTCCAGCAGTGTGTAAAGCTGGAGCACATTATTGTGCTAAGTCTGTGGTCCTCCTGACTTCACACTTTTACTGCTCAAGCCAAGAAGAGGGGATGAGACAACCAGCTGGAAATATCAGTCCTGGTGCTAGCCAATGGAGTCATGTAGTTGTATAGCTAACATTTAGGTATTTTCCTCCCTTTACAACACTCAAGATCCATCTTTGGTCTTGTTTCTACTTGTGTGGAAGCCGGCGGCACGATTGCCGCAGCTAAGAACCGCCGCCGCCGCCATCTCATGCGGTTTTTAGCAGCGGCCATTCACCTCTATGGCCGCGGTCAGTGCTGGGCGGCCGCGGAATCGCGCGGACCGCCGCCTAAAAACTCGGTCGACCAAGTTTTTAGGCGGTGGCCGCCCCCTGACCGCGGCCGCGGACTAGCCCATTCAACTACATGGGCGCAGTTTCGTCCACCCTGTAGTGAACCGCGGGCTTCCGCTTAAGTGGAAACAAGCCCTTAGTGTATGCTTTGGATTTTATCAACTCTCCATGAGCCTCTTTTTTTTGCAGTGGGTCACCCCTACCCCTCTATAAGCCCCTGATTTGCTGTCTCCAAGCTCAACAGCCAGCTTTGGGTCAAATGTAACTCTCATAGTTCAACAGCCTTTGAACCCCCAGATCTCATACCTCAGTAGTGCAACCTTGAAATTTCCTGGGTTGGTAACTAACCCCTGAGACCAGCAGTCCAAATGTCATCCTTTCATAGTCATACACTCCTTTTCTTGTCAGGTTTTACCCTTTGGGTTTGTGCCCACTGCTTATTTTTTATCCGCGCGTCAGCAGCTAGTAAAAAGACGCGAGAGGACACTTCCTTTTCTAATGAATGGAACCACTCTGTAATATGGAGCTGTGGAATGTGGCATCTTCATTGCAGCACCACGCGGTGCCACTGAATGCATGTCCATTGAACCCCCCAATCTCCAACAACCTTAAAAGTCCAATCTTTTTGTTGGTAATTTACATTCCCAATTTCACACCCCTAACTTTCATGGTTATTGATGTTTCCCTGCGGTTATCCAAATGACATAAAATGTATACTTTTAACAATAAAAACTGATACAGTTTGGGCAATCTAAATTTTTATTTTTATACATGTTACAGTGAAATTGAATGTGTTTAAACTATAATACCAGTTTCATCCACAGCCAGTGAGCACATTGGCTTCCTCGAGAAGGGAGGGGGGCTGAGGAGGAATCTATCCTCTGGGTGACAGACTCAGGTAGCGTTGCTACACGAAGGTGATCAGTAACAACAATATTGGTCCACATAGCTAGCTTTTCATTCCATTTGCATACTGGCGGACCATTTATGTGCACCCCTGTACATGTTTTAGGGTTAACTATTATAACTTTTTGTTAACGATAGATAGATAGATAGATAGATAGATAGATAGATAGATAGATAGATAGATATTTCTTTGCTGGGCAGGTTGGCAGATGCGAAACTAAATGGTGCATGCAGATGAATTAGGTTATCATAAAGAATCATGCCCTGTAAGTCCCCACTTTTAAGGGATAGTAGAAAGGAGACCCACAAAGAGAATAAATTGCCTCAAAGTTTCAATAACCCTTTCTCAAAATGTCCACCCAAGTTGCCTAAAAAATATATTTTTTATTACAATTTCTACTGAAGTGTTATCAGCACATGTTGTTCTATGTACAGTATATGATGGAAAGCAACTGTTGGGCAGCATCCAGGACCATGAGTGTCTCTCTTGCGGAGGAACCATAGTGATGAGTGGATTATCTATGCACACAATGCCACCTCTAGTCATACACCTGCCAATGGGTGATGTTAATAACAAGTCTTAGCACAGCAGCCAACCATAGTTCTCTAAGCTATGGCTCCACATCTTCCAAAAGCAATGAATAGAGCAGTGATTGTCAGTTTTGCCAACGGCGATAAGTACATACTTGTATCCACAAATAGGTGTGTGAGAAAGACCTGTTACTAGAGTGAGGCTTCTACCTGAGCCAGGGACACACTGTCCAAACATATTCATTAGAACAATTCTTCTTCATGGAACAATGCAGAAACAAGGATAAAGGGTGCCCAGAGCCGTACGGAGGGAGGTGGGAGGGCACCATGACGGAGGATCATG
>CM070035.1:26615086-26635478 GCA_036250615.1 Ptychadena robeensis
CCGGGAGCGGTTTGACATGCTCCATATGGATGTTTTATGACGCCATGGGCGAGATGCCTGGACGTGATTGGGCAAGCAGGAACACAACTCCATCACATCTTGAGATAGGAGAAGGGAGCACACCCCTCGGGGCGGAGCTACTCCCACATCCAAATCACAGCAAAGAGCCGGGTAGCCTGTGCGTGATGACGCCGGACAAACGTGCCCAACTGTCCCTATCATAAATGGTGGGACTTGGGCACGCCGGCTATCAGACGGGGGGACTCGGCGGCACATACAACACGGCCACATCAACCAGTCCGTGGATGTCTCAAGGGAGATATGCTGCACAAAATACCAAGGTAAATTGCTTAACCACAGTACAAGCAATAGATGCTTAATACGCAGCATGACATTTATTGGATTCACCACACGCAGACAGTGTATACGGAAGCGGTGGAGAGGGAGAGAACGAACCGGAATAACCATTGTTAATGTGGCGGGTAAGCCTGTGTGCTTGACCTAGATCTCTCACACGCTGTTTTTTTTGACGGTTTTGCCGTAGGTTACCTTAGTAGTTTGTTTTCTTGCTGTCGTGGATGGGGATATAGGTCTTTGGATTTACAACACGAACTTTTCGCGTGCCACAATCTATCTCCTATGGTGGCGTTCGGTAACTTTCACCTTTTTGTTAACACAATACCACAGCCCTTCTTCAATTCCTATTCCACACCCCCAGCCTTATCACTACACCATTTTCCTGGGACAACCCATTCATCTCCTGTCATCTTCCTAAAACATACACAAGAACTATATCATGCTACCACAGCACTCCCTTACACCCAACATTGGACCCGGTTTTTTTACCAACCCGTCTCTTTCCCTTCCCCACCACCACCCAAGCCAACCATCCCCTCCACCAACATACACTCATACACTCCCCACACACTTCACACACACACCTACACAATCACCAACTCCCCTAACCTCACGGTTGTCAACACACACTTAGCTCTTCACATTTTTCTATACACACACAAACGTACATACTCCAGCAACAATTCACTAACAAAGTAGCAAAATCAACACATGTAAATTCACAACTAACACATTACACTAATCCCCCTTAACGCACATGGCACCACACATACACACTATAGGATACAACCCCAGTCCTCCACACAAAACCCAGTACACCTCAGGGCCACCGCACCACTTATTCAATATCGGTGTATTTTATTCATTGTGTTTTAATCATTCATCTGGGAGCCCTCTGGTCCTTAATCACAGGGTTACCATACCCGCCAGATAGTCACACTGACACGTCTGATCAATATACCCCTTAACCCCAAAAAAACAAAATAAACCCCCCCCCCCCCCAAAATTACTTGTAATACTAGTATTGTATCTCACCATGTTCTAATGATACTGGTCTAAATACGTACCCTGTGCAATATCTAGGCAACCAACTCAGCCATAGAGTCTCGGATTCGAAAACGCCCCTGTGCCCCAACACAAAAAAAACCCCTCCCCTCTCTTAAAACCTGGTTTCAAAATGGGATAACCTCACACATATACGAGGTGAGGAATCGCTCACCCCATGGGAACCAAAATGGCTCCCTTAATACATTTAGTCGTACTCTTATGATACTAATTCTTTAAACTAAGTACTCTCTCTTTCCTCATCCCTCAGATACTATTTACCAATTGCGGTATACTCCTGACGAAGCGCGCAAATCGTGGAAACGCGTTGAGGAGCAATTGTACGGAATGGATCACGTGTGTGAACAGTGTATTACGAACCCAGGACCTAATTAAAATGGACTTTTACTTTTATTACTTTGGTACTTGTAAAAACATATATATACTTTTTTGTATGCTTAAAAATCCCACTTGACCTACAAAACATGACCATGTGCAAGTAGGAACCATTGAGTTCCATCTTCTCCCTTCTTTCCATATATTGTTGGGATGATGGCCATCTCTTAGGGATATGGTGAGGAAAAAACCCCCCTTCTCTTAAAAATTGTAAACATAGCCAAGGGACACATTCTTCACACTGAAGCTCGACATTTTCTTCGGCGTCCAGTCGTTTTTGGCCGCCTGCCAGTCTGACCCACCCGCAATGTCATACAGATGGTCGCATTTTTTTTTTTGCTGGAGATGTAGAGAAGGTTGGTGGAAACAATTTTCATTGTGTAAATACGACACACATGCTAGGAAAGCAATCCGTATATGTCCCACAAAACCCATCTTTAATCCTTCAGCAATTTTGGGATGATACGTGTTCAGTGGCTTTGTGAAATTAACTCACAAGCCGACAAAAATGTGACATCTCTAAGTTATCCAAATGTCCCTAAGGCAATGTAATGTTTTTTTTTACATACTCGCTGTGATAGGAAGTTGGCACAGGGGAAAGCATGTCTCACCATGCATGTAGACATGGCAACTGCATGTAAGGCAGCCTAACAAGAGAGTGTTTCCAAAGTCCTAGGGCGCTGATGGTTCAACCTATGGCACGCAGAGCTCTCTCATTTGACAATGTAGGCGACTAAGAACTGCAGATACAGTCCTCCATTGGTGGCGGGATGGAGGTGATTTTGGTTTCAGCTCCGGTCAACAATAGTTTTCTGCGAAGTCGGGACTTCCACTGTCTGTAAATGTAAACAAACAGCCAACAGCACCATATTGTGGCCATACTATTATTACCACCGGAAATTCTAGGTATAGCCTACTTTGGTTTATTGTCTTTTGCACTGTTAAAGGTTACACCAAATTTTAACAAAGGTATTTGATTGATGCGACACTTGTGTTCCTAATTGGGTCTGTGATGAACGTCACTTACGACTTGTTAACTCGACTGCCGCACAGCATCAACAAAAAGTACAGCCATGGCTTTTGCAAACTGGACCGTTATGAATATTAGAGCAATGATGATGCCATGCTTCCTCTCAAGGCCGTGGGGTTTCTGAGCCTCTTTGCCTCCTCCTCATACCTGTTTGGGGACAATTTTCAAATTTTTTAACAATTGTAGCGCCACTTCACACTGACCGTGCGGCTGCGTTGCCATTTCTGGCCAGATCGGACGTGCTGCATTGAGGTAGATTGGGACACGCTAAATCTGTATATTTGTGGATCCTGCCATGACATGATTCCTGTGCTGTGTGTTACTTTAACTGTCTCTGCATTCCTCTGGAGCAGGTGCAGGGATGAGTGATGGACTCCTCCAGTTTACATCCTCCTTTTCTAGCGTTAGATTGTAGCCTTTTGAATTCCTGCACTGGAGACAACTCTACAAACCCTCCTCCAGGCAGAGGGCTTAAATACACCTTACTTAGGCTCCCTAGTCACCCCTCCGCAGTTGGGTTAGCTCCTCCAAGCAAACCCTGTATCCAGCACGCGTTGTCCTCACCATCTGAAGCATTGGGCTGGATCCCATCTTTTTCCTGGGTTCTCACTGACGGCCGGTCCCCTCTGACTAGTGCCCCGGGATCGAAGGACCCACATCCGGGCGCACTGAAAAGGTTGTGCCTCTGGACCAGGCCTGCCCTTCCCTCAGTTTGCGACCGACGACGGTTGGACATTCTACTACTTGGTAGGTGCTGAGTTAAGTCGCTCGAGTTAGACAGGCGCAGGATTCCTACCTTACCACCCACCTCCACTGCGACCCGCTCCCCTACTTCCACCTGACACTGGGCGTGATCCGACCCCCTCCCCTCCCCACCCCTGGGAATTGAAAGCCATCCAGTCACCCTGCCAGCTGATCGAAGGTTTTTTGTAATCAGTAGATCCTCAAGAATGTTTCCCTTCCCAGGCTTGGTTTGGTGAGAACTTGTTATATACTCTTCCCCACGTAACAAGACTGTATATACCCCCTATCAGCTGTACTGACTTGTCTGTGGGTGGTGCGGAGGACCACGCTGGGCATAGGTGCCTTTAACCACATTCACTTCCTCTGATTACACGTACATATCTGTTGTGCAATATTTCAGCCTCTCGTGTCATATTGTGTAACTTAATTCAATTACATGCACATCCTGTGCAGATTTGGGCATTGTTCCCTGTGATTGCCCGAAGCCTTGATTTGTAGGCCGTGTACTTCTGATTAATAGACTGTGTCATTCTGTTAACAGTTGCCTCATGCCTGATTCTCTCATGCAATCATCACATAGCTGAGTGCCCCTGTTATCTGAGAGGAACAAGAAAGACATACACGGAGCGCTCACCCTGCCAACTTAATAAATTATTGATGACCCCGGTGACAAAGGACTACAGGAGGCTGACATTTGCAGTTCCCACTGTCATTACTCTGTGATCTCACAGATAATTCTGCAATATATGATGACCTTTTCCCTGACAGGACGCATCGTCACCGCAGGACTCTTTGATTTTAGCCGAAAATACAAGGTGTGGATAGACCTGGACCAATGATGTCATCCGCGTTTATTGAAGAGGTAGAGTCACGAGGTTTCATTTTACTGACTCCAGGACACAAAAAGCCAATAAAAAGATGTGTACGTGGACTTTGATTCCCATTTCCTGTAATCTAGGTTCAGATTTATTTCCAGCGGCTGCAGAGACCCGTATAATTCATATCCATTGTTACTTATATGGGAAGATTGCTGGACTGGAGTACAACGCCTGCCAATATACTGGGTGCCGGCCAAGATTTGTCAGTGTTACCAATTTCTGCTAAGGCTGGTGAAGTACAATATTTTATGAACTGTCATCAGTCCTAATATAATTCCACGTTGGTGCCAAGTGCGGGCTATGTATAGACCACAAAGAATGTACATTATCTCACAAAAGTGAGGACACCCCTGCCATTGTGTTAAATTGTTTATAAGAAATTTAAATATCTAAACAATTATCCTCTAATTATGTGACCTAATAAAAAAAAAAGTACATAAAAAATAAGAGGAAGCCTAATCGTGGGTACAAATAAAGTTATTTTAAACAAAAGTATAAAAGGCATTCAGGCATCCTGGTCTATTAGGGGAACTCTCTGTAAAGGTACATATACACGCATAGATATGGGCTGGATCGATGGCCGCTTTGAGCGACATGTGTGCGCTCATTCCCTGTTTTCGAGGGGGATCAATCCCGCTCAAAAAACAGGTCCCCATGCAAAGCATTGGCTGAGCTGGGTGATGCAGCAGTGCTACACCTCCAGCTCCTTCGATCTTGAGAAGTCTCCAGCCCAGCGCTGGTTGAAGAAGTTGATCCTACATTGACTGTGGTGAACCTAATGCGATTGTGTAACAATCATAACATTGAAGTTCTATATGAATAATGCATCATATGACTCCCCATGAAACCCTCTGGTGCAGAACTTCTGACCGCATACAGTTATCATGGGACCACATCATTTGACCAAACTATTTAGAACCCAAGGGATGTGACCTGACAATATATTGTTGCCATAGAAGGTTACAGACACTCTTTCAGAATTTGGTCAATGGAAATAATCTTTCCAGCAATGGAAATATGAACACATTTCATACTCAAACAGCTTGCTCAGTTCTATGGAGAGGACAAGTGGGATGTCTGCAGCTGGGTCTTCTCTTCTGCTTGTTAGTGGTCGGGTATTTTTAGGGGGTTAACAGGTCCCGGTGCCCCTCTTCGCATGGTGGGTGAAATGGTCCCGTTAACATGTTTGTCTCTTTCAAATTTACAAACCCATTGTGGCCCTCAAGTCAAAAGGTTTGCCCACCCCTGATCCTAACCCAACACCAAAAATATATTACATGGCAGCTCACCAATACTGGCATTAGTTAGTTGTCTATTTAAATCCTTTTTTACATTTAATTTCACCATTTGATCTAGACAATTGCACAAATTCTTAGATACAGAAACATGCAATGACATAGCCCCTTTCATGTGTGACTGGCAGACTCCATGGACCATGCGGTCTTCTTCTGTCTCTGCTGTCACTCTTTTATGTTTCTATGAAGCGTCTATTAAAGAAAATTTGAATGGCAGGATGTGTTTGTAAATGCACAGAAGTAGCTATTAATATTTATAGGATATGCCACTGAAGATTGTTGATCCACGAGTATCCCATTGGCTTAGGGGATCAGGAAGGCATGTCATCCAAAATGCTTCATAAGGATGCTTTTACTTACCCAACATCATCTGGGTTCTCTGTGGATTCCGAATTAAATTCCTTTATATTTGTTTTTGGGTTAAAATTGATGGATATGTGTCTCTTCCAACCTATCTGACTATGAATAAGGAAATGTTTCTTATTAGCAAATCGTTACTGTGACAGGGAGCTGTGATTGAATGCTTATGGGACACATAGACTCTGATTATCGGAAGGAGCAGAGCAGGTTAGAAAATTAATTTTCAATCTTGGTTTTTCCTCTGAAACATATTACATTTTTTCCACAATATTTCACTAAACTAAGCATGAATGTACTTTGGTAAGCGCACATGCTTAATTCTTTTAATAAATCAGCATTGTTATAGGAATGTTTTCCAGTCCAGCTAATGGCATCCAGATGATCAATTGGACAGGTTTATGGTGGTCATAAACATAGTCAGTGATCAATCTATGTACCGATAATTGGAAATAATTGATTCATCATTATTTATTATATTAAATGACACAACATATGCAGCATTGTTCCACACTGTGCAGTCAATGGAAACTATTGAGTGGAAGTACAATCGATAAGTCATAAGTGTAAAGGGTCGATTATGTAATTACTTTGTATTATGATCATTATACCAGCATACGCACAGAATTCTGCCATGGCAATGATGCGGCAGAGTCCAAATGGATCAACAACTCCATAAATGCATTGATCAACCAGTCTCTGGTGTGCAGGTTTGTTGCTTGAGTTTAGTTGCATTGAATGATCATATTGATCCCTGTGTGTCGGAAAAGCACTGTTGATTCTCCTTGCTCAGCCGGTATACCTCATCTCCCCCCTCCGTCTTCATGGTCTACTCTGCATAAAATGTAACCTACAAGCTCATCTGTGCCAAGCATGAATGTTTGTGATCTGCTCGGCCTGTGATGTGGTCATGCCTTCCAACTGTTCTTCTACTTTGAAGGGCAGCCTTAGTTTTATCTTTAAATACTCAAATACCTCTTTTATCTATAAAGACTATAAATGAAAGATTAGCCCCTCAGCACTGTGATTATTTTACCTTTTAACATTTCTATGTATCTATATATAAAGTGAAATAATTAAAGTGTTTATGTGAACCTAAAAATAATATATATAATACATATGTCTCTTTAGATGATTTGGTTTTTATGAGGTCAGGTTTTCCCTCCTTTATTCTCATATGGTTATCTTGAAACATTTTTAGTTTTAATGCATTTTAATGTTAGAATCAAAGTCACAGCTGGGGCCAAAATGTGTTCCCATTTGCAAAGTTGTAAACAAAATCTTGGGATGTCAGAGAAGTATTTGTATCAAACGGGCCACACAATAGCTAAAAAAAAAGAAGCATGACAAAAATAAAAGGTAAAGAAAACAATCAGATCATTTAAATAACCTCCATAGCGTGCTTTTTTTAAAAGGATACTATGGACAATTGGAGCCTCCCCATTTCACAGCCCTGACATCATCAATGGCGTTGGGGCTGTGATGAGGAAATCCAACAATGCCCCCTTAACATGGAGGTCAACGTTTCTGCAAACCCTGACCCCCCCTGCTTCTCTGAGGCATGGTCTTTAGGCTTGCTGGGCATAGGTTAGTATCCTTGATTGTATCGCAGGGTGAGTTTGTGGGGTAAGCAATCTTACCCTAAGCTACACTGGAGGTAAACACCCAGGAGGTCAATAAGTACAGCATTTCATTGACCTTCTAGGCAAAGGATGCCCACACTTTTTTGGCTTGGGAGCAACTTTGAATGTGCCAAGAGTCACTCTATCAACAAAAGTCAGATCTACCAACAATAAAAATGACAAACATATATTTATATACATGCTAGTATAATTTATATATATAGTAATATAGTTATATTTTGTAAATTTTTTGCCCAGCTTGGCCATGTGTTATTAGAGATGGTTGAATTTTTTGACTAGCTGACTTTGTGGGCTGATTGCAAAGTCTCTGAAAATTCTATCATCACCAACATTGCGTTGAGATGTAGAGAAGGGTTGGGGGAACATTGGAAAAAAAAGTTTTCCTCTAGCACATGTCATTTTTGCATAAATTAAGTTCAAAATCAAAGTCAAAATTCCGATTTTCGAAAGTTTGACTTGCAAGTAACTAACTCTGGGGAAGGAATTAAGTTGGCAAGTCAAGGGTCCACAGTATTACCTATCTTAGAGATTCAAGGATGTCATACGTATAGGAACAAGCACACGATGTCCACAACCTAGTGAAACAAAATTACCTTCTCTTAATGGTAAAGATGAAATAATGCACTCACAACAATGGAGGCAAAATGCAGGCTTAGCAAGTAGTAGTTATCTCCTAGAAGGATCTTGTAGGATCCTGTAGGAGACCATTTGAAACCTACCAAGTACATTGGTTTATTGGCACACCAATTAGGTAAACTTCAATATCACCTTAACTATTGATGTAGGGATCTTGTGTACCTATTGACCACTCCTTGGACAATCAGCAGGGAGAACTAACAACAGAGTAGTTATAAGCAGCATAGGCAATATTCAAATTCACGATATTTTGCAAATAATCCTACTAAAATTCGATTCTATATTTGCGAATATTCGCAATCGCATGCGGTTCTAGATCTAGATTTGTAATTATGATCGTCTTGTAATTACCTTTAAAATTATTGGTCACATGTGCTATTTATTTTTGCATTGCGAATATATATTCGCAATCCATGCCCATAAGCATCCCAATGCGAATATTCTAAATTGCGAATATCCGCCGCAATATTCGCGAATTCTCGAATAGCCGATATTCACAGAATATATTCAAAATTTGAATATTCAAGCTCAACACTACAACAGAGATAGTGTCAGGATTTGAATCCAGGGATGCTCCAACACCTGGTTGTAGCTCTACCTGCTGAGCCATCTCACATTCTGACTTTATACCTTGCTGGATCTCTTGGACCTGGATACCAAGTCACCTAGTTCTCATGAACTCTTGGCACTCCCCTGGACTTCCTATAAAAGCCAGGGCCCAACTTGCATTCAATGCCAGATTATTGTGCCTTGCCAATAACTCGCTCTGTCTCCTCATCGTGCTCCCATTTCTGATAACTTGTGTACCGAACCTTGGCTACTAAACATTGACTACTCTTCTCTCATCGCTCCATTCCTGATGTGACACCATTGGCTCCTGCCCCCGGCTTGGATTTGACTACTCTTTTGCTTGCTCCCTGACTGCTACCTGTGTTTGTGCTCTGTTCTTGGACTCATCTACTGGACTCTAAAGGTCCCCATACACGCCCCGATTTTCCATCCAATCGATTAAAAACAATTGATGTTTTCCGATATGAGGATCTTTGTTCGATCGGACTGTATTTCATTATACCCCCAAATAAAGCAACCAATTATTGTCCGATTTTACCTACTTCGATCGAACATTTTCCATCGGCCGATTCTATGTTTGATGGGAAGTGGAAGGGTTATGGCGGGATCAGCATCTTGAGGCACACAATCGTACCACCCGAATGGGGGTTTTGGCCAGGGCCAGGTATCTGTAGGTGTCTGTTCTGGGGGTGGGGGGCTTATTTAAAATTTTTGTGAAAAAAATCTGGGGGTGCCTTTGATGGGGACGGCTAATCATAGGGGAAACAGGGTCTCAACTTCAGTTAAGTTCACATGAATAAAATATAAAAGAGAAATACAGGAGAATGTTAAAACATATATACATCCTAGCACAACCTGGCAGATGATTTTACACACACCACAATGTTTGAAACAGGAAGTAAGTGTATGATAATTAGTTAGATCGGACCTAAATTAGTCGGGTCATAAGAAATAGTAGCCGATTGAATACAATTTAGATTCGATCGAGAAAAATTTTCCAACATGTCCGATCACAGTCCGACTGATTATTCCCAAAAGTTTGATCGAAGTTACTCGGTCCAACCATGTGGGCATTGACCGATTTTTGAAAGACAGATGCAAAAAATCGATTGTTTTTTATTGATCGGACGGAAAATCGGGGCGTGTATGGGGGCCTTTAACCTGAACTGAGATTGTTACAGATAGATGGTCAGACTACTTTTTGAAACATACCGCCGAAATTTGCCGCCAAATATATTCGCAATTTGAATTTGCTCAACACTTCTACTTACTATAACTGCATGGCAGACCCATGTTGTTATTTCAAATATTGGGCAGCACCCTAATGGTTGCTAAGTATCCCTTGTCTCATTTTAACAAACACTTATTATCAATGTTCAATCCATCTAATAAATATCAAATCATTTTTTTTATTAAATCTGGTGCTGGTTCTATAAAAAATAAAATGCCATATATCCACAGCTTTAGTTGTACAATGAACAGTTTGCATTTTTTATAATTAACGAGAAAAGTTTCTTCTTTATGAGGCATGTCAAGAAACAACTGGTGTGGATTAAGCTAGCCATACACGTGTCGAATTCCATGTCCAATCGATTCATCATCCGATCGATTCCGGCGATTCTGCCGGGAATTGCAGGTGTGATCAATCGGCCAATTAAGAGTATCCATCGCAGCATACCACCTTGTCCAACGGATTCCGGGACGATTCCGTGTCCGATTGTCCACCTCACAACTGGCAACTCCCCCTGATCCGGACAGAATCGCATGAGAAAGACCAACATGTTGGTTCTCCGTCGGATCCGATTCTGAGCCCCTGATCAATCGGACGTGATCGATCGGACCAGATGGGCTGCATGCGATTCCGGCACGATCGTTTGGCGTGCACGCGCCCGGAATCGATCGTGCCGGAATCCGGTGCGAATCCGACACGTGTATGGGGGCCTTAAGATGTTGAACATCCTAACCTACCTATGTATTAGGACACAGAGTCTTTTACACAATTGAGACGGCAGTCTGGTATGACAAAATGTAGCAGTAGCTTCTATGGCCACAGAATATTAATGGTAAAGCTTTGCCTGAAAGCTCCCTTGTCACTCCGCACTGAAAGATGAAAGGCTTTGTGTTAATTGAATTAAAATAGAATCATAATTTCTACCTGTGACTGCTAACATCAAACACTCAGCCCTGGCCCAGATACTGGATGTACTTCTATTGTTTTATATACACTTACAATGTAAGAGCGGCTTTGTCTGAACCATATATAAAATCCGAATTTGTATAAACTATGAATATACACAATTACATTAATGACAGGAGCGGACCTGGGCGCGCGCTAGGGGGAGCGCACCCTGACCGGGGATGCTGGCCCCCTCCCCCACCACGTGACTCGGGATAGAGGCATATGGAATCGCCTCAGGTAAGGTGGGAGTGGCCAAGCGTCCCCCTTTATTAGGCCAGAGGCGGGAAGGGGCAGGCCTCTTTGAGCGGCGTCAGTCACCCACCCTCCCTCCCCTGGGTAGCAACTGGTAATGGGTTCTAAGAACATTATGTTAAATGTATATATGTTCGTCACAGCATGGCGGGAGCTCGTCAGTGCCGCAGGGCGAATAGCTTTCAGCTAACGGTCTGATGACGTGCTAGGTGGATTTTAAGGGCAGTCACCGACAACGGTTTAATTAAAAGGGGGGGTCTTGATGCCCCAACTGGTTTAATTCAAGATCTTAAGAAGAACGTACCCACCGTGCTAGGTGGAAAAGGGCTGGTGGCTGGTACAGTGGTTAGATGGTACAAATTTTGGAATGGCACTGTTCGGGCTCTCACTAATTTGGTGACTTTGGATTATATTATTATTTAAAGGCTGTGGCCGTAATTTATGTTTAAATATTGACAAATATTCAATAAACAATTCCAAAGAAAGAAGTTGTTTGTTTTGACTAGTGTGTGTCGGGTGTTGGGAGAGGGGGGAACTCAGCATTCCCACGGTCATAAACGATTAAGTATAAAATACAAATAGACTAGTATAAAAGAGCTATTAATACTCTTCTCAAATACATGTTTAAAGGATAAGTGTGCATACAATTGTGCTGATCACCCCATACACACATCCTGATCCCTTACAGACACCCTGTCCTCCACCCCCAGCTATCCAGATAAAGACCACCATAATGAGGATATCCTGCCAGTAACATATTAACTTTACCTGCATAGAGTTCTTTGGGTTGCTATGGTAGAAATACATGAACTGTAATGTAATGTGCCATGTTTGCACGATGTCAAAATCTTTTTGACGATTGCAGCACATTTGTGATACAATCATTGCTAGTAAATTGAATTGTTTCCATGGTGCATTTGGGGCTCCATTGCATTTTGTTTATGTCAAAGCAGAGCACCGCATTGACATGAATGCAACGGAACCTAAATGCACAGTGGATGCGTTAACACACCCATTGGAATTTCCTTGGGCAAGGGTATGAGTTTTTGATTTGTGCACTTAAACAGGGAAAAAATGCTGGGACCCTTATATTAAAAAAGAAAACTCTTAAACTGATACACCTACAGAACAAGAACTCAAGTCAGTTGCCTGCTTTCTGGATGCAGATTCTCCCCACATCCCATCTGGTGAAACCATAAGTTCCTTGACAATGGAAATCTTTTCTATGGAACCCAAGATTGCAGCAAAAACTTAACAATTTATTGGCTGGCAAATTTGTACTTGAAGTTTGGCGGATGGGAGCTGATGGTTGCTTTATATGAAGATCTCACCCATGCTGGAATAACCCTACTATGGTTGGAAAAAAAACTAACTGGGGTCAATCATCTTGGGTACAGCTATTATTATTACCAACTTTTATTTACAAAACATATAATGCAGCATTGCACATTAAATAAGTGTTATGTGAGGACCCTAGCTGTACCGGGTACCGCTTGCTGGTGGCACTGTACTTGCCCTTCCCTGGATTGTTTCCACAGTGAACAGCAGGTGGCTCCCTGCAAGTGTAGCCCCTGCCAGGGACAGGAGTCTAGGAGTTAATTGTTTAGGAGGGAGAGTTGGTGTCACAGACAGGTGCAGTTTAAGTTGTCTGTCAGCATAGGCCTTGGCTCTCTGCCAAGGTCTGTGAATGTATCATTTTGTGCTTCTCTACCTGATCTCTGAGTGGCCAAGGGGAAATTGCGCCTTTTCCAGAGTATGGGAGGGGAGAAGTTGATAAAAGTGCTAGAGACAGGAGGTGGAGTGAGTCTTTGCCCAGGGAGCTTCCCCTGATGGGGGGCCCTGGGAGTGATGTGATGGAGAAGTGATGGTGAGGAGTTGTGCCTAGCTGGGGACCAGAGAAGAGAGAGAGGATCTGAGTCTGGGGGGCGCCCAGCTAGAAGGGAGAGCCGGTTACCCTGTCTGCGGAGGGGTAAAGGTCTCCAGAGCAGCAGCGGCCGAGGACAATCTCCAGGAGCTAAAGGGGAACTCTATCCAGGTACTGAAGCAGACGGATCAGTGGCAGTGAGGTCTGTTTCCAAGGTCCCCAGGAGAATTCGTCAAGGACTGTGTTGTGCTCGTGCTATTGAGAGAGAAGAAGCTGCCTAGAGGAAGCTAGGCCAGAGTCTGCTGTGAGTTTTGTGCTATTGAGAGGAAGAAGCTGCCAAAAGAGGAGCTAGGACCTCAGTTGCTGGAACAGCCTTGTCCCCAACCCTCCTTCCACTTGATGACATGTGCCAATAAAATTCAACTTCATTTTCAAGTAAGTGTCTCATGGTCATTTCTGCTACCCGGTATCCCACTACACACAGCAGCACCTACGGGTGTCAGTGCTACACAAGCATGTGCTGGGTTGAGGTCATGTTAACCAGAAGGCTATATAGGTGTGCCTTACCCATCCATTCTGTGCTGAGAATTGTCACTTCTCTGATTCTGAAGCCTGAACCCTAAACACCTGTGTACTTGAATCTGAACACTGGACTATTTTGGAACCTGTTTGTTTCAGTAAGTGCACATTAAACCCCTCTTGGGTTGCCTGTCTGGTCGCCCCCTCTGCTCTGGATCCTGACATGCTATAGGCTAAAAGAGGCTTAGATACAACTACAAACGATGACACAGGAGGAGAAACCGGTTAAGGAACAGATTTAGGTAGGGGTAAAGGAACATTGGTTACCTGGTGACATTAGGAAAGAGAGTAGCATAGGTAAGCAAGACTGAATGGTGGGTTTTCATGGCTTGATTACATGTGTTAAAGTTGGGAACAAGTATAATAGGATGAGAGAAAGATTTCTGGAGAGTTGGGTCGGCCCCAGAAAAGTCTTGAACTCTAATAAAGCTGGCCATACACCTTCAGATTTCTCTGTCAGATTTCCTTCAGATCAGATCAGATCTACCAACAACCATGTAGTATAGTGTCCTCCCTGATAGAATACATAGTGATTGGAAGGTGTAGAAAGTCCCTCATATTACATGGTTTTGGTAAAACAAAATCTGATCTGAAGGAAATCTGACAGAGAAATCTGAAGGTGTATGGCCAGCTTTACATGTGAAGACCCTGGCCAATTGATCTAACAACCTAGGAGGTTGAGGAACAGCGAATGCAATAGGTAGGTGAGACAGAATCGGTGTTACCTGGTGATGTTAGGAAAGAGAGTAGGATGGGTAAGTAAGAATGAATAAGGTGGGGTTTTAGGGCTTCATTATATGTATTCAAGGTGGGAGCATGTGTAATAGGATGAGGGAGAGAGTTCCAATGAGTAAAGGTGGCCCTAGAGAAGTCTTAAAGCCATGAAGGTAAGAGTTATTTAAAACCATGTCACAGAACTATGAATTTGTTTCAATAAGCAACAAGGCCAATGGGAAATGCAGATGTACCTAAAATTATGGAAGGGGGTAAAACTTTGTTACCTTTGGGATTTGCGTCATTGAGATTTGCTTAGTAGACTGTAAAGCCCCAAGGCTTTGAATTCAATGATAACTTCAGGGAACGCCGATCTTCTAAGAATATGACCACTTGTATGGTATCACAGTAGTTACTGACTTCTCAACCACTGTGGATATGTTAGCAGACTTTGGGGGCTGCATTGAATGTTCTGTCACAACAATATTTAGATTAATTGTATCCATCCCCGTCATGGTAATTATATACAATGCACATAATAATAACAATAATTTACTGTTCTGCTGAAGATGTCGTTTTGTGCAGATTTTGCATAGATCCGCCATTGACATCACTGAGCCCTAATTTACAGCACTGACGCACCTTATGCCCTAATTGTGTCACTACTTATTTAGGATACTGCCGCTAAATATAAATTACAAGATGCATTGTGTCATGGAGATTTGTAAACATGTACTGATGAATATATAACAGCTTTATACAATTAAAAAAAGAATGCCTTCCAAATCACGATGGAATCAGAGGAAATCAGTTCTTACGTACAGTAACCACATGAAAGGAAATGCCAAATAATTATTATAAGCCTCCTAAACGGCAGCTAACATATAGCAGAACACAGTAGAATCACATACAGATCATTGGCTCCGTTCTCTATAAAGATCTGTTATATATATATTTTTAGGGCCTGTGTTTTTAACGGTAAGTAACCATGTGCTAATGCAGTGCGCTGCGCTTGATGTCTCCCATACACTTGCGTGTAAACATAGTTTAAGCAGGTTGTTTGCATTATCTCACTGGCTCCATGTTGCTTTTGCGTTAATGAGCAATGCAGGGCCAGTGTGAAAGGTACAACCTTTGTATCTTGCATTAAGACAAGCTACCCTAAGGGGGGGGGGGGGGGGGGGGGGGGGGGGGGGGTTCCACATGCTTCGGGACCCCCTCCACTAAGCGTATTGCTTGGCGAGAGGTCCTGACGGAGCACATTTACTTACCTGCTCAGCGGATGCTGTGTTTTCACAGCACCAAGCCAATCTGCTGATGCAAGGCTGAACTTAGTGGAGTACATTGAGCCTCTGCATCGTCGGATGTCTAAACACAGCATCCACCGAGCAGGTAAAGTCTATGTGCTCCGTCGGGATCCCCGCCAAGCAATACGCTTAGCGGAAGGGGTCCTGACAGATGTGGAAACATAGCCTAAATGTAAAGTTGAGAAAACCAACAGCTAAAGATACATTTTTTGGGGGGGGGTAAAAGACAAAGGTTTACTCAGTGAAGAAATCAATGAGGCCATGATAAAAGATGTATATAGGTGTAATAGGTGTCTGTAGACTTCCGCCATGACTGGACACAACTATGGGGGACACTCCTGTTGATTAGAGATGGTTGAATTTTTTTACAAAAATTCGACGATTTCGAGTTAATTGCAAAGCCCCTAAACATGATATAAACACCAACCTTGCTGGAGATGTAGAGAAGGGTTGGGGGTATACTACAAAAAAGGTTTGTCTCTAACGAAAATAGCACAAATTAAGTTCAAAGTAAAGTCCTAATTTATGCAAGAACCACATGTGTTATAACCAAACTTTTTTTTCCAAATGTTCCCACAACCCTTTTCTACATCTTCAGCAATTCTCCAGAGGTTTTGCAATCAGCTCACAAAGTTAGCAACTTGAAAACTTCCACCATCTCTACTGTTGACCCATGACGTTCATTTTAGCTTTGAAATAGAATATGGAGGGCATGTCATATTGTACACTTAAATAAACATTTCTAAACAGTGTAGAGATATAATAAAGTCATTAAAATATTGAGGAGATATGTAATGGTTTAAAATTCTTTTCTTTAATTTACTAAATTAATTGAAGGTAGATGACTGCGGGCAGCCAAGGCCTGTTTGAATTCTCAGATTCTTCCTCCTCCTTCCTTTTTGTATTGAGGGGAGAGGGGAGCTGTATTGGCTCCTGTTAATCTGTTACTTGAAATGTGAGTTTTCAGTCAACAATATCCTTAACACAATAGAGGTTGTGCATATTCACATATATATAAATAATAACCCATGACCAAAACATAATTTGGAAACTGATTTATCATATTCTATCTGGTAGACATTATTGGTGATGCTGATTGATGGATCTCCTGATGAAGCAGGAGTGCGAAAGAAAATAATTTTCAGCATTATATAGCTTGTATGTATATACAATGTTAGTGTGGCAGGGAGTGATATACACCTCTGTATTTGTTCTTATAAGCTTTTCTAAACCCAATCTAACCATAGACCCACATAACTCCACCTACATCAATATACTCTACCTACATCAACAGTGGTTGTCGCTCTGGGAAACATAGGGGTCATTGATGCATACAGGTGGATTGAAGACCTGTATGGCGAGTGTCCATGGTGGCTGTAATCAGTGATGTATAAAGTCAATGTAGTGATGGGGCAATACTATGTAAAGGGATGTTATTGAACATATTATAATACCCCTATTTCCCTGGTGGTTGGGAATTAACCCATTTTTCCCCAAGCATTAAAATATACATTTTTAAAAAAAGCTGCACAACCCGAAGAGAAAGAAATGATAAATTATTACCAAGGCAATTTCAATTGTAATAAAAATATATTTACGACTCACAATGAATTGAAGGTATGGCGTTAAAAGTAATAGAAAACGTGAGATAATAGAAGAGCAGAAAAAAATCATGAACATAGTGTTGCTTGAACGCAACGATGGGAAGAAATGGGTTAAAGAGATAGGAGGGGTGATACCATAATTTCAGTGTTTTCTGTAATTATTGCGTATTTATTAAATTTGTATACTGTACTTTCCACGAGATCAGTGTTATTCCTCCCGATGACGCGTTAACTAATCACACTCACTTAACAAGGAGAGGGGCAGCATTTGGTGTCACCCTGTTACATATCTGTAACAACACCCATTGGGGACTCTTTATTGGAAATGCCATCAATTCTTTTAGATATGATTATGCAGTGAATAGTGTTTATGGTGGTAATTATATGTGATGCAATCAAGGGAATGTTTTTATTGTTTAAAATAAAGTTACCCTTTTTCATTTACTCTTAAGGAGTCTATACACGGTTCGATTTTTGCTTTCAATCGACTTAAAACATCCATTCCTGCCCACTTGGTGCAATCGACCAAAAGTGATCGACATCGAACATAAAATCGATTGAAATGTGATCGGACATGTTGGTAAATTTTGGTTAATCATACAAATGGGAGCGATTTCTATATCTTTTAAATAAATCAAACCCTTTAAATGAATTGATTTATTTTAAATCGGATCGATGATTGAAAGAAAATAGAATCGAAACGAAAAAAAAAAACACATTTCCAATTGAATTAAAATTTTATTAGAAACAAAATATAAATACATAAATAAATAAATACATATAAATAATTTTTTTTAATTATATTTTACATAATTGTGTGTTTCAAACATTATTATATTCAGGATGTCTACTAGACCCTTGTATGGACATATTGTGGTAAGCTACAGGCCTACAACATAAAAAATTCCATTAAAGTCTATGGTGTGGTTTAGGTACAGAATTCTGAACCTTACAAGAGCGCTAGGGAGGCTAAAAGGCAACTGATCAGGATGATTGACCCAGTGCCAAACTTGGTGTTCAGTGATTCATCACAATTCATCCTCCTGCGCCCATATATGGGAACAAAGGCTTAAGTTGTTGGTTACCTATATATACAGTATATATATGCTTCATCCTTTTGTCTATAATTAATTTTATATTATATTTTATTTATATTAAGTATAATTTTGCATTTATCTGGTGAACCACATCAACATTGTATGGGCATATAATGAACCACTTCAAAATTAAGAATGGAACACATAAAAAGGAGCACCAATATAACTGAACTAGACCCATACCTGTCAACTTTCTATTTTTGGCTGTTTTTTATGGCTATTTCATGCCCCATTCCGTATTGATATAATTCTAGAAATCTCAATTTACAAGAGGCCTACTGTATCTGCCGTGATCCCCCATGTACAACAACTGAACCCATGGCATGGTAATACAAGTTAGCCTAGATGGAGGACAGGGAGGGGGCAGATCATCATAATGAAATGATTTTATACAGGACAAGAGTGATGACAGCCTGCATGAACTTTCTATTGCTATAATCACAAACAAACAATGGAATAAAATGATTTGTGGGGTGACAACATTCTGTCCCTGTTTCATAGTCATTCTACTCCTTGTAAACTCTGTCTATGTATTTCTGTATATTTTACACAGCCATGGACCCCTGTTTACAATTCCTGTAACAAACCATTGTTAAGCCCCCCATACACCACATACAATTACCATGCAACTTCTGTACAACCAACTTTTCTTCTACCAAAACCATGTAATAGGAAGACCTTTCTACACCTTCCAATCACTATGTATTCTATCAGGGAGGTCACTATACTACAGAGTTGTTGGTAGATCTCATGAAAGTTGTATGGAGGAATCTGAAGGTGTATGGGGGGCTTTAAGGTGCCTCTGTCTAGTTTTTAAGTAAAAACAAAACATGAATGTTGTATGGTGGATTTGGACAATCATAAGCGACTAAGTGATCATCTAGCTTTTCATTATAGTTAATGTGGTAGTTAAGTGGTTCCAGCAGATGAAACACCCACATTACTGAGACCTGGATTTCTACTACCTGGATCTGCTCTTCAGTACTAGACCTGAATTTTTGAATATTAATGTAATGCTTCATCACTACAGGCTGATGTAATATGTAACATAACATTTTATCTGAAGGGAAATGTATGAACTTTTTTCTGTAGTGATAATTAAGGAAATTGGGTTCAGGATCCAGGACTAGCGTGGATTCCACCCAAATTTTGATTTCTGAAGATCGGAAGTTTCAGGCTCATCTGAAACGGTGGACAGTGAATGCACCACCATCCATCACCACTTCCAGGCCACATCATCCAATGTCCAGGTTTTAGCTATTCCTCCACACAGGCTATAGACAGTTCCCTATGGGTTAAGTAAAGTCACTAGAGATGGTTGAGTTTTTTTTTCAAGCATTGAACATAGTATCAACACTTACTGGAGATGTACAGAAGGTTTGGGGCTACACTACAAAAAAGAAAGTATGTCTCTTATTTATTTTGACTTTCTTATTTGAAGTTAATTTATGCAAAAACGACATGTGCTAGAGCAAAAAAAAATTCCCATGTTTCCCCAACCCAATTTTGGTTATGATACCATGTTCAGGGGCTTTGCAATCAGCTCACAAAATAGGCAAGTCAAAAAATTCAACCATCTCTAAAAGTCACCTCTCCCACATTCTCCACCTCTCCTTACTCTCTCTCTATCTCTATCATAACTTTCTCTGTCACCACTACCCTCTCTGTCCCTCCCTATATCTTTCCAATAATTCTTCCGCTCTTCCACCACCTCTCTCCCCTATGTCTCTCAATGTCTTCTCTCTCCACTATCCTCCCTCTACCTCTCTCTTTATCACTTCTCCACTGCCCTCATCACTTTGTAACACATATTCTACTTTCTTTTCCAACCCCCTTTCCATTCCTT
>CM070035.1:26648988-26664634 GCA_036250615.1 Ptychadena robeensis
GACTGGGTGGAAGACCTGGAGAAAGAGGTGGAGCTGCTGCCAGCCACCCAATCCACTATGACCTGCTCGTCTTCAGGCCTAACCATCTTTGTGGCGGTATTGGGGCCTACAATGTACCGACTAAGGCTCCTACGCGCCTGCGAAGCAGAGGAAGGTGGTTCATTTATACTAGTAGATGGCAGAGATGGACTACATCCTTTACCTTCCGCCAGCAGGTCCACCAGCACCACGGCCACGTCCCTTAACTGTACCTCTCCTCATGCTTTCTTTATGGAAACATGTACCAACAAAATAGATAATTTGTGAAATGGTCCACTACAATATATTGAAATGTGAGACTCTTTCAACACTGAGATCTTAGAAAAAGTGCTTAATACACCAAAGAAGTGTAGATGACCCACGAATTTTTTTATGAAGTGTCACACAGGACAAAAAATAGGCCCACTAAACTAGTTGTGGAGGTGAACCCTTTTTTTGGGGTGAACAGTCTGATGTTTAAATATTTGATAAAGAACAATCTGTATCTGTAGTGAAAACTTTGTTCTTAGAAGTTTTTTTAAACTTTCTACCTATATGCAGCAGCCACTGCAAACGTTCCTCTCCCTAGCTACAAACCCTCCCTGCCTAATTGGCACTCTCCCTGCCTAATTAACACTCTCCCTGCCTAATTGACACTCTCCCTGCCTAATTGACACTCTCCCTGCCTAATTAAGTTGGGTGGTTGAAAGTTTTTGGAAACATTTCAACTAGCTTTCCCTATTCAGAAGTACACAGGTGCTTTCCCTATCTACTCCGATCACAAAATGGTGCCGCGCCAGCAGGTTGAAGTTTTTTATAGACTCGGATCACGTGTCATACTGCCCAATAACAGAGGGCAGAACAATGAACCCTGACCAGGTCTGCTTTGTTAAAGGCTTATTGATTGGCTGCAGCGCTGCAGCCAATCAATAACGCATTTTACTGTGCGAACAACGGACAGGAACACGGATATACAGTTGGATATCCGTGTTCGGGTCCGTGGTTGAAAGTTTCAGATGTTCGTACCGGACCCAAACTTCACAGTTCGGGTCCGCTCACCACTAATCGAAACACAAAACAATTTACCTGTGTATGGCTAGCCTTAAGCAGGGTACAGACGGCCGTCCGATGTACCCTGCAGCAGCGGGATGACGTCATCACGCTGCTGTCAGATATCGGCGGGGCAGGGTAGAGACAGATCTGCTCTCTTCCTGGCTCAGTCGAAGCTTTGCCTGGAGACCCACAGACTCTAGGCAAAGCATTGGACATCAGCCGTATTTATGGTCATATCCGATATGATGGCCGCATATTTTATGGGCCAGATAGATGGCCGTGAGCACGCACGACGCTCGAATCGCCCATCGATCTGGCCCATATCTGCAGGACTGTACCCTGCTTTAGAGTTCATCCCCTTTGTGCCACCCAAATCCCAAGAGGTTAACCACCTCTCCCCTAGACTAGCTATCGCTAGTTCTAAAGGTTTCTCTTTTTGGTCTATCTATGTCCCCCCTCCTTAATTTTTATATATAGAATTGTTGGGATGTTGGCATATAGATTCACAATATTGGTGTAAATACATTCTCCTGATGCACTAAACGTAAACATCATCAAGGTGTGCAGGCATCGCTGTTCTTTTTATTTTACTGTGAAGTGAACATTAAGCCGTGAATTGTTGGTTTATCTTGTGAAGTATTTTATCACCACCTCATACAGCTCCTTCTCTCCTCCATAGGCTGCTTCTCACAACCCCTAAGATGGTGTTATTTTATGAGGTGATAACCTGGGTGGTAATCTTTGTGAATTGACTTTCACATTGAATTTTTAATAAAGACTAATATAAAATACTAACACGGTATAGTGGGAGTAGAAACGGAATAATAACGCTACTTGATGCTGAGTAAATAAGGTGCTTGTCTGGGAGTTGTGAGGTAACTGAGGTACGGTATAGATAGAACACATGAACAGGGCAAATAGGTTTGTAAATTGAGTCTAATGTGTTTCCAAGCTGAGAGAAAGGGGAATGGTGAGAAAGGAAGACGTTCAGTTCAGGATGACATCATTCATATAACTAGAACAATAGATCCCATTGTCCCACTACAACGATGAATGGATGGCACCAGCCTGTACCACTCATATGTGCCATTTTTGCCCATCATTGTCTGCGTCCAGATAACATGCAACACTATTCTGTGTCTCAGTCTGCTATAATTCTTTCATTTATATAGATAAGATGTCAGTAACTTTAAGCGGACCTTTCAATAAAATGATTGTGGTTGGCCTCACCCAAAGCTGTGTAAATATTTCATAACTTAAATAAAGAAAGATACATACTTTTAGCTGGAGAGCTACCGTATATACTCGAATATAAGCCACATTCTTCAGCACCTGAAATGTGCTCAAAAAATGCGGCTTATATTCTGAGTGAACTGTTAAGCCCATGAACATGCTATCATCTCCAAATGTGCTGGAGACGTAGAGAAGGGCTGTGGGAACATTTGAAAAAAAAATATTGCGCTAGTAAATGTAGTTTTTGCATAAAATAGGTTCAAAGTCAAGTTGAAGTTGACTTAATTAAAGCTGAAAATTGATATGCTAGAGCAATAATTTTTTCTTTACAATGTTCCCACACCCCTTCTCTAATTCTCCAGCAATTTTGGTGATGATATCATGTTCAGTTAACTTACAAATGTTGATTTAAATAATAACATCCCAAAACAAAAGCACAATTGCTGTGTGTATCTCATTCAGTTATTGGGTACCTCGGCTTATATTCAGGTCGGCTTATACTTGAGCATATATGGTACTTCAATTCTGAATATTTAATAGATGGTAAGATTACTATTTATATGTGTTGGGTATTCACAGCCCTACCTAAAGCTAGCCACACACGGGTAGATTCCCGTGCAATCGACCACCAATCAATCACAGCGTGGTGACGTCACCACGCTGTGATTGATCGGGGATCAATTGAACGGAAATCAATGTGCACCACATGGGCACATCGATTACCGTTCAATGAAGACGGCTAGCTAGAGTTCTCTACGGCATCCAGCATGTAAAGCTGAACATGCTGGAAACTGAAGAGAAATCCAGCCAGCTTCTCTCCCCGTAGAGCCCGGCTGCAGTTAAGAGTGCTGACTCCGCCCCCTTCACACAGACTCTGCTCTGACAGCGCGGGCTGTCAGGTCTGTGTGATGATGTCGGCTTTCCCTGCACTCTACATGAAAATTCTTTCTACCCGTGTGTGCCTAGCTTAAGGGATAGTCTACATTGGGCATCATGGACGTGTCACACTGAATCATGATTCCAGTGTTTAGGACACATAAAGGAGAGCGTTATTGTACCTTGACCCCTCTAACCTTTCCCCTCTCGGCCAAATGCATAGAAAACGTTTTGTACCCATCATTGCATGTGGCGCATCATGGCAATAATGACTCGGGGGCCGGAGCCCCTCGTTGTATCACATCAATGATAGTGTGTGGCCCTGCATTGTTATTGATGCGACAAAGGTGACAATGATGCGTCTCCGGAGACAAATCTATTGTAAACAATATTGTAAAACATGCATTGATATACCTTTCAACACAATAGACACTATACCTTATTCAGCAATGCTAAGAATTCTGAGGCTCCCTGAGCACACAGTATAAGGTTAGACATACATGGGCAGGGGTGCACATAACTTTTTTAGTGAGCTCCTCAGATTAGTACCAGGAAATGGTGTTTGGTACTCACCCCATATGTAGGGTGGTCCTTCTCACTGTCTCCCTCACTGTCCTCTGCGTCAGCCTCCTGTAGATTCTGCTGCAGATGGACCTCCCTGTTCCTGATTGAGCCTCCAATTAGCTGTCTCCACAGGTCACCAGCTGGCTTTGGAGCAAATGTAACTCTCACAGTACAACACGTTTGAACCCCCAGATCTCATACCTCAGTAGTGCAACCCTGGCATTTTCTGGCCTCGTAACTAACCCCTGAGACTACCTATCTATACATTTTTATGTAATTTACTGTTTAATTGACTTATTTTCAATAATTGACAGAATATAATGAATTATTAGATAATGAAAATATGATTTAGTGAAAATATAATGATAAATGTACAGTCGGTATTGAAGAATTGATCTTGCATGTATAGTCGTTTATTGTTTAATTGGCAATTTATATTAAATATATACTTTGCAATAAAAGTTACTCAACCAAGACAGCTCCGGACTCCCAGCACAAACTGGTTTCAGTTGACATACTAATATCCACAAGAACTTTACCAAGTTTTGTATTAGGTCTAAAAGCCTTGTTGTGTTATCTGTATATTACGGTAAAATACCAATCGTGTACCCAGGGCCAGGCCGACACAGAGGCTGAAGAGGCTCCAGCCTCTGGGCGCTGGTCAGGTCTGGGCGCTGCTCAGGGGGTTAAACTTCTGACGGCTCCATCTCGTCCTGCACTTTCTTCTCAGTATTGCAGTTGACGAGATGGAGTCGTCCAGCTAAGCTCAGATCAGCTCTAAGCTGGTCTATGTCACCCCTCTCCCAGCCCAATTTGCATATGAATGTCCCACGCCCCCCGGGGGGCGCGGGACATTCATATGCAAATTGAGCTGGGAGAGGGGCGCACTTGGGCAGCTCAGCCTCTGTTGTTGGTGGACTTTGTCCCGCGTGTACCCTTTCAAATCCCAAGAGACTTTATATGTTCAAGTGTGTTACTTTGTACAGATTCTCCTATTGCCCAACTGAAGGGTTTTAAAGCCTCCTCTAAACTAACCAAAACAAGCCATGTCTACAATTCTCAGCACCACAAACCCAACCTCTTAGGGAGTGCCAAAACAGATTGACAGCATTTTCATTATTTTGCCAACTATGCGTCATGCGGCTGCTCTGTAATTACAACGGAGGTAAGTAAAATATAAATTGTCTATATTTAATGATTTCATCCAGTCCCCATTTTAAACCACCCTGGGTGTCCATTAGAGGAGGTTTCTCCTTTAATTGATATGCTAGAACAGTGGGATGAGCTAGTAAAATGGCATAGGTGACTCCAAACCGAAAGAGCCGTGCAATAAGTAAATAAGCTCAGCCAGATGAGATCCGCTTCGCTCTGTAAATGTCAGCAGCTGTATGTAAATCTATTTACTATCCGACAAAGCATTTTAATGAAAGCTTTTCGCTGTAATGTACCCAGTTAGGTCACTGCCGCAATAAATTATTTACCAGTCATTTCTTCCTTTCTCAAATGGACTTAACTGTTTTGTTTAATTGAAATTGTTTGCGCTGGGTTATACTTACAGCCTCATCCTTTTTAGTAACAGTTCTTATTTTTACCACTGTCATTACAATTTGCATTTGGCACCTGCTGTTCCAAACAGAATATAAAAGTGTATTTCATTAAAATGGTCAGCAGCGCCTAAACGGATGCAGAAATCTTGATGATAAATCCAGCGAGGAGGAAACTAGTCCCCAGCAAGTGAAGCTGAAACTGTACTGTCCTGGTCTGATTTGCAGGGTTTTAAGCCCCCCACACACATGCAACAAGCAGGGTTTTAAGCTCCCCCCACACAAACGATTTTGCCACCGACCAATGGCATGCGCTCGCTGCCGATCGGGGGTGCCCACATGGGGCGACAGGTCGGCCAGAGAACGGACATGTCCGTAAAGGCCCCCACACACGTATCGAGTGGGGGCAGACAGATCCGCAATGGAGTGATGACGTCATCACGCTGCTCTATATCGCTCACAGCATCGGCGGGAACCCGTTGTGTGCCGGTCATTACTTTGGATGGGGACACCGGTCCCCATTGAAACTAATGGCATCGGCCAGAGATTTACGGACATGTAGTGTCCGCTTGTTGCATGTGTGTGGGGGGCTTAAATCTCTGGCCAATGCAATTAGTTTCAATGGGGACTGGTGTCCCCATTGAAACTAATGGCTGCCACACAAAGGGTGCCCGCCGATAATGTGAGCGATGGAGAGCAGCGCAATGATGGTACGTGTGAATCATGTAAAAAGGACTCACAACCTGATCACACACAACGCAACCTAGACAGGAGTCTAGGGCCCAATTTATGTCCGGGGTCCAGATGAAACTGCTCCTGCAGTAGCCCTCATTTCTCCCCATGTGGTCTGGTGCAAAGGCACCCTTGGATTCAGAGTATACTGAAATAGTGATGAGCGACTAGGCAATATTCGAATTCGCGTAATTTCGCGAATATCCGCCATAATATTCGATTCCATATTCGTAATCTCGAATATCCGCACTTACGACATGAATTGCGATCTAAACATCGCAATTGCGATCCAATATGCGCAATGCATGCAAGTCAATGGAGAATGGCGTAATCCGAAATTGCGACTATCCGAGAAAGTGCAATGCGACCAAATATGCGCAATACATTGAAGTCAATAGAGAATGGCGGAATCCGAAATTGCGATTATCCGAGAAAGCGCAATTGCGATCCGAGCTGCGCAATGCATGCAAGTCAATGGTGCTCGGATATTCGATCCCATTCATTGCAATGGATCGCGATCTGCACCGGGTCACACCATTTCACTACTAGAGGATGGGTGACACTAAACTTAACACTAAAGTGCAGCAAAAGGACTCCCATCGCCTTAAGAACCACAGCTGCAATAACAGTCTGAAAGTTTTAGCAGGGGCTTTGGCTTGAGCCACCCCCCCCCCTCCCGCCCTCCACTGTTAATGGTACAGCCAGGGGTGTACACCATGCTATGCCTGTTTATGGCTATTTCACCTTGTAGATCATCCCTACGATTAGGACACAGCTTTAAGGCCCCCATACACCATACAATTTTACCATACAATTTCTGTACAAGCAACTTTTCTTCTACCAAAACCATGTAATATGAGGACCTTTCTAAACCTTCTAATCACTATGTATTCTATCAGGGAGGCCACTATACTACATAGTTGTTGGTAGATCTAATGGAAATTGTATGGAGTGATCTTAAGGTGTATGGGGGGCTTTAAGGTGATCAGTGCTGAGGAATATTTTCACTGGTTCTACAAATGACATAGATAAGGGATGGTTAGGCCTGCGAGGGTTAAGTGAAATGTGGCTGGACTGCTGGGAGAACTTTAAGTCAGAGCACACCTAGGGGCAACCTTTAGGCAACCTCAATTGCCATGGGGCGGTCCTAGCTTATTTGGTCCCCTGGGCAAGCACCCCTTCTGGTGCACTAGCACTCTCCCAAAGACCAGCTCCAATCTCCCCGCACAGTTGATGGGGGGGGCATGATGCCACCATGGGTAACCACACCCATACCCAAAACCGCCACTAAAGGTGCCAAGTATGTGTGAAGGAAGAGATCTGCCCCATGGTATTGTTCATTTGCATTTAATGTTAATGCTTCAATGTCAGGCTACATGGTCGGCCCAATGTCAGGATACATAGTCGGCCCAATGTCAGGCTACATGGTTGGCCCTTCAGCTGGCCGGATCAGGTGCAGAAAGATATTTGCACTAGAGACCAGGTAGAGAACCCGGTTTCTAGTGAAAAAAACTGCATAGAACCGAAAGTGACATCAGTGACTAAAAGTCCGATCCGCCTGTTTGTAAACGGATGTGGCTGTTACTGACTGTCACAGACCCAGAACACACATCCAGTGAATGACAAATACATCAAATTCATCAGAATTCTTGGTTGTGCCTGTCTCTTTTGCATCACTGTCCGGGAATGCCTCCGGCAATCAACAGACATGACAGAGGGAATATTGGCAAGAAGAAATGAATGCAGTGAAACAAAATAGAGAGGGATATTATTATTATGTCGTATTTATAGCGCAGACATAATACACATCGCTTTACAGAGCAAATATAGTCATATCACTGATCTCTTGCGGTCTCCCTGACGTGATAGAAACCTCAACAGTAAGCCCATGTGGGGACATAGCCTAAGGGCTTGTCCCCACTTATTGTGCCTGTACTCATGTATTTGAAAAGGTTCATCCTCACAGCTGCAATCGGCCTCGATCAGGTGCAGCCCATGATCTTCAACGCGGTCTATCGCCCCTGATCGCGCCCATAGACAATTAATTGATTCATTGAATTTTAAACGCGCCGCCATTCATTCTCTATGGGCATGATCAGGGACGATCGGGTGTGGTTCATGTCTGCCCCAATCACGTCCACATAAAATCGCCAAAGTGGTGACATAGCCTTACATAATCTTTTCAGGGGAAGCCAATTAAACTATCTTGTCTTTGGAGTGTGGGAGGAAGCCCAGACAAACACAGGGAGAACATGCAAACTCCTTGCAGACAGTGCACAGGCTGAGATTTAAACCTAGGACCTAGCGCTGCATGGCCAGAGTGCTAACCCCCTGAGCCACCATGGTTGCTTGTCTAAGTCTGCAGGGAACTATTATTCTAAAAAATGTCCCAGACTTTAAATGTCAATATATTATTATTTAATTTTATTGACCAGAAAGATTCACACTGCAGCCCTCCTAGATGCAGAAAGATTTTACATTGTAAAACGTACATTTCCAGTCATGTGTCGCCATTTCACGCTTGCAGCTAAATTAATTTTTGGTTTCAGTGAATGTCGAAGATATTGTATTCTTTTCTACAGCTGACTGAGAAATACCTTTCAAGACGTTTTTTCTTTTGTTCGTTTCTCATCTCGAGGTAAAGAGAAAAGAAATCCATTCGTTCTATATTAAAAGGAAGGAAACCTGATAATTTCCACATTTGTACCTGCAGGATGTTTCCAGAAAGCATCACTTTGAAATCACAGAATTCTCCAGTTCTCCAGTCAAATCAGAAAAAGAATTGTTTGATCCCTTTGCTGCATA
Organism: Ptychadena robeensis; assembly: GCA_036250615.1. Classification (NCBI taxonomy): domain Eukaryota; kingdom Metazoa; phylum Chordata; class Amphibia; order Anura; family Ptychadenidae; genus Ptychadena; species Ptychadena robeensis. The sequence continues at coordinate 26,657,814 of CM070035.1, forward strand.
AAGAGAATAGGTGATATTGTATTCTGGGCTAAAATATAATACATATTATTCCTGTATTTTATGGTGGGACTCGCCAGGTATCACAAAGAATGCATTGAATGCACTCTAGATCAGAGGTGTCCACACTTTTTTAGCTAGCAAACTATTTTGAACATGACGAGTCAAAGTGATCTACCAATAATACAGAAATATGTAGGTCACTTTGCACTATCGGCAATAAGGACAATACCCCCCCCCCCCAAAAAAAATTTGACAGGTCCCTGCCTGAAAGGCCAGTGGATGTGATATCACACAGTGGGAGGAGCGGTCTCGAAAATATTGCGCGTCCTGCTGTCTGACGTCACAGCCACTGGCCTTTCTGGCAGGGACCTGTCAGCAGCTCCTCTCACCGCAACAACAACAATATGTGCCCCTCCCCTCCCCACATATGCAACAAGAACAAACATAGGCACCCTCCAGCTCTCCGGGTGATGGTTTTGGTGGATGCGATTGGCATAGGCCTGGCCCTGCTGGGGAGGGGGGCTCTAGTACTGGCAAACCAAATGGGTGGAAGTGGCTTTGGTTCGCCAGCACATAAGATGCTGCCTCTGGGAATGAGGAAGTGAGGATGGTAAGTAAGGCTACGTTCCCACTAGGCGATTTTCAATTGCTGGCGGAATCACCCGCCAATCGCCTACACTAGTTTCAATGGGCTTGTCCACAATGATAGGATTGTGCGGTTGCGTTTGGGGCCGCGATCCCCGCGCTTTGAACGCTGGTGGTCGGCGGCCGCGATTATTCTTCTCCGATCACGCCCATAGACATGAATGAAGCCGATTTGCGATTGTGCGTGGGGGCGATCAAAAATGGTGTCCATTTATTCTCTATGGAGGCGGTTTCTTTTTTATAATGGTGGCGTTTCACCAGGTCAGCGATTTCACAGGCGCCTAAGTGGGAACATAGCCTACGTTTTTGTGTGTGTGTGTAGCAGTTTTCCCTGATGTAATATGTCTAGGTAATGTAAGTGTTTTTTTCAGTTAATGACCGCTTTAATACAGAGGAGCCTAAAAAAAAGGGACAGCACTGCAATCCATTCTCTCCATTACTATATATTTTAATATTCATATAATTCCCTTTTCCCTATTTTATAAATATTAAATATTCTTTATGTGAGAGTAATTGTAGTCACTGAGACAGTTTTTTTTTTTTCTAAAGGGGACTCAGAGGATGATTTTTTATTAATCCGATCAAAAGTTATAATTGGTGATATAATGTTTTTGCTGTTTGAAGTCTTCCATCTGTTCCAATCCTAGAGAAAGGGGTCACTGGAGCACAATATACCCAACAGAACCCCAGGACGCCATAGAGATATTTTTTGTTTCGCTTAGTGAGTTAATTACAAAGCCCCTGAACATGACATCATCGAAATCGCTGGAAATGCAAAGAAGCTGTTAAGAAAATATTGCTCTAGCATAGGGGTCAACGATCTTTACTAACAAAAGCAATTTTGCTCCCTTTTTCACTATGGAAAAATAACCTGGAGCCGCAAAACATGTTATGTGATACCACATTCAATGTGTACTGTGCAATATTTGTGTTTGTGCTAATCTGTGCATTGCCAGTAACCAATGCAGCGTGTATAGTGTGAAAGAGCCCAAAGACAGGATATAAAATGTGGTGATGTGTATTTTTGTGTTTCCTGCTCCTGACACACATAGCTCGTCTATTATCCAGTTGCTGCATGGTCAATACTTTCCCTTTTCCTGCTCTAGGCAAGTGTCCCGGGGATTGTGGTGAGGGGGGTCTGGGAGGAGGATGTGTAACTGGGTTCCCCTTTGTGCTACATCACCCTCTCCCCTTCAAGTGACCCGCACTCCTACCCACAGTGCTGCTGACTAAAGCTCGCCATACACCTTTAGATCTCTCTGTCAGATATTCTTTAGATCTACCAACAACTATGTAGGGCCGGGTCCTCTGTGATTGAACACAGGTAGACTTGATTGTTTAGAACAGTGGTGGGCAACTGAGTTGATATGGAGGGCCACAAGTGTGGCCCTCTGGATCACTAAAGGGCCGCACATAAAATTTCAATCTATATAGACTTGTATAAGCATTCTATAATGAATACATAACAACAGGCAGAGCTAGAAGACATTATTTTTCATTTTTAAATAACAAAATTTGTTTTAAATTATACTTCAAGCTTATTTATGCGCCTCATAGATATCATCAAAGGCTCAAAGGTTACGTGCCCCTTTTCTCAGGTTAAGTCACCCAAAATATATAATACAACCCCCCGTTCATTGTGGAACAGTGGGAGCATAGGCCCTGTCCACTGATCCCCTGCCAACACTAGAGGGGAAGAGGAGAGGCGAGTGACTTGCTCAGGTGCCATCTGGGTCACTGATCGGCTTTTACATAACTTATCACGTACGTTTATCACTTCTCCTCCTCTTTCCACTCTAAAGCCCCCCATACACCTTACAATATTTCCATACAATTTCTGTAAAATCAACTTTTCTACTACCAAAACCATGTAATACGAGGGCATTTCTAAAACTTCCAATCACTATGTATTCTATCAGGGAGGCCGGTATACTACACAGTTGTTGGTAGATCTAATGGAAATTGTATGGATCGATCTTAAGGTGTATGGGGGGGCTTAAGAAGTTCCCGGGCGAGGACCTGTCAGCGGGAGATCGGCGGACAGGTGAGTTCCTATGCCCTATGCAATAACAGGTTTTGGGGGCCACAAGGGAAGGATTGAAGGCAGCCGAAGAACGCCCAAAGGGCCGCATGCGGCCCCCGGGCTGCAGGTTGGGCACCTGGGGTTTAGAAAGTCCCTTATATTACTTGGTTTTGGTAAAACAAAAGGAGATCTAAAGGTAATCTGTTATATATCTAATGGTTTATGGGTCTAATCTTTCTGGTCCCTCTCTTTTATGTGCCCCTGTTAAGGTACACGGTTCAATATTTCCATTTGGTTGACCAAAATAACGAAATCAAACATAAAATCGATCAAAAAGTGATGGGACATGTCAATAAATTTCGGTCGATCTTACAAGTATTTTATGGGTTTTTTGTAGGTATTTTGATCGATCTGTATGCGATTGTACTATGGAACATAGGCACTGATCTAAGCAAAGAAATCAATCCGTTTTAAATCCCTGACCCTGTGTGGTGGTAGGCTGTTCAGTCAATATTTAACTAGACGATAGAATCGAAGAGCAATCATGCAAATATCGACCCATTTATGGGTCTTTACACTAGCTTCTAAGTCCTGGGCTTAATGTAGGTCCAGCATTGGGCGGGGAGAGTAGAACAAGGAACTGCAGCTGCTTTTGTTCTTTCACACCTTCTTCCTTCCAGCATGTACGAGCTGGGGGGAGGGAGGCGTGGTTGCCGCCAGGAGGCCAGAACAAGGAGGCCAAAGAGCCTTATGTGGCCCTGGAGCGATCTCCTGCGATTATAATCACAACGCGGAGATCATGCCCATGTATTTTAATGGGCTCATACCCACAGCTGAGATTGCCCATGATCTAAAACGCAGCGGGAGATGCTTGGTGCTAGGAATCGTGGCAGTACGCCCATGTGGGGCCATAGCCTAAGTTCAGTAAACCCCAGTTTATATTTTTTAAATCGAAAGCTTAACCTAACTTTGAATTGAATTTCGGCTAGAACAATGATTTTCCCCACAATTTTGGTGATGATTGTTCAGCTGCTTTGTAGTAAACTTTAGAATAAACTAGTATAAGTGTTACTACGTCTCTAGCTATAAATCATTATTAGGGTCCTGACTCCGCCACCATCAAATGTGGAAAAATCTGCTTTGGCTGGAGTTACTCTTTCAGCATAACATCAACATACAGACGTACACCGCATTTCACTCTATATCAGTGACAACACAACAAAAAGTGAATAGATTCCTTCCTTACAATTGTTAAGTCAATTTCCTGGAAAAAATGAAATATTTCCTGTCCATACGTTGGAACAACACAGTTGTAGATACAGTTGGTGGTTATATATAAAATCGTTTCTGCTCAGGAAATCCAGGAAGCCTCAATACCATCAGTGGGTCTGCAGAAGTTAGATAGTGGAACGTAGATTCATTCTGCCTGTCTAGACGCCATCCTCTGATCTGCGCAAAGCCAAAGGAAATCCATGTTATGCTATTATTCCAGTCCAAAATCTGGACGGCAACTCTTCATTTCTCAAGAAGGAATTTGAACTGTGCCCCTAGCTCTGCTAAGGCTGTCATTATTCAATAACATGAAAATTTTGTGCCGGCCTACAGATTGGCTGGGGAAATGCAAGTTCTCGAATATAAGACAAAAATTTTATTTGACTTATATTCGGGTCAAGATATTGAAAATAGCAGCTTTTGTAGGTGGACTTTATGAAGCCCCTGAACATGCTGTCATCACCACATTTGGGCTGTGGAAACAAGTGAAAAAAAATTGCTCTAGCATATTATTATTATTATCATCTTGTATTTATATATAGTGATGGCCGAACTGCGTGCAAGGCAGACAGTTCGGCAGTGAACATGGATGAACAAGAAGATCTCTATTCTTCCTCCGGCAGGATCAGAACCTGCAAGATCGTGCCGGAAGAAGAATCTTTTCACTAGAAGACCGGGCATGAAGCCGCTCTCCTAGTAAAAATCCGGCTCGGGGACAGGAAGTGACGTCAGTGACGTCACATCCGCTCCCTTAACCTTTCTAGCGCACCGCCCATATCGCGCCGTTTACAACGGCACGATATGGGCGATCAAGGCAGTGTACATAGTACACTGCCCGCCGTTTCCGGCATCCCGCCGGAGCTCTACGCGCAGCTGTTGTCATTACTGACAACAGCTGCGCGGGAGAGAAAGCCGGCGCTCCTCCATTAACATGGAGGTCTATGGCGCCGCCCCCCCCGCCCCCTTCCGCGTCACCGTGACGCGATCGGGGCGGAGCCGCCAACCCGGAAATGCTGCGGCGATGTAAACAATCGCCGCAGCTTTCCGGGGAGGCATAAAGTCTCCCCATCGGCGGCTTCCCGGACGGTTGAGGCGAGCCTAAAGCTCGGACGAGCTAGGCTCGTCTCAACCGCTAGGGAGGTTAACCAGGAACTATGCGTTCCAGGGACCGGATGTCACTGACGTCACATACAGTTTTTCTGATTCAAATTCTAGAATTTGAATTGGAAAAATAGCGTTGACATATTACACAGCGCTTTACAGAGCATATATAGTCATATCACAAGCTGTCTCTCAGAGGAGCTTACAATCTAATGTCCCGAACACAGTCATAGGTCACATGTAACTAACAAAGGAGAATCTTCATTTGGGGAAGGCAATTAACCTACTGCATGTCTTTGGAGTGTGGGAGAAAACCGGATTACCCGGAGGAAACCCACGTAGACACGGGGAGAACATGCATACTCCTTGCAGATATTGCATATGTAGTTTTTGCAAAAATTAGGTTCAAACTCAAGTCAAATTTGAACCTATTTTGTGCAAAAACTTGAGATGTTAGAGAAATACTTTTTCCTGATGGCTCCATGTCAGCATTGACACTGGGTTAAGGGGCGGAGCCAACCCAGTGTCTATGCTGCCATGGAGTGCGTCAGGAAAAGAAAATTACAGTTAGTATGATATTTATGAGGAAGTCACCAGGAAGACGCTAATCCCTTAATGATAGTATCTTGTCTATTATTTTATTACTTACAGAACGTTACTCTGTTGTGCGCCTCGTGTCATTGTAAACGATTAGAGGGATGGCCTAAAGTGATGCTGCTGCTCTTTCATTGCCTAGTAATAGGCTGGGACTAAGAAGGCAACATAGCACAATCATGTTGGTATCAAATAGAGCTATCTGGCTGGATTTGTAAATTTGAGAACTGGATGGACAGAAATACAAACCCTTTGCCAGGCAAAGCAGCCCCAGTATATGTATTTCCTTTGTTCGTTCAGCTGTTTGCCTGCAGTTCATATTACCGTGAAACAAAACATATTATCTTTTCAAAGCTATCAGGGCATGTCAGGAGAAATGTCATCCCTTTATTATACAGCGGAGACTGGAAACAGAACACTTTGCCATTCTCAATGGATATTCCTAAGATCCTAAATGAGCGACTACTATGGTTGAACTATTTCACAAAAGCGTCACCTCCGTTCTTTCCGACCTCCGCACACATCTGATTGTATTGAAGTTTTTACAACTGAATATCTCAAAATGAATTGATGTGTTTTGATATGTATTGGTACAGTTGATGTTTCATGCTCCTTACTAAATAATGGATATCTAGAAGTTGGGTAGGTGGTACAGAGATGGTATTCTGCTAATACCCAGAGATTTGTGAGCTATTGCCATCTTGTTCACTGCTTTGTATTATAGGAATTTGTGCAGAGCAATCTCCACTCATTTACTTTAATAAAGCTTACGGTAGTTTGAAAAAACCCCCCAGAGAAAGTATTAATAAAGACAAGGAGTAGAGACATGAACCTCCTGGGCGTTACACACGTGGTGCGCTTTTTTAAAAAGGAGGTGTGCTCGGAAAAAGCGACGCCTCCTCCATTACATGGAGATAAATGGCGCTGCCTTCCCCCAACCCCCCTGGCGTCATATCTGACCTCATCGGGACGGGCATGGAAGCATCGGCAGGTATGTCGATGTGCGGAATCACCAGGGGAATTCGACAGGCAGTTGAGTTTTACTGTAGTTATCCCCGGGAAAGTTTAATCAGCTGAGAAACTCACCCCAAGACAACTCGGGCAGAACGCCCAGGAGGCTAAAGCAAGCCATACACGTGTCGGATTCCATGGCCAATTGATCACTAGTGATGAGCGGCATAGGCAA
>CM070035.1:26664734-26675876 GCA_036250615.1 Ptychadena robeensis
ATCGGGCAATTAAGAGTATCCATCGCTGCATACCACCTTGTCCAACGGATTCCGGGACGAATCTCCGTGCAAAGCATCCGGGTCTCCGTGCAAAGCATCAGCTGAGTTGGGGAGAGAGCAGAGCTGTCTCGATGGCCGCTTCGAGTGTCGTGCACGCTCACGGCCTTCTATCTGGCCCATATCATATGCGGCCAGCACTGTTTTCAAGCGGGACCAATCAATCCAAAACAGCCATATTGGAAATGACCGTTAAATACAGGCGATGTCCGCTGCTTTGCATGAAGACCGCCGGGTCTCCGTGCAAAGCATCAGCTGAGCTCGGGAGAGAGCAGAGCTGTCTCCCCAGCTTTGCCGATATCTGACAGCAGCGTGATGACGTCATCACGGAACATCGGTTGGCTCGAATATCGAGCCATCTGTACCCTGCTTAAATGTTACATATATAGTAGACCAAAGTCTTGCCTTACAACCAGAGGACCAAGGACAAAACATGTTTCCACTTGTGCAAGTATAGAGTGGACTGAAATGACCCTCGATGGGGACTTTTAGTTGGCAAAACCCAGCCCTTCAATAGTTAGATAGATACATCACAAAGAATAATTATTCATAGGATACAACAATAAGTACGAGGATATATGTTTTAAACCATAGGTTGTCTTGTCGATGTAATACAGACAAAAACCATCTGTTAGAAACCATAGTTACAAACATGATATCAGTCAAGACAGGATTGTATCAACAAACATTACAATTCAAATAGTCATGCAGTATATACCGTAGTTACAATTATTTTGAGATATTATTATTATTCTGAGATATTATTTTGTCATAAAAAAATATATGCAAGTTGAAATCCACTTGCGCAAGTTTAAATAAATATTACCGGAGATGACAGAAAAGCATCAGTAAGGGTTAAGGCTCCAGTACGGGAGGACAGAAAAACACATGCGGAAAGTCCTTTAAGTTCTATTTATTCTGTAGACTATCTGCTATATCCCCAATAATTTGGGTTCAGTGGTCTGACCAAACTTTCATACAGTCCCTCTCGCAGTCGTCTATTCAGCGTACAGATCTTGTGTTCTCATCATTGTGTCACTGGAAGCTCTCAGTACACAAAGAGCGGGTTTCAGTGGCTGTAATTCTTTCTTCTGCAGCTGAGATGAGGTGGATTTTATGACATGAGCAAACTTCAGGTCACACTTCTGAGTGTTCCTTTTCTGAATTATGGAAGCCGTTGACATGTTTTCAGAAATGTAACACAAACATCAGTGACATGAAAAGCAATATGATCTGATATCTGGTGTAAAGGGTGACCGATGGTTTCTTTTCATCCCCTGTATCATTTTCCTTTCCGTTTAGCCTCTTTGGCAGACCACATCATTATTCTGCGGGGCAGCATGTCTGTTTATGAAGGAAGTGTATGAGATACGTAGGATGGATTCATACTTTACAAGAATGACTGTAGTGTTGTGTGTCTGACTTTGATCATGGCGTGCTTTCTTGTGTTCTACAATTTCTATAGGATATAAAATGGTACAATTCATGTGAGTATCAGTATTGTGTAGCTCTACCATAACAGATATGATACACTAACTGACTCATAACAGCTTGCCTACCAGTGTCTACCAATCATTATTCAATCATTATATAGACACTCTTTGCACCTCTTCCCACTATGGTTGAAAAAGAGCCTCCGCTTGAAACACATCCCATTGTTCCTGTTGACCCCCCCAGCATCTGTAAGCAGGAAGTGATCTCATCCCCAACCAGGAAGTGAGGTCTTCCTGGAAAGCACACGGCCCTGAGAGATCCATCCTTGTAAACCTCTTTTAATGTGAGTATCTTGTCTGTTGTTTTGTTTCATTTTGTTTTATTTTGTTTAATTTTGTTTCATCTTATTCAATTCCACATGATTTAACCATTTGTTGTACTAGGTTGTGCGCCTCTGTCCTGGTTCTTATTTGTCTGTTACAGGGGGCCACACTCCTCCATTTTGAGAGCTGCACACCTACACACAACTTAAACACCCACCCCTCATACTGACTCCATTTTACTCTGTGATCTTTGCTCAGGCCCCATACACCCACTAAGGGCTCTTCTGGCCACTGATATCACTATAGCTGTGTAATCACTGCTGAAGGTTGTGCACAACTATTTATTATCTTTCTACCAATCATTATAACAGTGTCCATTGTGATCACTGATTGTGTTATATTAAAGATTTGGGGAGGCCAACCATACCAAATGGTGGCTATAACCAAACCGTGCCAACAGTGGGCAGAATTGAAATATGTATGGAAACATTCCTGCCTACCCTGCTGTGGGTGAAGGGGGCAGGGGCCTAGCTACAAATGACTGGGCCCCATAGCAATTTTTTTGGTGGCACCTCGCCCAGACCTTCCAATCCCCATTTCTCCTGGACACCCCTCCCCGAACCCCCTCTTGGACCTCACACCCCAACACTGCTCTGTACTGAGCGGATGGAACTAAGCATTACCCCCCCTGGCAGTCTCATTCAGTCCAGATTCTTGCACCAAAAGTGTTACATAGATTTTGCATGAATTTTATTTTGACGTTGTAGACCTGTAACTTACTAAATAATGTCCAAACAAGGGTCTAGTAGTCACTCTGACTATAATAAAGTTTGAAACACACAATTGTTTAAAAATTTATTGCTAATAAATTAAACTTCTGGTTGTACAGTTTGGTGTCACTGCTCTTCTAGGAGTGAAATGTTGTCACCTGCTGTGGACCACACTCGCCACACTGGGCTAATGCCGCCACTGGCAGCACACATTATACATCAGGGCATATGGTTATTTGTGGGGAACAGGTACATGAGCATTGTTTGTTAGTTGACATTATAGCATTATAGCTAACATTGATGTCAAAGACAGCATTTGAAACTGCATGTAATCCTTCATTGTAGTGCATCTAAGTTCATGACAACCAGCACCCTCCTAGCAAACACTAGTCTGTCCTCTTATCTTATTGGGTGGGATATGTGAGCCAAACTAACACATGCACACTACACAACAATGTGAGTAAGGGTAAATTTACACTGTGGTTATTTGAACGACACGTTTAAAGTTTCCCAGACGCCCTCCGGTGGCAGAAAGCAAAGATGTTTTGTACTGTAGCTTTAAAGCCTGAAAAACGACCAGGGTGGGTGGGGGGTTGAGAGTTCAAGCAGCCACAGAAGGGGCTACAAAGGTCACCTGACCCTGCAGGATGCCTGGAAAGGTTGGATAGCCAACTCATTTTTTTTAAAAGACTAAAAAAACAAGCTTTGCAAAGTGGTGCAGTCGATTTCAGAGCTTCACCATTGAAGTCAATTGGGTCGTGCACCATGCATGAGCACCACATGCGTGAAAGATGCACCTCACCACATTGGGTAGCCCAGGTATAAAATGTAATAGTACAATGTAACTAATGCAGATTCTTTGTTAGCGGTTCACAGCACACAGCACAGGGGTGTTTGACACCCGGAAGTTCTGGTTACCAGCAACATTGTACCCCTGAGTGAGGAGACTGAAGTCATCGTTCATTAGACATAACTAATGGCTGCCATACACACCCCGACGGGTGCAGACAAACCAGTCCCGATATGCTCCGGGATGCAAACGTGATGACGTCATCACGTTTGCACCCTGGTGCATTATGGGGCCCCTTCAGTCGGCCAGCACCCTTTGTGTGCCGGCCATAAGCTTCAATGAAGACGCCGGTCTTCATTGAAGCTTATGGCATCGGCTTGCATCGGCCAGAGAATATCGGACATGTCCGTTCTCTGGCCGGCCGAGCTGTGGGGCAACAGGGATCTGTCGCTCCATGTGGGCACATGCCGATAAGCGGCCGATTTTTAATCTGACCGACGGCGCGAGCACGCACGCCCATCAGTCAGGTTAAAAATCGGCCGCTTATCGGCATATGTATGGTAGCCTTAAGTATCAGATTCTTCTATTCTGTTCAAGTCATATATTGTTTAGCTGGACTGAGCCAAGGATCCCGCTGAGCCAGCGAATATCCAGGATGACCTTTATGACTGTAAGTCATTATTCAGCCTACGTGGATAACTTATTAAACACAAGCAACGGGAATCTGCATTCACTTTACCTCCTGTGTTGATTTCGTTTGTTACTAAAGCAGGTAAATATCACACAACTCCAAGCCCCCTATTTACAGAAAACATGTAAATCTATATTACTGCATTTTCTATGTTATAGGATAGAACTGTATTCCTGTCTTCATCATAGAAATTTGCTTTAGGCCTGTATATCTTCTGAAAACATTTCTTATATTATCACTAAGGACATGACAAGGGGATACAAATACTAGTAATGACATACATATGTCGGTACTGGTTTTCTAGGCATAGTATTTTAAGCCTCTTGATTGTATTTCTTAGGACCAAGGCAATCCTGCCATATGACATAACCAGGAAGAAGACTTAAGCTAGCCACACATGGTAAAATTTTTGCGTTCAATAGACGATTTTCGATGGAAAAAAAGATCGATTGTGCGTTAATCGATGTACTGCCCACATAGTAAAATCGACGTTTATTGTACAATTTTAGTAAAATCGTTGATTGAAAAGTGATCGGACAAGTTGGAAAATTTTGGTTGATTGATCAATGATCGAACTACATTTCTGAAAGTGTTTTGTATGTTTCGATTCAATCATCTCGATGTGCGCTATTAACATATGACTACTTCCTGTGGAAAAAAAAGTTCCTGTTAAAAAAAACATTAAACCAATCGACGATTTTAGATTACTTCGAATTAATTTTAGTAGAAATTGTTCAATTATCGTGCTTCCCATGTGGAGAACTTCGATTAAACGACAATCGATGTTCGATTTTTTAAATTGAAGTACAAAATTGAATCGAACCTCGATTGAATGATAAATTGTACCATGTGTGGCTAGCTTTAGGCTATGTCTCCACAGCGTTGTTCGACCCCCTACGTCAAGCGCAGTGCTTGGTGGGGGTCCCGACGGATCCCATACACTTTACCTGCCAGCGGATGCTCTGTTCTGACGGCGCTGAACTGTTCCGCCGATGCAGTGCTCCGTCCCCAGCCAAGCACTGCAATGAACCTAGGGTTCCTGACGGATCACAAAACGTAGTGGAAACATGCCCTTAAGCTGGCCAAGCACAGTTCGATTTAAGCGTTTAATCGGCTTAAAATGATCAAAGCTTATATCGATTGAGCTTAAATTGCACACATGAAAATTTACCGCGGGTCTCTAGGCAAAGCATCGGCTGAGCTGTCTCCCCAGCTCCTCTGATATCTGACAGCAGCATGATGACATCATCACGCTACTGCAGGGAACATAGGATGACTTGAATATCGAGCCGTCTGTACCCTGCTTCAGATTTTTCATGCGATTTCTGACCCATCCATCGCCACAATTAATCATTCACAAATCGATGCATATTTCAAGCGGGCGATCATACGAGAAATCGCACCAAAAATTGATCAGGCATGCCTGTAATTTTTAGTCAAACGATTGCGAATCGAGCGGCGTTATTGAAGAACTTAAGATCTGCCCTTTCCATCGACCAATGCAGGCCTCATTCCTCTTCCATAACTTCCGATCGCATTTTTTTGTGTAACCGATCTTTAGTTACGTCACCGATCATCGGGCGCATAAATCGGTGATAAATTATATCCCGAAAATAGTGAACTTTTTCGATTGATCTAAGACTCAATCGCATGTCACTATCTTTTTACAATTCGATCTCATGGAAATCTAAGCGTCTATGGCCAGCTTTAGCTTTAGTTGGTATAATTTTTTGTTTAGCTTGGAGAATAAGGTGAAGCTCCTTTGCTTTTCTTTCTCGCTCTATCCACCTGTGCACTGATCAGTGTGCACACAGAGAGGTTGTAGTGGAGCGCCTTGGTGTGCGGAGGGCAAAGGTGCTTTTAAGAGTGGGCCACAGCATGCACCGGGGCTGCCCGAAGGTTTAAGTAGAAACGTCCAGGAAGAGGAGGTGCTCAGTCCGGGGATCGAGGAAGAAAGACTTTAGTACAGACTACCCTGCCGGCGTGCATACAGCTTGCGAGCACAATAGTACATAGCTATCCACTCTGCCAGCGGGGACAGCGCCGCTCAGAGTGGCATCCCCCCGCATTGTGTTGGGCCTCGTCTACTTGCCTGCCGCCTACCTGCTGCTGTGCCAGTGGAGCGTTCCCGCCGTACCGCCAACCATCCGGCGTATAACCGCAGTGAATGTCCAGGAGGTTAATGCCCAAACCTACTGTACTATAAAAAAAATATATATTTTACATCTTCTATGGTAATGAATATAATTCTAAGAGCACACTATACATTCTCTTTCTTCTTCTGTCCATACCGGTGATTGGAGGTAGCCCCGGGGCAAGGCACACCTGTGACAAAGCAATGGAAACAAGCTTGTGATGGAAACAGAAAGCATGACCTAAGGGTGGGTTCAGTAAAGCCACCATGTCTAAATGATAATTAAGACCAAAGAAAGCAGCAGCTGAAACTGGTAGAAAGAATCATATTTTCACATTAAATGCTTATTTCTGTTGCTTTAAAGTTTTGGCCCTTGAGCCATAACTCAAGGGATAAGGCAGAATGGCAGTCTGCGATGTCAAATTTAATATAAGCATATGCATCTACACATAACATAAACACTATACACAAAAAAACACTATTTTAGTAATTTAATTACTGGGACTTTCTGCATTTCTAGATATAGCTGCAATACTGCAAGTGACCACATGGTGGCTTCACCAGTTACAAGTGATGGAGGCCAATGCCCAACTTGTAAGATCTGGACATACCATAAAGGTATAAATTAAAATATATTCTACTTTTATATAATTATACCCTAATTAGCAGCTTTATTATTTGTCAGATGTTAAGAAATGTGATCACTAACACTAGTACATGGTATTCAAGCACCATATCTGATTTTCCAACATACATTCAATCCACCCACATCTATTTTATTGCTGAAAGAGAAAGTCTGTTTTCTGTATGGTGTCTTTTGTTACGAGAAAATTCAGTCTGTACAGGTTGTAGAAAAATAATAGATTTTTAATTAGTAAGGTTTACTGACATCACCAAGCAAACATTTCAATAGGACTATGGATGCGGCCATTATTCTGAAAATGTTGATTGCATGGGTCATACTTCTATATTCCCCTTAACCATCTCTCCATGAAACCCATGAACGTGGACGTTCACCCTGATGCCAATATTCATTTGATGGTGGCATGGGCTTTGTACATGCATGGACCACTGCCATATGCCTCCACCCATCAGATACAAGCTATTCGCTAAGCTATCTTAGTTTGTGACCCTTGGACACTGGGCTGTGTCTATACCCATTTAATTATCTAATCATATGCAGACAAAATAAAGCCGGGCACACACAGCTTAACTTGTACACCACGCTGTGATTGATCACGGGTCAATCGAACGGTAATCAATGTGCACCACATGGGCCCTCCCGCTCATTGGGTACCCAGTTTCCCTGGCCGGAGAAGCAGAGTCAGCCAGCCTGCGAGCCCCCCCTCTACTGGCACAGAGACATGTTGGCCACGCCCCCTTCATACTCCCACAGCAGCTAGCTGATTACAGCTGCCTGTGCGCTGTTCAGCTGCAGCCCCGCCATTACGTTAGATGGAGAACCGCAGTCCCCACCAAGGTTTTTCAACATGTTGGAAACCCTTTTGGTCGAGTTCCTTCGATCAACAGATCCTGCTCAAAGGAACCGTGGATGGCTGAAATCTTATAACAGATTAGAGTGCGTACGGTTCCCGATGTTGCTCTAATCTGTTTCTTTTATCGAGCCGTGTATATCCAGCTTAACTTAAGTAAACAACAATTAGATTTTTACATAATCATTGAAGTGAAAATGAACACAATTTATTTTGTGACAACTATCAACCTAAAATCAACCAAAAAACCTTTACAAGCAGTAAACCCAATATCCCCCACCCTCATCCTCCCAGTAATATATGATTATAGATTGCTCTGCTTTGCCAGCAGAGATTCTACAGATGATCCATTTAAAGCAGGCAATACACAACTCGATCTTTTGTTCGATTCCCAAATGATCGATCGCTTGAGCAAGGAAATGTCTATAAAACAGGGATCCGACATTTTGTTATTTTCCTGTTGGATTACTATTACTTTAAGTTGGGAACTGAGGGTCCAAAGTATCGCCCAGGAATTGATTCTCCCAGGTGGTGCGCATAGATTCCTATGCTTTAGGATTATGACGGACCACCATGGCCAATTCTACCTTCTGTGCACCAACACAGAAATCAGTTATGAAGATCATTGCCCGTTGCCTTTGAAAAAATATTTGTTCTGGTCGAATATTACCATTTGTTATATGTTTGTAATAAAAAGCAAAGATGAGCAGAGATAAGCCAATGGCACTTGGTACTTCTTTATAGACAATTACGTGGAGGTTGTCTGACTGACCTGACTTTGTAGGACCGGCGTGTCTTGTAAAAGTCCGAGGCTTTCACAGCTGCTGCTCACAGGTGGGACCTCAGCAGATGGACCTTTTATTTTTCCTGGCATTCAGCTACTATTTTGGACGAGCACAGACTGCAGACATATAAAAACACAGTACAAATGGAAATGAATCCTCCTGAAGAATACCGTCTACCTTTCACACCTGACAACAACATTAATGACTGTTTTGCAGATACATTGGAGAATCATTGACATTATAGAAGATTCGGGTCCTCTTAGTGGGACTTAGTGGGACTTTGTTACTGGAATAGTTAGTAACATGGTAACAGCTGTACTTTGAGCATGACAGATGTAACTTCCATGAAATGACAAAGATTCAAAAGACACCCCACCTATCAGTTTATGGATGAAGAGGCTGGAGAACAATATCAATACTCAGCAGGAGGCCAGCTAGGAGAAGTCAATGGTCATATGCGGAGAAACAAGTGAAAGAGAGGTCCCCCGTCCTACAAGCTTTTGGTGACCATCCATATGGTCCAGACAAAAACAACAGAGCCAGAAGCCAATAAATGTAAAACACACCGAAAATAAAACTGCTCATTAGCCATAGTGTGTTTTCTCTAAAGCAGGGGTGTCAGACACCAAGTGGGCCAAATGTAAATACTTAGAACAAGTCACGGGCCAGGCTTGATGTTTATTGAAGGCATGCCCACAACATTTTTCAATGAACCATTTTATATGGAAATTTTTGCTGAAATATTGAATCTGGAAGAAGCAAATCTTATTATAACACATAGGACATCAAATCATATAAAATACATATCTGTGCCATTTATTTCTTACTTGTGCCATGCATGGTACTTTCTACAGATCACCTTCATTGCACGAATCGGCACTTGTACATGCACATATTGTGAATGCAATGCATGGTACTTTTTTACAGATCACCTTCATTGCGCAAATCGGCACATGTACATGCGCATATTGTGAACGCAATGAAGATATAGCACTATTTTTTAAATGTGACGATATTCGCAATAAAAATTTGCTATTTGAATATTCATGATCGACACTATTTTTAAACTGCTGTCATTGCTGAGTATTCAGCTGTGAAAAGTAAAGGGTTTAGTCTGTCCTGTGGAAAGGCTGTCTCTGTCTCAGAGAGCTGCATTATGTCAGAAGCTTGTAACACAGCTCCATGCATAGACATTGCGGGTAATTATTCAGAATGACTTCGCCCACACTCAGTTTAATTACACTTTGTAGTGAAAGGTTGTTCAGACCATGACAGCCTCCAACAGGCGAGCATGTTACTCTAGGGGTAAGGTGTTTTCGGCACATATGTGTTATTTACATGTCTGCTCTGCCTTTGTTACTGAGATGTGTAGATTGGCAATGGGTTCTGTTGTATTTCTGCTGTCAGTCATCCTGCTTGGCTACACTTACAATGGATTCATGTCCCATCAATGAGTAAATATGGATGAAACAGACAAATGCCATGTTTTATCCCTTTAAACCAGTGATTCCCATACTTTCCTTGCAGGGCCCTCCTTTTCTATTTAGGAACATTATTGAGCCCCCCCCTCCCCATTCAAACACAGGTTAAGAATGAGGGCCCACGTCCCCCTGGATTTCCTTTGCGCCACCCCCAGGGGTACCCGCCCCCCTGTTTGGAAACCACTGCTTTTAACACTGGACAAAACAATACCTGTCTATGTGTCAGATGTGTTCCTAACATTGTCTACGTACTGATAACACAAAGGTGCTAATGTACTAAAATCGTAACCACTGTTGTCAGCCCTGCATGCAGGAGTACAGAATTTATCCTATACCGTGCCCATGTCTAACCCGCCACGCATGTATACCTTCATTGTCTTCATTACTACTGTCTTTCTTATCAAAGTTTAATGCGCACCAAACACAGGGAAAAAGACTCGGTTACAGTGTGTTTCTTTTATATTAACTGGATGGGATCCACTGCTGCTCTTACAAATCACCGCATTCCCCTATTCTACCAGTTCGCTGCCTTGGTGTCACCTTTGTATCTACACTTTCCATTACTCCCCACATACAGAACATTGCTAGATCCTGCCACTTCCATCTCCGCAACATCTCCAAGATACACCCCTTCCTCTTCCAGAGACCACCAAAGTCCTGGTAAACGCTCTCATCATCTCTCGTCTGGACTACTGCAACATCATCGTCTCTGGTCTCCCTTTAACTAGACCAGGGGTGGGCAAACTTTTTTTTGTTTTGTTTGGAGGGCAAACTTTTTTACTCGCGGGCCACATTAGCTCCTTAGATTTGATAAAGGGGCCGGACCAAGAGCTTGTAGTAGCCGACCCGCCATAGGTGTGCCAGTTCCATGCATCACCAGTATCACTAATGATAGCAGTGATGTGTAAAAGGCAGGGAGAGGGACATTTCTTCCATTTTTTGCAGAGAACAAGCGGAGAGGAGAATCTTTTCAACAAGGGCCAGAAAGGAAAGCTAAAGGGGTTGGGTCCAGGCCCACCCCTGATCTATACTGTCACCTCTTCAGTCCATCATGAATAGTGCTGCTAGACTCATTTATTCCTCTAACCCAGTGGTGGGCAACTGAGTTGATATGGAGGGCCACAAATGCGGCCCTTCGGGATCACTAAAGGGCCGCACATAACATTGATCCAGAACCCCCCCCC
>CM070035.1:26690940-26723384 GCA_036250615.1 Ptychadena robeensis
GGCACTACATAGCAGTGATATATACCTTCCAATCACTATGTATTCTATCAGGGAGGGCCACTACATAGTTGTTGGTAGATCTAATGGAACTTGTATAGAGTGATCTGAAGGTGTATGTGGGGCTTTATACTATACCTTGTATATAATGTGTTCTCTAATATCATTCTGACCATTGACATTGAGGCATCAGTGTGAACTTCATATAACCATGTCTGTGCCAGCTGCCTTACTGACTGATGACCTCCTTTTTATTTTATTTTTGGAATTCCAAATAATAGGAAAGCCGTAGCAGATGTCCTGCTCGTAGCTGATAATGAGGGGAGACGTAGGATGCGTCGGAATGATTTCTAATATTAGTCTTGGATAGAAGCAAAGAAAAGTGACTCATGTTGCTTATGCAGAGTCTGATAAGTCTACTATTCTGGGGAATTCTGATTCTGCGATTCTCCCAAACACGGCCGGGTCAGATTGCTCAAACTGTCAGGAATGTCTTGTATCTGGATTGCCAGGGCTCATGAATGTGATTCCCTGCAGATCAGGTGAATTGGTTTGTTCTCATTCCGGGGAATCTTATGTGCAATTTCCCTGGAATAGATCAGATTCACTCAATCTGTTCTATCTTATGAATAGCTGATCAATAGCAAGTAAAGGTAGCCATACACGAATAGATTCATGTGTGATCGACGAAAGGTCTATTGGCGAATCGATGTGCACTGCATTGGGTGCTCAATCTCTGGCCAATACTTTGAATGGGGATGTAGGGTCCCCAACATATTACGCAGCCAACATATTACGCAGCGCTTTACAGAGCATATATAGATGTATAGATAACTAACACAGTCATAGGTCACATGTAACTAAAGGTGCCCATACACAATCTTACCATACAATTTCTGTACAATCAACTTTTATTCTACCAAAACCATGCATTATGAGGACCTTTTTTTTAAACCTCCCAATCACTATGTATTCTATCAGGGAGGCCACTATACTACATAGGTGTTGGTAGATCTAATGGAAATTGTATGGTAAGATTGTAAGATGTATGGGGGGCTTTACATAGGAGAATCTTTATTTGGGGAAGCCAATGGTACAGGGATTTACCAACATGTTGGTTCCCTGTTCGACCCAGGTGGGCAGCAAACTGTTCGCAAACTATCAATCGCTGGTTGTAACGGAAAATCGATGCGTGTATGGCTACCTATCATGTATACTGAATCCCAACAGCCAAGTGTCCATTGCCAAAGTGTGTGTGTATACATCTCTATACATATATATATTCTAGTGCTGTTTAAAAAAACAAAGCCCTAAAATAGACTTTTATTTGTTGATGAAAATGGCTAGGACTTCTGGAATGTGTGATTATATTATAGAGCTTGGCAGTGAATATGAATTTGCTGTATGAACGACCTGTATGGTTGGCTTTGTTGTAATTTGCCCTGTGCCCAGTACATTAGCAATGCCTGAGTACATAGCTGGTACAATACCAGGCGCTGCATTAGCCTTGCAGTCACTCTCAGCCATACACATAGACAATGAGGAAACTGACTGCTAACTATATTAGGCGTATTCATTAGAGCTGAGCAATGACCCTTAAAACAACGTTTGATCTTCACTTTACTGCAATCAGATGAGTGGAGGAGAAATTCCAATCTGTTACTGCGGGTTAATTTCCTCTCTTAACTTGCTCTTTGTACTCTTGGGTTAACCTGTACGAATAACTTTTGCTACCAGGGTTAAGAGAGACCCACTTCTATTATTTTTGTGATCAGTGTATATAGCGGCAACATACTGCGTAGTGAAGTACAGACTGTATCAGTTCTTCTGTCATACATGGTCAGGGGCATGATTGACATGTAGAATGTGGATTTTGGGTGTACAGTATACAGCCACCTCAACTTCTCTCTGGTCTAGGTGTGTATAATTAAAGAAAATCTGGTGTGTCTTTTTAATTGTGTTAGCTGCAATTAAATGTCAACTTTATTAACATCTAATTAGATCTGAACACAGTTGTGTTCGCATGTAAGTGTGTGGAAACGAGCTCTGAAGCTGTTTTGTTTGTTTGTGGTTCAAGGTGCGGACTCTCCTTTGATTCAGATGTAAATGTAGAATACTCTTGGAGACGGAGCAATGTGTACGTCCCCTAATTACAAATAAAAATAAACAATTAAGCAGACTGGCTGGTTAAGGTAAACGTATGCAAATCATATGTAGCGTTCAGGTTCTAGTTCCTTAAGCCCTCCCATATATGTCTAGATTTTCTGTTCAATTAGCTTAAAAAGATAAACATTTTTGGGGTCAGTGATTGATTGTATGTTTGCCAACTGCAGTAAAGCTAGCCACACATGGTACAATTTTAGCGTTCAATCGACGATTTTCGATGAAAAAAAAATCGATTGAACGTTAATCGATGTACTGCCCACATAGTACAATCGACGTTCATTGTACGATTTTAGTAAAATCGACGATTGAAAAGTGATCGGACAAGTTCGATAATTTTTGTTGATTGATCAATGATCGAAATACATTTCTGAAAGTGTTTTGTTTGTTTCGATTCAATCATCTCGATGTGCGCTATTAACATATGACTACTTCCTGGGGAAAAAAAAGTTCCTGTTAAAAAAACAAAAAACAAAAAAAAAACATTAAACCAATCGACAATTTTAGATTACTTTGATTTGATTTTAGTAGAAATTGTTCAATTATCGTGCTCCCCATGTGGAGAACTTAGATTAAATGACAATCGATGTTCGATTTATTTTAATCTAAGTACAAAATCAAATCGAACCTCGATTGAATGATTGTACCATGTGTGGCTAGCTTAATGGGTTAATTTAGCGTTCAATCAAGGTTCGATTAGATTTTGTAGTTTGATCGAAAATCGATTTTTAATTTAATCGCTGTACACAAAATGGGGAGTACAATTATTGTTCAATTTCTACTGAAAATTCAATTGAATTCCTCTTACAATTTAGTTTCAATCGGACGTTAAAGGGAAGTAGCCAAAAAAAAAACGACCAATCGCGCAAAATTTTCCAACATGTCTGATCACTTTTCAATGGACGATTTGGCAAAAATCAATCAATGATCGTCGATTTGTACTTTGTGGGCAGAACATCCAATTTTTTATTTATTTTTTAACAATCGATTGTTTTTTTTTTTATCGAAAAATGTCAATTGAATGCTAAAATCGAACTATGTGTGGCTAGCTTAACAGATATTTGATCAACTTTTTTGGGATTGACTGAAAGTGTAGTCAATTTCAATACAACCAATTAAAATTTACCAGCATGTCCAATCATTTTTAAATCAATTTCCCCCCCCCCCCCAATGCTAATAGGCTTAGGTTGATCTAGCCATGTGGGCTGCCATAGATTTTCAATTAATCATCCTAAAAATTGATTGAATTAAGTTGATTGGATAAAAAATCTAGACGTGTATGGGGGCCTTTAGATTAAGGGGGAGAGTGGAGGCATGAATGCTGAATATATTGCTCTAACAATTTCCTGGTTAAGTTATTGACGTTTGCCTCCCGTTGTATCACTATCTCGTGAACTGCTGAACCTTCCTTCGTTTTAGCCTAGAAATGTTGACCTCCTTTTGTGCAAGTTGTTGATTGGACACTCCCTTCTTTAGAATGGAAAACACAAATGAGTACTTTCAATGCTTGTAAAAGCTAGTTTTGTTGTGCAATGGCTTCTGTTACAATATGTAGTTATCATAAGTACACTCAATGAAAATTGATGATTAAGCCTTGACTTTCCTACAGGGAGCGCATCCTATTTGCCTAGAACTTCAGTATTATTGCACCAGACCTCTTTACTTGATAGAGGGTTGACCCTAGTACCCCTTCTTAAACAAGAGACCCATTATATACTTCATCCTGCATAACCCATTCAGGAATTTTATTTTAGGAATACATGGGTTCAAATGGCCACCAGTTGGAATTACATTGGCCTTGGAAGCATAAATTTGATTTTGGTTTGATAATAATCGAAAATAAAGAAATGTGTTTAAAAAAAAATGAAAAAAAAATGTGGGCCTTGAGAAAATTGATGATAAAACCTTGACTTTCCTACAGGGAGAGCAGCCTATTTGCCTAGCACTTTAGTATTGCACCAGACCTCTTTACTTGTTGATAGAGTGTTGACCCTAGTACCCCTTTTTATACAAGAGACCCATTATATACTTCATCCTGTATAATGCATTCAAAACCTGAGAAGGGGTTCAAATGGTCACCAATTGGAATTACATTGGCATTGGAAGCATACATGTGATTTTTGGTTTAATAATATAAATAAAGAAATGTATTTAAAATAATTAGAAATAAAAGAATGTGGGCTTTGAGAAATACATTACACAGCTTGGCAATGGTGGGCTACAGAGCACTTGAATTATAGTAGAAAATATTAAATAGCTATCCATACATAGGGAGATTGAGCTTGCTGCTTATGCTATCCATCTACAAGAGTTGTCCCAGTTGTGAACGGGTATGACCAACAGCAAAAGTGGCAAAATACAACAAATATTGTGTTAAAAGAATTTAGTATTCTTTCCATGACATTTGCTAATTTAAGGTTGTACAATTCCAGACCGCAAGGCGTAAATCCTAGCCAGCTTTTGGTATAAACCGGGCACATTTCAGTCTCTTTTATATATCACGCCTGACTTGCTGTCTTGTTGGTGAAATATGTGCAGATCTTGGCCCTCAAAGACTCGAGTTGGACAACCCTGTGCTAATTGGATGGATTACTGTCAACCTCAGAAGTTGGTGTTGGATCATTCTCTGGCCTCTGCTGTCATATTATCCATTACGGTCCTAACCTTCAGACATTGTGGTAGTGATTACTGACATCACTATGCCTATTAAGTTAACCAGAATTGTAATGGCTGCCATATACCCGCTGTGCTTGCCAAGTCCACAACAGTTTTCCTTTTAACTTCTTTTTTTTTGCAGACTTATTGGGTCCATGGACAGTAAAGAAGACTATTCCAGATAGAATACTGGAGTCCTTATTTCTTGATATGTATCCAAATTTACTTAAATTGGAATTTTCTCGGCAAATTTTCCTGACAAGCCCATGCTCACAAGTGATGCCACAATGCTTTCTAGTCAAAGTAGGGACCTCGACATCCCAATGGGGTTCTCTTTGGGGTGACTATAGCAGATGATCTAGGCCAGTGATGGCGAACCTATGGCCCGCGTGCCAGAGGTGGCACTCCGAGCCCTCTCTGTGGGCACGTGAGCCAGCACAGAGGAAAGAACTGCAGCTTATTGGCTCTCAATGCTGTCCTCCTCTCTTCTGATTGCACACAGCACCCCATACCCTGTTCTATTCTATCTTTTAAGAAAATAGTGTGTGTTTACATGTTTTTCGTATGTGTGTGTATATATGATGTGTGTGTGTTCTGGTTAATTTTGATATTTTTTGGATTTCAGTTTGGGCACTTGGTATCAGAAATATGTTTGCCATGCAACAGGATAAAAAGCACAATTCCTCACAGTACCTAATGTATAAGAGCTGGTTGGGTGTTGCCTGGTGGCTCTTAAGCCATACATGTTGTGATTTTTGTTCGTTCCTTGCAGACGCTTGGTCAAAAATTGATGCTTGTCATCCTTGAGCAAGTGACTAGAAAAAATCTAAATGAAATATGAAATGGTCAATATTATAGATGGGGTCCCTCGATCTCCATCTAAAGCCCAGGTACCCAACCTGTGGCCCGGGGGCCACATGCGGCCCTTTGGGTGTTGTTCAGGGGCCCCCTCTACTTGAATCATAGATTATGTGCACCATAGATCGCATCAAAGGCTTTAATGATATATGTGACACAAAATGTGTATTACCATAGTACAGTATTCCCTAATGCTTGAAGCATAAATGAAAACATTTATAAATAAATGTCTTCTAGCTCTGCATGCTGTATTTTTTCCAATATAAACTTTTTATACAAGTCAGTATAGATATGAAAATATTAGGTGCGGCCTTTCAATGATGCTAAGGGCCGCACTTGTGGCCCTCCATATCAACTCAGTTGCCCACCACTAATCTAAAGTATTGTCAGGCATCGAGTCTCCAAGGTGGTGTGCACTGCGATCATTGTACGATTTGAGCACTGATTTTGCGATCGCATGTTACGATTGATCTTACAACAATCGCAGGGGAATCACATCGTGTATGACTAGCTTAAGCAAATACAGGAATGAATATCCAACCCTCCACCTTTCCTGAGGATCAGTACTGTATACTATAGAATATGTTTTTGGTTGTTTGCTTTGTCAATTTTGGAGTTTGGACATGAATGAATTTTGCCCTTGTACATGTCGTATATAAGGACTCGGGTCATGGTACCTTGCTGACAAGAGACTGTTGCATAAGCAAGACAAGACCGGGCTGATATTATATTACATCTGCTGGACTCTGATTACAGGCAATGTAACGGACAGTCTTCCTGCCATCTTCTCAGGTCTGTGGGCTTCAGTGACAAAGAAGTCTGCTGGGATGCCTCCATGGAGGGGGGTAGGAGAGAGGAGGATGCCTCCCCCAGTGCTGATTCATTAGTGGGGCTGTAATAACAGAATCAGCGGCTCAGGAGGATGCAGCATGCAACTGCAAGCATGAAATAGCATCTTCCAGCGGGCCCGAAACGGCTGAGTATATTCCACAAAGATCAGGGAGGGGTCTGTGTGCAGCTGATAAGTTATCATCTACATCTAGCGCAATTCTTCTGCTGATACCTTTTTTACTTTTTGCTTGATTTATCTTACTCTCCAAGGCACAAAATAATTGCTCTATACTGTATAACCTGCAGCTACTCTTTTATGGCACGTGTGTACTAAGAAATCCAGAGAAACACATGAGTGTGCAGAGTTCTGATTCCTTAGATTTGTTGGGTGGATTCTGACATCAACAGCTCATAGGGTTTTCATTGGTGGCTCATTGCGCTGGGATTTCAGTGGTGTATTCAGAACGACTCTGACATTGGTATAGTTACAGAAGTCCTCCAGCATGGATTATCTTTGTCTTGGCTTAAGCTAGCCACACACGGGTAAATTCCAGTGCAATTGACCTCCGATCAATTGAAGGGAAATCAATGGGCACATTGATTCCCATTCAATGGGGACCCCGGGGAGCCGTTCTCCCCAGCTTGTAGCGTGTGAGTCAGAACACGGGCTACAAGCTGGGGAGAAGCAGCCTGGCTCACACAGCAGTGTCGGTTTCAGTGTGAATAGTGCTGGCTCTGCCCCCTTCACACTGACAAACTTTGCATGAAGATTGAACGGGTTTTCCAACATGTTGGAACCACATTCAATCGAATGTCTTTGAGCGGGCTCTATTGATCGAGCTCGTAGGAAGGCACACACAGGTAGGTTTGTAAACAGATTAGAGTACAATCACCGTGAGCGCGCACGTTGATTGCTTGTACTCAAATCTTTTTACAGATCTACCCGTAGCTTTAGTTAGTTGTTAGTCGATCGTCTGGATATGGATTCCCATACACATGGTTCGATCGCCCAAAAGTGATGATAAAATTTCAATCAAGCATACAAGTATCTTACAGGTTTTCTAGGTATTTCGTTCAATTTGTATACAATGGGGTATGCGCATCAGCAAACCATGTAATATAAGGACCTTGCGAAGTCCTTCCAATCACTATGTATTCTATCAGGGAGGACCCGGCACTACATAGAATGATCTAAAGGTGTGTGGGTGGGGGCTTTAAAGTGGGCATACATGGCTTGATTTATTTATTTTTTTTATAGATTCTAGCACACTCAAGCGATATGCGCCGATTCACGGGTCTTCAATCTCCTGGAGAAAAAAAAAAATTAACAGTCTAGCCTTTCTTGAAACGGGATATGGGATCCGGGATCGATGACGCAGAAGTGCTGTACCTTCGTACCGAGGAAGCTCGAGTGCAGCGTGATAACGGCACCTCGATTGTAAGGGCATTGAGCCATGTATGCCTAGCATTAGACTGGTGATTGATATTTAAATCACAATCAAACCTAAGCTCGTTTGTGCAAAAGTCAAACCGCTTTACTGTCTTCTGATCAAAGTCAAACATTATTAGACTATATCTAGACCGCTACAGTGCAATCTTTTTTTTTTCTCTTTGACCTAATGAACCCTTAATCTCCATAAGTAAACAATAAGGTGGTTGAAGGCTGGACCGCACTGTTTGATGCGCATAGTTTTGGTGTTTTTCTAATACGAGTCGTGTCTTGTGTGACTGGAGTGATGCTTGTTTGGTCTTATGGTGTTCTGTATAGGTACAGTAATGCTGTATTTATACATTTGATAATTCATTATAGTGCTGCTTTGTACGGTATATGTGTTGTGTATGGCACCATACCCAGAAACGTGTGCCCCATTTTCCTGACCTATGTTGCCTTGCAGCCCAGTAATACATACAGGCCCAATTTATGTGTATGATTCAATGCTTTCTTTATTTTGTCTGGTGTTTCATTTAGAGAACAAGAACCCGATGGCTTTGAAAACAACCTTGTAATAGTGTAACCACACTTTGCTGGTTAAACAAGCACAGATGTGGGTAGAGGGAGAAATTGTAATGACTGTCTCTCTTACTACACATTTATTAAGAAATCATAGTGGAGCAAAATGTGCAAATACGAAAAGAGGCACAGGGCATCAAATACCACCCATGGCATTACCAAGTGACCCTATAATGGTACAGGAGACTGTCGGGACTGTGCTAAAGGAGTGACTGTGGACTGAAAATCTGCTTGTTAAGGTACCCATACACTTATAGATACCTGTGAGATTGATGACCCGTTCAAGCGGTGTTCTAAGACTCATAGATTGGATGGAAATTGAGGCGCACTACTTTAAGTGCTCTGTTTGCATTCGATACATTGGAGGGAGACAAGGGTGGCAGTGATCGATTGCCGCAAATGCGCATTGAGAGGCTAGCTACACCTGTATGGGTACCTTTTTTAAATGAGGCTGCTTGAGATCACCATTATTACAGTTTCTTTTCAGATTACAGACTGCTGAGGTCCCATGGCAATGTTTGCGAAGGACACAAATTTAAGCGCCCCCCCCCCCCCATACACCTTTAGATCACTCTACTCCATTTTCTTTAGATCTACCAACAACGATGTAGTGCCGGGTCCTCGCTGATCGAATATATAGTGATTGGAGTGGTTTTCATATTACATGGTTGTGGTAGAACAAAGGTTGATCCTTGGGTTCGGCTTGACAATATATGATCAACCAAGAGGTGGCCACATGCTTTCTATGGCATTTGTGTCTGGCAGTCTAAATCAGTGAGATGATGTGCTAGTTCATTTTCTTTCCTGGTAGTGGGAAATATTTGGGAAAGATCAATTTTCCACTAGTGCAGTTAGCACCACGTAGTCATTATGTCTACTGGGTGTCCATGGGTTTGATGGTATAAAAAGGGGCATTACCCCTCCTTTTTGAGACCTTTTATCTCTTATTCTAGTCCAAAGAATATCTGCATAGTAACATGTATGTTTGTATGGAAATTGTGTGAATAGCCACATCTAATTGGGGTAAAGAGGAATCGACATGCTTTATACGGCCAGCTAAGGGCCAATCTAGATTGCATGTGTTTTTTTGGCATGTATACTATAGAGTTGTGTGTATTGTTCTCACTGAACAGAAGGGTCCCATCATGTGTAGCCAACTAAAGCCTATTGGTTGTCTTTGCACATTGTATTCTTCATTGCTTCTGTTATCTGGCTCCCCCATAGTGCACCATTCATAATATGTGCAGCCAGTCTTTGTGGGCTGATAGGCGCTCACAGTATGAGGCTCCTTCATAATGCAACCATTGGAGCTCTCTAATGGGCTGTGTTCATGTAAATACACAATCCTTCTAATGGTGTATTCTGGGCACCCCAATCTTCTTATCAGTACAACAATAGTGTGTAATTGACTTTTCTTCTATTTTTCTTCCATGTCTCTGATTGTGGCTGTATATACAATGGTGTTGTTGGAAGGTGTAGGATGGCTACACGGCCCACTTCTTAGAAGCAGTGTTTTTGGTTCAAAATTAATAAGGGTGCCCATACACGGGTCGACGAATCCTTGAATGCAGAGTGATGATGTCACCATGCTGCACTTGAGTAATTGTTGATTGAACGGTCATTCAATGTGCAGCATTTTTGCGAAATCTATCCAGTTTGATACTTTGGATCGGGACACTGGCTATCAAACAGGGATTTACCAACATGTTGGTTCCCTGTTTCATCAGATGGCCGCAATATTTTCCCCAAACAATCGATCACTGAGAATGTGTATGGTGATTGACTGTTGAAAAATGTATGGATGTATGTGTATGGGTACCTCAAGACCTTTCTTGCAGCCATTTGGTAAGGACCAAGTCTTCTCATTAAAAATTTATCAATAAACATCTAAGCCCCCATACACATTTAGATCACCTCTCCTTTAGATCTACCAACAACTATATAGTGCCCGGTCCTCCCTGATAGAATACATAGTGATTGGAAGGTTTAGAAAGGTCCTCATATTACATGGTTTTGGTAGAAGAAAAGTTGAATGTACAGAAATTGTATGGTAAGAGAGTAAGGAGTATGGGTGGCTTAAGGTTTTACAAAGATCACAAAGATTGTACTTATTAAACAAAACCACCAGCACAAAAGTGTCTAAAGGTCCCCATACACGGGTCAATACCTGCTTAATCGGTAATTAACTGTCGACTGGATATTGACTAATGTATGATCGATCAGCGAATCTATGCTCACCACTTTGCAAAGTAATGGAGATCGAACAGGGATTTATAATATGTTTGTTCGCATGACATTTCTTCAAGTGGGATCAATCCACTCGAAGATGGGGTGCCCGCACAGTGGACGATCCTTCTTGATTTAAACGAAAAATGGCTCAGTGCAGATAATGCCAAGTTGTGGTTTAGTTCATTTCCAAATCCTCCACCACGGAGCCGCAGGACAGGTTCTTGTTTGGGCAATAGCACCATAGATTCACTTGTGTGACAAAGCCCTTAGGGTCCATGAAGATCCAATGATGACACCCTAGCTTATATTTCTGAATTGTTTGCTGTAAAAGAATCAGATTTTCAGGCCGCTCTCCTCTAATCAGTTGTGATTTCTTGCGTAATGCCGGCATCTGAGTGCACAATTAATTACGTTTAATTTGTAAGCCCTGTAATTTCAGCCCAGGGATGTAGTTGTTTTCCCTGGATGTATCCCTTGCGTGTCATGTCATTGCATGCTCAGCAAGATTGCCTTGTTCTCAGCTCCCCCCTATGGTTGGCTCAATGTAGGGAAACCAATACAAGCTCTTTTTATTTCCAAACGCTGCTCGCTGCTTTAGGTTTTATTGAATACACCTTTCTGGATACTTAATGTTTGTTTGGATGTCGAAAACAAGTTGACTCTAGATCTCTAATCCGTTTATTCCTTTTAATCCAAATAAATGCTTTATCTACTTCTAGTAAAGTAAAACGATAAAATTGCATCTGATCTAGAGGGGTTTCCATTTTTAAAATACTTGCTTAGCCTGTCAGTATAGCAATTTGGACCAGGTTCTTCTGGTGAAAGCATTAGACACCCCCTTGCTGGTCCTGCTGCTTAGATGTTGGCACCATGGTCAATAGCCATGCCTAGATATATCCACAACTACATAACCCATACCCCCATACAGCTTTTAGATCACTCCATACAATCTCCATTAGATCTACCAACAACTATGTTGTCCCGGGTCCTCCCTGATAGAATACATATTGATTGGAAGGTGTAGAACAAAAGTTAGTTGTAAAGACAGTGTATGGTAAGATTGTAAGGTGTATGGGGGCCTCATAAAAAGGTCTGACCAGACCTTCACAATCTTAAATATGTAAAATACGTTTTAAATGAAAGGGTTTAGGGTAGCCATACATGATTGGTATTTTAAATAGTTTGCTAACGTGGTGTTTCCAACACAAGTTAGATGTGGGTATTCCAATCTATCTATACATTTATCAGCAATGGTCATTCTTTCGGCAATCCACTTTTTCTACCGGACATGCTCCCTATCTACCAATAGGACTTCTAACATATTTACCATACCACTCCGCTGCTGATTGTCACAGTAGTTGATTGTACGGAGTGCTTTTGGCTCAATGGTGATAATGCTAGGCTCCTAAAGATCCCCTTATGCAGGTGTTTTTTATTAGATTCCCGAACGATCGAACTTCATGTGGGTTTGCAGCGATAAGTTAATTGGGAATCAAACAAGGCCATCCTTTCTTTGAGCGTGATCAATCGATCCCGATTGAAGAAAGCTCGATCGAACAGGGAATGAACATGTTGGTAAATCCATGTTTGATTACCCTTGACCTTGGCCCCATCCAAAGTATTGAACGGGAATCGATTGCGCAAGTTGTGTGCATTGATTCATTTTTCAATTGCCAACCCTGGAGCGCAGCTTATGCTAGCCATACACATGGCGACTTACCCCGACATCTGCCGCCGATATCTTTCCGGGAGGCTAATGTGATGAGGTCATCACGTTTAGCCTCCCATTGCATTCTGGGGCCCTTCAATCGGCTGGGCACCCTTTGTGTGCCGGCCATAAGCTGCAATGAAGCCGCCGCTTCATTGTAGCTTATGGCATCGGCTTCCATCGGCCTGCGCCGGACAGAGATTTTCCGACATGTCGGATCTCTGGCCGGCCGAGAAGTGGGGCGATTAGCGGCCGATTTTTAACCTGACCGACGGCGAGAGCGTGCACGCCCGTCGGTCAGATTAAAATCCGGTGTATGGCTAGCATTAGTGATGTCACAATGATGTCGCCATGTCCGCTCGATCGCTCATCTATCAATCAGGTACATGTATACTAGTGTATAACCAAGGTTACATTGATTTTAAATGAAGCAAGTCCTTTTTAAAAAAGTGCTCCCATTGCTAATCTCTTTCTAAATCGTGACTGGCCAGTGAACTGAGAACATGGAGAATAATGTTATCCCAATGCATCCGCTATGAATAAATATGATGATGACTACTCTTGTATTAATATAGGCTTTCAGCAGGACTAAAATTATCAAATGAAATAACATTTGCAGTAACGATCCTTAATTAAATAGAACTTGCGAACATGATCAGCAGTGGCAGAGTTTCCCTGCTTGTATCAAAGCAATAACATTTTATATATAGATATATATTTTTTTTTTCCTAAGGGATTGCAAAGTGCAGTTTATGGCTAGGGCTACACTGTGCTAAAAGCCCTGAGTTGAACGGAAGGATTTTGGCGCAGTACACAAGACCGGCATTGAAGGCAATGAACTATGACATGGCTGTCTACATATTCGTCAGTCCAAGCCTCTGACGCATTTTGTCGATGTGCAGCATCGTGTTGTCCTAAACACAGTGGAGTCTTGATGTATGGCTTCATTGACAGTCAATGTACATCTCAGACTGACGTGTCTGGTCAGTTATACCTCAGCCCATTGATTTTTAGGGGGGGTGTTCTCTACTGCGCTATGTAGCATGGCCCTTAAAGGAGCGAACGGGGAGGTTGCACTCATTGGATGCGCTGGCCTCAAGGCTGGAATTCACGGCTCGATATTTGAGCCGAGCGCAAGATCTCGCTAGTAGCGCAATGACGTCATCACACTACTGCCTGGCTTCCCTGATATCAGGAGCTAGTTGTCGGCCCGCCCTATACTTTTAATGGGAAACTGTGGGTCCTCATTCAAAGTCTAGGATATCGAACAAGGTTTACCAACATGTTGGTAACCTGTTTGGCCGAGCGAAATCTATTGATCTTGAAAAACGGCATCCACGGGTAGATTTTATTATTTTTTTTCCCCCCAGATTTCTGCACCGCTCAGTGCTGTGAACACGCACGGCGCTCGGCTGTGCAGAAATCTGGGAGAAAATCGACCTGTGTATCCCTAGCTTTAGGTTAGTGCTGGCTCACATTTTTTTTTTTTTTGCTATGCCGATCCTAACTCCAAATCCATAGCTATATGGTCATATTTTTCTGTTGACAACTGCTTCTCTACTCTATTCTGAGACTGTCCTTAAGCATCTTGGCTTATCTATGTGGTTTCAGATGAATCCACAGATTTAGTTTAAGGTTTCCTCACAACTTTGTTCTTCTTAGGTCAATCAGTTTAGTGACAGGCTTTATTTCCATTTCCATTACTCTTTAAGATGATGCTCAAAACTAAATGATATATTTTAATGGGTTCAGATTTTATTCAGGGCAACCAAATACTTGGTCGGTCATTGAGTTAAAAGTAGAATTCAGACTAGGAAAGTCTTTAGAAAATGGATAGGATGTGAAGACTATAGTTTGCAATATACAGCTTGTATTGCGTTTAGTTTTGTGCTGTCCATTAGGATTGCTGCCCTTTGAAGAGTGAGGAGCAAATCACACGGATGAGCATGACTGCAACTGCTGTCCGGCAATAAGGGGGGGGGGGGGGACATTAAGCTGATTTTACAGTTTTAGGTGAATGAGTCCCTTTTAGGTAGTTTTCATACAATATTCATGTGAGGTCTAGGCATAGTTGACATGGTTTATTCATTTAATTGCCTATGAATTATTCACAGTATGCCTATTCAGCCATGTACAAGCAATTGTCAACTTGTCATTGGGAAACTTATAATAGACATGGCAAAGATTAGGGCACAGCCAACAATTTGATATACCTCCAGTTGTGTGTTGGAGATCATCACGTGCGATTGATTGCTCACACGTGATATGAGATTACATATAGCTTGAAATTATTTTTATCTTGGGCACTAGGTACCTTAATTCAGAAACCTGAAGAAATAGCATTTGGGCATCTAAAGTGTGCCGTTGCAGTTGGTTATATTAGTAAGGGGTGCTATTCAAGGTGTGAAGCCCACCACACACCTTTCCACACCTTTTTTGTGTTTTTGTTTTTCTGTCCAATACTCCTCTAAAAATTATACATTTTGTTTGTAGAATAGTAGTTTGCCTTTACCAGTGGTTACCACCCTGGGAGGGTGGGGTTGAAACCCTGGGTCCTTCCCTCTACTCTCTCTCTGTAAAGAGAGTCCACCTCGAGCTAAAAACATTGCTGGAAGTGTTAATCCTAGACCGGAGTCGGGCTGGTGAAGATGGTGGAATTTCTTATTGAACATATCCCTATTTGAGTCTGCAAATGAACTACAAAGCCCCTGAATATGGCATCATCCCCTGTAGATATAAAGAAGTGTTGTTTGCATAAAAGTTAAGAGGAAGAGGGGGCATTATCCCAGGACAGGAGCGTTGTGACCTCGCTTTCGGAAAAATTTCCTTTAATGTATGCATGCGAGTAGGAGTTGGGAGGGGCTTGTCATAGACCTAGAAGAAGGAAGAAAAATGGTTGGTAACCACTGTCAGTGGTGGGCAACTGAGTTGATATGGAGGGCCTCGGCATCACTAAAGGGCCGCACATAACATTTTCAATCTATACTGACTTGTATTGGCATTTTTTAATGAAACAAATTACAGTAGGCATAGCTAGAAGACATTTAATTTGTTTAATATTATGCTTCAACCATTAGGGAACACTGTAGTGTGGTAATGCACATTTTGTGTCCTGTATATCACCAAAGGTTATGTGCTTCATAGATATAATCAAAGCCATTGATAATATCTATGGGGCACATAACCTTCAATTCGGCAGACAGGTGAGTTCCTATGCATTAACAATTAGGTTTCATGGGCCGCAAGTGGAGGACTCAGAGGGCTGCCAAAGAAAGCCCTAAGGGCTGCAGGTTGGGCACCTGGGGTCTAAATGGTCAAAGCACAAGTTTGATTTGCAGTGATATCATTTTGTTCTAAAAAAAAAAACATTTCCACCTCCCATTAAAGGGATGCATGTTGTGCCATAGATGGGCTGCAGTTGGGTCGGCTATATTGGAACAGGCTAGGCATATGGCTCAGTCCAGTCCATTATCTCTAAGCAGCCGCTATTGTCTCTGTAGGAGTTGTGGGACTGCCTGTAGGATCTCATTGTATGACTTAATCACTTGTAACATGTAACCAGCAAGATGGGTAATTCCATTTCTCTCAATACAATTTGCTTCCCTTAGTCAAGGCTCTTGAGGCCGGACAGATGCAGCTTTACCAGCTGTGCAAGGAAACGTCAATTAGTATCATCTTGTTACGGGACATTCTAGGATCTCTGTGCCATGGAAACTGGTCTATCACTGTGCTTACCAGATGGCTCCTCAGGTCTGCAGGGACGACTCAGGAAGAGCTGCTAAGATTTCAATTCCCTCAGCGTTTCATTTCACCTTCCTTAAGGGGAATGTAGTGTGCAGGACCCAACATGTCCAGACACAAACAGGCTTACCCAATTCTCAGGCATGGTATTCCGCTTACTGCCCGGGCCTTCTCACAAGGGAAGAGAAGGGTAGCTGTAGAAAAGAAAGGGTTGAAATTTCAGCTCTAAGAGCCTAAGGACTTTGCTGCATCCTATTACAATTCTAAATAAACTGTATGTGTAAGTAAAGAGGAACGGAATTAAGTGCAGAAACACTGTCCTGGTCTCAGGGTGATAATGCTTTGGCAAAATTCTCCTGGACCGCCAACGTTGTCGCCCTCTTAAAGTGAATATTTTAAATAATATTGTGCTTGGAGGATTGTTTAATAATCTGACTTTAGTGGTGAAAATTTTAGAAAAACAATCCGTTTTAAAATGATTATGAAAAAGAATTCTCAAGCCTTGCAGTATGTCCTTCACCCCTCTGCAAGGTTTAAAAAACAAAACAAAAAAAACGGTTCTTCCATCACTCTTGGCTATATTTACATGGACAACCAGATACTCCTGTCTGTGAGCACTTGCACACTTGTGCAGATGCCTAGGGAGTGCTCTTTTCTTTAGGTCTGTGTGCATGCTCTATAGAACCATCCCCTAGAAAACCCAGCTGATAACTTGTACAATCTACGAAAATTTACCAACATGTCCAAGCTCTTTAGAATCGACTCCATGCGATCGATCATTTAAGGTATTGGTATTGTCAAACTAGCTACAGGTTGACTTCACTATACTACTCGGCTTACTTCATCGCTCGCATGTCTCATCAGCAGAATCTTGCCAGAACTATACTGATACTTCCTCCATGACTTCCCCACCACCATAATCTGACTATTTTGTGGTGGTAATTTTAGAAAAGCAGTTTTAAAATAATGATGAAAAATAATTCTCAACCCTTGCAGTATGTCCTTCAAAAAATGGTTCTTCCATCACTCTTGGCTATATTTACATGGACAACCAGATACTCCTGTCTGTGAGCACTTGCACACTTGTGCAGGCGCTTAGGGAGTGTTTAGATAAGCCCAAAAAATGCCTGGTGAATGTCTCCTGATGCGTTCTCCTGGCGGCTGCGCTTATTAGGCATTTGCAGTTAATAACCGCTCATGTAAACTAGGACACGAGGTACGCACAACCTAGTGCAACAAAGTACTGTAAATCCTTTACACTACTTTAAGTTGCAGTTGCCCAACTTGTACAACAAAGTAAACACACACTCCTCATACTGACCCAATTTTACACTGTAATCTTCGCCCAGGCCCCATACACCTACTGAGGGCCCTTCTGGTCACTGATATCACTGTTGGGGGGGGGGGGGGGGGGGGGGGGGGGGGGGGTAGAGGTTTCCACATCTGTCGGGACCCCCTCCGCTAAGCGTATTGGCGAGGATCCCGACGTTGCACATAGACTTTGCCTGCTCGGCAGAGCCTGTGTTCAGGCATCCGCTGATGCAAAGGTTCAACGTACTTCAGTACGTTCACCCTTGCATCGGCGGAATGTCTCAGCGCTGTGAGAACACAGCATCCGCTGAGCAGGTAAGTGAATGTGCTTTGTCGGGACCTCCCTCCAAGCAATACGTTTAGCGGAGGGGGTCCAGAGGGATGTGAAAACCCCCCTAACTGTGTAATCGCAGCTGACTGCGCAACTATTTATTATGTTTCTTAGCCCATGTAAGAGAGCCCTGCTTGGTTCTGGCTCCCTGAGTGCCAGTCAAGGGCCTGTGACCTCATCCTCCTTCAATGTCAAGTGAATGGCAATGCAGTGATTTAAGTATAAAAGGACAACCCGCTCCCTGTAGTCGTAAAAGAGGATGACATCTGGATTGCAGGATTGGGCCAAGTACATGGTCTATTCTCTGATCTCTAGACCTTCACATACTATCCGCAAATGTCCAAATGATTTTCATGGATCTTTAAAGTGCATTAGCGCTGTTTTAAAGCCGGAAAATAGACTGGAATTAGTTTTATACCACTCTTGTTTTTAAAGCAGCCCTACTGACTGCATTGATCTATGGCACACTTGGCATATCTCTGCAATGTTGTTTGGAAAGTTTTCTCTGTGTGGTTTGGCGGGTTCATTGACCCTTTGTTAACTTTACTGAAGCGTTTTGTATTCTTTGCTGGCAAAATGTGATCAGATTCAATGGATTATCTCCATCATGTCATAGTGTTCTGCTATTCCCAGCAGACCTCTGTGTATGTGAGGACATGTTGTAAAGGGAAAGTCCACTTTAATAGAACTGTTTATGGATGTGGCAGATCTTGGCCGGCAGGTGTGCTTAGTATTGTCAAACTAGCTACAGGTGTGTGTGTGTTTTTGTGCGCGCGCGCTCAATAGAGAAATACATTTCTGGTGGGTTTTTTTTTATATGATCTAAAAGGCTCATAACATTTCAAATATAGATTAGTAGTTAACCATTTATGAGAGAAGGGATTAAATATCTTGTTGATGAGGCAATAAACCTGATCATGTGGATGATTTCACTTGCCAATGTTTACTCTCAATTGACTCTAGTTATCTCTGTGATGATGGTGCCACCTGCTTGGCTAGAGTATGGGGTAATCTAAGTTATGCATAATACGGCCACATAGGGAAACATTTGGACAAGTGTGCAGGAACCGGTAAGCCTTTACAAGAAGAATGAGATCTGGTAGCAATGCAGAACCTTGCCCAGACAAGCTGAGAAATCGCAGACCTAAACATTGCCGGATTGTGGCAGATATACCCGTATGGTACATGTTGCAGACTACTTATAACAATGAAATTGAGCCATTTAGTTACAACTAGAATATGTTCGAGGGGTTCATGAGATTACTGCTACTTCTTTCAATGGAGCTGCTCAAAGGGTATGCATCAGTGGGCATGAACTTCAGCCTAGCTATCAAAATGGGAATTGGGACGTGTTACATCTACACCTGTCCCAGGTTTTTGTGAATATAGAATAACTTTTATGTTTTTTAATTAACATTGCAACAAATGTGCAACAGTGCCTTGCATGGCACAGTCATCTGAGCGTCCAATTTGTGTTTTTGTGTTTGAAATCCTTGTTTATTAAATCGGAATCACGTTGGAAATTGAGTACTTTTCTGTGTAATGCTGACCTGCCATTGTCTTTGTTCCTTTGCTAAATGCATTCCTAGGGTTAGTGGTATCTTGGGGCTTGATATGGCAAGCTTTGAAATCTTTCTATGCTTTTGTGCCCCAAGCAGTTTACCATTGTGACCCTTATGTATTAGATAAGCTGCCTGTAATGATAAGTTACACAAACAAATATGTCTGCCCAGAAGCCATTTACCTGCCAAAACCTTCCAAATAAAGTTTTAAAGGGAATTCAAGCCATTGTGTTTTGTCTTGGTAACTGAAACTTTTGCTGATTTTGATAAACTTTAGGCTGGAAACATTAAGTTTGACATATAAGTCTTTTTAAAGGTTCAATAGCTGCCATTTATTTCAATGATTGATTGCTGATCCCCTGGAACTTATAATGTTGCCCTTCTCTTTCCAACAGGTCTCTGGTTTTCCCAATAGGCTGTATACCTCCAAAACACAATTTCCAGTCCTGTTACTACAACACTGTAATGCTTTACATTGTAATAGTTTTTGCTTTTTACCCCTTGAAATCACCTGGTTATTGTAGTTGTGTTTTGAACAATCCCCTAAATAGTACAGCCAGGAGCGAGAAGTCCCAACGCTTGCTACTTTAAGAACAGCAAATCCGCAATAGCAAAGACCATATTTCTTTCCAGGCACACTTTATAGTAGTGCCTTCAGGACCTGACATTGCTCAATAGATGTTTTGCAAGTTTTCTTTTACTGTTGGAGACTTTAAAGTAACCCAAAATTAAATTTTCATCACATTGAACCCGTGATCAAAGACTTTTAGGAGAGTTGCAATACCTTTCCCAAAGGAAACACTGCTCTAGGCTCCCTACAGTGATGCTTATATAACAATTAGCCACAGATATTGGCTAAGTGATCTTTCCTGAAGGCAGAGAAGCGGCTAGTCAGAGATTTGATATCTCCTTTTAACAGGGGTCACATGATGAATGCCTTGGCTTGTGGTTCTGATATCCGCCCTGCAGGAGGCTCCAAGGAAAATATTTCTCTGGAAAGGTGTTTGGCTCCTCCTAGGAAGGGATAATATATTCGTTATCTATGCATGATGGGCCACCCCTCTTGTGTCATCCTCCTAAGGTACAAGAAATGTAGATTAGTAATACTCTAACAATTGACGTTTATACAAATCTAGGGCTCTCAGGCTGAGGCTCCACTGGGGCAGATTGGGAGCGGCTTGGTGCATTTTTAGATGCGTTTAAACCACTCCCATTGTCTCCAATGGGTAAGTCTCCATTTTTTGCATGTGTTTTCTGGCCTCCGCAGCTGCCATACACACATCTGGCCATGGCTGCCATACACACCCCGACGGGTGCAGACAAACCAGTCCCGATATGCTCCGGGATGCAAACGCAAACGCACGTTTGCACCCCGGTGCATTATGGGGCCCCTTCAGTCGGCCGACACCCTTTGTGTGCCGGCCATAAGCTTCAATGAAGACGCCGGTCTTCATTGACGTTTATGGCATCGGCTTGCATCGGCCAGAGAATATCGGACATGTCCATTCTCTGGCCGGCCGAGCTGTGGGGCGACGGGGATCTGTCGCCCCATATGGGCACATGCCGATAAGTGGCCGATTTTTAACCTGACCGACGGCACGAGCACGCCCGTCAGTCAGGCTAAAAATCGGCCGCTTATCGGCATGTGTATGCCAGCCTTAAGCCTCAGATTGAAAACATATTGTATTTTGTACATGAAGACCATATATAGCAAAAACAATCTTTATTGGGTAAAGGTTAAGGTTGAAAGCACTTGGGGTCCACAAGAGTGGTCATACAGTTAAAGGATTTCGGCATAAGTAACCATTAAATACCATATAATGTGTACATAGATCATACCGCATAACATTTGGGAAGAGATACTCCCACAAGTAGTTTGTTTCTGCTTTGTTGGCTTCTTCAGGAGGTAGCAGGTTCCAAGTTGGGTTCCATATGTAGGTTAGATGGTACAACATAAATCCAGGCAATATTGCATCAGTGGACACCATAATGGATATCCTGTTTGCTATTGCCTGCTTAGGGTACAATTTAAATGTGTCTGGACCAATTATTTGAGGAGTACCAGGTAACGGGTCTTCTGCATCTCTCTAAGTATGTGATGCTGATGGTTTTCTTGTATATTTGCTCAATTTAAGATGCAGTTACATTGAGTTTTTCCAAGTTTAGGTTCTGAATCTGCTTGTGCATCCAGATCGCCATTTTGTTGATCGCTCTAAACTTTTGAGATATATTAAACTATGTTACTATAGTTGAATGGATGAATTACTACTTCACACACATTTGCAACTAATGTGAATGGCCCACCAACCAATCTAGGGTAGCCATGTAAAGGCTTTAGATTAAAAATTTGCACCGTTCAATAGAAAGGATGCTTCAAGCCAAAGAAATTGTTGGCAAAATGGCTACTTGGTTAGAAAAAAACAAATCCATATGGGAAAGTTGAGACCGCTTATGTCGGTCATGGACATTTATTTCTTAAAACTTGTGTTGTTCATCTTGGCTTTAAGAAAAATAGAAATATTTACACACATAATTCGGTAATTCCAGTTAAATTGAAGTGAAATAAAAGTTTTCATTGTGGGGCAATTCAAAGTGGACACTCACCAGCTGGTGGAGGTCTGTAACAAACTCATGTTGAGGATGAAAAGCAGCTGGAAAAGGGATTGTCAGCCCGATAGGAAAAGACATCAAGTGAAATGCACATTCAGAACCGGCCTTCCTGGTTGTGAACAGATGCCTGTATGACTGTCCCAGCTGTTACTGCTGCAAATGTATGGAAAATGTTCTCACTTTGACACATTGATAACAAATTGATGCAGCTGTCAGTGGCGTTATGATGGGGCAGACCGCTATAAATCATCTGCTATGTGGGAATATTAAAGCCGGAGCAGAGCGAGATTGCCGGACAACCTCTTTCCCCAGACATTTTCTGTGTGATAAGTGGAAAAGGAACTGGGTTTTCCATTTGTCATCGTTAGCGAAGCAGCATTAAATTATTTCAGCACTGAGTGTCCACAAGGCTAAAGTGGTTCTGTGGTCACTTGATTGAGTTGTCGGAAACATTGCTGTTTTGGGGCAAAGTTGATACACCCTAGTTGGCACTAACCAACACTATGGATTGGGTTTTCGAAGCTCCTAAAGCGACCTAAACAAGCTAAATAATCGGTGTCCCAGATAATCTATTGTGAAAGTTGTAATATATTATTGTGTGTTCAGGACTTCACTTTCTTGTTCAACCGGGTAGCTTATCTAAGGCTGACACTAAGGTTTACCATACATGGGTCGATATTGGCAGCCGATTTTGCCGCTGACCGACGGGCGCTCGCGCTGTCGGTCGGCGTCAAAATCGGCCGCCAATCGGGGTGTGGCCACATGGGGCGACAGATCCCTGTTGCCCCACAGCTCGGCCGGCCAGAGAACGGAC
This sequence comes from Ptychadena robeensis, assembly GCA_036250615.1. NCBI lineage: Eukaryota > Metazoa > Chordata > Amphibia > Anura > Ptychadenidae > Ptychadena > Ptychadena robeensis. Next base: position 26,713,762 of record CM070035.1, read on the forward strand.
AGGTCCGATGTTCTCTGGCCTATGCCGTTACTTTCAATGAAGACCGGCATCTTCATTAAAGGTAACAGCCGGCACACAAAGGGTGCCCGTCGATGCAGTCAGCCCGGGAATGCAGTGTGATATCATCATGCTGCATTCCAGAGCTCATTGGAACTAGTCTGTCGGCCCCCACTCGGTATGTGTAAGGCAGGCTTTAGTAATGTCACGCCGCAGCTCTTGAGCGTTTGTTGATCGAACAGCGAATTGATGTGCCCCACTTTGCACAATTGATTCCCGTTTGTCACTTTGGATGGGGACCCTGGTCGTGTGATCGAACTGGGATTTACCAACATGTTGGTTCCCTTTTCTATCAACATATCTTCAAGTGGGATCTCTAAATAAAAGGGTGGGTGCATTTGATTCCCCAACTATCGAGTACCACGCATGGACACGTGTGTGGCCAACTTAAGGATATTCACCATTTGGGTTTGCCCTCACTTATGCAGCCTCCCGCGATTATAATCACAGTGAGAGATCATGGGTGATGTCACCTGAAAAGCAGGCAAGTCAATCTTGGAAATCTTGCCCCACCCTGCCCGAACCTGCCCATAGAGAATGAATGGGCGCATTCAAAAATGAATTGAGACGAGGTTTTTAAATGCATCCATTCATGTCTATGGCCATGATCAGGGGTGAGCTGCACTGAAGATCGCGGGTCACACCGCTATGGAAATAAGTGAGGACAAGCCCTTGGTGGTGTCCTCTGTGGGTGGACTTAATCACTTTTTTATTTATTTTTTTATTGGGCTGATTAATTGTTGGCCATAAGCCACTATCATAAATTATTCTATATAGATTTACAATTCTGGCATAAACCAAAAGCATTCTTCTAGCAAAATGAGGAATCTATGGAAAGACGCCGTTTAAGGCAATACATTTTTCAGCTTTATATTTACCAAATCCTTTCTAAATCATCCATAAAATAAAGGTATGCAATGAGGGAGGTCCTTTATGCTACAGTAGTAGATTTAAAAGATTGTGCAGATTGAATGGTGTGTGACTGGTGAGCTGAGGTCTGGAACAAGGAAAAGATTTGCAGGGGTACAGAAGACAATTGTGCGGACCAGTTCATTGCACTCCTTGACTTTTTGGCCACATGTCTTGAAGAGGGTGTTTCTTTGGACTACATGACTATGTAGATCACATGCATCAAAGAGTTAACTTTGAGTGTGCTGAGGAAAATTAGTTCAATTGTTAGTATCGGAGCATCCACAATTGAGTTTTTTTTTTTCTATTACGGATGCTTTATTAAGGACACTTAAGTGATAGAACAATGAATATAGCCATATCAGTGGTTTATGGTGGACCAACCATAGAACAAAATCACATGAACTCGCTGCAGTTCAGCTCATGTCACTGGATGATGTTATGCTTGGGTAATTTATTCCTAAAAAGAAAAAAAGCTTGAATGATTTACATGTGCTTAGTCAAATGTAGCTGCCAGTAGGCTTTAGTTAGCTCAAAGTTGCTCTAGAAATGGAAGCTTTTATTCAAGTGACGGTACATGATTTAAAGATAGTAGAAATAAAGTGCTTGTCATCACTGAACTATAAATGTGGATATGGTGGCTTTATTGCTGACCACCACCGTGCCAGGCTGAGGGGTAGGCAAATAAATGGGACAGGACCTGCAACCTGCAATGCTGTTGAAGCCAACTCATATGATGGTTTAGTGCATTGGGGGCTACAGGACCTTGTTCTGGCATTGACTGACTGGGGACAAATATGTAGAATAATAGTTCTGACTTCATCTTCTATAGAACTTTCCGAATATCTGTAACACTTTCTATGTAAATTAGTATATAATAGTTCTAGAGACCTTGTATTTGTCTTATTGATGTCATCTAGCTAGGAATGTTCAACAAATCTCAAATTTCCATGGACTTAAATTGTGGCCAAATGACAGAAATAAAACCCCAAATACACAATAAATGGTCCTATATACCAACACAGTGCCAAGAGGGCAAGCAAAATTGGGAACGATAGCACATGACAATTACGTTTTAGATTCAGCTCTCTTCATGAGAGAAATTATATGTGGACAAAGTTAACCCCGTGTATTTCTGTTTAATACTTCAAACTCCAGAATAAGCAGATCTTCTAAATGTGGGTTTTTGCCTTAAGCTTGGGAAACAGTCTAGTTGTCCATTGAATGGAACTTCCCATGACCAAGACTAACTCATTGCCACACTCTATCCTTGTTCTGGGTGCTAATCTCTTTAGGACGATGCACCCACATATTTTAACCACTGGGAGAGTAAAATCATCAAGGCCCACCCCATTTATTTGGTTACTCGTTCTTATAGTTCCCTATAGTCTGCAATGAGTTGATGGGCATTTGGGTCTTCCCCCACAGATCTGTTCTTTACACAAACTTGTTGTCACACCGTCTTTTTTTTAAAATGTAATACAGTGGTTTTCAATTTGTGGGTCAGATCAGGACCCCCTCTGTGGTCGAACGACCATTTCATAGGGGTCGCCGAGTTCACTGAAAGCAGCAGAACTGAAGCCCACAGGCATGGTGGGAAGTAAGTTAATAGCTTGCACAAGTGATTGGGCATTACTCTTCCTTCTAAATTCCTGCCCCGCACATTTTGATACTCCGCACATCATACTCGCAGATCTAAAAAGGTTGAGAACCACTGATTTAATAGCTGGGCTACAAAGTGGTACATACACAGATGATTTAGTTCCTTTGTTGCCATTGAAAAGTCTACATAATTCACCTTTTGATGGTTACTGCATTTTCACAGATTCTCCCCTTCTGCATGGGTAACGACCTGTCGCAAGCACCTGCAAAATTGTGCAGGTGCTCGGGGGTCATTTAAAAAAACCACCTCATTACAGGTCTATTGGGCTTAAGCACGAAAACTGACTGGTGGAAGCCTAATGTTGTGTCTGCTGGAAGCCTACAATTGCTCATGTAAATTTGGTTGGTGTAGTCACTGAGGATAGGTTCATGGAAGTAAATCCCTGTCCCATATTCTTTTACATCTAGGGTTTGGAGTATTCGTGTAGCATAGTGTAGCACTATAGTGGGTGCTTAGGTAAACTGCACTCAAGCTGCGCAAGGACAGATTCCTATTCAGCTATTTCAGTGTAGATATGAATAAAGGGGCTTCTAATTAACACATAACAGGGTTTATTGATGGACTTTTATATCTCTCTGGCATTTAGCTACAAATATTTGAAATATTGTATTTATCTCAAGGCCATTTTGTTTGCATAGCTTGGAAAACTGATATTGTATTCTGTCAGTTTGGCAAAATGTTTATGTAGGAGACTTCTTTTGTGTATCAGAACTCCACAAAAAAAAAAAGAAAAGCACTTCTTATCGGGTTTGTGTCCTTGAAGTAAAATGCTTGGCAAAACCTTTTTAATGATGCGTATGTGTATGGTGTTCTAAACAGGCCGGGTTAGCGCAACAGATTGAGGGGCCTTAGGCAGATATAGAGCACGGTGCCTAAGCGAAGCAAATTGCAGAGTGTCGGCTTGGATTTATGGGGTGTGATTTAAATAATGATGGACATTTTGTCCTTAACATGGTAATCGGCTGAAAGTACCGCTATACGAACTGTTACAAGCCATCAGGAAAGTGTTGGGTTCAAAAATACACTGCACAGTGTTGCAAAAGATCTGTAACATGAGACCACCGGACACTTCTGAAGTCCCATACTTTCAGACCAAGGTTGTTGAACTTAAACACACTGTAGGACGAAATGAAAAACTGGGAGAAAGAAAATACAGTTAATCTACAGTTTGTCTAGATTTACACGGTCGCTTTGGGGAAACAACATGTTTTCATGATGACTTTAATGCGTCCAATGGGCGAAAGCCTGAAATTCGACCCAGCCGGGCTGGTGCGCCGGTTGCTTATTTATCGGGCAGGTAAAAAAAAAAAAAACCAGAGTAGACTAGCCACTATGGAAGTTTATACAACAAGGAAGAGAGTTCCAGAGAGCAGTAGCGGCCCTAGAGAAGTCTTCAAGCCACGCATCAGATATTATGAGTGCGGATATCCTTTTTAGGTTACTGGAGAAGTGGAAGAGGTGGTTAGGGGAGTATTTATTTACCAGATTGGAAATATAAAGGGACACACACACACACACACACACACACACACACACACACACACACACACACACCCACCCAGTGGGGGCTGACAGAGCTGCTAAGATCAGCTCTGAAAAGCAGCGTTGCTTTTCAGAGCTGATCTTAGCAGCTCTGTCAGCCCCCACTGGGTGTGTGTGTGGGGGCCTTTACATTTCCAATCAGTCTCGAGCGAGCTGTAAGCATCGGCAGGCACCCTTTGTGTGCCGGCCCTTTGTGCACACTCTTGTGTGCCGGCCGTTGGCTCCAATGAAGATGCCAGTCTTCCATGTGGGCACCCCCGATCGGCGGCCGATTTTGCCGCCAACTGACGGCCGTGAGCGCACACACCCATTGGTCGGCGGCAAAATCGGCCGCCGCTCGGTGGGTGTATGGCCGGCTTTAGTTGGACAGGAGGTGTGGAGAGATTTAAAAGCAAGGCGCAGAACTTTGAATTCGATTCTCTGGACAATTGAAGCCAATTTTCAGAAAGGAGCAAAAGCTGAGAAGCAGTTAGAGGCGTAAATGAGTCTTCATGGACTGAAGAGGTGACAGTCTAGTTAGTTAAATAAAGACAAGTCAATGGCATCTATTTATTCAATAACATTCTTAAAACAATCTTCTGGGCTAAATGTAATTGCACTGTAAGCCAGATTTGGCCCATGGGCTGCAGTTGGACACGGGAAATGTTTCAAACTGGGTCACATTTGAAAATCTAAAATCGGATATTTGGCTTTAAAAGAAGTTTGTGTGTATTTCATATCAGAGAAGTAAAATAAAAAAAAAAACTTTCTTTCCTGCAAACAAAGTATCTCTAATCTGCAGCCTCATTTGGAGATAAGCTTATCAGATTCTCAGTTCCGCTGTAACATTCCCAAGGTGCCTTTAGCCCATAACATCATGGAGACATGAGGCAAAATCGGGCATTCCTCATCAGATTCCTGGTCTCTGTGCTCTATAAAGCTGCCCAGCTGTAGAACATCATTGCTGGTTGGCCTTGTGCACAGTTCAGTGTATCTTCCTTGAAGAATAGGTGACGGACGTGACACAAAGGACAAACTAATAAATGATTTCTTAATGGTTCCTTCTATTGACTCTTTTAAGTGGTAATAATGTGTTGCATATAGTTGTCAATCACCTCATTGTTGTCTTGTCAGCACTTGTGAATCCCCGAGCCCCGTCACTTTCTCCTCTCAAATAATGTTGTATTGTGTCTTCATACAGGTCATGCGTGGAGGGAGGGTGGCCTTGAGTGGAAGCAGAGACAGTAGTCTTTGTTTCATGGATAGACTTAAAAAAAAGCTTCCTTCTTTTAAAAAGATTGTTGTGGTATTGTGTACATTGTTCTTTATTATGTTCAGGATTGCACCCCTTCCTTGTTTTTTGTGAATATGAAATACTTCATTGTGTATTGTATATATTTACTTGCAGCCAGCAATCCAGAGCATGAGTGTGATAGGGTATCTGTTAATAGTTGCTGATGAGAGTTTTGAGTTCAAGTGATCCCCTTTATTCTCTAACTGAAGTCATTGAAAAAGCAAGCATTCGGGATGTTTTAAAGCCTCCATACACCTTAGGATCTCTGTCAGATATCCTTTAGATCTACCAACAATTATGTAGTGCTGGGTCCTCTGTGATTGAACACAGGTAGAATTAATGGTTAGAAAGTCCCTCATATCACATGGTTTTGGTAAAACTAAAGGAAATCTGACAGAGAAATCTAAAGGTGTATGGGGGCCCTTAGAGCCTGAGACTTCAGTGACCTCAGTTTGCCAATAAAGGGGATCACTCAAAACTCTCTACAATTATGAATGGGTATAGTGGTACAATACTGTAGTATTGCTTAGCCGCTGTTGTGACAGGGAGATCAGATTACACACTTTGCAAAGTGGCTCTCGTTGTGGTGGGGTTGTCTCTCTCCCTCCACCTACCCAGTGTCTCACTTCTGTGCAATCCCATGCCTTTTTTCTACTGGTCTGGTACAGTTTGCATTGACCACAGGGGGTCATTCAGGAAAGTCTGGGGTCTCTCCTTAAAATGAAAACTTGTGCAATGCTTGAGTTTGTTGCTTCAAAATGAACACATATCAGTAGGAAAACGTCAGTGGTTTAGGTATTTCTGTAGTCCCACTTTGGAAATTGTCAGATTAGTTGTTTTATGTTCTTCTGGCTCCATATATTGAGTAAAATTGAGCACCTCCATATTATTTTGGTACTTTTTTCCTTGATGTCAAAGAATTCTATATGCAATCGGCCTTCATGCCTTAAGTAGACCATCCAGTATTGTGTATGCTTTGATATTAACGTTTGTGGATTATGCACAATTAAAATCATAGGGTTAGAAGAACTAGACCCTTCAGGCACTTGGTGGGCCAACTGGTGAACCTAAATGAATGGCATTAACCAATAGAGCTCCTACTCTGTCTGGACATGGACATACAATAGATATCGGCTCTTCCATAGGTATTGCTGGTCATGGTAAACATGCACACACCTTCATTGGCACTGTAAACTTAATGTGACCAGGGGGACTTTTCATGGTCACACTTAACATTATGGTAAGTCATTCTGTAGTTTTCCATTCCCAGGATCTTTCATATAGGAATTTTTGCTTGCGTGATATTGCAGATAACCTAAGACTTTGAGCCTGGGTGGGGCAGGCTGATCTCTCCATTAGTTTCAGTTTAATCAAAGTAAACCATATTTCTCCAATTATGAAACTTTGCTCCTTTGCATACATGCATTAAGTTCATAGTAGTTGTTTCAAAGATTAAATGTAGGTTATGCTGTAGGTTCAGCGGATATTAATAGTTCATTCAGATTTTGCTTGCTGTTTAATATTAACATTATTACATTGTACAGGACCATTATTAGCATTGTCTGCATAATAATGGTTGAGATAACCTGGGTTAGCCCAAGGGCCCAATTAAACCTTGATGCAGAGCTCAAGAAGTGGGCTGTTGCGGGCATCCCCAAGAGAGCAATAACAAGCACTTGTGACCGTCTAAGGATCTTCCAATCACCACTGTTTAGTAAAGATGTTGAAGAATAAACACGATATGCAGACGGCCAGTAGAGGGATTAACTACAAATCTATGTATGAAATAATAATGTGGAACCAAGATGTAAAAATAATTTCAGTTTCAAATATATGCTCAATATTTAAGCATAGTAGTGATTGGACCTGTTCTAGACATGTTCAGACCCCCGTACAGTAATGAGCATATTCTACAATGGTGCTCATTATCTGCTCTACGGCCCTGTATGGGATTAAGCCTTGTACAGGCACTCGATTTACATTGCCTGAGACAATCTTTTTACCATTTATTTAGTGAATCATTTTTGTGTATCACTAAACTTTGATATGGGTGAAACCAGTGCCCCACTCTCACAGAGCATAGAAATTGTCAGTAGAAAGGTTGTCATCTGAGAAGGTCACGAACAATTGTTTTGGTTGAGAGCTATGACCTGTATTAAAATATTCAATTTAGATGGCCACAGGTGAAGCTATAACCAGTCCATTGAGTTTATGTAGCGGTCATGTGAGCAGTATTTTCATGTGATAGGTACACAGGTGGCATCACTTTTTGGGTTTATAATGCAGGATCTGCAGTGTGAGGGCTCACCATAGTCTGCTATATTTCATTGACTTATTTTTTAATTCTCTGCATTTTCTAAAATCTTCTATTCCGTTGAAATAAATGGGTTGAAGGATATTTAATTAAAATGCACCATATATATAGGAACAAGCCCCCACATCGGCCAGTGTTCCATATGGCAGGATAATGCAACCAATGTGGATCGTTTGTCATCCCTTATCTTTGATTGTTTTGGGGTTTTTTTCTCTTGTGAATTGGGGAACTGCAATTTAACTTCTATGGTGATTATAAATTTTAAACAAATGCTTCTGTGTAACTAGTAGAACAAGGAAAAAAGGAACTTTACTCAACGACTTTGATTATTAGGTTGGGACATAATATTTATCTTTAACTGAATATCTTTTGTTTTAACAATTTGGATACAATGCATCATAACTCATATCTGGGAAATCTATTTCCTCATTTGGTGACAATAGGATATATTCAGTTTTATTGTTTTTCAGAATGACATAATGGATGCCATTCATTCAATGCATTCTTTGTTTTTGTATATTTTATCTGCATGTTTTCATCATTTTATGCTTACAGTTCATTTAACATTTTAAACTCCAGGCAAACCGCTTAATATGCAGATAAACTTCAAAGGTTTTATAATTTTGTCTGCCAGGCCAGAAGTTTACAGAGCTTTGCCACAGAACGCAGCTAGGCCAATGACCTTCTTCTTACTTTCTCCCTGTTTGAGTGAGGTGCCCCTTTTTCCGTTTTTATCTTTTACTTTTTGATTACCTTCTTCCAATGACCCCTCCAACATCCAACAGCATATATGTGCTGTAGTTTGGTAGGATTTGGTCACTGCATAGGATTTGAGAAAACAGATCATGGTAACTGGCAGCTTAGCATTTCATATACCGAAGACTAAAATGGAGGATACAACACTGGAACCAAGGAAAGGAATATCACACTAGTTAGGCAGAAAAATGGATATTCTATTGACTCCAGTAGGAGTTTCATTAGCCTGGACCAATCCATGTGTGAAAGGTCTACATTACATATATTACATTAAATAAGGTTTTAATTGTTTGTGGCCCAGATTTGGGGCAGCATATGAAATCCATACAAGAGCACCACAGGATGCCATTAAACCCATACAAGGTATCTGCATGACCCACCAACCCAGCTCATGGTTGGTAACTTGTAGCTAAGAGGTGATAACAGAACTCCTTTATAACTGTCCATGTCCATCTGATACTTTTTTTTTTGTCCTTTTGGACAAAAAAATAAAGCAGGGTACAGACCTGCAGATATGGGCCAGATCGATGGCCAATTCGAGCGCCGTGCGCGCTCACGACCGTCTATCTGACCCCATATAATATGCGAGCATCGCTGTTTTCCAGCTGGACATATCGGTCTGTACCCTGCTTTAAGGGTCCCCATACACCTTTAGATTTCTCTGTCAGATTTCCTTTAGATCTCATTTTGTTTTACCAAAACCATGTTGAATGAGGGACTTTCTAAACCATCAAGTCTACCTGTGTTCATTCGCAGAGGACCCTGCATTACATAGTTGTTGGTAGATCTAAAGGATATCTGACTGAGAGATCTAAAGGTGTATGGCCAGCTTTAGACTTCAAACACACATTGATAGTCTTGGATGATGGCCACAAAGAAAGGGACATCTTGCCAACCAAGACAAAGAGACCTGAACACTTCTTGAAGGGCTAACCCTACCCTTCTCCTTCCACAGCTAACAATACTAGAATGAAGCTTTCAGCATGGTGTGGGTGATTGCCTTTTATTTCAGTACTCCTTGTGTTTTTTCATTTTCTGTTTTTTTTTTTCAAACAATTTTATTGGTTTTCTCATTCTTGTACAAACACAGAAAGAAAACTCCACATTTT
>CM070035.1:26723484-26755584 GCA_036250615.1 Ptychadena robeensis
TTTCGAAAAACACGACATTTTTAATAAGTGTGCCCTTCCGAAGAGGGAGAGTGGAAGTGCCTTCCACATTTCTAGGGTTTTAATGATGTCCTGAAAAAGGGGCATATAGTTGAGGCCATATAGTGTGGATGAAGATTTACCTATCTGTATGCCCAGGTATGTAATACTGTCACTCGCAATCCGAAAAGGCGTGCTCTTGTGCCAAGAGCCCAATCGTCTCGCTGTGAGCGGGAGGACTTCGCTTTTTGCATAGTTGATCCGAAGACCCGAGAAGGCGCCGAACAACTGCAGAGAGTGCGCAATGATCGGCAGTTCTCGTGCCGGGTTCGCAGTAAACAATAAAACATCGTCCGCGAACATCGCCAGGCGCAGCGACGTCCTGCCCATGGGGATGCCAAGAAACTCCCGATGTTGGAGGAAGTGCCTCGACAACGGCTCCAGGGCGAGATTGAACAGGAGAGGAGAAAGAGGGCACCCCTGTCGCGTCCCTTTTTCCAGAGGGAAGGACGGCGACATTATACCTGCCACTCCTATCCTGGCAGTCGGCTTGGAATACATTTGTCGTAGGAAGTGTAAACAGGGGCCCTCTATTCCTATCTCCCGCAAAACCTGGAAAAGCCACTGGAGTTGGACGTTGTCGAACGCCTTCTCCGCATCTAGTGACAGGATGGCTATGTCCTGATGTGGGTGGAGGCGTGCATGTTCCAAGGCTGCTATTACCTTGCGGATGTTGGAGACCGCCGCTCTACCTTTCACAAATCCTGCCTGCGCCGGGTCAACAAGTGTTGGGAGGACCATAGCCATCCTGTCAGCAATGATTTTAGAGAGCAACTTGGCATCCACATTTATAAGTGATATTGGCCTATATGACCCAGGCTCCATAGGGTCTTTGCCTTTCTTGGGCAACACCCTGATGAGAGCCTCACATGCCGTAGTCGGATACGTACCCCCCTCCCATAAGGAGGAATATACCGCCCGCAACGTATCACCAATCCGGGGCAGCAGATTTTTAAAGAATTCCCCAGGAAGGCCGTCAGGGCCTGGGGATTTGCCATTAGGAAGCGTCTTGACCACTCGGGAGACATCGTCTAGTGTGATTGGGGCGTTGAGCATGTCAAGTTGGTCCTTTGTCAGCTTAGGCATACCCACAGACGTCAAAAAGTCCTGTCCTCTGGTAGGGCTACGGTCTTCACCCTGGTAAAGTTTCTGGTAGTAGCGGAAGAATATCTGTCCGATGTCTTTTGCGTCAGTACAGATGCGCCCCTGGTCATCCCTAAGACCCGCAATGACCGTGGGGGTGGGTCTGTCTCTCACCAAGTTGGCAAGAAGCCGCCCCGCCTTGTTCCCAAATCTGTGATATTTCAACCTCACGTGTGATTCCGTGAGGAGAACCTTTCGATGCGCCCACAAGTCGATTCATTTTCTGTTTTAATACAGAGAAAATCAGGTGGCTTCTCTAAATATACCCGCAATTATTTTCACGCATGCCGGTGACATGTTACATTAGTAATAAGGCATAAAATGTCCGCTGATTAATTTAAAGCCTGCGAATAAATCAGGTTTATCCAGTGTAATTCTACTACAAATGACCAAATCTCTCCTCCCTGAATGGCAGGAAGATCAATGAAGCTGTTAAGGCGAAGAATTAATTAGTCATTTAAGACTTTTTTTCCATCTGTTTCCATCCCTTGTTGCCCTGAATTGAATTTTCTGTTCTGTGCAATACTGACTTTACACAGTGTATTGGAAAGAGAATTTAGACTGGCTCCCTAATCTGTCACTTGCTAATAGCTTGAACTCCCATGATCCCTTTAGTAATTGATTTTGTCTTTTTTATTCCCCTCATACTTCTGATAAGAGAGAAAACAAATAAAGCAGACTCTACTTCCCGCTATACCAATACTACATCTAGTAGGCAGACAATGGTGTGCGGCTGGGATATGCCGAATAACTCATGTTGATTGGAGAATTGTTGTTTGGTTACTTGGTGAAATGCAGTTGAGCAAACACATGGTGTCTTGCCCTCGGTGACCCTGAGTATGCCCTGGGTTTTATTAGAAGTACGGCTAAATGTACTGCAAAGAGAGTTTAAAATGGGGTCAACTACTATTCTCTCTGTATGCACTTCACATTTCCCAGATCATTTCCCTGGGCCATTTAGCTTTTTTGCAAACTAAAACATGCTTGCATAGTTGTATGCAACTGTTTAAGCGTCCCTTGTTGAATTGCACATTTTGTGGGTTTTTGTGTTAAACTACTTCAAGTACAATTTAAACCTATCCCCCAACATCACTGTATAGTTATTTCACTTGCTTTTTGTCCAAAAGTATTAACATTTATTTATTGTTACTTTTTAATTGGCATACTTTATTTATAAACAAATCAAGTGTATCTGTATACAACCTAGAATCTTAGGTTAAATTAATAATATATTTTTCTTTATTTGTATTTATATAGCCACAACATATGACGCATTGTTTTACATGGTAGAGCTCAAAATTGTATGCCCCTGCCATAGTCCTACATAAGTAACTAAAGGCCCCCCACACACATAGCGAGTGAGGGCCGACAGATCAGCTATGGAGTGCAGCGTGATGTCATCACGCTGCACTCCCTCGCTCACAGCATCGGTGGGCACCCTTTGCGTGCCGGCTGTTAATTTCAATGGGGACACCGGTCCCCACTGAAACTAACTGCATTGGACAGAGATTATCGGACATGTCTGTTCTCTGGCTGACTGAGCTTTGGGGCGACAGGGATCTGGGATCAGGCAGGGATTGATTCCCCAAACGATTGTTGTGTGACCGTTCGCCGAATTTAAGCACATTGCAATCAATCGCACAACAATCACAGGGGAACCGAGCCATGTATTGCCACATTTTAGTCATGTGTAACTAAAAGTTGAAGGACTTTTGGGAGAAGCCAATTCACCTACAAGTATGGCTTGTGGGAGGAAACCGGGGAACCCACACAGACTGGAGGAGTAAGTTTCAATTCTGATATATGATCTATCTCTGTAAAGAAGATGGGGTGCTTACCTTTTCCTGCTGCCTGTGGTGATTTATTAAAGAAATTCTTCAGTGAAATCTCTTGTGATCACCAACCCATAAGGCAGTGTCAATCTCTCTTGTCCTGAGCTGTGTGGTTTGGCACATCTATACCTTTTATGTAATGGCAACACTACAGAGACAAGTCCAATAAATCCAGGTAGGGGATATCTTTCCTGGTTCTGCAATGTACCTATTGCCTCCAACAAATTAATGGTTACCTTAGGTCATACATATTTAAAAGGCATTTGTGCCTAAAAGTTTATTTTAACAAAACTTTTTCAGAGAACAATCTTGAGGTGACTCTCTTTCAGAAATAAAAAGGCAACTGTAAGGTAGCTTTGCCACTGGCCATCCTTTGAATAGCTGTTACTGCTTGAAGAACCACCTAGTGTCCTAGATCTATGTGAACTGCTAGATTGCCAGACGTTTCCAAGCTTGCAAACAATGCCTATTTGTATGTTTGTGTATGGAAAATATATATATTTTTGTTTAGCTCTGTACCCGTCAGATATGTAAGTTTTTCTCTTTGTCTTAAAAAAATAAATAAATGCATCCCTTGCCTTTCGGGAAAGCGGAAAATATCAAAGCCAGTTTGAGGATTTTAGCAGGTAGCAGACGGCACTTTCAGTGGATCAAATGCTTTTTATCTGTTGTCAGATTCGGTTTTCTCTAGTACATATCCTGGAGATGAAGCCCCTGCGGTATGTGTTCACTGATCCGTGCATCTTATTTTTTCTTTTTTTCACTTCCAAGTTTATTCTGCATTAATGAGACCCCCGAGGTGGCATTGAACGTCTTGGGAGCAGCGAAGACAGGTTGACACCTGTACACCCTTAAGATGCCTCATGGGGAACAGTCCCTTGCCAATTCTTTCATTGCCCAAATGTTGCAGACTGTTATGAGAGTGAGTCGGAGAGAAGGCGGCTACGACATGGCTGGACATGGGAATATGAACTGAAAACTGTCTTTTATATAGCATAGTTGTCTATAATGGTTATTGTATATATTAAACTTCTGTTAATTTCTTTCTTTCTTGTTTAACTTCCCCAAATACATTTTGTTAAAAAAAAATTGTTTTGTAAGTAAAAAAAAAAAAGAACTTATTAGTTCTGTTATCACTGCCCTTCTCCTCATTTATAGATCTGGTACAATATGTGATTTCTTGTATGACAACAATGTTTTCCTGGCTAGTATCTCAGTTAAGAACTTGTTTAAGAAGTAAAGCTAATACAGCTACCAATTCCCGGCTTCAATGGAATACAATATATTATGTTCATATTTTCTCATTGGGGTTAGGTCTGGGGTGGGAAGCGAAGGCTGGGGGCCACATCTGGCCCTTTGTCATCTTGGTGTCAAGACACTCCTCTAGCTCCCCTCCGCACATTTCCTGCAATAAGTGGAGATAATGCCTAGAGGTTGATTATGAAGGTCTCCTGCTCGAGGCTGTAGTTGGCTTATATTTACTACCCAAAGGCATTTTTGTATATATATTTAATGTTTTTTTGTTTTTTTGTTTTTTTAACCTCCCTGGAAATCAGTATGATTATTACTTTTATTTTTTTTAATTTTTTTTTTTGAAGTAAATGTAACAATGGTTACATTTTTCACCCAAGCTGGAAAGAGTTGGGATTGGGTAGTCCTTACAGGTTTATTGGCCGGCCCCCTCTGTCAAATTAAAAACCTGTTGTGGCCCACAAGTAAAAAAGTTTGCCTGTCCCTGGTGCTTTGAAACATATCTGCCTACTCTCCTGCCTGCTGTAGCTGGGAAATGTAAGCTGGTCTTATAACATTGGGGAACCAATGTCCATCTGAGCTCTTTATGAGCAGTTTTTAATATGATTGTGCAGGAGCTATAGGACATAGATGTGCTTGCTCCTCAAAGTAAATTTTGTCCTGCACGGTTCTGTTTGTCCTGCTACACACGAATTATGGTGTATTTATTGGGTCATCCATGAGCTTGTTTTCTGGCAGCATAACCATGAAGGTAACTTGTTCTTGGGAGAGTAGTGTACGCTGCCATTAATGTCCTCCTACAGGAATATTTGGCACCTTGTGTTGACTTGTCTTTAGCTTCTATCCACGTTGATGGTGCCTAGGCTGGGTTACTTTCATTCATTAATGGGTAAGAATTTGTTGTTGGGGTTGACTTGGGTTGAGGGTAACACTTGCTGTTTTGTCTTGCTTAAGCCCCCCATACACCTTAAGATCGATCCATACAATTTCCATAAGATCTACCAACAACTGTGAAGTATAGCGGCCTCCCTGATACATAGTGATTGGAAGGTATATATCACTGCTATGTAGTGCCGGGTCCTCCCTGAAAGAATACATAGTGATTGGAAGGTTTACAAAGGTCCTCGTATTACATGGTTTTGGTAGAACAAAAGTTGATTGTACAGAAATTGTAGGAAAAGATTGTAAGGTGTATGGGGGGCCTTTAGGGATAAGGCAGGTGTTTTGAGAGCTGTTTTGAAAGAGTGTTGAGGATGACCTAATTCTATAAATATGGTCAGGGTGTTCAGAACTGCACCTTCAGTCCAAGTGTTCCTCATAAGATCATGGTTTGTGGGCTGTGATCCAAATCGTCTCCTGCTCTAAGCTTCTGCATTTTTATGAACAGTGTTGTTGGCTAGATGGGCTTTAGAATGCCAAAGATTACGCTAACTTTAATTATGACTTGTTTTGTTCAGTGTACAATTTTATAATGACTTTACTGCTGAAATATTTTTAGCTTTTCTGAAATGTGTTTTGTCCTTTTAGTGTCCATTCGTGTAAAAATCAGCTTGCATCTCATGTGGATAAAATCAGGAATGCTTTTGAGATTCATTGAAATGAGCTGCCCCTTCATTCCTGCAGTATTAGAGCAAGATTCAGCATGGAGACCTGCGACTCTGTTGTTCTGTATAGAGGACAAAAGATATTGTCACATGTTATTTATAACCTCCGTTTTATAATCCCCAAAGTCCCCTTTCTGAGTCCCCTAGGGAAGCAGGGGGCTATTGTTTTCTTTTCAACACGGGGACCCCACAGTTCACAGTTCATCTTAAAATCTTGAGGTTAGCCTGAGACATGGGAGTCTTTTTGGTGAGAAGTAACAAAATGCCAGGCACAGAGCTAGAACATTCTGCAAGGTGAAAGAAACTCCTCGTACGTGATATTGGAAGTTTTTTTCAAAAATTGCTAGATGGCGCCCTAAATTTGGTATTCAACAAATATTGTATACGATGTAATATTCTTATTGGCTTTGGCCTTGATTCAGTCTAAAATATATTTAAGAGCATTACCAACCCCTATGTGAGTGCCTTCACTGGCAAGGTTCTGCTTACGCATCTGACAACTTCCACTCATACAAAATGGGACAATTGAATACAGTCTGGCAATCCCCAATCATAACCATTAGAACAATGGTAATCTTGTCATCTTGACACATTTTACTATTAATGCTAATACCACTACTATTGTCATATGTATCTGATACAGTCTAGGTCAAGAGTGGGACCTGTGGTCCACAATAGGTTCTTCTTTAAGAGTGTCTGATTGGGAACACAACATTCGGTGTCCCCCCTCTGCGTTTTTAGGACATTTTCCATTAGCATTACATAAGGCAGTGGTTCCCAAACTGGGGGGCGCGAAAATATTCCGGGGGGAGGGCGTGGTCCCTCATTCTTAACCTGTGTTTGAATAGGGAGGGGGGGGGGCTCAATAATGTTAATTAAATAGAAAAGGGGGGCCCTGCAAGGAAAGTTTAGGAACCACTGACATAAGGGGTGGTTGGCCATGTTTGACAACCACTGCCCAAGTGTCCACAATGTGCAATGGGGCAGGTATGTTTGCCAACTGTAGTAACAGATATTTGATCAACTTTTTTGGGATTGACTGAAGGTGTAATGAATTTCAATACAACCAATTAAAATTTACCAGCATGTCCAATAATTTTTTGATAATTTTTTTCCCCCACAATTTTAATTGTTTTAGGTTGATCTAACCATGTGGGCTGCCATAGATCATTAATCAATCAACAAATAAAATTGAATTAAGTTGATTGGATGAAAAATCTAGACGTGTATGGGGGCCTTTAGTCACATTAACACAAAGGACATTTTATTGGGAAAAGCCAATTAACACTTCATTGTTTTCTTCATTTTTGTTAGCATATCATTGGATAGACAGCTTCTCTGTAAGTTTTGTAGCCTACAGAAAAACAAATCCCTAAAGCCTTTGCCCTAGACTAGTACATTCTCAACATAGTTCACGTTGTCGAGGGTTAATAAATAACCATGTACAGTTTAACTGTTGCATACAATATCCATAGAATATTCCTAGCCATGTGATTGTTCAGTCTCTGATAGAAGTACATGACTCTTATCATTTAAAGAGAGTTTCCACTTAAGTACTTAGGTAAGGTTGAGTGTGGAACACTCCTAATCTGTAAAGGACTCTCACACCGATAAGAGGAAGAAGCAAAGGCTGCAATAGATTAACCCCCAAAAAAACTAAAAAGGTATGTGGAGCTAGTTTGTGCCTGGACAAAATAAAACTAAAACCAGATGTGGTATACCTCTGTGATACATGCATAACGCGGCATGGAATGATGCCTGTTAAACTGCCAGAAATCCAGTGGTCTCCCCCTCCTCTGCAGTACAGTAGCATCATTAGCCCTGCCCAATTCTCCCTATGGACTACAGAACACCTTCTGTATGTGCTTTGTAGTATTGTGGCAGGGTATGGGAAACTGTCTAAGCAGTCAAAAAATGCTAACTTGGAGTGGGCCTACGGCCAGAAATTTAGAAGTGCCGATGATAGAGAGGAATGCATAGAAAAAAAGGACCTGTAAGGAGTAATTTAAGATCCCTGGCAGCCAGACCTCATGGCTTTGCCATGGCACTGCTGGAAGTCAGTGCAGAGATGCACAGGTAAATCTCTAATCTTGCCTCTGCACTAAAACTTATTAGATGGATTTTCCCATAGAAAACAATTAAACTCCTCCAGTGGCCACATAAGATATTGCACCCTGTGTTAACCTGCGTAAGCCTGGCAGATAAAGATGGAATCTTTCATACGATTCCAGGGAGCAGCAGGTAAGGACCGTATACATGTGAGTATAAGCCAAGGTACCGAATTTCATCTGGAAAAACGTATTGACTCAAGTATAAGCTGAGGGTGGGAACTGCAAAGTCAGATAGTGGACTTTCCTAAGCGTGAAAAATATAGAGAAAGCACTAGGAATGAATCAAACAGGTAAATCTTAGTGCCACAACCTCAATAAGGTTAGGAGAATACAGGGTTAGGAGAATACAGGTTTATGACAGAATGGGTTTTCTAGGCAATTCTTATGAGTAAATCATGAAAATACATTTCCATTTTAAAAGTCTTTGAGGACCAGTACATGTAATGGGAACTTATTTTAATTTTTGAAATATAAGTAGTGGCATGTTCTATTTGAATTTTTTGATTAAATTCCTTCTCTAGTAATCCATTAATAAACAGGCTATCAGTAACAGTAACTGGCCACCAGATGGCAGTGTGGTGCGTTTGTTTACATTTCATCAGCTGGTGTCTGAGAACACAACAGAGCTTTACAGAGGCTGCTGGAGCCTGGGATTCAGCGACCCGGGACAGGTAAGTGGACTCTGACCCTGACTCAAGTATGAGCTGAGGGGAGTGTTTTTCAGCCCATTTGTTGGGCTGAAAAGTTGGCTTATGCAAGAACTATAACTGTATATTTTTTAAGGATTGTGGGGTACTATGCCACCATCATACCAGCTCAGAGCCAAGTCAAACTATGTGTTATTGTATGTCCACTCTGATGTATTGTACAGCGCTGCGTCATATGTTGGCGCTATATAAATAAATGATAATAATAATAATACATCCTCTTCTAACTTAATCTCATCGCCATATTCTTTATATCTAAATAGCATTGTTTTACTGGTATTCTGTTTTTAGACAGAGCTGCAGAATAGTAAACACTGAAAATAACATTTCCTGCGTAGCTCACAAAGAAACATTTACCGTAACTTAAAGTAGGCACAAGCAATAAATGATCACTTGCATTAGCTATCAGTTGCTGGAATTGTGCAGTCCAAATCTACTACATGTAAAAGGGCGTTTAGTGACCTAGAACATGAGGCCGAAGCGTTGGCTGTTTGGTGAAAAATAGCCCAGCTTTACGGTACACAATTAATTTGAATAAAAAGTTCATGGTTGCACGCACAGATAATATGCTCCGTTGCTTATTTTGCTAAAGATGCCTGTATGGTGGTAAATGTCCCCACATGTGCTACGGCTTCATATCCCTGCAGGTTATTAATGGTTGTCATACTACACCCTCCTGCGGTTTCACAGCGGCTGCAGTTTTTAGTTGTCATTGTGGAGCCCGCACGCCCCTAGTCTTTGCTAGAAGACTGTCTGTGATTAAGAAAACATGAACATACTGTAGTTGAGGGTAAAGTTCTGCTTCTTTTCATGTAGAAGAGACGAGGGAGATGTTTGGTTTCACACCACTGAGTGTTGATGAACTTTTTACCTCTGTTCTTGCTCCGATGGGCTAGAAAAACACAGCGTACTATACCGCTAAATGGAAGAAGCCACAACGTAGACTGCTAATATAGTTCTTTATTTACAGCAGAAAAGCCTTTGGAGATATTTACTGGTAATCAACACCCAAAATTGTTTTATGGCTCAAGCCTGAGTGATTAACATCTCAGATGTGGGTTCCTCCCAACTTGTCAGTGATGTTATCATGTTAATACTACTCTTGGCGCCAGCATATTCCAGGATTACGGTGTTTGGATTACATGTCTTTAAAGGGTAACCATAAAATAAATTTATAGAAATCAGGCAAAACACTCATAAATATCAACGGAATTGCTGTGGTGTTAACTTCATTTTGCTGCTTTGTTTTCATATGCAGAATTTTATAGCATAGAACATGTTTTGTGAAGGTTTTGGCTTGTAGCAGGGATTTAAAGGAGAAACGTCATCTAGTAGCTCAATACAAGGCTGAAGGGGATGGATGAAGGAGATGAAGGGAAAAATCTGGTCCTTTTTAAACCTATAATGCCTGCCATACACATGCCGATAAGCAGCCGATTTTTCACCTGACCGACGGGCGTGCGCACTTGCGCCGCCGGTCAGCGGAAAATTTGGCCGCTAATCGGCATGTGCCCACACGGGGCGACAGATCCCTGTCGCCCCACTGCTCGGCCGGCCAGAGAGCGGACATGTCCGATATTCTCTGGCCGATTGAAGCTGATGGCATTCGCTTCAATGAAGACCGGCGTCTTCATTGAAGCTAATGGCCGGCACACAAAGGGTGCCGGCCGACTGAAGGGGCCCCATAATGCACCAGGGTGCAAACGTGATGACGTCATCACGTTTGCATCCCGTTGCATATCGGGACTGGTCTGTCTGCACCCGTCGGGGTGTGTATGGCAGCCTTAAGTCCTTTATGGACCTAAGACGGGGTTTACATTGCATTAAGTTCTTTAATGTCTAAAAAGCAGAGGTATCGTGAGTATGGGGTGCCTTACCCTATGATGCCCCCTACAATCTATACTACTCCATCTGGATTCCTTTCATGTAGAGAAGTGACCCTTGGTTTGCCCGCCCATGCAAAGCAAAATAAAGCATTCACTTTGATGGGGACCCTATTAATATACTTGTCTTTCCTTTTTACTACCCCTTTGGGTGTATGGTGGATTACTAGGTGGTTATCCCTCCATTATAACCGTGTAGGAGCTTGGTGTTTGCCCACCCAAGCACCAAAATGTCCTCAGCCCTTTTGTAAGCTTCTGTGTTCTCTTTTGGTGCCTTCAGGGGTTTTCTTCCTTACAGGTGTTGGGGGAGTAAAAGGAGGGTAAATGAACTGCCGCGCTGACCTCTTTCTCTTAAAACTTTTTCTCTTCCCCTCTGAAGTCTGAAAAGGGGGTACATTGCTTCTGAGATGTTGACCATTGAACATGTTATTGTTTTTGCCATAGGAGAAGAAGATAAATACCCTTTTGTTTTCCCAAAGAACTATTAACCCCTCCCTCACCCAATTCTAAAATAAATATATAGTGCACCCAAAAACTACAATATTGTCACTACAATAAATACTTGTAATGGCAAAAGTGCTATGACCTCGGAAATATCACTGCCACCCTATAAAAGCTGTGGCGCTTTTATAGAGTATGTTGGGTTGTTGGTCCTGAAAAACCTTCACCACAGTAAATTGATCCTTGGTGGAGATTGAAAATTTATAACTATTATCCCCAATTTGGAGTTTGGCATCTTTAAAAAAATTTGACCAGACGGAATGTTTAGTTGTCTTGTTGTTTCGTGTTACAATACAATTCAATACTCATGTTCATTTTTATTGGAATATGGTTGAAGTCATTATTCCAAATACTGTATCCTCTTGGTGACATCTGTAGACTTCAAAGGGCTCTATATTATGGGTTTGTGCTTTTAGGGTAGAATTCTGTCCTAAATTTCAGGATTATTCCTCTTGGCTTGATGTTTGGTGAACCATAAATATATATTCCTTTCTCCCTCCAAAATTCACAGCCAGCGGGTTAAGTGATATAATGAATCACCCGTCTCCGCTCTCAGCCTCCAGGGCTTGTAAATGCAGATTACCAGCCTCTGTTGGGGAATTGCCGCTAAGAAAGAACAAGACAGTGGGAACAGAATGGGACTGGCCCCGTCCATTCAGCAGCAGACCGGCTACAGTTCTTTAGCATGCAGATGAGTGTGCCGTGAATAATGCAGTGTGCTACACATGTCACTTCTCCTGATGGCCTCTTTCTAGACACCTCATTACACGCAGAAAGAGCCCCTTTCATTTCTCTCCTTTCCGATCGTAATACACCCAAGTCCACATGAGACCACACTCCACCATGTCAACTTTACTACACAGGACTGGCAAGGCCAGAATGCCACCGGTGCTGGGATCCTTGGGTGCGCTTTCTACTGGTGTCAATAGAAACATCCACAACCTGACTTATTCTGGATTCTTGAAGTTTACAGTCCCATCTCTTCCTGGCAATCAGTACATCTAATTTGTTTGGGTGGCTCCTCCAATATCTATTGTATATACCATTTAATTTGAAAACAAATGTTATTTTTATAATTTTTGTTCAAAGTTGAAACCATGAAACCTGGTTAAATGAAAGTTTCAAATCTGATACTTTTGGTCAAAAGCTTCAGTTACCAATGCATCACATGAAGGAAAAGGTGATGACATATGTCCAGACCATAGACATTTGTTCAGGTGGGTTTACACTTGTAAATTTTTTCTTTAATCAGCTGCTAATTAGATTTTTTGTGTTCGATGTCGTTGTTGAACGTCATTTATCGAATGTAACATTAGATTTTTTTTGTTGGTCCATGGCTGATATTAAATGAAAATACATTCAAAATTACAACGACAGATAAAAATTTATCAACCTGTTCGATGACCTTTCAAAATTTTTGGGTTTGAAGTCGAGCAAAATTTATCCATCTAACAAATTGGCCATTCTAGATTTTCTAGATGTTCAATCAACCAAAAAAATCATTAGTTCTTTGATCGAATGAAAACTACACGTGTAACCATCCTTTACATAATCCAAACTATAACACAATACCCCATTTTCTATCTAGACGCCTTCTGAGAAGGCATTTATTCTCAAAGATCCCCAAAGAAAACAGCAAAGACTCTAATGACGGCACGTGGCTCAGTGGTAAGCACTCTAGACATGCAGCACTCTTGGCCAGGGCAATATCTGCAAGGAGTTTGCATGTTCCCCTACCTTGTCTGCATGGATTTTCTCCCACTCTCCAAAGACATGATGAATAATTGGCTCCTCCTCCCCCAAATTTTTTTATCTTACATACACATTACTTAGACTTTTGTTTGTTAGTCATATCACTTTCTCAGAGGATGTATCTATGTACTCTATAAAGAAGAGTTAAGCTGACCATACACGGCTCGATTCCCCGGCGTTGATCACAACGGGGTGACGCAAGAAACAACTAAACAAACACACTGCGGGGAATCCAGCCCACCACTATAGAAACACCTGCTGGTTGGTCACACATAAGAGAGCTGCCAGCCTAGCAGGTTTGGCCCTTGTAGAACTAAAAAAAAAATTTTATTCACAATGCTGCTCATCCAGAGGTGAATGTGGCCTTATTTTAACGTACCGTTTATTTATGTAATTGCTTTAAGGTTTCACAATCTGGGCATGGCTTCATGTTAAATGAGAAGTCTTGGCAGTTTCCGATCTTACGCAAACACTTTATCAAGCTAAATAACATTTGGCTAGGATTTAGATGAATTTTAAAACTGTTAGAGCATACTATTTGAGATACGATTTCATTGCTATCTGCGTGTTTGGCGTATGTCATGGTGACCTCTGTTGCTGGGATAGTTGAGGGAAATTTCTTTTCTTGCAGTTGGGAAAAAACATTTTCTGTTTCTTTTGGTAAAAAAAAAAATTGGGTAGTCAAACATATCCTCTTTGACTACCCAATAAAAACAAGCCTGACTGACATTTTAACCCCTCTCCAAAATTAGAACCTGTCTTAGATGATGTTTTTAAGATCTTAAGGGTATAATTTTTATTTTATTAACCAAACTTCATTATAAATGTTCAAGAATATTTGAGGACATTAATTTGTTGGTTAGGTTCTGTACACAACCAGTCCTGATTCAACTGCATTTTGTGACATTTTAAACTAAAGCATTCTGTGCCCTCAAGTGCCTCATGCATGCTAGTCAGGTTTTCCTTTTATAGCCATCATCCACTCAATCGCTATATATGAATCTGCATTATGCTACAGGTAATGCTTTGTAAATGCTCCTGGAAGCTGATGCTCTTTAGAGATTCCATTATACTGAATGCTGAACAGTAATCCAGGTTCAACCTAAAGCACAGACACTTAAAGGGTAAAAAAGTGGTTTACAACCATGTTCTTTCTTATAACGGTTAAGGCTATGAAAAATATATTTTATTAATTTTAATGTCTATAGAACACAACACCTTCAATCACATACTGGCGAGAGCACTGAAGAACTGAAGCTGGACCGCTACTGATATGAACTCTATTTAAAAGATAATGCTTTGTAAATCTGGTCTCATAATTATTTTTATGTATAATACAAAATGTATATATATTTTTTTATATGTAGATTACTACAGCTATTCTAGTTTCTGTCTAAAGGCCCAACACACATAGCAAGCCATGGATTTTTCTGCCAACCTATGTGTGCACTCGTGGCCGTTGGTCAGCAGCAAAATCGATCGCGGGCGCCCACATGGGGCGCCGGACCCCTGTCGCCCCAAAGCTCGGTCGGCCAGAGAACGGACATGTCTGTAAATCTCTAGCCCATGCCATTAGTTTAAATGGGGATCGGCTTGCCCATTCAAACTAACGCTCGGCACACAAAGGGTGGCCGCTGATACGTTGCACTACGCCACTCGCCTGCCGGTCCTTAAGTCAGGGGTGGGCAAACTTTTTGACTCGTGGCCCTCAATGGGTTTTTAAATTTGACAGAGGGGCAGACACTGAACCCTGCAAAGGCCCCCCGATCCCTATTCTCCCAGCCTGGGTGGAAAATGTAAACCTTGATACATTGATTGAAAAGGAATTATCATACTGAAAACCAGGGGGTTAAAAAAATAAAAACAAATATTTCAGAAATTAATATAAAAAAAGAGGCGTTGGATAGTACATTTAGGCAAACTATGGCCTTTAGCAGGAGACCTTTATAATCCTCCTGGCATTATCTCCACTTATTGCAGGGAATGAGCAGAGGGGAGCCAAAATGTCTTGACACCAAGGTGACAAATTAAAATACTAAAGGGCCGTCTATGGCCCTCGTGCCGTAGTTTGCCTGGTCTCCGTACATCTTGTGTTGCATTTTCACATTTGCATCTCCGTCGCCATCTACAGGTGATACCTGGTATCCTTCCTAGACCTTTTGATCTGCAGCTGACTGAAGAGGACCGTGTATATAAACACAGCCTCTTAGATTGTAGCTTTACCATGAGCAGCCTGGTTTTTCTTTATCCTGACAACCTCAATAGACCATTCTGAATGGCAGCGTCCAGAATCCTTCTTAATCTGCTATCTCAGGTGAAGTTAATTTGTTTGACTTGCAGATTTCTGCCATGTAAACAATGCGGTAATCCATTTTACTTTCCTACAGAGGAGGTTCCATTGCTGAGCTCTTTCGGCTTGTGTGGAAAGAGATTATTAATTTAACAGGGCCATCTGGCTTGATTCAACACATTCAGCACATGTAGTTTATTAATGTAGATCAGGGGCAATGAACAATAGTAGTAAATCCAATCACATTAATGGGTATATCATAACTGGTGGTAAGGTTAGGACCCGTGGGGCATCATTTCCATGTACTCCGGAGAGAACTCTAATTCAATTTTCTTCATCCGCAGCGGGTGATCTGCAGCTACATGTGTCCAAAAAAAGATGGATGAGCATAGATTACTGTCAAGCCTTTTAAATTATGCACTGGCCATATATTAGAATTTCTATAAGGAGACGTTGGGCTTTTTATATCAAAACCTTTTAGGTTCTGAGTTATATTGAAATGAACCTCCTATATAGCACAGTTTTCACTGCGGTGACTTTTATAACTTTACGTGTAACGTTTTATACTTTTCAAAATGTTATTCTGTTTTGATGTGAGTTTTATACCAGGACAACTGGAAGTGTTTGGTGGTGTTGTAATGCTGTTCACTTCCTTTCACCTGCTTGGCCATTTTCATTTATCTTCTGCAGAAATGGAGGGAACAGGGTTAAAACAAATACTTCAGGTATGAAGGTGCCAAATTAGTTAACACTTCACCCCTCCAGTTTAATAGTGACATCTACCTTCCCAATCTCCCTTGGTCCTCTGCCTGCTGAGATATGTGGACCTGGTCTTAATCGATGTCATGTGCGGCCCTTTAGTGATGATGAGGGCACTCCATATCAACTCAGTTGCCCACCACTGCTCTAGTCTCTGCTCTGCCCCTCCAGTAAGTCCCAACCACTGAAGGGGCTGAGGGAATACTGGTAGAAAGATAAGAGGCTGCGACCACCATCTTATTAGGGTTGCGAATTGGAAAGGCAAGTATGGCGGCATCAGGAATAGGAGAAGGTAAGTATTTGGTATTTAGGTTCTAGTATCAGTCTCCCTGGATTAAACCCATGGATATTAAGGTTTATGATTTATCTTAAAAAAATTTTCCTGTATTGAACCACTTTTTCCTTTTTGAAGGTATGGCTCAATATACTGAAGAGGGCAAAAGATAAAAGTGAAGCATTGTCGTCCTTTTTTCTTTTTTATTTTTTTTTTTTTTTTTTTTTTTTTTTTTTTTTTTTTTTTTTATTATGAAATTTTTGGTTTAAAATGATACCTTTATTATAAAATAGGCTGGTAGAACATTTAACAGTAAATTTAGGAGACCATAACTGAACATATGAACTAAGTCTTGGAAAATATTTCAATGAGCACTAAACAGACCAGACTAGTCTTTTCCATCGGCAGGGGCAAAGGTGCAGAAGGTGTCCGTCTGTAATTATGATGGTGGTTTGTACCAATGTAACATGGCAGGTATCTACTACTGTGTTTCCCCGAAAATAAGACAGTGTCTTGTAATATTAATTTTTGCTCCCAAAGATTCCCTACGCATTTGAGGGAATCTGTACACATGCTAGATGTTTGTATTTGGAGCTTATTAATGTAATGCTGGAAACCTAAAATGCACATTACCTATAGACTGAATTGAGCCAGTTGGGCTCCGTTTCAGTTTGTATGCTAATGCTACATTTTTAGCATCACATTTTTTATTATCCTTATGATGATTAAAATTGAATGTTTAGGATTATTTTTTGAGTGTCCAGAGTGTATGAGTATTGTTTAAGCTTCCATAAGCAAATATAGTAACTCTATAAGGCAATTCAGCAAACACTTTGGGCTTTCAAAAAGCCTAATTTGCTGAGGCAGCAGAAATAGTTAGGCAACATCATTGGTCAAAAGGAGGATATGAATTGAAATTGAATATGACATCTAAACGTCCAAGAAGATGAACAAACGAGAGATCCTCTTTCACCAAATCGATAATGTTTACTAATTTATACATTTCCGTCCTCTACGTCTTCCAAGAATCCTCCGTCCATGGATTCATGGAGTAATAGTCCCGACCTGGCTCCAACAACTGTGATTGCTTTGCCCTTCCGTGTACAGTATATAACTAATGTATGTGGAGGGAGGCGGAGGGAAGAACACTGGTACAGCATTAATTATGTAAGGACGAGGTGAGCCAAGCTAAAATATAAATGCTCAGGCGGTGATGAGCGAGCGGTGATACATCCCTGCTCAGTCTCCTATTATACAAGGCAGAATGTTATACCGTAAAGTGGTCAGAATTAAAACAAGATGGGTTCATTTCTTGGTCATGACCCACTTAGTTGGGAGGCGTGATACTGTCCTGGGAGCAATTAATGGAGTGAACCGCAGGCCAATGTTAAGATGTGTTGAAGCAGCACTCTGTATAACACCACCGATGAATCTTTCGTGTCATCGAGGCTGATTTGGAAAAAACACGTTTGTGTTTAAGGCTGCTTTGTGGTTTGAAGTGTACTCTAAACTGCTCAACTTTACCAGCTGATGTCCTTAAGGTAATTTATGGCTGAGCTCATCAAGGAAAGTTTCTGAGTTGTCTGCATATCAATATCTATCTAAATAATCATGGAATTAATAAATACGTAACCGCTCATTAGGCCAGTGATCATTGGCAGCCTTCTCCAAAGGAATTACTACTTCTTACCATAGCACAAATCAAGCCTTCTTAAAACAGAAGGTATTTACACGGCCCAATCCAGCACAAATCCCAAAACTTTAGGTGGAAGCCTTCGTTTTGGGACAGTGGGCGGAGCCATGCAAATTATTTATTTTCGCCCCATCAGCCAGATGCACATCCAGAAACTGCTGGTGTACAGTGCAAATATAGCCTTTTTGGTACAGAGCCATTTATTCCAAACTGCATACAGCCGTTTTCAGGTACTTCTCTTTGTTCGGCTTCCAAGCCCCACACCATAGAGCCATGGTGTCCATGCACTGCACTGATGATGGCCAAGTAGCCTGAAACAGCTGTATGCAGTTTGGAATAAATGGCTCTGTACCAAAAAGGCTATATTTGCCCTGTACACCAGCGGTTTCTGGGTGTGCATTTGGCTGATGGGGTGAAAAGGAATAATTTGCATGGCTCCGCCCACTGTCCCAAAACGAAGGCTTCCACCTAAAGTTTTGGGATTTGTGCTGGATTGGGCTGTGTAAATACCTTCTGTTTTAAGAAGGCTTGATTTGTGCTATGCACTGCTCGAGTTGAGGGCTTTTTGATACCTTTCATCCCTTCTCACCATAACCTTCACGGGTACTTCTGTTACTTCTTACCATAAAATCCATGTTTCTTCTGGTTTTGGATAGAGTTGACAGAGGATTAAAACTCCAGTCATTTGTGTTGAAGCTTGCATGCAGGAAGTGAGGGATTCACCAACAGACACCAAGAAAAAAAGAATTTGGGAAGACTCCGGACACTTGAATTTGTCATACAACCTCCCTTAAACCCTGTTTACACCTGTCCATTGAAAGGCACAAAATTAGATGCATTACTGGAAACCAGGGGCAAAGATGTACATCCATCAAGGCAGTGGTTTGATAATGGTTAAACCAATGGATAAACCATAGGAGCTAAGCACCTAAGCTTTTCAGAAAAAGGGTAGTTGGTTGTACATCTTTCCTTTGACTTAATGGTCCAAAAATTGGTGACATAATCTGCAAATGCTGGCATCTGGTATTTATTGCTTGCACACTCTTCATTGAGACTTAAACTTGCTGCTACTACTGTATATCCTAAAAGGAGCATTGATAGTCCTGTTAATATAGTACACGAACTGCTTTCGTACAGAGGTGCGGCTTTACTTGCCATCTGGCTGCTAAAATGGGCTGATGTTGATGTAGAGGGAACGCAGGATTTTTTTTGCTTCTCGAATAATTAGAAAATGTGATCACACCAGATGGTGTGGCTCAGTGCAGATGTGAGATTGGATAAAATAAAGTAGAATGTATTCCACTTATAACCTCTTCTACCCAGCAATAACGCATTGTTAGATAGTTGGGCCTGTAGATGTGGCCAAGGGTCAGTTTAAGGTCTCCTAACATGGGCTAATGTACAGGTAACTGCTGTCTGGTATGATGGGCTGTGGTTATACAGGCAATATAAAAGGGGCAACTTTTTTGTTCCCATCGTTGTCAATGCGTGCCTAGGAAATTATACTTCCATTATCGATTTTGGGTCATAACTGTACATTGGGTATACACAATACCATATAGTTTAGTCATATCCCTGGTTCCTATGTGTTTTGGGAGTATACATTTTAGATGCCTGCAATGACCCAGGTTTCAGGTGGGTTGCACATAGTCAGAAAGGGTTTTTTTTTTTTTTTGTTTCCTCAACTGAAATAAGAATAGTAATAAGGATATTTTAAAGAACGGATGACCTGACATTATTGGGTAATCAGAGACACTACACTGACTTAAGCTTTCCATACACCTTTTAGATCTCTCTGTCCAGATATCCTTTAGATCTACGAACAACTATGTAGTATAGGGTCCTGTGCGATAGAACACAGGTAGACTTGATGGTTTAGAAAGTCCCTCATATTACATGGTTTTGGTAAAACAAAAGGAAATCTAAAGAGAAATCTAAAGGTGTATGGGGCCCTTAGAGGGAAATGTTGGATTGAAAAGCTCCATATGTATGTTGTTGGATGATTTCTGCACATTCCATATTAAATAGTAGTTGTGACTATACTAATTATTTTTTATTGCATTCCGTAATACAATATATACATTCTTGTTTTTATGGTTCTGAATACACTGCCTGGTTCTGTTCTTTATGCAGTTTATCTAGAAACCATCTTATCAGCCTTGCACACATCTCGTTGTGGGTACGTTCATTTCACGGTGGAATTTGGTCAGTCTCACGACTACCTTTTTATAAAACAGAATTGTTCATTATTCGCCTGTGCTGTTGTTGCTTTGTACTGGCCATATGCAAAGTAGCTTATCTCCAATGTGACCCAAGGAGTGTACGGCCTCACCTTAAACTGGTAGGTCCTTGTTTAATCCAGGAAAGGCAACGTTCTGTGCTTTAGGGACAAGAAGCCGTTTGGAGTTAAAACTGCAGAGCTGCTTCATTAAAACTTTAGGTAGGAAAGTGGCCTGATGCCAAGTAATTTGATTTCCTGTCCAGTGTTGGACTGGACTTGTCACCTGGGACACTGCAATCATATTTAAACCAGATCTTCATCCATAATGAGGAGAAGGTGACCGGCTTAAACTTTGCATTGTTGTAACATTGACATGACTGTAAATTCTACTGTAAATATATATATATATATATATATATATATATATATATATACACATACATACATACATATATACACACATGCACACATCAAGGGGTATCCGTGTAGCAAAAGATAAAATTGGGTAGTCCTATGATAACAATATTAATCTTCTTCAGGGCAAATGTAGCGGAAACTCAGTTTACTAAAGTACATGGTTCGATATTTCTGTTAGATCGACTAAAAACTGTTGGTTTTTAAGTCGAACGAAAATCGATTCCTGCCCACCTGGTATGATCAACCAAAAGTCATGGAAATCGATCGAAAAACAGTTGAACATGTTGGTCCATTCATGTTGGTACAATTTTAGTCACTTGTACAAAGATCTGTTGGGTTGTCTATGTATTTAGATGAATTTGTTTACGATTGTATTTAGAATCATAATTATTTACAATCATATTTGGAATCCTTATTACGATCATATTTGGAAAAGGAGTTGGAATCAAAATTCCTTGTTGATAATCCTTATGACGATTGTATATTGATCATGTTTAACTTTATCACACTGTGTGGTGGAGAGGTCGATCAATGTTAGACTTGCGTATGATCGCAGAATTGTGAATCGAAGATTTATCGTGGAAAAGGCGACCTATGTATGGCTAACTTTAAACTCCGCATTTTACGAGGACACTAGGAGTGGGAACTTGCTCTCATCTAAGGGAGAGACCAGTTGATAGGGCAGCAACTGTTTAGATGTTCTGGTGCTTCACAGCACTGGCCTGCTAGCATGCTGCTTTGCAGAAACCTATATTCCCAAACCTATATTGTCAACAATTGACAAAGCTCTTAGCCGATTAGAGAGAGAGCGCTCTTTCTCTGTGTTATATATAACCCCCTACAGAGTCGAACGCCAACAATGAGCTTCTCCTAAATTGCAATTGGTTATCTGCTGAGGTAAGGTAAGTGGTAAGGTTAAGCCCCCCCCCCTACACCTTTAGATCACTCCATACAATTTCCTTTAGATCTACCAACAACTATGTAGTGCCAGGTCCTCCCTGATAGAAGACATAGTGATTGGAAGGTTTAGAAATGTTGCATGGTTTTGGTAGAACCAAAGTAGATTGTACAGAAATTGTATGGTAAGATTGTAAGGTGTGTAGGGGCCTTTAGACATACTGTGTGTGACCAGAGAAACTTTGCAGGCACTTTTATGCCCTATTACTAGATGTTTAAGTCAGCATCATGACCTTTTTATTGTATTCCATTGGCACAGAATGTTTAGCGCATAATCCCTTCATTAGGTATTCAGATCTGCAGATGAAGCTGGTTAAAGCTGACTGGCTATTTGCATCCACGTCCCTAAAATACTTTGCATCCATGAGCCCCTGTTTTTCTTGGACTCCTTACATGTATGTTGTATCACGTACACTAGATAAATGTAGCGAAAAGTATGATTGATAGAAGAGTAAGAAGTATACAGCATCTTTTTGTCTTGTTGATATTCCAGGACAGGGAGGAGCACACATGCGTTTTCTTTTTCTATGTAGTGACACATTGACCTTGGAATTCCCCAAGGGGCTATGTCAAGGTCAAATGATCCATGATCACTTTAATTACAACATCCTGCAGACAAGCAGTCTCTCTCATTTTAACCCTATGTAGTTCTATCCCTGGTGGCTCACCTCCTCTTGTCTGTACTGCTGAGGTTGAAAATGGAAGCCGTGTTTGATCTTTTTTTATTTTAGAACATGGGTTCTGTAATTCTATAATCCAATTGATTTGTTAAGTCTTGTTTAAAGTGTTTTAGAATATTCAGATGTCAATAACGTGTTTTCCATTCTTTTCTTTCGGTATCGATTTGGCGTTTTCTCCGGAATCACCTGTTGTCCTTCATTTTGCATTTCTTCTGACAGGTAAGCAAATCATTTCAATGTTTTCTTTCATGTGTGGGGGAGGGGGCTGGAAATGTTTAGTTATTTTGCATCTGAGTTCATTCTGCAACTGACCAAAATAGTTTGCCAACTTTGGGCCATCACACACAGACCTTATTTTTTTTTTATTGCGACTCCTACCCTAGAAGTTACCTTCACTACCCGGACTAAAATCTGTTTGATAGGGCATACAGGAGTTGATACCCGTTAAATCAATGAACCTTTGAGCGCAACGTGATGTCGCCATGCTGCGCTCAAGCATTCAATGCCCAACTCTTTGCACAATCGATTCCCATTTGATACTTGGGTACCCTGATCCTCATCCAAGGTAATAGCAATCAAACCCTGTTCGATGGAGCTTTCTTAAATCGATCCTGCTCCAAGAAGGTTGGCAGTGTTTGATTTAATTGATTGGAATCGATTAGAAAATCAACCAGTGTATGCCCAACATAAGGCGGTTAGTCTGACTGATGAACAACGTTGTGGAGGCTATTAAAGCTTTTTTTCACAGATCTTAGCACAGCCGAGCACTGTGTGCGTTCACGACACTCAGCTGTGCAATCAACAATCAACCAGTGTATGCCGCTTTTCGAGCGAGATCATTAGATCTTGCTCGGGCGAACAGGGTTCCAACATGTTGTATATCCTTTCCTATCCACAGCCCCCATCCAAAGTATCAGCCAGACTTGCCTGCTGGCTGCCGATATTGGGGCAGCTTGGCAGCAGCGCGATGACGTCCTCACGCTGCTGCCAAGATATCTCGAACGGCTCAAATATCGAGCCGTGTATTCCCAGCTCAAGGTATAAGTAGGTTTGGGAAAGCTGTCAAAAGAACTTGACACTGACCCTCAATTTGTGAAGGCGACTTTATATTTCCTTTTTTAAATATACATGTTAACAAAAAGCCCTAAACTATTGTAAGCCTTACCATATCCTCCCAGACAAGTGCATTATCCAACTTCTTAAAGCGCTGCTTAACCCACCAGATAAGCTTTTGTACCTTGCCGGCCAACCCTCTATTGCGGCAATTTGTAAAAAAAAAGAAAAAGATAAATAACCCTTACCTGTAAGGAGATATTTGTTTATTTCCCCCATCACTCCTCCTCTCTTTGGCCTCCTCCTGAAGAACACCGAGGCGACTATGATGTGTCAGATAAGTCTTAAACAGCAGATCTCACTTTTGGTTTTGTCCATTGAAAGACATTGTATCTGGCCCCGGTGACCGTTCACATTACTGCTGCCTTTGCCTGAAAGTCTGGTAGCTACACAGAATTCAATATGGGACTTACACAGAAGACTGCAGGGTAGGTAAGTATGTCTTCCTTTGTTTTTTGCTTAGGTTTTTATGCAACTTTCAGCCATTGGGACAGTTTTTTTAGTTTTAGGTAAAAAAAAATATTTTGGTTTTGCTTTTTTTTTATTTGGTAAGTTTAATAACCTTGCAGACAATTTTAGATTATGAATAGATCATCGCCTATCTTGTGTTTTTGTTGGCCATGTACCTAAACAGAAAGCAATGGGGACTTTCACAGGTCTTTACCAAGATTTAAAAATAGTTTTCAGCAACAAATAATTTATCCCTAATCTAAAACTGTCCTACTTTATCTTCATGAGGCGGTCATGGTAGCCCTTTCCTGCTGTATCCTGTGGCTAATTAAAGCATTTCCTTCCCATGAGTCCCATATTCTCCATGAAGTCCTTGGTGGAGATGGACTAGCCTTTGACTTTGCTTTCTAAAGTCAAGAAATTTACTTGACATGGTCAGTGGACAAGGTTTTGCTACCACCTGTGTAAAGTTCCTTCCTCGATGTATTCATTGAATGGATATTTAGCGTAGTCCAGCATACTAAAGCTTTGACAATTTATAAGGAGATGGTATGATGTAGGGACAGTTTAAAACAGATGTGCAAACAATTTATACATTAAACTTGACTTGCTATGTTAAGCTTTGGAAAGAACATTAATATTATATTAATTACTGGTCCTTCCTTGGCTTCTAAAGTTTTAATGAGTTTGAATAAGTCGGAGAGCAGCATACACACTGCAGGAACCTGTAACAACCCGGCAGATTTTGTATTTGGCCTATTGTGAATGTTTAAATGTTTAAATGGTTACAGTTCAGGCTCGTCTACCTATTAAGTAAATCTGTCAGCGATCCTTTCATGGTCACTCTGTTCCTACTAAACCTTCTAACCCAAGGTAAGAAACGGATCTAGAGCTTCCATAAATATCGCAGTTCCCCCCTTGCTAAGCTTTGTTGTGGAACCACAGAGCAGATAAATGGATCATAGTGGATTGTGGACCTGGGATTCCTGGGTGTATTTCTGGGAAACTCCCCTTTTTGTGTTGTACATGTGGAAAATATTCCAGCTATGTAACATCGCCGAGGCCAGAGAGATTGCAATCGCTCCGGGTTTGGTTCTATTTGTGCTTGGCCTCAATTGTGAACAGGTGCAATAATAGCATCTGCCTAATGAACATCCTATATTTATATCTGTAAATGGCTGTCTAATACCAGAACCCTCGCTCTCCTCATCAGTAAACAGGAAGATCTAATCACATTTCCAAGGAAAGTATTGCGAAGGCGTAACATCGGTCCGGTCACGTTCTTTAGAAGGATGCAAAAACATTCTCTGAATAAAAAGTTCCCTTTCCCACATATAAAAGTTGATAATTGCTTTGCGATTACCGGTTCCTGTGCTATATTCGTGAATTTTAAATTTTTCAGCCAGCGGTATGCCAAAGTCTTGTTAAAATCCAGTTCTCAATAGCTACAGATGATATAAAACCAAATTGTATGACCCTAAAGGTCCCCATACACGGGTCTGTTTCCCAATGGATTCCGGGACGTGCACGCCAATCGATCGTCCCGGAATCGCGTGAAGCCCACCTTGTCCGATCGTTCGGGGGCCCAGAATCGGATCCGACAGAGAACCAACATGTTGGTCTTTCTGATCCGATTCAGCACACATCAGGGGGAGTTGCCATTTGAGAAGTAAGTGATCGGACACGGAATCGTCCAGGAATCCGTGGGACAAGGTGGTATGTAGCGATCAGACACACTTAATTGGCCGATCAATCGGACCTCCAATTCCCGCTGACATCGCCGGAATCGATCGGATAGGTGATCGATCGGCCATGGAATCGGACAATGTATGGCTAGCTTTAGACCTTTGCAACCATACTGCCATATAAAAGTAGCAGTAGCATAATAGCTAGGCTGTACATGACCTGTGCATATTAGAACTGTGGTATAGACCTAGCATGCTGACCTACAACCTGCATATAACTATGGAAAGGGTGGGTACAAAACCCTTCATTCTGCTTAGGGACAGGAGTTACTGGTCTTAATAATAAGGACAGTGAGCTGTCAGTGAGAGAGAAGCTGTACCGGTTAGCTGTAGTTACAGCTTTTCGCTCACTGCCAAAGAGTCTGGAGATTGCACATCAATCTTGTTACCCTGATGAAGTGGCGTTGAGCCACGAAACGTGTTGGTTTTAAATTGGATTTTACACTAGAACAATAAAGTTCAGACAAAGATCAAAATATGGGCGCCTCTTATTTTACACTGGGAGACTTGTTCTATATGACCTAAACCGAGGCTGAAACAGAGGACTTATCTCATCCACCTTGGTTACCCAGAGGCTACAGACTGCGACCATTGTTGAAAAGAACCTATCTATAAGACGCTTTATGTTCTTCACGGTTGTTGGTTCATGAGCATATTGTACATGCGCCAACAGCCGAAAAAGTATGTACCAAGATTTTGTCTAACATATCCATATGTTAGACAACATATGGCTCCCACTAGCTTGTTTTTTGGTGATTTAACCCCCCTCTCCTTCTCTTCTGTCATCCTCTCTCCAATACACCATCACCCTGAGAAGTTGTGATTTAGGAACAAGAAACAGGAAATTGTCAGAGAACCTGAACTCTAATTCTATAAAAAGGCATTATTATTGAGCAATACACAGATCACACCAGTATTTAAGTAAGAATACGCAAGAGCGGCAAAGCCCTTGTTTGGAAACAGGGAGCCCCAGCTACATAAGTCTCTGAGACAAACTCACCTGGGGGTATATTAGGTAATGGCAAGTCACTGGCCTTTTTTAGAACACAAGTTATGTTGTGGTATAAAATGGTGGGTTATAGCAGGAGCTGTGTAGCCCTATCTGGACATGCTTTGTAATTTAGGAAAGGAAATATTTTGAAAAAATCAAACTGATTAGTTGACTTTACTACTCTTTCAAACCTAAATATCAATCCGTGTATGGTCAGCTTAACGGGTAGGAAGATCCATCCCTAGCAAATTACCAAATATCTATACAACATACATAATGCTGCCATTGTGTCTAGTTAGATGGAAGCGCACAAAATTTTAAAACCCCTGAACGTGTACGCATGAATAGTCACACATTGCTTTGTATGTGAACAATATTGTGAACCAGAGTTCGCCATTCTGAGAACTAGTCTTCTGGTTAGGGATGCCCTTAATGGTCCAACGTTTGGCAGCTAATTTGCGGTTTCCTGCATTCCTAGTGTCCTTTTGCATTATAAACTTGGCAATGCTTTTCTACTTGAAGTAGCCTTTAGAAAGATTCACCTTCAAGTTAAATTTTTTTCCCTCTTGCCTTATGCCTGACGTACGGGTGGTCCTCCCTTTTTTTTTTCCAACTCTGTTTAAAGTATATTGGTTATTTTCCCATGGACAGCGCGTGAACCAAAGTGAGAGTGCTAAGGGTAGCAGAATAAAAGAGCGTAGAATTAACCCACAATGCACAGCAGGCGTTCCCATCCTTCCTCTGACAGGTTTAATGGCCTCAGGACAGGATCCAGAATTAGACGTTCCACTGAAAAATGTATGGAGCTCTTGGGATGCATATGGCATTAAAATGAGGCCTGCTTGTTGCATTCATTCTGTAGGACAGGTTTCTATGCAAAAAGGTTATTTTGTTTTACATAAAATGAATTCTATCATTGGCCTGATGTCTTTCATAATTTTATTTTATTTTGCTGTTTGTATAGTATATAGTATAGTAGGAAAACTCCATACACTATATAGCCAAAAGTATGCAGGGAACCTGAGCACCACACCTTTTGTAAGCTGGTTAGACATCCCATTGTGAAATGATTGGCATTAATGTGGAATTTCTTGCTGTAACATCCTAAAGTATTCATGGGAAGGCTTTTCCCAAGGTTTGTAGTGTGTGGGGTATTTGTGTCCATGTAGACAAAACATGATTTTTGAGGTCAGACGCTGATGTAGGATGAGAAGACTTTGATTGCAATGGGCGTTCCATTTTTAACCCAGCATTGTTCAGTAGAGTTAAGCTGGCCATACACCTTTAGATCTCTCTGTCAGATATCCTTTAGATCTACCAACAACTATGTAGTGCCTGTTCCTCTGCGATTGAACACAGGTAGACTTGATGATTTGAAAGTCCCTCATATTACATGGTTTTGGTAAAACAAAAGGAGATCTTAAGGAAATCTGACAGAGAAATCTAAAGGTGTATTGGGGCCCTTAGGGTTTTTGTTTTTTTTGTAGGCTTATTTCGTTCCCCCACCCAAGATTGTGAAACCATGGTTATGCTGAATCAGTAATCAGAATGCAATTATCTGTATTAACATTTGGACCCATACTAGTAGAGATGTGGTGATAAAGTATTGACAAATATCTGTCCCTGTAGTACAGCAGTGCCAAATTCGGGTGCAGGGGCCAAATACCTCCTCCAGTGTAACTGTATATGGATTTGAATTTTTAATCTTCTTTCCAAAATGAATGCAACGCATGTTTTTTATACAACATTTGTTTATAGCAGAGGTGTACAAATGTTTTGACTTGTGGGCTACATTGGCTTCTTAAATTTGATAAAGGGGCCGGTTCAAGAGCCTGACCATTTGTGTTACAATTCCATGCATCGCCGGCATCACTCATAATGGAAGTTATGTGTAATAGGCGACAGGTGACAGGGATGTTATTTTTTTGAAAATTTCCCCAAATTTTTTTTCTGTTTGAATGTAACTAGTACATCATGAGTGTTATACGCTCACATGTATGTATGTTTTGAGTTACATGTTATAAAACAACGTTTTTTTAAATAAAATATTGAAATGGAAAAAAAAAAATTCATTTATTGCAATGTGCAGACTGCCTGTTCTCGCCATGAGGATGCGCCCGCAGTCACGATCATAACTCTGCGTGTCCCGAAGGCAAAGTTTGGACACCTACGCATTTTGTGCACTCATTGCAGAGCACAAGCGGAGGGGATCATCTTTTAACAAGGTAACAAAGGACCAGAAAAGAGAGCTAAATGGGCCAGGTCTGGCCCCCGGGACTTAGTTTGCCCACCCCTGGTTTAAAGTATTATGCTTTGCTTGTCACAGATTCAATGTTTATGCAAATCTTGCATTTTACTTAGGGTTAAGGGAAACCTTCCTCAATTGTATTTATTTAAATAAATATCAATATTGGCCCATGACTTTGTCCAAGTTTTTAATTTTAGCCCTATGTGTTTGAGTTTGACACCGCTGTTCTAGTGCAAGCCTTGGCTTCAATATGAAGAATAGTGGTGAAAATGGAGTAATGTAAATGAAGGTTAATGGGGGTACATGTCCTGAAGAAGGCTGCATAGTCAGGACAATCATTGCAGGGCCAGGGCAAGTGCTTATTTGGTATCTGGAAGTAGCTGCATTGCTGGAAATAGAAAAGGCATGATATAGTTAAAAATCCATTTTATAATTGTGTTTTATATTCGCTGCGCTGTCACGATGCTGGTTGTGAATTACCCCAGAAAATCCCATACCTGTGTACAGTTCTTTTTTTATATCCTCACTCCTGCCAAACGCATAGCTAATTTTAGTTGCTAGGAACCAAGGTAGATAATGTGCCTTGTCTGAATTCTCAAGGAAGGCTTTGAGCATGCACTACGGCTCACATCCAACTCCCAGAGGGAGACCTTGCAGTCAGTGATTGCATGTGTTTATTGCTGGATTGACTGCGAATGTTAGACTTCAGGAGCCAGACTGGTATAAAACGCTGCCGGCCCCACAACCCAAACAAGCGACATTCTGTTGGATTGTGAAAACCTATTTAAAATAAAAAAAAGAGGCCTTTATTAAAAACCTATATTGATATAATACATGTTTTCAAAGCTATTTTCCCCATTTCCTGTTTAGTCTAGAGCGGCAATTTTGCTGGGATCGATCTGGTGTGATAAAGCTGGAGAAATAATGCTGAGATGTGTGATCACACAGCAACCACTCGGCTGTCTATCATCGGCTCCTGACCCTATTAAACTGCGTAATGTGAAGTGCAGAGAGCAACATTTTTTTAAAAGGAAAACTCTACTTCCGCAAAATTGATGATGTAGGATTAAAGCTACACAAGCTGTTTTGCATTTTAAATGAGCTTGTGACTTTTCCTTGGTGACACTATATAACTTACAATGATGATGGATTGCTCTGCATGCTGGTTGTATGGAGACCATATCCATAAGCTTGATACCTTTTGTGATAGTAAATACTTTCCCAAGGACTCTGCACAGAGCTTGTAATAAAGTCTTCGACATCCTTTAGGCCCCCATACACTTTACAATCTTTCCATACAATGTATGTACAATACATTTTTGTTCTACCAAAACCATGTAATATGAGGACTTTTCTAAATCTTCCAATCCCTATGTATTCTATCAAAGAGGACCCGGCACTACATAGCAGTGATATATGCCTTCAAATCACTATGTATTCTATCAGAGAGGACCCGGCACTACATAGAAGTGATATATGCCTTCCAATCACTATGTATTCTATCAGGGAGGACCCGGCACTACATAGCAGTGATATATGCCTTCCAATCACTATGTATTCTATCAGGGAGGCCACTATATTACATACATAATTGTTGGTAGATCTAATTGTATGGAGTGATCTAAAGGTGTATGGGGGGCTCTAGCCATAATCTTAAAGTGTACATTTTCCTAGCAGCAGATGCTAATTGTTCATTTTGAAGCAGACCACCCAAATAGCATTCCAACACCTCATTTTCTCATTGGGAATTAAATACAAGCCTTGTGTAAGCTACAAGCCAGAGTTTTAACTTAGAGAGTTATACACTCCCTTTGTGCCCTAGCAGTGTAAACCAGAACTCATATGGGTGGGACACATTTCCTTCATAATCACAAGGGCTGGAAATATGTTCTGATTCTGATGTAGCCTTTAAGGCTGCACTAAGTGCAGTGAGAACTTTGCCCGATTTGAGGGAAGGCGGGTACTTGCTTTTGAGCCATGGCTTGGAGCGCCTTTTGGCTCAAAAGGAGCTCATTTTGACAACCACTGTTACCTCACCCTTACTACGTCTCACGGCTTGGAGCTTCTTTTGAGCTGGGGCTTGGAGCTCCTTTTGAGCCAGGGGCTGGAGCTCCTTCCGAGCCTCTGCTTGGAGCTCCTTCCGAGCCTCCGCTTGGAGCTCCTTCCGAGCCTCCGCTTGGAGCTCCTTCCGAGCCTCCGCTTGGAGCTCCTTCCGAGCCTCCGCTTGGAGCTCCTTCCGAGCCTCCGCTTGGAGCTCCTTCCGAGCCTCCGCTTGGAGCTCCATTCAAACCTCCGCTTGGAGCTCCATTCGAGCCTCCGCTTGGAGCTCCATTCGAGCCTCCGCTTGGAGCGCATTTCGAGCCGCCGCTTTGATCGTCTTTCGAGCCGCCGCTACAGGGTTGATCACCTTGTTTTTGTGGGCCAGCCAGACATTTTCTTTTTTCCAGTGAATCTAAATTGTTGATTCATAAAGTAAAACTGAGAAAGAAGACGTCCGATGGTAGAATCCCTGTGTTACACTTATGAGCTGGTAGCAAAGTCTGTATCTCATGAGCAAACTAAATACAAAAAACATGTTCTCACCTTGATGCTCTTTAATTAGACTCTTCCATTTAAGTTATAGGCCGCCATTCAGGCTTGCCAGCATTGCGGAGACATTCCATTGAGCTTGAAAGAAAGATGGCCCCTACCTCGGTGTCTTCACATTTGCATTAGAAGCGCTGAAGAAGTAGGCCTGTCATTTTATGAGAGCTATGGAAACTGCTACATCCATAGAGATGAGAGAAATTCATCTCTCGCACTAAAAGTTTACATACTGCGGCTTTGGGGATTTGCGTGATTTCACATTTATTTATATTCTAGTGTACTTTGGAAGCTGGCTGCATTATGTAGCCTCTCTACTATGTAGTCTGCTATTGTGGTCCAGACTTCAGGATGCGTTTTCAAAGACCCCACTGGGATAGCACTCTTAAATTGGTGCAGCTCTGAGAATACAGATCACTGGTGCTCCTATCCGAGGCTTAGCCAAGCTATTCAATGAATGTAAGAATTAAAGAGAGTTAGTCAGCGATAGCGCATGACCTTCAGCTTGCCCTTCACAGTGTGAGGCTGAGCAATGAAAGCGGCGGACCCCTGAGTAAGTTTCCCCGGCATTCTTCTCTAGCTTAGTCTGTGCTTTCTCCTGTCCTGACATATTGTTCTCCATTCCCTCCTTTATGGTTTGATGGATGCTGAATGAGATATTGGCTTCTTCCTTTTGCTGCGTGACCATATTGTAGATGCTGAGACATTGTGTGTAGGCATAATGTATATATGTGTCTTTCTCTGTATTACCAAACATATGCTGCAAATAATTCTGTAAATGAATATCGGGAACATAATATACAATATGCAGTGTGTGGCAGCTTGTACTATATATATA
>CM070035.1:26755684-26781746 GCA_036250615.1 Ptychadena robeensis
CCCCCCCCCCCCCCCAAATGAAGGCAACATGCTGTACATGTAGGCAAGACCAGTGCTTGGAGGTCAACATGAGTCTGGATTTTTGTCTGGTGAGAATATTTATCTAAATATCTCCTAAATGATCTCAGTCAATAGAAGACCATGTCTAAATATGTCTGCCGCTGGCCTCTGAAGCCAAAGCCTAAATTCCATGCTTTGTATACAGCTGTCCTATAAAGCCCCGACCCCGGGAGTCTGATTCTTTTATTGAAGTGTCTACACACTGTTCCTGCCGCAACTTAATCTCATTTATTTTTAGGAGGGTATGTCCTGGAATTTTCAGCTAATGAAAAGTGACACTTCTAGTATAGAGGGTTGGCTTTATCTAAGGCACGTGAGCATTGGAGAACAGGTGCAGGAAAAATGTTATGGTATTTTAAGGGTGGAAAAAAAACCTACATTCCTATCAAACAGTCCGGAATAAAGATGGGAACACAAGGTGCACAACCTAGAGCACAGGAAAAGATAAAACGATGCATGTTCAAAAATTAAGGCTTAGCAAGGAGTAGTGATCTCCTTCAGGGACAGGAGTTGGTGTGTGCATGTGACTCCAGCCTGTTGGATACTAGGATGAGGTTACAGATGAAGACATTGTTGACCAAGGGCTGCTGCCCGAAACGCATCATACTAAGCACTGAGTGTGTCTCTCAAGGAGTGACCTCCTTGCCAGATTCCTTACAGCACTTAACCAGGAAGTGAAGTCATCCTGCTATCTACATGGCTGGAGTGACACACACACAGCAACTTCTGCCCCTGTAGGAGATCACTACACCCTGATTGCATCGTAAACCCAATTTCCATGTTTAAAATTTTTATTAACCAGTAATGCCTTAACATTGTTGCACTGGGTTGTGCGCCTTATACACTTCTTCTGATCTGTTTTTCAGGGGGGTACACTTCCCCCCTCCACCTGGGGACCTACACATCTCCACCCAGCTTTATCACCCACCTCTCATGCTGATCCATTTACCATTTTATTACCTGTATTTGGGGGGGGGGGGGTTTCTTTAACGGGTGCTTTAGGGGTATTTGGTAGGACAGTGGTGGCCAGCAGTATTTTGGTGGTTTTCACACTGTGTGACCTCATCCTAACAAGCCAGCTACAAAAAAATAGAAAAGTGACAACTTGTGATCTATTTCTTGCATTGCCCCAAAGTAACCTCATCTAATCTCAAGCTTATAAGGATAGTGCAGTCTCTTTCATGTTGAAA
The DNA here is from genome assembly GCA_036250615.1 of Ptychadena robeensis. Classification (NCBI taxonomy): domain Eukaryota; kingdom Metazoa; phylum Chordata; class Amphibia; order Anura; family Ptychadenidae; genus Ptychadena; species Ptychadena robeensis. The sequence continues at coordinate 26,756,935 of CM070035.1, forward strand.
GATTTGAATGGTGTATATGTGGAAGGTTTAGGAGAAATGAGGCATGCGCGCCATATTTCATCCTTCGTTATTACTCATGTGTCAGGAGGTGGAATGATGTGCCTATATATTATATATTGCTCCAGCTCTTTAATCTCCGGACTTGTCCTTCTTCTGGCCTTTGAGCTTCTCCTGTTGGTTCTGGAATCTTGTGGTGTTTCATCATGGAGAAAAGGCAGAACAGGAAAACAAGCTGCCGGTTAATTACCATGGCTGTGTTTAGAGGAAACCATCTGTTTGGTCATTAGTCCCGATCAGCAGTCATTAATTGAGTCATGTCTCATTAAGGATTCTGTATTATCTTGTCAGCGGCCCACGGTGGAACATTATTTCACCATCGCTGTTGTCCTGTTTCCGCTAGAGATCTGCAGATGTTTGGTAAACATTTGCGGTCCAAATAAGATATGTATTTCCTGCTGTGCTCAATGGCAAAGGATATACAGACATTAAAAATGGGCTATAAAACTTTCAGGCTTATAGTTAAATATATATATATATATATATATATATATATATATATCATATCATGCACCTGTGCACGGATGGGGTGTTATGGTATTGCTACGGCGACCCCCAGAATTTTAAACATGCATACCTGTTAACCTTCCTGTTTTGGCCGTTTTTGGTTTTTTATGTGGCTTTCCTGGCCAAATACCGATTTTCCTGGATTTTTTAAATCTGGTTAATTTCGCAGGGAGAGAACGTTCAGGTGCCCATACACGCATACATATGCTCTAGATTGATGGCCGCTTCACGCATCATGCGTGCTCACGGCCATCTATGCGGAGCATATCAAATGCAGCCATCCATCTTCGTGCGGGATCAATCAATCCCACTTGAAGACATGGTTATTGCCATGACCATATATGACGGTTGATGTCCATTGTTGCACCTCCAGCTCCTTCGATATCTGGCTTGAAGGCTCGTCTACCTCACGGGCATCGACCCATGTATGGCAGCCTTTACTCGACCATATATCATGGTCGATGTCCATTGTTGCGCCTCCAGCTCCTTCGATATCGGGCTTGAAGGCTTGTCTACCTCACGGGCATCGACCCCATGTATGGCAGCCTATACTCGACCATATATCATGGTCGATGCCCATTGTTGCGCCTCCAGCTCCTTCGATATCGGGCTTTAAGGCTCCTCTACCTCACGGGCATACACATGCCGAGTAGGTCAGACAGACCTACTCCGATATTCACCGGAATGCAAACGTGATGACGTAATCACGTTTGCACCCCGGTGCATTATGGGGCCCCTTCAGTCGGGCAGCACCCTTTTGTGTGCTGGCCATAAGCTGCAATGAAGACGCCGTCTTCATTGAAGCTTATGGCATCGGCTTGCATCGGCCAGAGAATATCGGACATGTCTGTTCTCTGGCCGGCCGAGCTGTGGGGCGACAGGGATCTGTCACCCCATGTGGGCACATGCAGATAAGCGGCCGATTTTTAACCTGACCGACGGCGCGAGCGCGCACGCCTGTCGGTCAGGTTAAAAATCGGCCGCTTATCGGCATGTGTATGGCTAGCATAACGCCCTCTCCCTGCTTAATCAACCGTGAACTAAATCAGTTACCGGCAGTGACGTCCCTTTCGGCATTTGAAAGCGGAAGAACCACAGTTCAAATACAGGAAATAGCGTCACTTTCTGTATTTCACCTTCCTTTTTTATTTTCAGATTAAAGTTGACAGGTATGAACATATTATATTGCTTTCATGGACTTTTACATTTTAAAATATGTGGCGTTCATGGCTCTCTAAGCCAGAAAGGTTCCCAACCCCTGCTATAACATATCGGAGATGTTTTTTGAATTAAGGTGCAATGTAAATTAATTTCCAGTTAATCAAGAGTTAAAACAATATTTTCTCGGTTTCCAAAACGGGACCATCTGGAGAAGTTTTGAGACGACTGGAGATGCTTAACTATTTACCTACTGCTAAGTAGCCAACATTTTTTTGGATACAAATACATAAATATCTATCGTTGTTATATTGCAGTGTTGGGTAGATGGTTGGTATAGGCTGCATTCCTCTCTGTATACACGCAATAAGTGGAATTCTTGTGCTGCGGTAGGATAAACAGCCAGGAATGTGTGCATTTTACAGCTGACCTTTGTGTTAACCTTATTAAAGAAATGAATAGATTACTTCTCTGCAGGGTCACCTGTGAAGGTCACGGTTCTGCTCCGCTAATGGCTGGAAATCTTGCCAATGATCTGCAATTAATTAGCCTTTGCTTAATTGCAGAGGAAATAATTCTACCTAATGCTGGACCTTTCAACTCGTGGGACTCACAAGAATGAACCAATTTCAACTCAATAAAAAATCTTATATATTTAAAAATGCCTCATTGTTTCAAAGGTGAAAGGATTGTGTAATAAGTACTATAGCATTAGGAAGTACAATTTAAAGCTAGCTCTTGGCTGGCAAAAACAGGGTCTACTTCTTGTTATGAGATGATGTTAATTTGATTTGCTCGGTTTTTGGCCTGGTTGGGTGATTATGTGGTGCATATGTTGCAGTCCCTGATTTATATTTTTTGTGGAACTCGATAGTTGGAGAGATAAGTTAAACTACCAAAGGTACCGATAATAGGGAAGATCAGAGGGAGGTCCAAAGAAAAGAAAAAAAAAAAACTTTTGGTAAAACTTTCAAAATACCAAACTAAGTAAAGCTGGCCATACACCTTTAGATCTGTCGGATATCCTTTAGATCTACCAACAACTATGTAGTGCTGGGTCCTCTGCGATTGAACACAGGTAGACTTGATGGTTTAGAAAGTCCCTCATATTACATTTTGGTAAAACAAAAAGAGGTCTAAAGGAAATCTGACAGAGAAATTTAAAGGCCTATGGGGGCTCTTAGATAATAGATAGTTGTGCACAACCTTCAGCAGTGATTACACTGTTAGTGATGTCAGTGGCCAGAAAGGTCCTCAGTGGGTGTATGGGGCCTGAGCAAAGATTGCAGAGTAAAACGGGGTCAGTATGAGGGATGTGTGGTTAATTTGAGTGTTGGTGTGCAGCTCTCAAAATGGAGAAGTGTGGCCCCCTGTAACAGGCAAATAAGAACAAGGACAGAGGCGCACAACCTAGTACAACAAAGTAAGGTACTGTAAATGGTTAAATAATATGGAATAACATAAAACAAACAGACAAGATACTCACATTAAAGAAAGTTTACAAGGATTGATCGCTCAGGGCCATGTGTTTTCCAGAATTACCTCACTTCCTGGTTGGGTGGGGATGAGATCACATCCTGCTTACAGATGCTGGAGGGCTCAACAGGAACAATGGGATGCGTTTTGAGCGGAGGCTGTTTCAACCATAGGGGAACCATAGTGACGTAACACCACGGCGGGAGCAAGGGACGATGGGAGGTTAGACGTCACTTCTGACGTTTACCTTCCCATGTGCCAGATCTGAATTGAGTGACCCAGAGGGGCAGAGCATCACCAGATTCAAATTGGTGGGGGGGATTGGATACTCCAGGCATGGCAGCGTGGGAGCAAGCAGGCAGGAAAGGCGAGTATCTTTTTACTCTTAGGGGTCACTGTCCCTGGATGAAGACCCGATGTAGGTTAGTTGTGTATACATGTTCTTCTTCCTTTTTTTTTGCGTTTACCTACACTTTAATGATGGTGGTCTTTTGACCAGAAGCGACGGGCTTCCAACCTCAAGTTTCTCCATAAACCCAGATCTCGCTTTGTTGCATCAAATATGCATACATTGTCCAACACCCAAAACTACTTTTGACAAGAGAACTTGTAATAAAGGTGATTTTAGCGATCTGTATTCTGCTTGTTAAACATGCCCCTTGTGCTCCACCCATTGGTGTTGCTCCTGCATGTCTTGGCAGTTTAATTTGGCTTTAGAATAAGTTGGTTTTTTTTTCACTTGTAATCCAGCCCAGAATGTACATGTGGATTCCTGCACAGGTTAACCATTAGCTGCGATGCCATCCCAACATTCCTGCTTTTATTGAGATTTATGCGCAAACAACTGCTTAGTCATTATTTTTACAGTTCTGTTCTTCATAAATATTCTGTCGAACACTTACTGGTTATCTCAGCAGCATTCCAACATAGGGGTGCTGGGCTTAAGTTACATACACAAGATAGATAGTTGTCGTCCAAGTTGATCTATGGTGGAAAATTGAAAAACCTCACAGATTACCCCCAAAAAATTCCATGACTGATTTTAGCATTTGTAGTCAAGATGGTAGAACCTAGTTCTATATAAGTTTATGGAAATTGTAGAGTTGGTACCATAACGGAAAGCCTGTACAGCAAAGTTGCAGTTAATCAGTAATTTGAGTTTGGGAAATGGCAATGATGGTCTGACCTTTAATCCTGCCCAGATCTTCGTCATGGTCTGCGCTCAGATCGGCTTGTTGCTTTGTTCCTCTACATATGCAGAGAGTAGCTCTGAAAGGAGTGCAGTCCATTAAACATTAGACGGGCCTGTCACACCTCAGAGCGAGGAAGAATACACAATGGAGTGATCTGCATTCACTTGCTGTAGCTATTATTTGCCAGATCCTGCAGATTGAATAGCGGTAGAACACTAGAGCTATGGCCACCACTTGTCCGATAATAAAAATTCCCTTAATTTTATCCTTATATCGGACAATAAATGACAAGTATTTATTAATGACCAGGACTTGCTAGTATCGATGATAAGGACCTTTTGCCATTATCTGTGCTAGGACAACCAGTATAATGTTTGGATAATGTTTGGATTATGCTGGCCATACACATACCGATAAACGGCCGGATTTTAATCTGACCGACGGGCGTGCGCGCTCTCGCCGTCGGTCAGGTTAAAATCTGGCCGTTTATCGGCATGTCCCCACATGGGGCGACAGATGCCTGTCGCCCCACTTCTCGGCCGGCCAGAGATCCGACATGTCGGAAAATCTGAGCCGATGGGAGCCGATTGCCATAAGCAGCAATGAAGACGGCGTCTCCATTGCTGCTTATGGCTGGCACACAAAGGGTGCCTGGCCGATTGTGGGGCCCCAGAATGCAATGGGAGGCTAACGTGATGACGTCATCACGTTAGCCTCCCGGAGCGACATCGGGGGTAGTCTGCCTGCACACATCGTGTGTGTATGGCAGGCATTAGTATGGTTCCCCACAATAATCCCCTTATTTTTCAACTTTTCTGTTCGCTGCTGGACTTACACAGTATTAACATATTTCACATAACAATGTTTCAGTGCAAGGGCTATTTTTTTTAGTAGGAAGCTGAAGAACAGGAAAGGGTAAGGCTTAGGCATACATGGGTCGTTTTTTGATTAAATTTGAGCACAATTGTTTGCCGTGCGCATTCACGCTGATCAATTTCTCTCAAATAGATTGCATCCATTGATCCTGTCCGAAGAAAGATCAATTAAACGGGGAACCAACATGGTGGTAAATCCCTGTTCGATTGCCATTACTTTGGATGAGGAACGAGAGTCCTCATCCAAATGATTGAACGGGATCAATTGTGTAGAAGTGCATCGGTCAATCGATGAACCGTGGGGATGCCATCATGCAGCGCTGGAGGGTTTATCGATTGAATGGGTGTGGACCCGGTTATGGCTACCTTAAGTAAAGTTGCTGCTGAAGGGTGATATTGATATAGTACGGTGTTTGCTTGGAAAATAAGTTTTGTACTACGGATCTCCATGAGTTCCTACTTAGTTTTTTTTGTTTTTAAATGGACCATAAAAATGCCAAGAATAAAGATGGTCTGTGTTCTTGAGGATCCTATATACCGTACCATTTGTACTCCTAAGCTTACGATTAAGATATTCCTGAACGAGACTCAATGAATTTCCTTAAAGCTTTTCTGGGAGATTCAAAGGCCTTGTACTTTTGGGTTTTGAAATGTGAAAGAGCAGAGTATACAGGCCGTTTTTTGAAAAATCTCGAGCAGCTTTGTTGTGCCATAAACCTATTTATATAGTATGGGGAGGTTTATCACCGATTTTAATGGTAGTGCTTACTGTCACTTTAAGCTTGTTATCCAGCTTAAGTATGATCTGGGACTATCTGAAATTTTTTTAACGCCTGCTAGGACATCTGTTCCATGTTTTAGTAGGGTTAAAGTTAGGGGGATTCCCATTTGCTTCTTGTCCTATAACCTTAACAGGAAGTTATAGGAGAAGTTTTCTGACCAAGGTCTAAGGTCCCCCATACACCTTTAGATTTCTCTGTCAGATTTCCTTTTAGATCTCCTTTTGATTTACCAAAACCATGTAATATGAGGGACTTTTTAAATAATCAAGTCTACCGGTGTTCAACCACAGAGGACCCTATACTATAGTTGTTGGTAGATCTAAAGGATATCTGAAAGAGAGATATAAAGGTGTATGGCCAGCTTTATTGTTGGGGGTCTTCATTGCTGGTGACATTTGTGATGAGCATCAGGAAGGATGAGTAAATATGTTTAATGGTTCTAAAAATCAGACTCTAGCCAAAAACCCATCACCACGTTATCTGATTCCTTTCTGTCTTTTTAATTAGATTTCAGATTGTAAAAGCAGTTGTTTTGTTTGTTTGATGCCTTGTGCAACAAACATGCCTTGTGCAACAAACTAAAAGCAAAAAACTGGGAAAAAAACAAGGACATGACTGGTCAGCTGTTCAGTGGAAACAATTGGACTGGTTTGAAAAGCCTGCTGATTGCCATTTGTTCTCCTGTGGATGTACCAGTGATGCCTCCCCCTCCTCGTCTTCCTCCATAAGCAAGAACGCTTGGGTGGCTTAGGCATTTGTGCCTCTGTCAGACCCAAATGACCTTTTGTCATCATGCCTGGCTGCTTAAATGTTACACGAGGTCTGATCTGAGGCCTGTACATTTCATATAAACAATGGTTTTTGCTGTGAGTTAGCCCTTTGCATAGTGCGTAGTTTCTTACGGTGCGTGCTCTGAGTCACTGGTCCTCCAACGAAGGTCTCTGCCACTTAACGGGGTCACTGCCATTTATTGAGTGGGATGGAGGAATGTTCCAGCACTTTCTTGAAAATACAACAGAACAGAATCAGCAGGTGATTACCAGAAGTCTTTTTTTAGTTGTTGAAATGTCTAAGAAAACATATAATTTTTTTTTTTATACTGTTATGGTTTTTTTTCTCCAGAAAATGCTTCCAATATTCCTTTTATATAGGCAATTTACTATTCTTTTATGACTAGGACAGGGGTGGGTCATCTCATGGGTCACATTGGCTTGTTAGATTTGATAAAGGGGCCGGACCAGGAGCCTGTAATGGCTGACCACCTGTAGGTGTGCTGATTCCATGCATCGCCAGCATCACTAATGATGGGGGTGATGTGTGATAGGTGACGTGTGACAGGGACGGTGTTATCTTTAAAAATTTCCTGAACTTAAGAAGAAATGCTTATTCATTGCAATGAGCAGAGATCATTTCTAGTCCCTGCCTGTTGTCACCATGAGAATGCACCCACCGTGTCATGATCGCTCCACTGCATCGTCCCCAAAGCAACGTTTGGACACCTAGGCATTATGTACACTCAACAAGGTGACTAAGGGCGAGAAACTAACTGAACGGGCCAGATATGGCCCCCTGGCCTCAGTTTGCCCATTCCTGGACTAGAACGTCTCTGCCTGGAGTCCTTACAAACCTTATAGGTAGATGTGAAGGTGTTGGCCTTTTAGTCTATATGAAGACTGGAAACCGCGTTTCCCCGAAAATAAGACTGTGTCTTAAAAAAAAAAAATTTCTCCCAAAGATGCCCTATGTTTCACTTTCGGGGGATGTCTTATTTTTTTTCTATGAAGATGAATAGAACACTGGGGTATCAGGGTGGGGGGATCACCCAAAATGACACAGACGGAATCGGGGGGGGGGGGGGGGATCAAAATGTCACAGGAGACTCAGAGGGGGGATTACCATTTTAGTTGCCCCTTCTGATCCTCCCGTGTCATTTTGATTGCCCTCTCTGATCCCCCCTGTCCAGAGTAACAGTACCGTATCTTTGGGGGTGCCTTTTTTGCCTCACTCTCACTTCCTTCTCTTACTTTGACAAGTCACATGAAGCCTCTGTTTCCATGCCCAACCATAGTCACAGCTATGACATCATTCCATATAAGCCAGGAAATTGGTTCTTCGTTGTGCTCTTAATTGCTAATCCTGCAGAAGATTGCCCCTGTTCCCAGTACAGGCATTATATGGGCAGGGTACTAATGACAAGGTGGTAGTCGTAAGACACATAAGGAGTTTTTTTTCTATTGAAAGTCTTAAATTCAAAAGCTGTGGAGGATAAGTTAGTTTTAAACTTGCAGGAAACCAAGTGGCAGCTGCCATGAAACTGCAACAACATTTACAGCTGAGATGACCAGCACCATTATTACAGGGAAGTAGAACATGGAAGAGATCAAGTAAAGTTTAGCAAGTTGCTGTAATATAACTTCATTATAATAATCAGAATCAAACATCTACGATTTAGAAATGACTAAGAGCCTTTGCCTGGCATGTACCCTGGTAATTATTAAAATAACTGTAATTTGGTCACTCGCTAGTTCAGTCTGGTGGGACTTCTTTTCAAATGTTATGCCAGTCTAATGGATAAAGCATAAAGGAGGTCATTGGGTTTCCACAAAGCATCTGGTAGGTCGTACGTAAGTAATTAAAGGTAATGTCAATATTTTAAAGGTCTGTTTAATTGAGGTCTTCAGCATAGTATAATTTTTGGGATAATCGCCCTAGCATGGCTGTGTTCAGTGGTTTTAAAGGTTCTCTCCACTTAAAGCAAACCTAATATTACAGATCAATTTGGGAAGTTGGGTTTGTATTGCTGTGTGGTTTTCTTTTTGTCTTAAATGAAATTTAGTTCATGTTTCCCATAAATTTGAGAAGAATCCCGGTCCCTTGCTTCCATACATGACCTCAGACTATATGAGCTCACACTCTTGGTGTTTCACTTTGTTGGGAACTTCCAAAAATGCTAACATAAGGGGGTCACATTGATGAGATGGGGGAAAAGACTTTTGTTGACCAAAGTATTATTATTATTATTATTAACATTTATTTATATAGCGCCAGCATATTACGCAGCGCTGTACAATACATTAGAGTGGAGATACAACACAGTATAACACACAGGTACAGGTAATGACACAGGAGGAGTAGAGGACCCTGCCCGGAAGTACAGGGCTTCAGCACTACATTTTCTGTTAAATATAAATAAGCGGATTATTCTTTATTGACTTTAAATGTAGTATTGTCAATGGTGGTGAGTATAACCAGTTAAATAAACATTGTTAGTCATGTGATAGAAAGGCATTTGGTAATGTGATCTGTTGTGAAGGGCTGTTCATATAGCCTGATACCAGGATAATTTTCTAGTAGAAAAGGCAGGGATACACGGCTCAAATATCTGTTCTCGGCTGCTGAGCTATCCTGATATTGGCAGACCGCCGGGCTAATACTTTGGATGGTGACCCGCAGACCCCATCCAAAAAATAGGATATCAAACAAGGTTTTCCACCAGAAAAACAGAATACACAGGTGGATTTTTGCACAAATTTTACGTGCTCGGCTGTGCTAAAATCTGTAAAAATCGAGATGTGCATTCCTAGCTTTAAGGTCCCCATACACAGGTCGATTTGTAGTTAGATTCCTAAACAATCAGTCACCATGCCCATTCGTGTTGATGGATTGCTCATGAATTAAACGTGGCTACCCTTTGTTTAAGCTGGATCAATTGATGCCACTCGAAGTAAGCTCGCTCAAACAGGGAACCAGAATGTTGGGGTCCCTATCTTAAGTGTCGAATGGGAATCGATTGCAAAGTGGTGCACGTTGATTCCCCGTTCAATAGAAGAAAGCTTGAGCGCAGCGTGGTCAAGTTATTATGACGTTTCCACACTGTATCCGAGCAGTCATTGATTTGAGCGGGCATCGACTTATGTTTGGTCACCTTTAGACTAGCAAAATCCCTTCGCTCGGCGCATTGTCAATGTGTCCATTGACGTCTGGGATGCGTTGCTTAAAAATCCACATGGACCCCAAATTCGACATTGACGCAAAGTGGTGCAGGGTGGTATGCGTTTGGTCATTCAGTATGAACCAAAAAACATTTCTCTCCCTGATCCTAATGCAACCCTCACGTTTTTGGACGTATTAACATTAGCCCGTCCTAACGCAGAGCTATCCATCCCAGCAAAACTGTCACCATAGCCTATGTTGGAGGTGTACAGCCATCATTTGAACATAGGTCCAATTTAGGTGGCTATACATCCCTTTTCATACTGTGCACACGTCTACATTTCCCATATTTACTTAGAATTCTGATTTTAAGCCTGAGCACTGGTAATTAATCAAAATATTTTATTTTAATTAGCAGCAAATCATGTAGTAACAGCTTTAATCTTTTTGGTGCCAGAGCGGAGTTAGTCTGGCGTTTCCTGTAAACACAGCTGTACGTGGTATAAGGTAGCTGCAGGGGACGTGAGGATGATAATTGCAGCTGCTAATTTTATCTGTTGTGCTCCGTAACCCCTCGTCTTCCGATGGGGTGCAACGGGCGTGTTTGTTGCCTGGTGTTGTTTTTATAACATTAAATCCATATGCTGGTGGTGCAGGCATAACACAAGATAATATGGTCTACGTGGGACTTCTATCAAAGGAATGTGGTTTCCCCATATCTTGTGGAAGGAACGGAGGGGGAGAAAAGGTGATTTTTTATTTATTTATTTTTTTATTGCATTTTTTGTGATATTCATGTATATCACTTATCTGCTAGAATAATCTTAATCTTCAGAATTATTAAAAAAAATGATAGTGAAGTCCTTGGGTATCCCTAATAAAAATGGTGATCTGTGGCAAGGATCAGCACCATGTGCTGGCAGGATGCTGGGCTGCTGCGCACAGTACAGCCCTGCACAGGGAGCCAATCACAATGTTCCCTAGAGACCCTGAGTGCTGTTCCAAACTGCGTTGTTCACGAGTGGCTGGACCAATGGCTGGGTGTCCGGGGACCTTCTCCAGGGTGTAGCGCTGGAGGCCTGTAGTCCTCTCTGGAGTCACGGGAAGAAGCCAGGAAAAAGCAGGAAAAGCTCTGAAGTTTCCAAAGGACTTCTTTTTATGTCCTTGGAATGGGGATGGCTTAAGGCCTGTTACTGGGAAAGACATGTTTGTTACATTTTGGAGGGAAGGATGCAAGTACACACCCAGACATGAGTCATGGTACCAGCTTTTCGTAAACCGGTGTAACCCTTTACAGGGATACACACAAAATATACAGCATTATACAGTACCTTATACTACAGCACATATATTACAGTTATGTGAACACATAGTTTTTGCACAAATTAAGTCAAGTCAAAATTTAGAAAATTTGAATTTTCATACTAAATAAACTAGAGCAAAGGTTTGTTTTGGGTTTTTTTTCAAATGTTCCCACAACTCTTTTCAATGTCTCCAGCAATTTTGGTGATACCATTTTCAGAGGCTTTGCAATCAGCGCACAAAGTCAGCTAGTCGAAAAATTCGACCATCTCTACTGTTGATTGGAGCACGGTTAACTGGGTGTGTCCAATCCTGGACATCTGGTTTACTTTCTGTAAGAGCGGTGGCCTGGCTCTCCAGCGTTCTTTATTCCTTTTAAACCCTACAGTGCGGAGGTGGATGGGAGGTCTGGCCAATCAGCAGAGCTGCCATTTTTAAAATTAACTTCCCTTCCATGTGAAAATTATATATAAGCCTCTAATAAGCCTCTATTTACCATTCATTTGTTGCTCAAGAACTTTGTTCCTTATTCAGCTTTAATGTAGCCCTAAAGGTTTGAATTGAATCTGTGGAGATGAATGGATGAGACTGATTTATTTGCTGGAATTTTGCAGGTAATAACCTTCATGGAGGCCGCCTGATCTATATTTTGTAATCTTACCGCTGAGATATTTGGCCTTGGCTTGTAAATCGATCAGCACCTTATCAGTCACTATATGACTTATCCCTTATGTGGATATTACATTTCTGGGTGATGGTAGAACGATCAGCCATGCTCAGGCATATTCCGCACGGCCGTGCACAGAGCACTTATCGTGTGCCAAGTGTAGCAACACATAACAACAAATCAGCTTCCAGTTTACAGAAGTGACATCTCCGAGAGATGAATTCCAATGGATTTCTGCACTGTAGACATTACTCCAGGCAACTTATAAAGTCAGATGATTGTAGACTAGGTAGCATTGTAATGGGGATAAAATCTGCAAATTTATCAATTGCTCTCATTCTGAGATTTGTGTAGTATGGACTGGCTTTTTGCGACTGGTACCACTCTAGTAGTCCAAATCTACTTGCCTCCTGCAGTTCACATTAGGGATGAGGGTAGTACTTACAGTATTTTTCAGACTATAAGGCTAACTTTTTCACCCCCAAAATCGAGGGGAAAAGTGCCTGCGTCTTATGGATCAAATGCGCGCAAGGAGATTAGCCGAGGAGCTGTCAGTTAAGAAATGCTGTCCGATGTCCGGATCCCCCATCTGAACTGTATAATTGCTTATGTCAACAAAGCCCTGCTGGCATGAGCGATGAAGAGAGGCATAGGTGAACTGGCATCTATGCCCCTCTCCCTCCGTGGAAACTGCAATCACGCAGCAGCTCCCACAGTCACAGGAACAGAAAGATTGGAAGAGCAGAGGAGAGAAGACTGGGCAGCTTCCTGCCCCCCTCTTCCTGATCAGTGAAGAGGCGATGTCATGTGCTGTGTGTATGTACTGCGGCTAGAATTGGCTGAATTGAATATTGCATTCATTAAATCCATTGCATTAACCCAATTGATGTGAAAACTTATTAAAACTTTTTTTCTGCCCTAAAAACTGGGTGCGTTTTGTGGTCCGGTGCATCTTATAGTCCCCCTCCCTCTTAATTTACGCGGGATGGGATGTTGCACTCCCTTCTTACTTCACAAGCCACACATCATCATGACAAGCCAGGTGAGAATATGGGAGTGAGAGGACATTATACTTTATAGTGCCAGAAGTGACGTTGCGGAGTGTCGCTTCTGGCATTTGGAATGAGGACACTCCACACCAGCACTTCCACATTCCAAATACATGAGGTGACACTTGGCAACTTCACTTCCGGGGTCACGGATCTAAAAAGGTGGAGAACCACAGTTGTAAAGAGTATAAGACCCTCCCTGGGTGCCCCTTTACTACAGCTGTCCTTAAGGATACTACAGATTTATTATATGATCTGGTTAGCCAATACTAACTTTGTATTCATGGCAATAATACTCTTCCCATTACACTATAAGATACTTTATTGTTGGTATTTACCAGTCAAGGTATTTTTGTGGGACCGCTGTAGCTAGTTTTAATGGTAGTCCCATCTAGAAATCAGATCCACTATGAACTGGGCCAGGATTTATTGGATCTTGCGCTTTCCTTTGCCTGGTTTTATGAGGTCTCATACTTGTATTCGACACATCTTCCTGCTTTGCAGTAATATAGATTATTACGCCGTGCTGCATAAGACACCAGTAAATCCTCCATCCCTGGAAATTGCCTGTACGCAAACCTCCAACACAATATATGAGAAATTGATTGACGTAGCAGGAGAATAATGTGGTTCTCGAGACACCTACCAAGTGACAAGACTAGTCTTATGACTTTGGCGTTAGCGTTGTGTGGTTTCACAGCAAGATGACACATCCTAAGCAAAGAAACTGCATTCTTAAATATTTAACGATCTTGGGGTATGGACATCAAAAGACTAACAAATTGTTAACTCCCTGCATTCCGAAACCGGAATATGACAAAAGAGAAAGCACGCTGCCATAATCCCTGGCACCACCATCACCAGAGGTACATGCCTAAATGTGTCCAGGCAGGCGGACCATCAATTAGCAGCCCCAGGAATTCGAAGTATGTGCCGGTCATCCATCTTCTTCATAGAATGCTAGACACTGTAAGCAGATTATATGGAAGCCCTTTCCCCACGTGTCCTTCATACATGAACTGAGCTGACATCCATATCCTGCATGCAAGCCCGGTGATAATAGTAGTCAGCAGAAATGTCATCTGCTAATTAACAAAGTCCACCTTTCCAGATTCGATAATTCTGAATATGAAGGGAGTATGAATGTGTGAACTGTAGATGAATGACCCCCCCCCCCCCCCCCTAACATATTGCATATTGATAGTGCAGTCATTATGTCATCCATCCCAACGTTCAGAGAAATATATGTGCAATGAGAGGATAGTTACGCTGTTTTTTTATTGAAATAATATATAATAATTTCCCGATTCTGATCACAAATTTTGTATTGTGAATATAAGCACTTTGAGAATCCATGAAAATCTTATATAGCGCTATATCTCCATAACTGAGAGTATTCAAGATTTATTACATCAGTACCCGCAACTACCGTGCACTGCGTTCGCAATATGCCCATGTACACGTGCCAATTTGCACAGTGAATGCAATGAGATCACAAATTCTCAAATTTACAAATTTATTGTGACTTATGCCAAAAAATTCAGATTTTTTTTTATTTTAGGAATACAAATAATGCCTTTGCTGCTCATCATTTAGTCCAGTGTTGGGCAACTGAGTTAATATGTAGGGCCACAAGTGCAGCCCTCGGTATCACTAAAGGGCCCCACATAACATTGATCCAGACTCTCCCCCCCCCGTTGGCATATCCCAGCAGGGGGTGGACCAGATCCCGACAGGCAGTCAAAACCTGACAGAGCCCCTGGGTGTAGCACTCATATGTAGACCTGGTTTCTCCAACCACATTAACAATTTTTTACTGATGTAGGAGCGCCAAAGTTGATAAGGAAAGCTGGGTCAGCATGTGACCACTTGACAGGTGAATTGGGGGTGCATGTGGAGGACCAAGGGGGGCCGCCGAACAACGCCCAGAGGGCCGCAGGTTGGACACCTAGGATTTAGTCTCTTGGGTAGCATCGCATTTTTTGGGACTTCTGTTGTCATACCAGAATTTTCTGACCTGCTATTCTCCTATAATGCTTCCCAGTATGCGATCTATTTCCATTACTTCTCAGAGGGAATTCTGTGGGTTACCTAGGCAGATTCAGTCAGAAGATAAAGGGAGCTTTCAATGTATGCTATTCAAACTTTGTAATCCTTTAACCCAAATATCAAAGACTTAAAATTAACTGGATTTCAACTTCAAAAGATAGACGGTGTCTACTTTAACCTCCCTAGCGGTTGAGACGAACCCTGTCCTCTCAACCGCACGGGAAGCCGGTGGCGGGGAGACCCTATGCCTCCCCGGAAAGCTGCAGCGATTGTCTACATCGCTGCAGCATTTCCGGGTTGGTGGCACCGCCCCGATCGCGTCACGGTGATGCGGAAGGGGGCTGGGGGGGGGGGGGGGGGGGGGGGGGGGGGGGGGGGGAGCCAGCGCCATGGACCTCCATGTTAATGGAGGAGCGCCGGCTTTCTCTTTCACGCAGCTGTTGTCAGTAATGACAACAGCTGCGTGTAGAGCTCCGGCGAGATGCCGGAAATGACAGGCAGTGTACTCTGTACACTGCCTTGATCGCCCGTGTCGCACGCTAGGGAGGTTAATATGAAGCATTATCAGTGTTTTGTAGTTTAAATCTTTTCTCTCAGCCAAGCCATAGACATCTTAATTTTAGAGGTCGGTTTTCACACAATCGATCCTGTGGAGTCGAGGCAGTCCACATGGAGTGATCGATTTGCTAAAAAAATACATATCGAACAGGAAACGTACATGTACAAAGTATTGAATGGGTTAGCTCCACCAGCATTTCAAGACATGCTACTTGTCTGATAATGTGAACTTCTATGTGGACTTGGTGCCCTATCCTGAATAAGGGATGACACCCTGCTGTTCTTGAGTGCGATAGGTTCTTGTTGTGTACTGTTGTATTTCTATGTTTACTTGTTAAAATCAATAAAAAGATATAAAAAAAAATTTAATATATTGAATAGGAATCGATGTGCACAGTTTTGTGCAGCACACTGTCCTTGCGCCCTGATTGAGTGTCTGTCGATCTATCTGCAATCTACATGTCTATGGCCGGCTTTAGTTAGTGGTATGCTGCTTGTCCACCAATTTTTTTGGGTGGTGGTGATCATTTTTGGGTCTTGTCCTCTACTTTCCAGCAGTTGGAACGGTTCTCTAGTATTGATGTGTCGTCAGGTCATCACATTAGGAATCCATCTATAAACATTTCCTTCCTCGCACCTACACCCTCCTCTCCACTATGTGTTTGCTGTTTCTCAGCAGAAGTATCGCATCCTAATGCTAAACTAACACATTCGATCAAACTGGCAATGTGCTAATGACCATAACTCCACGCACCGCATAGAATTAGCATACATGAGTGCAAATATAGGACTTGTATCTCCGTTGGTTGTGATCGTTGGGGTGTCAGGCTGTCAGTGATTGTGAATGCCCAGAGTACACGTTAGTCAAGAATGTCTAATATGTTTATCAGGTGGTGATACAGAAAGTTGGAGATGTCTTGCTGGCTGCGCCATATATTTTCTTTCTATGTGTTTACATTGCATGGCATGCTCCCTCACTCAGCCACTTATTATTTGGCTTTGTCTGTCAGAGCGGCAATAACTCAGGGAGAGGTTTTCTATCACGCTTTGCTCTCCGCGGGCTGCCTGGCTTTGTTAGCCTGCCAATTTACATGATAATATACAGAGCAAAGCTCATTTTAATATATATGATTGGGTTTTATCGCAGCGTGTTATGGTATGTTCTGCTGAGTGTTGCCTCTGTCTGGTGCTGTGATCCGCAGTCTTGTCCTTGCATTGCTCTGTGTACTGTCTTGTCTCCAGGCCAGTATCTCATCCCTCATCATCCAGCCAACTGGCTCCACTTCCTCTTGTTTTTTGGACACGCTTCAATTTATTTTTTCTCTAGAAATATTCTAATCTCACAACTATGTTTGACATCTGGCTTTTGCTAAGTCCATAATTAGAATTCGGGGTGTGAACGTCTCCATGGGATCTTTCTTATAAATCTTTAAAAACATAACCATTGCTGACTGATTACCAGTTATTCTTCACTAACTGCTCAGTCTTATGATTCAGTTTTTCAGCTGAACCTTTATGTATAGCTTTGTGGATATGATGAGACACTTGAGTTGTAATTTTGGTAATTAAACAATATAAGAACAGTTGGTTGCACATTTGGTTGAAATATTGGGTAGTTTTTATTGAAGAAGGTAATAGGTGGGGAATGAACTCTCTACATGAAATAAATCTCACCTGTGGTTCTGTAGGTCCTTTTTTTATATGAAAACTTAACCTCCCTAGCGCACTGCTGAGGTACAGATTTCTGTACCAAAAGCGCACCATAGACTTTAATGGAAATTTTTTTTTACATTGTAGGCCTGTAACTTCCCAAAGTCTGTCCATACATAAGTCTGGAATACATCCTGAATATATAAAACATGTTCAGATGCTTTGTGAATAACTCGGATAAAGAAGATTTCAATAAGTCACTGTATCAGGTAAATTAGCACTGCAACCACTAGATGGTGCTGCAGATGTGCCAGGTTACATAGGAGAGCATTGTAATACATTGAAGTCAAAGTATTACATTCAGTTCTGTACACTTGGTGTTCCTGCCCCAAGAACAGAATGTCTGTCACATCGGGAGAGACACCGGATCATTTATTCAGGTGAGTGTTTTACATAGGGAATCATATCGAATAGTGTTTTCAATGCAGAAAACCCTATTCAATATGATTTTTATTTAAAACTCCTGCCCGTGCCCCGATGTGGCATCATCAAGTGATCCGTTCCCCTGCAGCTGCCGCGTCATTAGATCGGAACCACACAGATCAGTGAGTTTGCTCTCCTGTGGCTCCGATCTGTGCCTGACAAACCCAGCTCGTCCAGTGCAGTTCTGACAGTCGCCCCCCCCCCCCCACTGACTGGCAGGGGGGGGGGGTTAAACGATATAAAAACAGTTGGTTGCACAGCCAACAGTAGAAATCAAATTAAAACTTGAAATATTGGGTAGTTTTTTTATTGAAGGTGATAGGTGGGGAATGGAGGACTCTCTACATGAAGTAAATCTCATCTGTGGTTCTGTTAAGCTGGCCATACACCTTCAGATTTCTCTGTCAGATTTCCTTCAGATCAGATTTTGTTTTACCAAAACCATGTAATATGAGGACCTTTCTACACCTTCCAATCACTATGTATTCTATCAGGGAGGACACTATACTACATGGTTGTTGGTAGATCTGATCTGAAGGAAATCTGACAGAGAAATCTGAAGGTGTATGGCCAGCTTAAGTCCCTTTTTTTATATGACAACTTAAAGAGCGATGGTTACCCACACGTATCCCCATCAAGCAGATGGGGATCTTTCAAGGCTAGAGAGGGACTTTAAGCCAGTTGACGCATTTCGTGACGTAAATGTCACTTCATCAGGACAAACAAAGGCATTAAGTGTATATTTAGTTAGTGCAAGAAAACGAAGTATATCAATTAGTTAGAGATCGGGGCTCTGGCTAATTCATAATTACTGTATGATTTTGGTCTTCATATCTGCTTGACACCTAATTAAATGCATCAACTGCTTTTTTTTTTATCTTTTTGTGAATTTTCTCTACTTTAAAGTCCCCCTTTATCCTATCTGCTTGATGGGGATATGAGCAACATGTGGTGCAACATCGCTCTTTTCTGGGATGTTGCAGACCTACCTACTTTTGATTATGATTCTTCTACATAAGCCATATACAATACTAAGTTCCTTTTTTTATATGAAACATGCTGGAATTTCCAAAGTAAGTAATGTCTGGTATACACATTTTCAACCTACATGTATCCCCCATGTTAAACATTGTAGTCTGTACCCCTTTTTCCAATAAAGCCCAGAGCCCTTTGAGGGAAAGGCAAAGGGTAAAAAATTCCATAAAGGTGTCCAGGACTTCATCGTGCCCTGCAGATTGGCCATAATGCACAATATGTTTTGGGTCTCCAGACTATTTTTATTTAGGCTTGCAGTCCCGTTTTTTTTAAATTTTGTAATTTTAAAGAAAAACGGTTTCCCAGTAAACAAGAGTGCCATATATAAAATTTTGCTCCCAAAGATGCCCTGCATCTTATTTTAGGGGATGTCTTATTTTTCTATTAAGAAGAATATGGCACTGGGGTATCCGGGTGGGGGAATCACTTCAAATTACACAGGAGACCCAGAGGGGGGATTACCATTTTAGTAACCCCCTCTGATCCCCCCTGTCCAGAGTTAGAGTACCATATCTTCGGGGGTGTCTTTCTTTTTAAGAGGATGCCTTATTTTCTAGGGAAGCAGGGTATTTGTGGCCATAATGAAAACCTCCAAGGAGATGTATGGTTTTTAGAAGTAAGCTGTAAGGCTGTCAATGGTAAATCTGTATCCTTTTCACTGCTGACCGCTGTTCTCCAAGTTTATTTTTCGATTACCACCAGTTACTTTTCTTGGTCATGACAGGTCAGTTTTAACAAGCAGTGTGCATCACACCAGCCATCCTCGGCTGTTTGAGATCAAGAACCCAAGCCCAATTTGTTCATGGAGTTTCCAGGGCGCCAGCTTTGTGCTGCAAGCTTTTTAGAAGCCCATCATCCAAGTTCTTCTTCTTCTTCCAGTGTCAAGTGTGTGATCCCTGCCGAACAAGAATGATGCGTTTTAAAAATAACTTGGAGAAAGGTTGCAATTACCATTCTCCCGTACAAGGTTGTAGGGTTTCACACTTGAGAGATAATTAACTTTTGGAAGGCTGACCTCTATCCCTTCGTGCTGTTTATTACCAGGCAGAAGAATTTGCAGCAAAGCCACACATATTGTGGGCAGTGGGCTCAAAATACCTCCCCTGCCATCTGTTCTACAACTTGACAGGGTCTGTTAAGTCAAATAGGATAATTAGTACCTACTGTGACGGCCTCGGTGTGACAGCTTATAAGAAATGGCCAGTTCTGAAGTCATGAATTGCTCCAAGAAATTAATTACTTCATCATATAAAGGGACTGTTACCTAAATGTTTATGTTGTCTACCGCGTCTCCTAACTAGAATAGTGTTTACTGTTTTAAGTGGTTCTGTACTAAAAAAAAAAAATTAAATAACACATACACAATACATAATTATCCGCTTTCTTGCTCCAGGCACACAGACACCCAAATCTAAAATACACATACTAACCTTCCCCTCTTCCTTGCTCCCTGTGTCGCCATCCTAGTCTTTCCGTTTCACCATCTTCCAAGATGGCCGTCACAGCCTTATCCCTGTCTTTGCTCCACCCCTTTAATGGCGGACTTACAGCCCAGCTCTGTAACTCTGACATTTTTACTTGCCTCTAAACTGTCCCAATGGCTCAGTTGCTCAAAAACCTTAAAAAAAATATACTTGCCTATTCCTCTGTATGGGAGTCTCCATTTTGATTGAGTAACTTCCAGTCTTCAATAGGTTAAGGCTGCAGTAACGCAAGTGGCCAACAGATACAATGTCTTTTAATGGACAGAGACAAAAGTAAATATAAAGAGAAATACATGTGAAGAGTAGATGGATTTTTTTTTTTTGTATCGATGATTTCAAGCAAATTGCAAAGCCCCTGAACATGGCATCATCACCAAACTTGCTGGAGATGGGTTGGGGGTATATTACAAAAAAAGTATGGCTCTCACACAAATAGTTTTGCATAAATGAAGTTCAACGTCAAATTGAAATTTGGACTTTTACTTTAAACTTAATATATGCAAAAGCTGTCCAATTTTGCCGGTGATACCATTTTCAGAGGCTTTGCAAATTCAGCTAGTCGAAAAATTCGACCATCTCTAGTGAAGAGCTGCGGTTTAGAAATGTGCCATCTGACACACCCTTCTTGCCGCAACGTGCTTTAGAGGGGGTCAGAGTGACAAGGGAAATACACAAATATCTCTTTACAGTTGAGCATTTTTAATCTTTTATTTACAGTTTGCCCCAATAATAGGGGGTTAGCAAGCTAGGGACAAAAAAAATTATCTGGTGGGTTTAGGCGCGCTTAAGGGTTGGAGCAGAGAATAGAAGAAGGGATCTTCATGCAGTCTCTGCCTGTTACAGATTGGAGGGGCAGACTAGATAAAGGGATCGTCATCTTCTGTTGCAGATGATAGAAAGTTGCAGAGCAGGTGATCTAAACTTTGAAAGATCTGCTTTACCTGCTAAAGTGTTTGTATTATTCAGTTCTAAGATTAACCCAGGAAACCTGACAAATGAATGAACACACTTTGAGTTGAATTGGTTTCTACCCTTTATATTTGTCTGGGCTTCAGGATAGACCTTGACTGCGTGTCCCCATGAACAACAGAGCCATCTTCTGTTGGGGAATGCCAAAGCCAAAAATAATTGAGAAACCACTTAGCTGAATAAATGGAAAATAAACAATTTCTGGACCTGCTTCCACATGCAGTGCAAATGTTCGTACAAATTCATTTTGTTTCATGGTCGCAAAAAGGAAGCATCTGTTTTTTGCAGATAAAACAAAATCTGGCTTGAGGAAATGAGGCCAGATACAGTATTTCTTTACTAAGAATATTTCCACCGACTGCTGCAATTAATTATATTACCTAATTGTCTCCCTGGAATTTCCATTTGATCAGAAGTTGTCCGGTTATGACAAAGGAAGCTCAAAAATGTGATGACATGCATCAATATTGCGTAAAAGATGAGAGTTCGGAGGACTACAGAGATATGTTCCTGGGCTTGAGTGATTTGGGATGCTTATGGCATCTACATTTGTGTCAAATTTGTGCTATACTTACCCTTTTCTCTATGAAATTTACAATTATTCTACATACATGTACAGAGCATTGATTGCAAGAGCCTCAGTGTCCGAAACATCATTGCCCTGGGGGGAAGCCCTACTTGAGCTAAATCTTGATAGATTTGCAGTTGATGTTGACACACATAGGTCCGTGGACAATTTTGAGGATGATCTATTGCTATGCTCGACATTCAGTCATAAGCAAAACGAACACGCCCACCTGCATGGCGATCCGACTTGTTTTTTCTGGTTGATCACATTTCTTTGGATCACCAATGAATCACCCAGCAAATAGCGCATGAAGTGCTATTCGATCTTCTGAACGATCAGCTACAGTGTGATGATGTCATCACATTGCAATTGGCTATTCAACAATCGCGACAGGATCTATGTGTGTTTTGGGGCTTTAAATGTGAGGATTTGGTGGTACATGGCCACCTCCATGATTAAAGCGGGCAATTTTATGGTATGCCCATACTCTGATCAAAAAAGTAGATCTGCTTTTACCTTTCAAACACCTCAGCCTCAAAGGGTGGTCAGTTTCTTGGTTCCAAGAAGGTGCTTCAGCCCTACTGAAGTATAGAATGTACAATACTCAAATAGCAGTCTTAATTCAAACTTTTTATTCCAAATTAGTTCAATTAATTGATAAAAACCAAGCCAGGGAAAGTGGTGAGATCACCATCATTGATTGAAAGGATATTGAAGTCAACAAATTTTAACAAAGATTTATCCCAACTGGCATGTGTGAACCAAGTCTTAATATTCAAATGGCCCAACATTTCAGTAGCCTGAAACGCAAGCCTCCTGCCCTACCGAAGACACTCATTAAAGCAGGGAACACACGACTCGATATTGGAGCTGTTCTAGGTTCCCTGCAGCAGCAAATATCCTTGTTTCCGAGCGGGATTGATTGAAAACAGGGATGGCCGCATATGATATGGGCCAGATCTAGCCCGTATCTACACGTGTGTTCCCAGCTTAAGTCCCATGTAACTTCTGTTACTACAGGAACAAGCCTATTGAGGGCTCATATATTGTAAAGTAACCTGTCTTTGGACATTGGAATTGCTATAGGAGGCGGATATTATGCTTGGACTACTTATCTCTATTAGGGCTCATTTACATGGACCATGTCAACTGCCTGTTTATGTGATCTGAGGTGTTTTCATCCACTTCCCCTATAGAATTAACAAGGGGAGTTTATGAACAAGAAGAGTGTGTGGGCGGGCTGTTGTCATCGGTCAGTGGCCCCGAAAGCCGCCTGTTAAGCTTAAAACTAGGCATACACGGCTCGATTTTGTAATAGATTCTAGCACCATGTGCGTTTACGGGCGCCCAATTTTGCTCAAAACATTGATTACAAAATTTTAGCCATCCAAGCTTCCATAATCTCGTTTGAAGAAGTTTGGTTGAACATGTTGGAAAGCCTTGTTCGATTTATTTTACTTTGGATGCGACCGCAGCAGTGCTGCTCTGCCACTACGGTCGATATCGATGGCGCAGCAGTGCTGCTCCTTAATATAGATGAAGCTCTAGCGCAGTGCAATGACGTTGTGCTTTGCTTGGCTGGGCATCGGTTGCACAGGGATCTATCCGTGTATGCCCAGCATTACTTCCAATTACTCTTCTTAACTCTGATTACGATTTTGGGCGACTAACACTTTATTTTTACGTCTAGCGGTCAAATATGTCAAGACAGAACAGTTGCATTTTGTTAAAATATTTATGTCTTTTGTTACTTGTGAGTAAAATGTCAAAAAGAAGGGATCTGAGGCATTGAGACATCCGAACAGTTTTCTTTTTATACCCCAATCTTTCTGTATCCATTGATGGTTACCAGGATACAACCCTCTACTATTGTATGGTACCTGTACGAGCTCTGGTGGAGGCAAGCTTTAGTTCCATGCTGCAGACAGAATGCCCAACATAGTCGTTAAGAAATTGCATCCATTCCAGATCAATATCCAGTCTTCATTGATTTATATAAATATTTCATCAGTCTGTGAGGTTTGAAAGCTTTAGATGGAAATCCTATTTGAATTCTCCAGGATATGCTTACCCATACAGTTCAGCAGGGACTGAAAGGGATGTGCAGACCACAAGTAAGGAAAGACAGACAACAATACCCACTGTTCTTCCATCGGTTGGCTACGGCCGGTGAAGTCTCTGCCAAGTTCAGAATGTCAGCAGAGTTTTGTGTCATTACACGTTGACCTTGATTGGCTCCTGGGTCACCTTGCAGCTGTTCCCTGGCATGCGGGGAACATTTTACTGGCCCATGTTCTGTGGAGTGGACAGGTGTTCACCAGGCCTGGTTCCAGCTGGCATCACAGTCTTGGGAAACTATCGGCACCACATCACTGCTTCTAGTAGTGCCATGTGTGCTAAGCTCTGGGTCCATCAGATAAGGCTGTAGATTATGGCTGATATGTGACAAACATGTAGAAGTTTAAGCTTGCAATGTCTTGAAGTTGCATGTATTTTTATCTAAAGCATTATTCAGGCAAAGGCTAGATACATTTATACAAGGAGTATCACTTGGTCTTTATTTACATGGTCGCTTTCCGACCTGCTGCCGGCGAGCGCTTGTAAACTCATCTTAACGCAGGGGGTCCCGATGGAGCACACACCGCAGTGGAGACATAGCCTTAGGCTCCAAAGTGTCTACACGGTCTAAAATAAAACCGCAAGGTGATTCATTGGCTTGAGTCTCTAGTACAGTGGTTCACAAACTTTGTTTTCAGGGCGCCCCTTTTCTATAATATAATATTTTCTAGGAACATAACCGGGCACCTACTGTCAGCAGCAACTTCCCCCATGGTTGTCTAACTGTTTGTCCACCCCTCAGGCTTGTCTGATTGTCTGGCAGTGGTAGAGGAGGGTGGACTGTGTGCAATTCCCAGAGGAAGAAGAAAACGGACAGTGGGGTGAGCTAATAGGAAGCTGCAGATCTCTCTCCAGCAAATCTCACATTAAGGGCTTCAAGTGCCACCTCGGCTGCCCCC
>CM070035.1:26781808-26794616 GCA_036250615.1 Ptychadena robeensis
CCCCCCCCCCCCCCCAGTATGGTAACCAAAGTATTTGGATGTGTTATGGATATTAGATCCAATGCACCTAGAAATATAGATATCAGGGCAATGCACCTTTTTGTCCTCCCCTTCATGCATCTGCTAAACAGCATCAGGTATATGTGTTCTATACAGCCACTGACTATTCTGAAAAAACTCTGCAGTACTTTGTAGGTTTCCATATACTTTTCAATAATTTACTCATGCTCTTTGGAATGTATTAAGCCGTAAGCGAATATTAGCGAAGATCAGTTTCAGACCTTATTGTGCTCTTGATCCAGCCATGGGGAGAGCAGGACTCCATGCCCGCTTGGTGTCCTCTGGTTACCCATGTTCCAGTGACAAGCCGCCTGCTGGATATTTCTCATTGAGGTGCTAATTGGTCTGAGGACATAAACTCCCCTGCCAGCAGCTCAAGTGAGTTTTGCTCTGGATTTTTCTTTTGATTTGGTTCTTATTTACTTTGATTGAACAGTACGGAGGGTGTTCATTAGCACCTGTTCTATAACTCATTGCATATTTTCCAAAGCCTGATAATACAGAACTGCTTAAAATATATGTTTAGTCGATTTACCGCATTTGCTCCCACGGTATCTTTTTAAAAATAGCCTTGTGTTATCTAATATGTTAGTGATGCCGTCCTTTACAATGCTATTAGTGCTAATTATCTAGCGGAGTGAAATGCATTGGTCTCAGTCCTCTGGTGATCTGCAGATGGTGCTTGCGGTGCCACCTATAGAGGAAAGCTGGTATTGCATGTTAGTGATTCAAAGCCATAGATCAGGGTGTCAAACTCTAAAACATGGCCCAAAATTTAGTCAAGGGGCAACCTTGATATTTATTGAAAGAGACAATTGAGACAATTGAGTAGGCTTTCCAATGAACCTTTTCACATAAAAACAAAGATTTGCTAAAACATTGAATCTGGAACAAGCAAAGTGTAATACTATAACACAAGGGACATCAAATGTTAACTAAAAGACACATCTGTGCCGTTCATTTCTTAAGTCCCCCATGCACCTTTAGATCATTCCATACAATTTCCTTTAGATCTACCAACAATTATGTGGTAAAGTGTCCTACCTGATAGAATACATAGTGATTGGAAGGTATATATCACTGCTATGTAGTGCCGGGTCCTCCCTGATAGAATACATAGTGATTGGAAGGTATATATCACTGCTATGTAGTGCCAGGTCCTCCCTGATAGAATACATAGTGATTGGAAGGTTTAGAAAGGTCCTCATACTACATGGTATTGCTAGATGAAAAGTGGATTGTACAGAAAGTGTATGGTAAGGGGGACTTGAGCCATGCCATAGAGCATTAAATATTGAAATCTATTATTCATGGACACTAGCAGGTCATGTCCTGCTACTTCCTTTGTGAAAACCCTTGGTGACTTAATTCCATTGGTAAAGAAGTATTTTTTTCTTTCTTAATTAAGCAACTTTGGTGTGGTTGGAGGTATAGGATTTTGTTCCTTGTAAAGTCTACTTACCTCCCAAAACTGGAACCTTAGCTCTCCATTGTAAAAAAATAAAAATAAAAAAAATACGAACAGGGACTCCTTTGCAGAAGGCCTATGTGATCTACATGGTGAACTAGGAGAACGGTCCTTTGGGTCATCTAATGAACTTCTAATGTAGCTTAGTAAAGCATTGCTAGGGGACTGAAGGAGGGACAATCAGGCAGCCAACCATGGAGGGACTAGTTGTAGACAGTACATAATGTGTGTGTTTCTGAGTGTTTGTGTGTGTCTCTATGTGAATGATAAATGTTTCTGTATGATTGGTGTGTGTGTATATATGAGGTCTTCATGATTGATGTGAATGGAGGGGACTTGATAATGTTCCTATCCAGAAAAGGGGGGGGGGTGGGGGCTGCAGGGAATATTTAAGAACCACTGCCATAGGGCAACACAATATTCCTCAGAATTGATTTGAATGGTGGTATAACTTTAAAATTGGTAATTGAGCAAAGTACAGTTGGTCATGGGCTTTCCTAAGGTGCTGAAGGACCTCCTTCCCATCTGAAGGTGGGGAACCTGATTGTAATCTCTAAAATTCAATGACTGTGTTTATTTATATTAAATCTGTATGTAGTTGGCTTTTAATTCAGGCAGGAGATCTGCCAGCAAATCAATGGTAATTTCTTTTTCCCTTCGCTTCACTGGCCTTTTGCTGAAAAATCACTTGTTTTCTCTCTGATTAATTACTGCGCATTAACGTCGCAATCAAAGGAAAATTTATACAAAAGGTTATATTTTTTACCCTGGATTACATATATGCCCCAAAACATATATATAATAATTTTTTTAAAACAACTCCAGGACTTTGCCCTCTTTAGCACTTTGTCAGTTTGCTGATTTGGCTTCAGACTGATTTCTGGTTGGTTGTAGAGTATTACAGCATATCATTATTATTGCATATGGCTCATTAGGTTGAAAGCCCCCTTCATTACCCATGTTAGGATTTCATAGCACTTATTGGCAGACCACATAATACATATTTTATGAGGTCAGTGGGTCATAGAAGCCATAAACATATGCCATTTCGCTAGTTACAGGGTGGCATGTTGAAGGGACGACAGACTTGATTGGCATTTGGAAGTGACAGAACCTGGGAGGAGGTGACATTTGTCAGGGTTCCATCATTAACCCGCTGACATGGTTTTTTGACATACTCTTCATGCATGTGGCGGAACAGAGCCAAATTGCTCAGCGAAGCTGACGTAGACCAGATATTTGCAATCGTATATTCCAGCTTTAGTTCCAAAAACCATGCAGCCGTGCAATAGGGAAGAAAAATGTTTCATGCGTCAGCTCATTGGGGGAAGTTTACTGCTAAAGCCGACACAAAAGGTTCAGCGTTTGACCTTTTTACTGGCCGACTCTCATTTCCAAAGGAGTAGAGAAGCAGCAGTTATAAGAAATCTTGGGAAGTATAATGAGCTCTTGCCTGCTGTAAATAGAAGTATAGTCGAATGGCGAACAATAAAATGACCCCTGGAGTCACATTTGTAAACACGTTCCTTGTATGAATTGCCTCGCTGTATTTTAATAAGTCTTCTGTTCTATATTTAAAGTGGAACGCCAGATAAACAGCTATGTGTGGAGATATTGTCAAAATCCCCCAGCACACTTAGTCAGCATAGTTATCCTATAAAAAAAAGCACCTACCGTATATACTCTAATATAAGCCACATTTTCAGCACCTAAAATGTGCTCCAAAAATTTTATTCAGTTTATACTCGAGTAAAGAAATTTAACTCATTTTATGGGTGGACTTTAAGTGAATTGTACAGTCCCTGAACAGGGTATCATCACCAAATGTGGTAGGGATATGGCTAAGGATATGAAGATTTGAAATAAAAAAAAATGCTCTAGTACAAGTAGTTTTTGAATAAATTAGGTTCAAAGTCAAGTCAAAAAAATTAAGTTCACTAAGGGTCCCTATACACCTTTTAGATTTCTCTGTCAGATTTCCTTTAGATCTCCTTTTGTTTTACCAAAACCATGTAATATGAGGGACTTTCTAAACCATCAAGTCTCCCTGTGTTCAGTCGCAGAGGACCCGGCACTACATAGTTGTTGGTAGATCTAAAGCATATATGACAGAGAGATCTAACTTACAAATCAGCTAGTTGAAATAATATAAAAACAAAAGCATATTTGCTGTGTGTCTCTTTGCCTTGGCTTCTGCGTTTCCCACCCTAGGCTTATACTGGTTATTTAGTTTTTCCTGAATGGTTTTGTAAAATTAGCACCTCTGCTTATATTTGACTTCTACTTGAAGTATATGTGGTTTATATGATATGAAAATACAAAATGTGAGCCGAGGAATTCCTATAGCTCTGACATTTATGAAGCACTCTGAAGAGTCCATAGTCATGTTACTAACCATCCATCAGAGGAGCTTGCAATTTAATGTACTGACTGCAATCATAGTATGATGTAACGTAGTCCAAAGCCAGGTTCAGATATTACAGCCAATCTATACCTGGTAAGGACTGGCCAATTTGCTTGATTAATGCTTGTATCTCCTCTACTCTCTGTATACCTTTAAATTTATCCCCAGTTTATTACACACAGGATCATACTACTTTTAATATCTAGTTCAGGGGTGGGCATAATAAGGCCCGGGGCCTGTTTTGCTTTCTTTTCCTGCCCTTTTGTTACCTTGTTGAAAAGATGCTCCCCTCTGCTTGTTCTTTGCAATGAGTGCACATAATGCCTAGAGGTGTCCAAATGTTGCTTTGGGAACAATGCAGTGGCTTGATTATGACCCTGTGGGTGCATCCTCATGGGGACAAAACAGTCTGTAGGAATTATCTGTGCTCATTGCAAGGAATTCGATTTTTTTTTGTAAGTGCAGGAAATTTATAAAGATAACCACCTCCCTGTCACAAGTCAGCCATCATTGCCATCATAAGTGATGCTGGTGATGCATGGAATTGGCACACATATGGTGGGTCGGCCATTACAGGCTTGACATTTGAAGAAGCCAATGTGGCCCATGAGTCCCCATAAGTAAGTTTGCCCACTCCTGGTCTAGTTGGTTAAACTTTGTTGAATGTCCTCTTTCAATAGCTGGTAGCTACAAGTTCAAGTACAATAAAGGTGTTTGTGATTTTACATCATCTACTTAGTTTGGAAATGAGTCTTTGTTTTTGATGCTTCATATGTCTATATTATGCATTTTATAGAATCATGGATATGATTACTTTTATTTTACCCTATTCTTACAGCTTCCTCATATATCTATTTTCTTTCATTTTTCAGGAAATTTTATTACATCACATTGTTGAGAGATCCTGTCTCACGGTATCTTAGCGAGTGGCGACATGTACAACGAGGAGCCACTTGGAAGACATCACTTCACATGTGCGATGGTAGGACGCCAACGCTGGAAGAGCTGCCATCGTGTTATGAAGGCACAGACTGGTCAGGGTGCACATTGCAAGAGTTCATGGACTGTCCCTACAACCTGGCCAACAATCGGCAGGTCAGGATGCTAGCAGACCTCAGCCTCGTAGGATGCTATAATATGTCCTTTATTCCAGACAAGAAGCGAGCTCAGATGCTCCTAGAGAGCGCCAAAAAGAACCTGAAGGACATGGCATTTTTTGGCCTCACAGAGTTTCAGAGAAAGACTCAGTATCTGTTTGAGAGAACTTTTAATCTGAAGTTCATAAGGCCGTTCATGCAATACAACAACACTCGGGCTGGTGGGGTTGACTTGGACAATGGCACTATCCAAAGGATTGAAGAGCTTAATGACTTGGACATGCAGCTGTATGACTATGCAAAAGACCTCTTTCAGCAGCGCTATCAGTTCAAGAGGCAAGTGGAGCGAATGGAGCAACGCAAGAAGAACCGGGAAGAGAGGCTTCTGCAACGGTCCAACCAGGCTTTCGCCAAGGAAGAAGCAGAGGACCAAGTGCGCTGGCCTACAGAAGACTACATGAGCCATATTATAGAGAAATGGTAGCCTGACATGGACTTTTATACTACTGGAGAAACTGGTTTCACATTTGTTATTCTGTCTTGTATGAAATACTGAACATTATAAATAAGAACACTTTTTATTTAATGTTTGTAGCACAGAGCTCAAAGCTTCGGTAACCGTTCATGTGTATGTAGGGCAATGTACATTCATTTTAAAGGGGCTGTCCTTTTTTTGGATAAGCACTTACATTTTATATTTGTATTTTACTGCATTTAAAGCGGACCTCCTAGCAAATCGATAAATGCATATGAGATCATATAACCAGCCAAGTGATTTGTAATTTTGTCCAAAAGTTAACACTTCAGTCAGCCTGGCGACCTCAATGTTCTTCACTGCAGTTGAATAAATAAACAGGTCACGATTGGCTCCTTGTGCTGCTTCTTCCTTTTCCATGTTTGAGCCATGCAGTACATGAGATTGATATGGAAGTTAAATTCTGGTACTTACAGCAGTACATGATCACATGACACCTTTTTTTCCCTCTTTCTCAATATA
This sequence comes from Ptychadena robeensis, assembly GCA_036250615.1. NCBI lineage: Eukaryota > Metazoa > Chordata > Amphibia > Anura > Ptychadenidae > Ptychadena > Ptychadena robeensis. Next base: position 26,787,835 of record CM070035.1, read on the forward strand.
CCGTATATACTTGAGTATTTTTAGCACAAAAAATTAGCTGTTAAAGCACTCCCTCAGCTTTATACTCGAGTTCCTCTTACCTGTCCGGGTGTTTGCTAGTCTCCCTGTGGGTGCCGGCAGTCTCCTCTGTGGGTGGTCCGATGACCTATCTTCTGTATTCATTTATAGAATATCTGCTGCATTTCCAAGCTGGATGCGGCTGGTAATGGGCGGCAGCGCATCTTGTGGTCATTTTGTTCATTTTTACCTGAGATGGAATTTTATTTTGAAAACTCTACTATCTAAATTTGCAAGTAGCTGCAGCATTCCCCTATGCAGGCCTATACTGAAGGTAAATATGTTTTTGTAGTTAAAATTATAAAATTAGGCACCTCGGCTTATATTTAGGTCAGCTTATACCAGCCATTGGCAAACAAAGGCCTGGGAGCCAAAACCGTGCCTTTTGGTCTTTTAATTCGGCCATTTGTCCACTTGGTGTAAAGATACTCTAGCTCCCTTTCACTCATTAATAAGTGGAGATAATGCCTAGAGGATGATTGTTTGGGTCTCCTAATGGCTGTATGTTGTCTGCCATAGAATGTATATGTTTACGTTTAAAAGCCTCTATAGCATTTTTTTTTTGTAAGTGCAGGAAATTTAAAAAGATAACATCCCTGTCACAAGTCCGCCATCACTGCCATCATAAGTGATGCTGGTGATGCATAGAATTTACACACATATGGGGGGTCAGCCATTACAGAATTATAAGAAGCCATTATGGCCCATGAGTCAAAAAGTTTTCCCAACCCCGGCTTACACTCTAGTAGATACGGTACCTAAAGTTTAGCTTTGTCTTTCAATTTGGCCCTTTGTCCCCTTGGTGTAAAGATGCTCTTGTTCCCCTTACTCATTAACTGGAATAAGTGGAGATGATGCCTAGAGGATGATTGTTTGGGTCTCCTAATGGCCGTATTTTGTCTGCCATAGAATGTATATGTTTACGATTAAAAGCCTCTATAGCATTTTTTTTGTAAGTGCAGGAAATTTTAAAAGATAACCACATCCCTGTCACAAGTCCGCCATCACTGCCATCATAAGTGATGCACACATATGCCAATTCCAAAAAGTTTGCCCACCCCTGGCTTACACTCTAGTATATACGGTACCTAAAGTTTTGGTTTGTGAAAATGGTTTCCTATGTTTTTGCATATTGTTGCCTTCTACAGTGATCATTTTGCTTAGGAAGATATAGTTTCATCCCGGTGGAAGGTGCAGCTTATGGTACAGACTGCCTTTAGCTAGCAGTATACATGGATTATAAAATGAAGAGCTTGTCTAAAAAAAAAAAAAACCTAGAGAGTCCCTTTAATGTGAGCGAGTGACCACCGTGTCAGCAATCCTATGTGTTCTGCTCACCCTAGGGAACCATTAAAGCATTGTTAAGTGTGTGGATAACCTTTCTTCTTCTCCAATTCACAAGGGGGACAATAACTAATAACAGTGGTATGTTTAATAGATTCTCGCTTTTATAACCCTTAAAGAAACCTGCGTTGTCAAAAAAAGACCATTTCCAGTGAAGCTCATCGTCCTACTTTTGTAAAGTTCATGGGAAGAATATATTTTAAACTTCTGTACAAGCATGGGAATTTTATTTTTCTAGAAAACAGTTTATCGGCTTGAATTATGACTTTCATTCTTACTAATGTGATTGATTTTGTTTGAATTGGAAATGTCCGCAGGTTTTATGTGAAGTTGTTTTTGTGTTTCGGTTTTAGGTTTGAACTATGCAAAGTGTAAAGATGCAAGCTGAGCTATGCTAACCTGAATCCCAGCTGTACAATCTAAAGCCATTCTATGCCTCCTACAGATCTGTCTTTTATGTTCATTCAACAATACATTGTAACTGAAAGTCCGCTCAGCCCAAATATACATGTATGTGGCATCATCTAATGTATACAAATGTTATTATCCTTTTAGGCTCGGGATAGGTTCAGGGCTATAACACTGGTGTCCTGTGTGTAAAACGGCACAATACTAGGAAGGTTTATGGCACAAGGAACCCTGTTATTTCACCCACAACTTCTACATCAAATACACAGTTTTCAGTAGTAAGCTATCACAACATCCCATATTATATTATCCTTACTGTTGGGTGCTATATATTGCTGGACTGGAAGTTGATAGTTAAGAGATAATTACTTTTCTCGACATTGGCTATATCAGTGGTTCCCAAACTGGGGGGTGGATGTGAAGGTTTTCTGGGGGCCGGGAGAAGGCCCTCATTCTGAACCTGTGTGGGGAGGGTTGAAAATGTTCCCTTAATAGAAAAGGGGTCCTGCAAGGAAAGTTTGAGAACAACTGAGTATGATACGATGGAAGGAAATGCAGTACTAGCACAATTGCATTAAGGCAACATTTTTTGTAGACCTATTCCCTAACCAGATATTAAGTGTTAAACCAAGTGCATACTCCATTTTCATAGCACTTTTTCTTAAAGTGATGCCCTTTATTGGATAACTGAAGTCATAAATAAACCAAATTCAAAGACTTTGTACTCTGCTGCAATTGCCCGTGCCACACTGTTAACAATGGTAGGGGCACCCTGCTAGGCAGGTTAGAGTGCTTGAATTTCCCACCCTCCCCCTGTCCACATTGCGATGCTGACTGGCAAACAGACACCCCTCCATTAGAATGGAGGGCTATGGCTCACCACCCCATTTAGGGCAGTTTCCGGAACCCCAGAAATGCTGTGGCGGTACAGAGAATTTCTTGGTGGTATATTGGGTTCTTTCGTACCCTGTTCCAGTAGCAGTTAAGACAAACTCAAACCTCGTCTCAATCGTTAGGGAGGTTAAATAATTAAAAGAAGTAAATCGCTGGGTTCACCACCACGCTGCTTGACATGCAAATTTGAAACTTGGTTCTAATATCTTTTAGAATTAAAAACCATGATGTCCTCTTAATGACTGAGACCTAATGCATCACAAATTCTCTCGGACAGACATTTGTGACAGTAAGTGGGGGTCCCATACACCACTGCAAGGGTTACATCCTCATTGCACAAAGGTCATTAGAAATAAGGAGGTAAATCTTTCTTAACTCTGGTTTTCTGCAGCATCAGACTCTGTTCTCTGCTGCCATATGGTCCAGATTGTGGGCAGAACTTTTGTGTTCTACAAGGGCTGCTAGTTCTAGATAGTCCTCAAACTTTCTCTGTGGAGAAGAATGGAATTAGAAATGGGGTTCATCTATCATCTTATTTATTGTCTCTTATGCAAAACAGTTTGTTTGAATATCCTGAAAAGCAGATGTTCTAGAGAAAACCATAACATTATGCTAATGGGATTCCATCATCTCTTTAATTTTTGGTGATCTTTATGAACATTGATTGCATGTTGTGCAAAATGAGACCCATGTGGACTAACCGTAATAATTCTGGCCAAGGTTTACTCAATAGTGTTACTACTCTTGCCTGGATCATAACAAAAAATAATTCATGCCAAATTCTGTGCTAAAATAAAAAATAGTTCTGTTATCTTCAGCTGTCTACACTTTGTTACCACAAGATGCCACAGCAATACAAACTGTAAAAAAAAGTTGAGCGGCCAAACTCAATTTGGCAACATTTGCAAAGATTGGACTGCAAAACGTTGTTCCAGAGAGAAGATATGTGAATTCAGAATGACCAACTACTGCCAAGTTAAGAGTACACATTATTGTGTAATATGACCTATAAATATGTTATTTGGCTTCTCATCTATTACACCTTAAAAGTGTATTAGTCACTCATACAGAAGGAAAGAATAATGAATCGCCCTAAATTTAATTATGAGAACAATGCTATGGCATATATCACAGCACAGATCGACATCTCATCGTACATTAAATGGTGGTGCCACATACATCTATTGGGGTCAATTTCTAACTCCTGAATTGCCTGCTGTCTTGGGCTCAACAATTTCAATCACCAACTTAGAACAAGTACGCATGTCTGACTTTATTTGCTGCATGTTTCATCCGGGTCAGAAATCGAAGAGGTTAATGCCAGAGACCGCTAAGGAGCTAACATTTCAAAAGGAATCTTTTTCAGTGGGTGGTTGTACAGTTTACAAGAAAGTAATATTGTGTAAAAAAAATTAAATTTGAGGTACTTTTTACATGCTGAAATGTATTAAACCCCCCTCCTGGTTATTAATAGTGATGAGCATCAGAGGCAATATTTCACCTAATATTTGCAACAAATATTCGTTAGTTCAAGAATTTGTGATCGACAGTTATTGTTTCCTTCATTGGGAACAAGATATTCGCGATATTTACAAGATCAACACTATGTACTAATGTATCTTGAATATTCGAGATTACAAAAATCTGGCACTATATTCGAGATAGTTGCAAATTCAAAGTGGCGATATTTGTGATCATTACTATTGGTAAATCTTGTAGTTGTATGTGATCATTAAGGTAAGGCAAAAAACTCAAGGACATAGGATGCAACCTTCTTATAATCATGAGTATGAGTATGAGTTTTCTGTGATGACTAAACAGCCCTGGGCTGAATCTGATCAAGGAAATATAAAAAACTTTCTATTCTCTGAAGTCAAACCCACACATTTTTCTATGCCATCATGTGTCCATAGATAAAAGTTTGCAATGGGATCGTCAAATCTGGGTCGAATCTGATCAAGGAAATATTCTAACTTCTCTACTCTCCCCTGAGTTAAACCCTCAAATTTGGGGTTTTGTGGCAATATGTGTCCATAGAAAAATGTTTGTCATTAAATCATCTGCTGCATTAGGAAAAATAAATTGTCTCAATCACAAGGGTCCCAGGTTAGAATTGTGATCTGGACACCAGCATGGAGATTGAATGCTTTCCCAAAATGAGTCTTGTCTTCTCCATTCATTCAGGTTTCCTGTATCCTGAAACTAACGGGCTTCCCCCAAACTAGCATGAGACCATGTTAGACATTAGATCGTAAGCCCGTCTAAAGGCCAGCCAATTATGGACTTATGGACATTACTGTAATATATCAGGGCGATATAAATATGTAGTAAAATACGAATAGACCTATAGTAAGAGGAACAATCCTTATGTAGCACTGTAGGCCAACGTATATAACTAGCAAATATGGCTGCCCATGTGAACATAGGTTTTGTATTCATTATCAGACCGGTAATAACGTTTAGGTGCTCGCTGCATGAAAACAAAAAAGAACATTAACCGTAAAACTGCTGTTCACCTCCCCATCCCTTCAGTTTTTGCGGTATAATTCAGTTACATAGCCTAATTGATATATATGGCCCTATAGCTGGAAATGTGCTATGCTATGCGTGGCTAGCGAGTTTCCCCATGCCGTCAATTATTGCTTTCATTTACTTTTAATGTATGAGTTTGCGATTACATCAGCTAAATTAGCCAATGCTATCTGTGTGTGATGACATGTAATTGGCAGTCTTATTTCATTATCACGCCCAGTCATCAGCCAATTACTGGTTGACAAGGTTCTGCATGGTGAAGGCCAGAAGAGTTCTCTTATGCATGTAGACAACCCGTAGTGTCCTTCATATTAAACATATCACTGTTCTCTAGTATAGGGCGAGTGTTAAGCTATGACATTGATGACCTATAGCACGATTAGTCCTGTTTTAGGGCCCCACTTAGCGGCCTAGAGAGGAATTACAAGCAAAGCACTTAACGTCTCTGATAATTGTGTGGTTATTTCGCCACACAAAGTTTAAAAATCAAAATGAACTTGTGCTAATTTAAAAAAAATTTTTTGTTAATAAAGCAATGACATATGGCCCTGTGTAAATGATATTTTCTGTTGTATTCTCTAAGCAATGTGAGAAATGTGCTCATTGTAACAAGTCCGAAGTGATTATTACTGAGCATGACTGGATATTTAAATATGTACAATGGACCATTCTGACAAACGATCGCTGGGTTTTGGATGTCTGTGTTAGGAGGTATTTTACTGAACCATATCCTCTTGCTTCTGGCTGTATGTCATTTTCAAGGTCCCTCCTGCCACTGTTTCTAACGTTGCACACAGTACATTTTAAGCCATTTATATCACTGTGAAAAAACACTTGTCATGTTGCTTTAATAAACTAAAGATTTATGCATACTTCTGAGTCTTTTTGGTTTTTTTTTTTCTAAATGAATCCTAGTGGTCTTATCCAAACTTACAACTAAATGATAACGTTCATTAATCTTTAATGGTCTTCATGCTGGTGGTACCTTAAAGCGGTTTTAAACTAAAACTAAAAACACATACATGAAATCGTTTTTCTTTTAGTCTGGGATATCTGCAGTATCGGCTGAGCTGCAGCCCATACTGCAGTGTGACCTAACAGGTGGTAGGTCCGCTTTAAGCCATACCTGAGAGAAAAGGAGACTGCCATCTGATGACCTTCTAAAAATGTCTTTGTGGTAAAACCATCAGACCACCATAATTCCAAAAAGCACCCAGTGGGAGTGGGTGTGCAGATTACTGTATTTTTTGACCTACAATCCGACCATAATATGCTCCCCATAGATCTGGATAGTCAGAGACACAGTCATTCACATATAAAGTGAATATACAGCATGTTCAAGGAAAGTAGACACGCAGTATTCTCTCTATATTCAACCAGCCAAGCCAAAAGGCCAATGCCAGGAAGGAGGTCTTAGTTCCATCAGTGTGCAGGGCTGAAACTTTAACGTGTCTATTGGAGATGGTCGAACTTTTTGACGTGCTGAATTTGTGAGCTGATTACAAAGCCCCTGAACATGGCATCATCACCAAAATTGCTGGAGATGT
>CM070035.1:26821546-26840292 GCA_036250615.1 Ptychadena robeensis
CCCCCCCCCCCTTAAGGGCCCAGAAACAACTCTTTTCCTTTTAAACATTACCTGTCAGGGATGGGAAAATTCTGAATTATCTGTAGGCTTTTACCTTTTGATTTCTCTCTAAACGTGGGCAGATATGGTTTGATTTTTCTTCAAGTGATAATTTCACCATGCTGTTCTCGAGCTTCATCGATTGAATGGAGAATCGAAGTGCAGCACATTTACACCGAGGGTCCACATCCAAATTAATGGCAATCAAACAGACTTAATCAGCATGTTGGTTCCCTGTTCCATCGATTCAATTCCAGGATCAACAAATCCCGCTCAAAGAAAGGGTGGCCGCAATTGATTAAAGAACAATTGCATCCGCCTGTGATATAATGTATAATGCATGTCCTATGTCTGCAGGATCCAGGTACAGACAAAATCTTTCTCTCCGGCTATGGTGTGGAGCTGACCATTAAAAGCACAGAGTATAAAGCTAAAGATGACACACAAGTAAAAGGTAACACAAGCCATTTTTATTATTTTAAAGAGATGCTCCTGACCATTGCTTCTGTTACTGAAAAGTACAGATATCACTCTATGCATTAAATCTAACTCATATTTCCATATTTAATTGCAAATTCATATTTACAGTTGTTGACTGGCCTTTTTCAAAAATATAGGGGGGGGGGGGGGGGTGTGTGCTTTACTACTCTTTACAGTAGGCGCAATATTTAATCAGTCCCTATGTGATTTATATGTATAGTATTCATGCAAATACAATATCTGATCGGACTTTTTACATGCAATAGATACTCTGTCTGCAAGATCTATTGTAATTTCTACATTCAGTCACAATATCAAAATAAAAGGAGTATAATTCTTCCCTTTTGTAGAGTGGGCATACCTGTGCACATCATTCATTTACACCCCATCCACCACACACACATCTAAAACTTCTGGCAGCCTAATGCATAGAGCTTTGGTTTTCATACATTGAAAATTTTACCCGATCCCATTAGTTCGGCTGGGGGTGGCTGCCCCCAGCTGAAGTAATGAGCTGCACATAAAGAGTGCTGGCCGATTCTTGGTGCAGAGAATCAGATAGGGAATTGACTGTAAATCGTACCGTCTATTCACAGCTTTACAGATACCTGCCCTTCTCCTCAGAGATTGCTGATTACAAAGTAAATGATTACCGTCAGTGCTGACTATGCGCATGAAGAGTAGATCACAAGATTCATGGCAAAATTAATCAACAAACCAGACCGAATAGAAGCAAACACTAGGAACACAAATATCTTTCTTTAATGTTTTCAACTATAAGTCTGTTTTAATTTCTTTAATTCATGTTTTGTTGTTGTTATTTGTTACTACTTTAGGGAATGGAGTAAATGCCACAGTGGAGAGTGATGATACCACAGATGAGGTGCAAGGATTTCTGTTTGGAAAGCTCAAGTAAGAGAACTATGAATACAGACTGTATAGGATATGTGAAACAGGAGAGAGATGTCGGGGGTATTGCTGACCTTGTTAACTAATTGCATATTTGGCCACTTTTCTTTATTTCTTCTTTGGAATTCTTATGACTTTGCTTCAGATCAATATTTTTTTGTTTTTTTTGAAGATGGGTATCCGCTTCAATGTTTGCATTGATATTCCCTGTTCTCTCACACTGTGACCCCAAGCAGAACATTTCCATCACCATTCAAAGGTGACATGGTGTAGTTAACGAGAAAGGCAGGAGTGAGTTAATTGTTTCCAATAGAATAGTAAACCCAGTTTCCCTGGAAGAACGCCAGTTCTATGTTGAGATCATCATTCTTGGTTCTGAGAAGAAGATGGAAACGGTAGTCTTGCTCTTTCTGGACTGTAAAGCTTTTGTCCTAGCATGACTCCTCAGCAGGTCAGATTGCTTCCATCTCTTTGTAATTGTAGAAGCAGGTGACTAGTCCTGGACACATAAGCAGTCAATTGTAATCTGTGTTTTTACCTAAAAGTAGAATATGTTGAATTAATTTAGATTTTTTTTTTTACTCCTGATTAGACTCCCAGGCAGTCCTAAACTTTCTTTTAGGGTTTTTATAACATTAAACACATTAATTGTAAACAGGAAAACTGTCTTCCTGGGTAGCTTAAACCCAGATAAGGCTGGGTTTCCACTGCATCAAAATTCCTCCGTTTGACGCACCCCCTTTGAGATACTGACGGATGCGTCAAAATCAAGTTAATTTTAACGCAATGGGGCACAAAGTAGCAGACCAACGCATGTGTAGACAGTATCATGGATCACAAAGGTCTACGTAAACATCCTTCCATTTGATGTACGTCAAACAGAGGCATTTTGACGCAGTGGAAACCCAGCCTTAGGCGCATTTTTTTTTACCATTTAAATCAACGGGAAATTGCCTGTGTGTCTTATGGTCTTAATATGCCAAGAGTGAGGTCTTAGTCCCAGCTTAGGGTGCAGGGCTTAAAGTTTAATATGTATTGTGGGAGCTCCCAATGAGGCGACTCCACACACAGTCCTTTTTTTTAGGGCTCCTGCGCATATTGGAGCTACAAAAAGGCTCACACAAAAAAAAAGATACCCTCTCAGGGGTTGTCATTGGTAACAAAAGCTGTCTCTGACTGTCTTTCACACACCAGCCTCTAAGCTCTAATGGGCTCCTGAGCCTTCTGCTTTGCATTGAAAATATTATGTGACACAGTCTCTTCTCTCTTCCTATATGTAAATAGGTGCTCATGGGTAAGATTGTAGAATGTGTCTCTCCATGAGTCAGAGGATTCAGAAAATTGGTACTGCTAGTTCCTAGACACATGAGTAAAGTTTCAGACCTGCACACACTCCTGGTACCGGCCTTTTGTCTTGGCTTCAGGTAGTAGAACAAAGCCTTTCCTTCTTGTACTGCCCTTTTGGCTTGGCTGGGGGAAAACTGCATAGTTCAGTCCTATCCTACATTTTTTTTAAATGATGCAACTTGGATCTTCTATGTAAGCTGCTTTGTGTTTTGGATTCTTCTGTGTTTGACTTTTATATTTGATCATAATGGCTTAGAGCATAATTAGGATTGCTCGTCTGGTATCCTGTGGCCTTTCAGAACTGTAGATAATGAGCTTTTATATTACAGGCAGCTGTACCCAGAGCTCAAAGAGCAACTGAAAGAGCTGAGAAAACATTTAGTGGAAAGCACAAATGAAATGTCACCTTTGAAAGTCTGGGAGTTACAAGGTATGAGCACAGAATTACCTAGGACCTTCTATGTAAAAATATCAGAATCAATATTGTTCTTCATACAAACACCAGTATTGGTATTTTGTATATATACATCTACTCATTACTTTATTCTGTAGTTACCTTAGTATTAGAGACCCCATATCCTAAAAGAATCCTAAATTAGGATGATAATACTTTATAACTTGCACTGTGTCAAAATCCCTGCGCTCAGCACCCCAAAAGCATAGGAATTTTGGAACGACAGAGACACTGCACATTGAAAGCAATGGTCTATTACCTGGCTGCATACACAGGCGCATAATTGCCAGTGACAGTTTGATATTAACATGGTGTCTCACATTGGTGTTAATCATGCCTGTCACCAATTGTGTGTGATATATGCGTTAAGATGAGCCTTTCTGCTTTGCATTTACATTTTAAGTCAGTATTCGCTCTAAATGCCAGTATAAGCCAATGTCAGGAACTCCACACTTAGGTGTTATATCCAAAAAGTGCCTCTTTATTGAAGTACAAATCGTGATCCACGGTAAGTCAACGACCCCCTGAAGATCTTCTTCTCTGTGAAGGATTTCTCCCCTACTCTGGCGGCTTAGTTGTAGGGATAAGGAGGATCCCTTCATTTATAACACCATCAATTAAAAACATTAACTCTTGCCAAAACTAAACTAGACATAATACCAGTCTCTAACAAAAACATTTTATCTTGTCCGCATTGAACATGAAGAAATAACATCTTAATCTAGGATAGGGGACCACAAAAAAATAAATATATATATATATGTGTGTATGTATAGATCCACATGACTTTCTGAACCCACAAATGTGAGTATTTCCTATGTACGTGCTTTGTTAGCAGGTCCCTTTGCAATAGAGACTATTTCTAACCCATATGACAGCGGAGATAGATAGATAATAAGACACCATCTGCCTACAGGTCTATCCTCTCTTCTGAAATGGTATAACTTGAATCAGTTGTGCTAGTTATGTGGAATGCTGGAGAAAGTATGAAATGTGAAAGTAATAGCTAGGCCCCCTGTTCATCCGCTCAGCTCTAGACCCTGGATAAGGTTTCTATGATCTGGACGATCTGGCTTTTGTTTTGTGTCCTTCTCCACCAAAAAAAGTGTAAATGCTATTTACATAGAATACAATTATAGTTTACTCAATATTGGTTTATGGGCACAAAAGTAGTATCAACATCAAAATAATTGTAATGCTGTGTAAAATAGATTGGGTCACATCACTAAACTTATATATAATACTCAACTCTATCACTTCAGATCATCGCCTTGTGGGCTGCTCCATGTATACATATCAAAATTATTTCAAAATAAGGACTGCAGGGGCCAGGCTCATGGGTGCCTATAATTCACATAGGCCAGTCCTTCTAGTCTGATTCCATACAAGAGCTATTGTAGCACAAATTGCTGAAAAGTATACCAGTTTTTTTCACTGTGTATAGTAGCCGCAGACTACGCAGTGTGCACTTGTTGAATGCTGTCAAACCCTAAAAGTGCCTACAATAAGCCTGTGAGCATATATACATGACCATGAAATCAAAGAATGAAGCTAGATCTAATAAATCTCTGTTGGGCAGTTAGATTTAATGCTGTGGCGGATAAATGTAGATGAAGATCCTACAGAGGTTACTGTGGCATCTGGTGAACTATAAGTCACATTTACTTGTTAATGCTACTCACCCATCCGTCTTAGATGGAATTGAAGATAATATCATATATGAAGACAGTGGGAAAAGTGATATAAGTGATTGTGAGCAACAGAGCTTCATAAATTTTGACACTAGTGATGATGAGCTTTTAGGGTTTTCCAGAAAGCTAGAAAAGTGCTTGAGCCTCTAAGTCTTTCCTAATTTGTTAATGTAAGTGATGATGGTTCTTAACACCACTGTTGAGTTTACACTGTTAAATATTACCGTATTTGTCTTTATTTTAATAAATATTTTAGTATTATGCTACTATTTGGTTCACAAATTTTTTGTCTTGTTCTTTCTGGCCTAAAAACTGGGTGCATCTTGGGGTATGTTTTTTTGGTGCTATCGGCGAAGGTTGATGTATCTTCTCGCCTCACTTTGCTCTTGTTTTAGTTTTAAATGTATACATACATTTTAAATAGAGGGTGAATACCCCCACATTTGTAGTGCAACAGTTTGATATAATTCCTTGTTTAGCTTGTTGATTATTATATGTGGACTCCTCTTCTTCCCTTTAAGATCTGAGTTTTCAGACTGCAGCTCGCATCTTGGCTGCCCCATCTTCTGATGCACTGATGGTCATGAAAGATTTGAGTCAGAATTTTCCTACTAAGGCCAGGTAATGTCATTTACATTTATTCTGACTTCATCTTATTGGTCCAGAGTTTAACCCTCTGTGCGTTACGGGCTTTTCGTGACATTTTTATGGCACGAAAAGCCGTGTCCCCCGCAATTGTGGCGGAGTACACTGTACTCCGCCATTATTGCCGGCTCTCTGCCCAGCCCTCTGTGGGGAGGAGAGCGACGCCCCCTCCATTAATATGGAGATCTATGGCGCCGCCCCCTTCAGTGTCACAGATGACGCCGAAGACGTGGGGCTGGAAAGGCTCAGTGTGTCTCAGGCTCTTCTACAGAGCCGCAGGCAAATGAAGAGGCAGCGTTTGTGCCCAATCTTGGCACGGGCGCAGTTTCATTCATGATCAAACTGCGCCCGAACTGAGTTTGGGCATAGTGCCCAGGAGGTTAAAGTAATCCTGTTTTAATCAAAAATTTGGTCATTTTGGTTACAAGTAAATGGAAGAAGTTAAATTTTGCAGGGGATTTGGGACCATGTAATTGCTGCAAAGGGGTACTGGTGCTTATACATCGTAGCACAATTGCTGTAAGCTGAAAGTAACATTCATGTTAAGTCTTAAAGCAGTTTTATATTCAAATAAAAAAAAAGACATACATTACACAGACAATACTCACCTGTCAGCAGTTCAGATGCTGGAAAACTGCTACACAAAAAAAACCCCACACTATACTCCACTTGCTTGCAGTTCTCATGCTGGCATCTTAGATCCTGGAGACCTTCAGACTTCCACCCTCACTGCCCCCCCTCTCCTTCCCCTTCACTCCACCTCCCCTCCTGTCTCTTCTCTGTCGGAGCTTCAGAGACTCGTAGGGTGTGTGTGAAAAGGGGAATCAGCTGCTGACGATTTCCTGCCTGGGAGAGATATTCCAGACACCACCCTGGCTGCCTAGGTGCGACGTAATGCAGTGGGAGGAGAGTACATGTAACCAGCTCCCATCCAGCTGTCAGAATAATATTTTTTTTTTAGAATTAAGGATGTCAGCAATATCGCCTGAGCTGCTGCCGATAATGCTGAGTGACCACCAAGGTTGTAGGTCCACTTTAAGAAAGCCTAATAATTCACAAGGCAACCTAAGCAGAAACCATCTTCATTCTACTGTATTGAAGGCTTACACAGGCATTTTGTAAACACCCAGTAACTGCCCACCAAACGTGACATGAGGCCTGCCATTGGGACATTAGCCAACATATTACGCAGCACTGTGATATAAACATGCCTCAAGTGCATGGAAAGTGTCTGCGTACATGTACTCATAGGCTTATATCCCCACAAAGAACGGTGGGGGGGATATATCGATTGTCTTTAGAGCCCGTTCATCCCTCTGTTTACTAAACTTACAATTCTATTTCTTTATCAGAGCTTTGACCAAGACAGTTGTTGACTCTGCACTGAGGAAAGAGGTTGAAGAAAATCAAAAAGTGAGTGATGTTTATATTTTATTCTGTTTGTTGTTGCTGTAGTTTCTTTATGTAGGAGCGTAGAGCATGCATAAGGAGCTAAAGGTAGCTATACACATATCTACATTTCTCAGGCCAAGTTCAAGTTTGATTGACTTGCAATTGAAATATTGATTTCCAGCGAAAAAAGTTGTTCTAGCACACGCTGTAATCGAGGTACGGGCAATAAATTAGATTGCTTTTACAAAAAAATATGCTTTTTAATGAAATTCTGCAGTGAGCGCATGCCCATGAGTGTTACTGCAGTTAATTAACCCTCACAATGCTGAAAGCTTGAGAGGACTAGAAATGGCAACTGCCAAGGTTTGAGGGGACTGCAGGTAGGATAATTGGTAGAATCTAGAATATCTATTTATATTCGAGGTGTGGTACCACTAAGATTTGGAAAATCAAATAGATGACCTCCCCTATGGTTCTCCATGCTCTTTTTTCTTACTAAGGTAGGGATATTGGTTTAGTATTATGGAACATTTTTCCACCATCATGCTGTAAGTTAGTGTCTGTAAAGGTGTATGTAAAAGTTTATTTAATACATCCTTTTTTTTCCAATATACATCTGCTTAAAAATTAATCATAGTTTTCATTTGCTGTCAACATTTAGAGTTTTTGCCAAATAATTTGATTGAACAAATTGAAACTCACACTAACTAAAGTTGATGCTAGCTATGGCTAGCTGGGTCAATTTCTGACTAGTGGGGTTTATTTTAAAAGGCAATATGCAACGTGCAACAACCATTTACCAGTCAGCTGAGTTAAGGGTAAAGTTTGTATAGTGTATATAATTATATGTCAGAAATAACATGTTATATTTGTAACATTTGCCTTTGTATCTGAACTCTTTTTTTTTTTTATAATTCTTTTAGTATTTTAAGAATAACCTGGGCCTGCATCCTGGAGACTCTGGTCTGTTTATTAATGGAATGCTTATTGATCTGGACAGCCATGATATATTTAGGTATGTCTGTGAAGGTTCTCATTCATCCAGTCCATTGCATATCTGTAGTGTTTAATTTAAATCAACTGGACTTGCTGTGTTTATAAATAAACACAAGCAAGTCCAGATGATTTGAATGAAATACTACAGATATTTAGGTATGTGGTGAGCATAGAGCATAAAAAAGACAATTGATTGTCTGTGTGATTCTTGGAAGATATACTGGTTAGGTAGAACTTCCTGGCTATATTTATTATCAATGCCATTTCAAATTTTCTATCTGCTTGTAACAAGGAGTAGACACACCAGTCTATATGTACCTTATTTTACTCAAACTAATAACTGTAGTGTATCTTCTAAGCATACTAAGATGCAAAGGGCTCTTAACTGCCTGAAGCCAGTACGGGCGCAGTTTGATCGTGAATCAAACTGCACTTTTTCTGGGATGGGGCGCAGCCGCCAGCTCTCTGTGTGCCTGCATCATTTCTGCAGAGCTGCAGACTCACAGAGCCTTTCCGCCCTGAATTTTCGGAGTCCCCACCTGCCCCCCGGAGGGCCGGCAGCAGAGCCAGCAATGGATTGCCAGGGCAGCAGAGTTTTGTGCCATAAAAAATGGCGCAAAAAGCCTGTAACACAAAGGAGGTTAAAAATCTTTTCCTCCTCTACTTCAGTTGATTATGAGTTGGAATCCTCCTACTCTATTGACACTGATTTTAAAGGTAGCCATACATTCCCGCCCGATTTTTCAACCGACTGACCTGCGCCTTCACGTCGATCGCCTGGTGTTAGCTTGCCCACAATCGGGTGTGGCCACCTGGACAGATTGACCAGGATCCTCCCGCATGTCAGAGCGCACGGTGATCCGACATGTTGGTAAATTACTGGCCGATCCCATTTCTTTGGATGGGGACTGTCCTCTCCTTTCCACAGTAATGTCCAACACACAAAGGATGCCGCCCGATCCTCTGAGTGTACGGCTGCAGCTTGATAAAGTCTATTGAATAATATACTTTGAATAATCCAGCGCATTGTTGACCAATCTTAGCAGTTGTTAAACACCCATTGTTACAACAAGATGGATGTGCCCGTTCTTCTTTATGAATGAGCACAGAGTATTTGGACTGATGTGGCTGTGGCTTTCCTAGTAAATGTCCGTTGATATTTTTGTTTCATCAAAAATTTACTGAGGAAAATGGGATATCGCTAATTATTTTATTCATAAAAGGTGGGCTTAAGCTTGTACTTTCTGTGTTGCCACAAATGTGTTAAATACCAAAAGTATTTTGTTTGGAAAAAAATAATTGAGCAAAAAAAATCATATCGTCTTTAAGGAATAAAAAGAAATATCACAAATGTATACGTTTTTTTATTAATGAAATTTACTGGTGGGAGAGATTTGTCAGTGTTAAATGGTTATATGGTGCATGCCCCATAATACCATCCGATCCTAATCTCGCAAAATCCCTATTAAACCCAATGGATACCTGTCTGGTCAACCAAAATTTACGGCCATGACAGATCAAGGGTAGATCGATTTCGATCGCTTTAGGTCAATCCGCTTCTAGGTGGGAATTGATTTACGATCTAATTAACACCATTTATTTTTGCTTCCCTCGAATGGAAATATCAAGCCGTGTATGGTCACCTTTAGATCCTGACCTTAGGACACAAACCCTATGAAATCCTGTATGTCCAAATGATCAGTTTTATGGTCTTGTCTATCTTTTTGACATTAGTAAATTGCTCCTGCATAGATATGCATAACACCTGACTATTGTGTTTGTAGTAGTATTATCTTTTCAGTATGGATATGTAATCTGTGGGTCAGGACCTCTGGTCAGGTAATCAGAGAGGTGTGACAGTCCAGAGGATTTTTTAACTGACAGATGTTTGAGGTTTTAAAGCAATCTATAATCCTACTATCCATGAGAACAATGAAGTGACACTATGAGCCCCTCTGTATATAAAAACATTCTAAATACCTCAGATTACGTTTTCGTGTTTAGATTATTAATATTTCTTTCTACAAGCTAATGTCTACAAGCTAGAACTCAAATGTATAATTGCTTTTTGTGATTTTGTTTTTGTTAAATCTTATTTTCACAGTTTATTCGACATCCTGCGTAATGAAGCCCGGGTGATGGAGGGTCTCCATAGATTGGGCATAGAAGGTCCAGCATTGCATAATGTTCTTAAACTCAACATCCAGCCATCTAACGCCGACTATGCTGTGGATATCCGAAACCATGCTATTCTGGTAATTTTCACTACTCTTTATGCAATTAGATGTTGGGAAAAATCCATAGTGTCGAAGGCTATCAGTTATCAAGTTTGCCTAAGGTGATTACCTCCACATTTATCTCCATCATCCACTGATGGGTGGTTCCCCAGTTTCATTCCTTAAAATCTAGCACTGCACAAACCTACATGTTTATTGCAGATGTATTGACTTCTACATTTACATGGTCCTTTCCTGAACCGTTTTTAGTCCGCACCGGAAACGGACGGGCACTCCCACGTTTGAAGTGGCACCTTTCAATCGCCTGCAAACTTGTGCAGGCGCACGCGGGTGGTCTTGATAAGGACTCCATAGCAGTGCTATTGGGCGAAAGCCCAATACCCGAGCGGCGCATGCAATATTAGGCATGGTGGAGCTGTAGACAAGTCCTATCAAAGTATGTAGAGCTGTAATGTGCAATGACCTTGTAAATGTTATGCTGGCCATACACGGGTCGATATCTGTTCAATCGTCCCGTGATCTTTCGCAGCATGGTGACATCACGCTGCACTCAATAGGTAAATCAAATGGGCATAGTTGTGCACCATTTTGCACATTGATTCCCATTCGATGGAGACCCAGTGCTCCCGGTGTTGTGAGCCGATACCTCACAACATGGGCTGCAGGAGCACATTGGTTTAAGTTTAGCCATAATCTCATGGAATGGAGGTAAAAGTGATAAGTGCACTTTTTAAGTTGCAGACATCACTTAACGTTGGTTTTGGCTTAATAGCTGGTCTGTTGTATTGAAGCGGTAAGAGGTAATTGTCAGAGGTAATTGTTATTGGACTATTTTGTTTGTTATAGCTTTTAAATTATCCAGATATATCCTTTATGTATCTTTGTTATTGTCATACCCAGGACCATTTCACTCTTGTCTATATAATAAACCCTGTAAATCAATCTCTTCTAAAATTTTAATGTACTTGTCCACACAGCGACTTTTTACTTGCAGAATCTATGCAGAGTAAGTAGGAATTAATGGGGGCTGCCACTTATCAAAGTCATTATTATTATATATTATTATTATATATGATTGGCTGGGGCAACAAGGTCATCTTTAAAAATTTTTTTAATGACAACTGTTTTGTGTTATACTCCGTGCTTGTGCTGTCAGCTGTAAGAATTTTACTCTTTGATATTTAGTGGGTGAACAATCTGGAGACTGAAAGCCGATACAGCTCGTGGCCATCTAGTGTTCAGGAGCTTCTGCGGCCTACCTTTCCTGGAGTCATTCGTCAGATCCGCAAAAACTTTCATAACTTTGTAAGTATAAAGCATTTTATATTGTGAGAGAGCTTCAAGAATTTAAATTTGTATTTGTTTTTATTAGTTGTGAGGCCAAAATGATTTTGAGTAAGGCTTATTTTAAAACAAACAATTTTAACGATTACCTTTATACAGAGAATCACATGCCAACACCCCAAGTTAAAGTCAATTACATTACTGACATTACTACATTACATTTTTTGACCACAGCAATGGTGTAAAAAGGGATTTGTAAGGCAAGAAAGTCAAATTCAAGATTTAAACTTAACTCTGCTCATTAAAATCACATGTCCAAATAGTAATATTTGATCAGGCCATGTCCAATTGTTCAGCATGCAACCCACTGCAGCTTCATCGAGAACATACCACATTTTGGACCATAAGACTCACTATTTCACCTGTAAAAAAAAGAGGGGGGTGCCTGCGTCTTATGGTCCAAAGGTGTGACCACCATTGGCCGCGGTTTGTCGCTTCTTGGCTCCTCGCTAATGTCTTTACTCTTACGTCAAGATTTGCCGGGAAGACGGAGGAGCTGTCAGATGGGAGATCCACCCATGGGCAGATCTTCTATCTGTACAGGATGGAAGATGAATAAGCTGCCAGCCGGTACCTCTTCCATCTATCTCTGTCTGTGTGTGACAACTGCACTCACGCTGCAGCTGTCACACAAACACAGACTGAGCTGCATACTGTGTTATCGACTGATATCACACTGCAAAGGAGAGATCTGCCTGTGGGCGTTAACTGTTTGTGAGCTGGGCTGCCTGTGGGTAGCTCTTCCATCTGCACTGCATGGTAGTTGGGCTCAAGCTGCCCACACACAGCTCTGCCAGTCAGGGTCACCTTTTTAACTCCTTTTCTGGGGGTCGGAGCTCTGGCCAGCAGAGGAGCTTTCACACAAACACAGTGCATTCTATACTCCAGAGGATTTCATAGTCCGAACAATATGGTATGTTATTTAGACTTGGCTATAGGGAGAAATGCATAGAACACATATCATTTCTAATGTACAGTAAATGTTGTCAATCCTGGGTCCAAAAATGTCATCATGTGAATAGTAAGCATAGTGAAACACCTTATTCTCCTCGAAGGGAAGCTTTAAATTTGATTGGGTAGGTTGAAGGGCCATGGGGAGTAAGGGGGACATTATAGGCAGTCCAGTCCTAAGGTGATCCTTCCTAGAGTCTTTTCAACTATAGTAAAATATCAACATTCATGTATGCGGTTATTTCAGGTTATAAAGCTGGCGAAACCATTCAAATACATAGTGTAAACATCCCTAGATGTGAGGCGCACCCATCCAATAATGCTAAAACATTCAGGCGATTCGTTTACTTTGAATAATACTGTGTGGAAAATTGTCAGCACACAGATGCACAGAATTTGCAGAAACATGCAAGTCTTCTTTCTCAAAGTGACAGACATTATAATGAGACAATTCTGTCCATGTCCACTCCAGAAATGGTCTCCCAGCAATCTATGCTGCACAAAACACCCAGATTACAAGTGGTGAATGTTGGTTGTCGGTGTACCTTAGCACCATGTAAGCCCAAATAAAAAAAGTATATATACTTTATATAATAACTTAGGCATCCATCACAAATTCATGGAAGTTTTGTTTGAAGGTAGCCATACACAAGGCTATTCTCCCTTGATAGATAAGGGATCAACTGCAGCTGGATGACGTCATCACGATGCAGCCGGCCCCTCAGCTGTGTGCCGGCCATTACTTTGAATAGGATCGGACGAGAAACGGGCATGTCTGATCACCGAGCAATCGACATGCGGGAGATTCCTGGTCGGTCTCACTAGGTGGGCCCACCCGACTTTAGGTCGAACAATTGGTGGGAGTGGGGACACGGTGGTCGATCGGCCCAAAAATCGGGTGAAAATCAAGCCGCGTGTGGCTACCTTTAAATTGCAGTGGATGTGCTTGCTATTTTCTTTCTTTGCTTTAGAATGTTGGCATCAATCTCACTGGAACATTGGTGTGTTTGTCCAGTAACTCATTATGTAGTTATGCAATTATATATATTTTATATATTTTTCTAAATGTTCTCAGTTGGAACTTTTTTCCCTGCAGTACCTAATTTCAGCCACAACAATGGTGTCACTAGAGAGCACCCTTCAGGCAGGAGGGGGGGTGGATTCTTCACTGTTTTCTCCCTTCTTGTCAGCTGTGAGCTGCATGGAGATGAGAGAACGCAGCTGAAAGGCATAGATGGAAGCTGCTGGCTGGCTGGCCGCTTTCATGTGTATCTCTCTGATGTACTGCTTCTCTGTTCTCAGCGCTCTGTTGGTAGAAGCAGTACAGTACAGATAAAGGGATATGGCTGTCGCTGACAGCTTGGGAGATCTTGCGGGAAGCCAAGTTGCGACATTTACAAGTACGCGCATTTGGACCATAAGACGCAGGCACTATTTCCCCCCTGATTTTGGAGGTGAAAAAGTGCATCTTATGGTCTGAAAAATATGGTAAATAAAATAAAATACTTACATTCATTATGTAAATAATTTCCCCAATATGTATTAACTGTTTAAACTGCTAACACACATAACATTCTATATTTAACTTGAGCTTTCCAATGACAGCAACAACTGTAGAAGTAGAGCACAATAATAAATTTCCCAAAATTTACTTTTTTACTTTACTTTACCAGCAGTAAAAACGGCCTCTGTATGAATTTTTTCTTTTATAATTTTTATGCAGTGACCTATGTTATGTTCTGGACACTCATTTTCAAAGCACATTGGAGTACAGAAAAACAGTGTGTATTTGTGTGCTGTTCCCAATAAATGAAAATGAGTTTATTTCAATGCAATATTGTGGTACCATAAGACGGTAGAATTTAATTACATTGTCATCCTTTCTCTATCTAGGTTCTCTTTATTGACCCAGCACAAGAGTCCACCACTCAGCTAATCAACATGGCAGAGATGCTCCTAAGTAACCATATACCTGTGAGGTAAAAGAGACAAAAACATGTAAAATAAATGTATATTTGTTTATCTAGCAAAGGTTTTGTAAAGATGGTATAGTGGCAGGAAGATGGAAAAGTTCATGGCGGCTTGTGATGTTACCTGCCTCTTGTTTACTTCTGACTCATAATGTACTGTATATGTGACATGTCCACCGTTCTGTGTGCTCAGAGATTGGTAATGTTTGTGTACAATGTCTTGTCTTCTCTCTAGGAGTGATATTGTACGTTTGACATCCCCTGTGTGATATCGGCGCTTAGACTATTATTGTATATTGTGCATACTCCTCTATATCCTGTAACTTCAGGTCACACACTCACTGTTGCACTTTTAGTGTAGAAATGAAGTATAAGGACAGTTTTGGGTATTGTGTGTAAATCCAAAAATTATTCTTAGTTATAAATATTTAATACAAATATGGAATGATGGCATTCTGTACATACATCTGAGTGGGGCATGTCTTGAAATTCTGATACTTCATTGGCCATGGCAGGTATTCAACACATGTGTGTGTAAATGCTTGATCCTCCCTTTGCATAGGGTGGTGCCTTGTACTGCCTTTTAAATAACAGGACGATGGGCTCCAACTTTGAGAAATTACTGGGTTTAATTCAGGGATAACTGATTAAACCACCCACATGCGGGGAAAAATAATCCATGCAGTAAACAGGGAGGAAGAAATAGCATTGGGAAGGGAAGTGTGGTTTAAGTTAGCCATACATGGTTCAATATTTCCATTTTTATTGAGCAAAAAAATTGTGAATCAAATTCTGCCCACCTGGTATGATCAACCCATAGTGATTGATACCGAACAGACAAACATTGAAAAGTGTTTGTAAATTTCAGACGATTATTTATGTATCTGACGGGTTTTATGGGTACCATGCACACAGAACTTGGGAAAAGAATCAGTCGGTTGTTTGGGGGTAAAATTTATCAATGTTCGACTAACAGTCGATATTTAAATTGCACAAATTGATTGGATTGACGAATGATCACGCAGAAGTCGATCTGTGTATGGCTACCTTTGCTGTCTTGTCTAGTAAGAACATTTTTACACAGTTTGACTGTGTGCTTCTGTGGTAAAATATTTTTCAAATGCAGCTGTTTTTTCCTTCTTTGTGTGGGGACCCTGAGCAGTGTGGTCCCGCTTCAGGATTTTAATATTAAAATTTTTATAAGTAAAAGAAAAATAATGCCAGAGTTCTCTCCAAACATTAACCAAACCTCTTTTTTGGGTCCTGCGTTAAAAAACGGAACACTAACACAATGTGGAAACAATTACATTAAAAGTCAAAAGAGAGCGTTTACGGTGCATTAAACAGAGCATTAATTTTGGCGGCGTGGAAAAGTAGCCTAATACAGAGACAACATGTAAATAAATCTGCAGATATTATTGACGTCTTCTGTTGTACTGATATTTGACCATGAGAGGGCGCTGCCTTTCAGGATCGGCTTGGTGTTCGTTGTGAATGATGCTGATGAGGTTGATGGCTTCGAGGACGCAGGTGTTGCTCTGCTAAGGACTTTCAACTATGTGGCTGATGAAGAAGATAATTATCATGCTTTTCAGATCGTTATATCGGTAGGTTGCTGGGAGCATAAAAGGAACATCAATCAGCTTCTCTTTTTATCTGACGCTGAAATACAGTCACATTAATGTCAAGCCATGGCTAACATTTCAGCTTTATTCTTGTACTTCATTTAATGCACTTTTAAAAGGGGAGCTCTGTGAACATATTTCTTGGTATCTAATAATTCCTGCCAATAATAAAGGCTCTTATCGCTGTAACATATGCTGCCCAAGCTTTTCTAAGAGCCGCATAAAGATGACTTAGTAGATGGTGATGTTATTCCTTACAGTTCATATCCTATGGGACCATAAAACGAAAGCTGGCTAATAAACTATTTACGTTCTGCCTCTGTCTAGCCAGCTGTATCAGATTAGATGGTAGTTTAATTATTGGTAGTTACTTTTTTTATATATTTTATGTGTTGAAGGGATATTGAAAAGGCCAGAGATTTAAAAAGCTGATACAAATGTTGGGAATACTTATTGTAAATTGGAGGGATTTTGGCATATTTTGAGCTTATTTACATGTCACAGAAGAAAAGTTACCCTTGTAAAGGGGACTCTTAGGTGGCATCCTAATCTCCCTGGCCGTTTGCCCAAACCCAGTTGTTTATAAAACAAACTCTGCCCAAGCTAGGATGAGGCATACTTCCCTGTGCTCGGTGAGCCAGTGGCAGTTCGGAATTTTGGCAGACCTGCCTATTGCTTCCGGGAGCCCCTCCTCAGCGTAGTTGATGGCACCATAGAGGCTGGGGCTGGCACCGTAGACTTCCATGTATAGTGCATCAGTTTCCCGGGCCACATCATCAATGGCGCCGGTGCTGTGTAGAGGGGAGGAGGGAGATTGGAGAATATCCGCACCAGTACTCAGTGATCTGTACTCTCATCAGTATTCTGTACTGTGCTTTGATCACCCATACCAACAGGGCGATAGGGGCATACTGCTAGGGAGGTTATGGTCCACATATTGAATACCTGGGGGAAGACACCCCAACTATATGTTGAAGTTGTTTATTGCTTCTCATTTCTGGAACTTTTGTTTGCATGTCAAATATTGGCATGTGTAAAGATCGACTATAACATTTTCAATTCATTCAACCTTCGTTTTAATATATATATTGATGGTTGATATCTGTATTGGTCAAGAAATGATCAGAAGTAGCCTTTCTTTTAAACATCAGTAAGCAAGGAATCAAGTTAAATGATTAATATCTGGGTTAAATCCACAGTTTATCTAGGAGTGAATTGCCCCCTTAAGCTACCTATACATGGGAAGTTTCCTGTACGTTCCAACAGTGATCGATCACAGCGTGGTCACCACAATTTCTGTAAGATACTGTGGATCTTATCATAAGTATCAGGGTCCCGATCCAAAGTTTAGCGATCAACCAGAAAAACACGGCCAAGGTGGATCGCCAAGTGACCGACTTGCTGTGCTTTTCTGGTTAATCCCTTCAGGTGGGAGCCTCCATTTTGCGGACGATCGACCCCAGGTGAGCGGCGCAAATGCGCACGGCAGTACGTGTATGGGGGCCCTTAGTCTGCATTTCCTTATGATAAGAGGATAGTCAGAGATAACATAAAAAAATTATTATGCTAGAAAGTGTTCAGAGTATTTGTGTTTTTTTGGGGGGAAAAATAATGTTTGGTGATTTTCTCATTATTATTTACTTAGGCTAAATATGTTGCCCATTATGGTGTTTGACTATCATACAAGGGCAGATTAACATATACTATGTGTGTTCATGTTAAAGGACAAGGTTATCTTTGGAATGTCCTCACCCCTGATAGATCGTTTCATGCTGATTATAGCAATTATTGACCGTGATATTGTTTCATGCCGCGCTGTTTAATTATAAGAGCTTAACCCCTTAAAGTCCTAGATATAAATCAGACCTATCGATTATTTGCTGGCCCATTAGTATTGTATCTTTGTTAGGAATTATGTAAGCTTTGTATGGCACCAGGATATATTGTCAGGATCTTTAACCCCCTCTTTCCCTTTTTCTGCAGATCTACAACAAAGTACGGGCTGGGGAAAAGCTGACTGCGAAACACGTGACGAGTGTTCTGGAACAAAAATACCGCTATGTGGAGCTGAGCAGTGTCCTGGGCCAGGACTCGGCTTATGACCAGTATAGAAAGGTGACGGAACATTTGAATTTTTTATGTTCTCTGAGCTCAATTGAAGTGCTTTAATATCCACATGCCATTCATATGTAAACATCTTATGTAGCACTGTACACAGACCAGAAGCAGTGGTCTCTCTCCATTGTTCATGCACACTGCTGAGTGCTAAAGGCCCCCATACACCTTAGACTGATCATACACAGGTCGATACCCATGCAATCATGGAACCCTTGAGCGCAGCGTGATGATGCCACCATCATTCGATTGAACAGAGAATCGATGCACAGCACTTTTGCACAAACTATCCTGTTCTATGGAAATCGACCAGGGTTTTTTGGTTTCCTGTTGATCCCGCTTAACCCTCTGGGCGTTCCAAGCTTTTTGCGCCATTTTTAAAGGCTGGATGCAATCAATTCAAGCACAATCAATCACAGTGAAAGCACACACCGATTGGTTTGAATCTATTCAAAAATCAACCCGTGTATGGCCAGCCTTGCAATCTTACCATACAATTTCTGTACTTAAGTTCTACCAAAACCATGTAATATGAGGAGCTTTCTAAACCT
>CM070035.1:26861631-26871818 GCA_036250615.1 Ptychadena robeensis
TTGCAATGAGCAGAGAGAATTCCTAGAGACTGCCTGTTGTCACCATGAGGATGCACTCACAGTGTCATGATCACATCTCTGCATCGTTCCACAAGGCAACGCCTGGCACCTCTAGGCATTATGTGCACTCATTGCAGAGAACAAAGTGGGGAGCATCTTTTTACCAAGGTGACAAAGTGGCCCGGATCTGGCCCCTGGGCCTCAGTGGCCTTAGTTTGCCAACCCCTGGTCTAGGGCAACACCGGAGTCCACGTTTCTTCAAGTGGTATGACTATCTCATAGTAATGGTGACAACGGCCCTCATTGGGTTCCTGTGGAACAAAGTCAAGTCTCGTTCATGCTTGTGCTTTTTTTCAAAGTAATTACAGAGAGCAGCCTATCACCACAACATTTATTAATAAACTGAAACCTGAAACTTTTATCACCAAAGGTGACCATAGATGGTTCGATTTCACCACAGATGACCACCATGAACGCTCACTGCAATCGATTGGCCGCAAATCGAATGCTCAAACCTTAAATTTTACCACAAATCAGCCCAGTAATTGTTCGAAAAAAGTCTAAATATGTCCGTAATTTTTAGATCAATCTCTTTACTGTGTATGGGGACTAACATCCCCATCCAAAGTAAATGCCAGCACACAAAGTGTGCGCAGCCGATTCTTGGCACAACCGGTTGTGCCTGACAATGTCATTATGCACAGTCGATCAGCCGCAGAATCGTACGTGATAATTACTGAATGTTTGTACACAATTTTAGCTCTAAAGTATAAGCAGAGCAAAAGTGTGGTTACTTGGAGTTCAAATCACAATATGGCTGTGTGCACTATGCGCTATGTCGGTCATGTACCCATGTATAAGGTATGTAAGTAAGAATAAGGAGATTGTCAGGATTAATCTATTTGTAATTCTAATACGATCTATACTCTTCAGAAGAAGATAGAGGAAGCCCTCGGTTAAGGCATCTGCCTAGTTATTTCCACAAGTGGAAGAAATATTACTTCTTGACCTCATAAATGGTTGGCAGGTTAATTGCCTTGGTCAGTCACCACTGATCATAGTCATAGCCCGCCATTGCCAGTTGTAGTTGAAAAAGCTTCTAGTTCACATTTACATTCACATCGACACTTCGCTTGGCAGAGGATCCCAGTGTCTAATCACTCTAACGGTGAAGAACTCATTTCTATGCTGCTGATGAAATACTTTCTATTCAAGTCTAAGTGGATGTTCTCCTGTCACTTGTATTGTTCTAGGGTGTAAGAGCTGCTCACATAGTTCTTTGTATTGACCTCTGTCGTGATTGAAGGAGCTGTGGTACTTTCAGTAACAAAAGAGACTTAACACATTAAAAGTGTCTTATTCTTTATAGAGGACACCTTAGGGGTATTAGGCTCGCCAAAGAAAGTTGGGTATAAAATTAAATGTTGTTTCTTGTCTCTGCGTTTCTAAAGATTAAAGGTCGGCGGAAAAATTGGCCGCCGATTGGGTGTGCCCACAGGGATCTGTCGCACCACAGCTCAGCCGGCCAGAGAACGGACATGTCCGATAAGCTCTGGCCGATGCCCTTAGTGTCAATGGAGACCGGCGTCTCTATTGAACCTAATGGCCGGCACACAAAGGGTGCCGGCCAATGCTGTCAGCTCTGGAGAGCAGCGTGATGACGCCATCACGCTGCACTTCAGAGCTGATGTCAGCAGCTGTGTTGGCCCCCACTGTGATGCGACTTGATACACTGTCAGCCAGCAAAAGCTTAAAGGCAGTGTGGGGACGTCATCACGTTGCACTCAAGGGTTCATCGATTTAAAGAAAAAATAACCCATGTATGTCCAGCTAAAGTCAGCTGGACCAAATCTAATCTAGTATGTGTTTAAGAACCATAAAGCGTCAGTCTAACTTTGATCGATTGTACCATCACCGATCAATTTATCATTGTACCATAGGGTGCATGCATAGTACGATCATATTTATGTTTTCGTCGATTGTTTAGTCAATTGAAGTTTAGTGGATTCAATTTTCACAGTATTGATTTAAAATCGATCGTTTTAAGTCGATCTAATGGAAATATAGAACAACCTTAAGTCTATACCAAGCAAGTTGTATATTTTGATATATAAATTACTGATATACAAAAATCTATAAAATCACAAAAGCAGTGTTCTCCCCAGATTTTTTTTTCAGCCGGGCGGCGCGATGACGTCATGACGCGATGACGTCATCGCGCCGCCTGCACCGGTCCGGCGGCACACAAGTCCTCTGACAGGCGGCGCCTCCCCATTCTTCAGGAGCGCGCCGCAGCCACTGAAAGACTCCGGCCCGCGGCCCCGGTAGTATGCCGCGGGCCGGAGTCTTTCAGTGGCTGTGGCACGCTCCTGAAGAATGGGAGGCGCCGCCTGTCAGGCTGCTCGCTGCTCGCTGTGTGCCGGGCGGGGACCAAAATCTCCCGGGCGGGCCGCCCGGCCAATCTGCTTTGGGGAGAACACTGCAAAAGTATTGGTAAAAAATTTAGGTTTATACAATTTTGCACCTAGCCATGCAGTCTTTATTTAGACATATTTGTGAAATATTGTATCATTCAGAACAGCACATTAAGTACACGCTAGCACTGTCATAAGATGCAACAGTGGCAATAAATGAGTTAAATGACATCCCTAACAACAATATACCGTATTTATTCGAGTATAACGCACATTTTTTTATACCAAAAAAAGAAGTCAAAGTTTGAGTGCGCGTCATACACGAGGGCTGGGGTGGCGGCCAGGTGTACTGACGTTTTCTGCTGCCCGCCGAGATCTGCTCCCCCTGTAGCAGGGAGTCATGCATAGCAGTGGCCGCAAAACCGTCACCCACAGCGGCTGCTAAGTCCATGTTCCCCCGGTCTTCTTGGCCTACGTCCACATCTGCTCCCCCTGCTACAGGGGGAGCGGAGGGCAAGAAGACCGGGGGAATATGGACTTAGCAGCCGCCATGGGTGACAGTTTTGCAGCCACTGCTATGCATGACTCCCTGCGCTATCAGCTCCCACTTCGCCTATTGCATTACATGTGCTCCCCCTGCTGGCCAGTCTGTCAGCTGGGGGTTAGGGGTGCGCGTTATACACGAGTGCGTGTATAATATACAGATTTTTAAGCGAAAATTAGGGGTGCGCGTTATACTAGAATAAATACGGTAAGCATTTTAACACAATAATAACGGGTTGCTCCTATTGTTCATTTCCTTTGAGCATTGGACCACCAATCTTGGGGTACAGTCTCCAGGTACTCACCCCAGTTCTGGTCCC
The DNA here is from genome assembly GCA_036250615.1 of Ptychadena robeensis. NCBI lineage: Eukaryota > Metazoa > Chordata > Amphibia > Anura > Ptychadenidae > Ptychadena > Ptychadena robeensis. Next base: position 26,864,909 of record CM070035.1, read on the forward strand.
TTTTTTACATCTCTCCCAAAAGAAGAGGAAATTTCTTCCTTTTTAATCTTAGGCTGAGGGAATTGTGTTTGTCTGGATAATATAGAAGCACTTCTATTAAATGTTCTCTAGTAAATGGTCTTTAATATGTCAGCCATTCCTTTCTCCAGCCAGACGCCATTCTATTTGTAGGTCTATCTGCCTTTGTCAAGCTAAAGCAGGGTACAGGCGTGGAGATATGGGTTAAAGCGATGGCCGTTTCGAGCGCCGTGCGCGCCCACGCCCATCTGTCTGACCCATATAATATGCGCCCATCGCTGAAATGAATCCCGCTCAAAAACAGCTTTATCGGACATGACCGTAATTACAGCCGATGTCCGATGCTTTGCCTAGAGACCGCTGGTCTCCAAGCAAAGCTTCAGCTGAGCCGGAGAGAGAGCAGAGCCGTCTCCCCAGCTCCGCCGATATATATTCCAGGTAGGATTGTGTCTATAAGAACTCAACTGAAACCGTTCATTAGATTCTTTTTTGTTGTAGGTGGACAGCATTGTAGCTGCTGAGTTTGAACTTGAGTACCTGCTTTTGGAAGGCCACTGTTTTGATATATCTACTGGACAACCACCTCGGGGACTTCAGTTCACTCTGGGGACAGCAAACAATCCTGTGGTAGTAGACACCATTGTTATGGCTAATCTGGTAAGTTTCTTTTTGAATAACAAGAAGATAATATATAGAATATATATTCTTTTGTCTTTCTAAATCTAGCCATACACACATCAACTGTTGTTTGATTTTCAGTTTGATCGACTTCAATTCAATATTGACTCTGAATCTGTTATAAATCAATAGTACTACCACATAGTGTTACTAATGCAAAACCTATTCCTAAAAAGGATCCGATACTAGTTTATTAGTTGTTTAACAGATACTTGTTTAAATAACTGAACTTTTCCAGCCAGAACGATCATAACTATGTTATTTTTATTCAAGTTTTGCACCACTTTTGGCCAATCATATAAACATTTGAAACAATATAATTAAATGTAAATTTTTACTCCGGAAATATGAAACGGACTCATGTAGGGCCCGCTTAACATTCTTCTGATGTTAAATCTGTGTAGCATGTGTAAAAGATCTGTTTGGATTTAATTTGTAATTGTAAGCTTAAGGCTATGTCTCCACAGTGTTTTGTGATCTGTCAGGACCCCTACGTTAAGTGCAGGGGGTCCCGACGGATCACATATATTACATAAACCCCTGCAACGGCAGATGTCTGAACAGAGCATTCGATGGGCAGGTACAGTGTACAGTATATGATCAGTTGGGACCCCGCCAAGCTTAACATAGGGGTCCTGATGCATCACAAAATGCTGTGGAGACATAGCCTTAAAGTAACAAATGTTAACTGTATTTTTAGCACCATAAAACACAGTTAGGAAAATGTCTGTGTCTTATGGTGCGAATGGCCAGAGATGGATAGCTTCCCCCCCCCCCTTAACTCCTGCTTCCAGTCGGAGTACGGAACTCTGGCCTGCAGTGTAAGAAAAGGGCATATCTGAGCTCCTTTTGGGTTTTTTTTTTCGTCCTCCTGTCTTTTTTTATGGTGAGTCATACGTTGGGGCACTTACACACACCTAGAACGGGTTTTTGTATATTGTGATAAATGATTGTCTCCTTATTGTTACTGCTGCATTTTTCCGGCTAACCATTGCAGTCCTGAACCCGAAGTCTATGGACCTATGACTCCTTTAGCCCCATTACATACATTTGTCCCGCTATACTTCAGGATCTGGCCAATACATGATTTATGCCTCCGCTTTCATCTTTAGTATGTGCCGTATGTGGTATTCATTATGCGGACCACCACTATATTCTCTATATCTTAATTATGGATGTTTGTATTGTTTTATTGTAGTTGGTTATGTTTGTTGTCAATTTTTCTTCAGTATTGTTTTGTTTTCAAAACTAAAAATATACATAAAAAAAGAAAAAAACTAGAAAAAGGTGATTTTTGCCATGCTTTACAACGGTCTTATGGGCCAAAAAAAATATGGTAGTAGAGTAGAGTAAACCAATCTTGTGCTTAAAACCATGATTATTTGCAACCTTTTCTTTATTACAGGGTTATTTCCAGTTAAAAGCTTACCCTGGTGCATGGATGCTCCGGCTCAGGAAAGGTCGCTCAGAGGATATATATAGTATTTACAGGTAGGAATGTTATGACCCCTGTGTGGGGGTTTTTTGATCAGAGAAGTTTGGGGAAACTATGGTGATGTAAGTTAGTTTTGCTAGTTAACCCCCCCAGCGCTTCTGATGGCTCCATCTCGTCCTGCGCTTCCTTATCTTATATTGAAGCTGACAAGATGGAGCCGTCCAGCTAAGCTAAGATCCCCCGGCAGCATGTTCTGTTCTGTGCTGTCTGGGGCATCTGAAGCTTGTTTCTTCTCCGACTGATGTCATCCCTTTCCCAGCCCAATTTGCATATGAATGTCCTGCGCCCCCCCGCGGGACATGCATATGTAAATTGGGCTATCTTCAAAGAGCACACCTGGAATATCACCCCCATTGCCATTACAGATGTGCTCAGAAGTTAACCCTTTTAGAGGTTGCCAAATGCCATTGTATTGGATACAGTGATAACTGTATCCAATGCAATTCAAAGTAAAACAAAATTTCCAATTGTAATAAATTTTTTATTATAAACAAACTTAAATACTGTTTTGAAATCTTTCATACCAAATAAGTATTAAAGAGATTTAAGCATTCAAATGATAAATTTTTATAATTTTTTTAATGTACTTTTTATATAATAAATGTGTGTTTCAAACATTATTATATTCAGGATGTCTACTAGACCATTATACGGACATTTTTTTGGAAGTTACAGGCCTACAACGCAAAAAATAATTCCATTAGAGTCTATGGTGCACTTTTGGTACAGAAATCTGGACCTTGCAGGAGCCCTAGGGAGGTTAAATAATGTCTACATTACACTTGTTAATTTAGAAATTTATATTTTGTCTGACAATTGCAGTCATGATGGCACAGACTCTTCTCCAGAGGATACAGATGTGATTGTAGTTCTTGACGATTTCAGGAGCAAAACCATCAAAGTGAAGGTAAGATGTGCGTGCCCCCTTGTGTAGTTTCCCACCGTACCTGCAGATGGCGCTGTTACTGTTTCTTTATTGATTAAAATGCCATCATATATTTGCTGAATGTCTGTCAGTTTATGCAATCATTTTTGCTCTATGATCTGGAAACCTCAGTTGTCTGCAGGGAATGTAAAGATTACCTAACCAAGAATGGCAAAGAAATAACTAACTGAAGTTAATGTTGATATCAAAAGGGAGTTTTGAAATCTTTGGAGATGGTAATATTTACAAAAATTCCTCAAATGTTAAAGCCAAGGTAGCTTGATGGGCAGAGAAATTTCTAACGCACAGCTGATTTCCTGTCCAGTGATCATAGCAAACTCTTCTACTGTCTCATGCTTTTATTTTGCCCCCAAAGTACAGATTTATTTAACAAGAAAACACCCACATTTGAGCAGTGGTTCTCAACCTGTGAGTCAGGCTCCTTTTGGAGGGTGAATATCCATTTCACTGGGGTTACCGAGTTCACAGGAAGCATCAGAGCTGATGCCCACAAGAAGGGTGAGGAGGGAGAGAAACTTCCTAACCCACGTCATTTGCACAAGCGGGGTGGAAAAATATAAGAAAGGGGAACATTACACTTACTTGACTGCACCGGAAGTGATGTCAAGGAGTGTTACTTCTGGTACTTGCAACCCGGAAGTGACACTCTCCTCAAGCGCTTTTGCATTCCAAATACAGGAAGTGACACTTCATGACATCACTTCCGGGATCGCAGATCTAAAATGGTTACCCAATGAACCACTGCATTTAAATATAATATTGGTCTTGTAGATTTTGTGCATAGAACAGTGATCAAAACTATTAACAGACTCTTTGCTTGCACAAGACATTCCTTTGATTGAACAGAAGTATTATTGGGCGGACCTTCCCTCCGATAGACTCAGATAGTGACTTTACTGAGGTTGGACTTTTGCTTTCTGCATTGTGTGTTACTATTGAATCATAGCTCAAATGTGAAGTCTCACTCAGGCATAGTGATACCTTTATGTCCACGCATGATATAAGGAGCAGAAGTCACTTCTATTTCAAGTAAACATTTTTTTTTCTATTGGTCACCCCTAGCTTCTTTTCAACAGATTTCCTAATCTAACAATTCCCCCAGAATTAAAGTGAGAGATAAAATGTTAAAGGCCCCCACACACGTACCAAGTGGGGGCCGACACAGCATGTCACATCAGCTCTGGAAAGTCATCACGTCATCACGCTGCTCTCTAGAGCTGACAGCATCGGCCTGCACCCTTTGTGTGCCGGCTGTTAGCTTCAATGAAGATGTCGGTTTTCATTAAAACTAACGGCATCGGCCAGAGAATCGGACATGTCCGTTCTCTGGCCGGCCGAGCTGTGGGGTGACCGGGATCTGTTGCCCCATGTGGGCACCCTGGAGCATGCACGCCCATCGGTCGGCGGCAAAATCGGCCGCCACTTGGTGCGTGTATGGCTACCTTAAGTTCCCAAGAATAAGATTAAACCATTATACCAGTGACCGCTATCTAAAGGCTTCTTCTCAATTCAGATAGTAGTTACTGGGAAAAACTTTCGTGTTTATTCTGGCTGCCAAAAAACAAACAAGTGCTAATTCTGACTAAAGAGGGCAGCTGAAAAAGGATCGCTTTAAGTTGAACTTTTGAAATGGATTCCTTTTTACCTGCATTGATGAAAGTATCTGGTTTTACTGGTGTTTTCATGGGTTTGTATACAATCAAATGATGGAGCGTGCGTACAGGGCTTTGGATGGCAATTGTTTGTTTTTTGATGGTAAAAAGGAGTAGTTATTCAAAAGGTCGTTTTTTGAAACAGGATCAAACTGGGCGTGCACAGTTACAGACTAGCACATTAGATTGTCTTAGGAAACAAATATGTAATGAGTGTGTGAGTTTGCATAGTGGGCTCCAGAAATCACTGTGGCTTGTTGTCTGCTATACATTCATAATGACATTTTAATCAGCATAATCCTGTCTATTTCAGGTTCAGAAAAAGGCAGACATGATGACTGAAGACCTGCTAAGTGATGGGTCTAATGAAAATGAAGCAGGGTTCTGGGACTCCATCAAATGGTAATCCAGAGCCAGAACTTTTTTGTTAGTCTTGTGTCAATGAAAATGACAATATTATGTGTAACACAGGTTCCCAAACTTTCCCCCATTTGTCTTAGTCTTGTGTTAGTCTTGTGTCAATGAAAATTACAATATTATGTGTAACACAGGTTCCCAAACTCCCCCATTTGTAAATAAGAACATTGTTCAGATTGAGGCCATTTCACACTAGCCACATTTGTGTTGCCGAAACCTTCATCATTCACACACTTTATATGCACTCTACTTACTGTCTGCAGCTAGTTCCCCCATGGTCAGCTTCCTGCTTCTCCCTCAGGTCTGATTGGCTAGCAGTGGTAGGGGAGTGTGGATGGACTGTGTGCAATCCACAGAGGGAGAAGAGAGCTTACGATGGGGGGAGCCTACAGGCAGCCAGGTTCTGCAGATCTCTCTTTCCTGTTTCTGTGGCTGAGAGTGGCATTTTCCCACAGATGAATCCAAGTGCCACCTCCGCTGTAATACCTCTGTGGCCCGCTCCCCAGTTTGGGAACCACTGGCAAAACGTATCTTGCCTTGCGCATCCTATTTTTATACTCACTAATATCCAGCTTGAAGAGTAAAGTGGTCTTTTGTAGCCAACCAAATGTAATCTAAATTACAGAAAAATTTAGTTATATGATCGCCACAAATCTTACATTATAATGTATCGGTGGAGTAGCTGGGGATATAACCTATTATCTTTAATCTATCAATATGCAATCAATAATTGTACCTTTGTTGTATTATTCATTAGGGGATTTTCTGGAGGTCAGAAACCGGAAGAAATAAAACAAGAAAGAGAAGATGTGATTAACATCTTTTCTGTGGCCTCTGGACACTTATATGAGCGCTTCCTCAGGTAAGTACCCAAAATATCAGAACCAATAATATACAAACACAAAGGGCAGCGACAAGCAAACAGTTGTTGCGGTGATAGTGACATTCTTTCTGCTCATGTCCCACACAGACTCGCCACTTAGTTCAGTGCCAGGTCTCTTTTGGGTTACAATGACTCTCCTTGTAATTTCCTTTATCCTATGAATCAATGCCCCACCTCCCCTGTATATCTTCAAAGTGACCAGGTGAATTCTTCAGAAATCAGCATTACATCAATATGTGACTAGTCATCACCACAGGAGGTAGAGAACCCTTGGCCATAAGGGATTGGACCTTATTCATTCAGTCTATAGGAGGATATATACGAGATTAAAATGAGGGCAGTCAGTCCCATCCCCCCGCCTATTGTATACTCTGGTCCCTAACCTATTAAATTGTAAGCATGAATGGGCAGGGTCCTCAACTCCGGTGATCATACACCAAGCATCATCCATACATTAAATTTGTAATGCAGAAACAAATTTTGTTTTCCCCACAGAATAATGATGTTATCTGTACTGAAAAACACAAAGACCCCTGTGAAGTTTTGGTTTTTGAAGAATTATTTATCTCCTACTTTTAAGGTTTGTAAAAGTTTTTGATGTGCAAGATGTTTTTATTTTTAACCCTCTTCTTAAATCAAATGTTCTTAGAAAATCCTTTAGATCTACCAACAACTATGTAGTGCCGGGTCCTACCTGATAGAATACATTGGGTTTGGAAGGTATATATCACTGCTATGTAGTGCCAGGTCCTCCCTGATAGAAGAATACATAGTGATTGGAAGGTAAATATCACTGCTATGTAGTGCCGGGTCCTCCCTGA
>CM070035.1:26871918-26885716 GCA_036250615.1 Ptychadena robeensis
TCCTCATATTACATGGTTTTGGTAGAAGAAAAGGTGATTGTACAGAAATTGTATGGTAAGGTGTATGGGGCCTTAACAAATAATAGCTGGAGGTGAATGTTCATATTTTTAGTATAGTACTGTACTGATTCAGAATGCCATCAACATTACCGAATAATTCATACTGTTATCTTTCTGTGTTTTAAGTTGAAGTTTAAATGTACATATTAGAATGAAGTTATCGTCCATCTATTGGGAAATAGGGTTTTGGTGGACTTGTTCCAGTCCAGCCCTACACCCCTCTTAATGATTTTTTGATATGCTTACCATTTAAAAAGGCCTTGTGTCTGGTCATATTACACACAGCGCCATTTTTGCCTAATTTCTTGCGCTGTGTGGTCCTTAGTGATGCAGCACACGTAGCTGACATTATGATGGTGGACCCGATCTCTGCATCACTGTACTGTGTATAGGGCTGATAATTACTCGACCCCCAGTAGTGGTGTCTAGGGTGACCTGTAATTACCATCTGAATCTGACCCCTAAGGGTCCCCATACACCTTTAGATTTCTGTCAGATTTCCTTTAGATCTCCTTTTGTTTTACCAAAACCATGTAATATGAGGGACTTTCTAAACCATCAAGTCTACCTGTGTTCAATGGCAGGGGATCCTATACTACATAGTTGTTGGTAGATGTAAAGGAAATCTGACAGAGAAATCTAAAGGTGTATGGGGACCCTAAGAGAGATACGCCCTGACGTCCTGCCCTGGTGATGCCTCATTCAAAGTCATAACATGAACGTTCTTAATGTAGATACAAACACTTACATGTCAGACAGACATTCTATTGATTCCTATTCTGTCCTTCTTTAAGAACAAGTAGTAGTCCAGCCCTTCAGCTGATGATTATTAGTGAAACAAACTAGAGAGTTATTTTTTTCCCATTTCCACTTGGCGCCTGCCAAATCCTTCCTGTTATCCCTGTTAAATTTACTTGAAAAGAGGAATTAGACTGTGTAATTTCTAACAAACGCAGCTTTATTTTAAGCCGGTCTGCATAGCGCTCCCTTGGATTTTGCACCATAGGGAAGTGTCAGCTGTGTTCAAGGTTATTAATATGTATTTATAGGACTAGACTGCTGCTTTGTTAAATGTCATTATTTCATGTAGAAATGACCACGCCACTTTCTGCTTCTGCGTGCCACGGGAAATAATTATTCCTTGCCGTTTATGTACACAATCGCCTGCTGCGGCACTTATTGTACAGTAATAACTGGATTTCAGGGACAGTTTTTGTACTAATCTGCCTGTGTTGTTTTTTTTAAACTCTTCCAGAACTTCATCCCTTACATGGCAAAGCAGTACAACTTCCAGTATGAGCTGGTCCAATACAAGTGGCCAAGATGGCTGCACCAGCAGACGGAGAAACAGAGGATTATTTGGGGATACAAAATTCTCTTCCTGGATGTGCTTTTCCCACTGGCTGTGGATAAGTTTCTCTTTGTAGATGCTGATCAGGTATTTAAAATTGAGGTTATAATGGCAATTCAATTGAACCTGTAAAGTGAAAGCTATTAAATTAAAAACAGAAGTTAGGTACAGCTACCTATATATGTGGAGAGGAGTGGTTTAGAGCTGTATCACATAAGCTGTAGGACTGTAAAGCTAACCATACATGCACCAAATTTTGATTAATCTAACATTTGATTGACTTGCGCAATTTAAATATCGACTGTTAAGCTGGGAACACATGGCTCGATATAGGCGCTGCTGCCCAACATCAAAGGAGCTAGAGGCGCAGCACTTCTGTGTCTCCAGCTCTGACAATGCTCTGCATGGTGACCCCACGGACCCCATGCAAAGCAATGGACATTGCTTTTGGTTTACAGTCATGTCCGATATCTCTGTTTTCCAGCGGGATTGGTTGATTCTGCTAATGCTAGCCATACACACCCCGATGGGTGCAGGCAGACCAGTCCCGATCTGCACCGGAGTGCAAACGTAATGACGTCATCACATTTGCACCCTGGTGCATTATGGGGCCCCTTCAGTCGGCCGACACCCTTTGTGTGCCGGCATTAGCTTCAATGAAGAGGCCGGTCTTCATTGAAACTAATGCCCTCGGCTCCCATCGGCCAGAGATTATTGGACATGTCCGTTCTCTGGCCGGCCGAGCAGTGGGGCGACAGGGATCTGTCGCCCCATGTGGGCACATGCCGATTTTAAACCTGACCGACGGCGCTAGCGCGCACGCCCGTCGGTCAGGTTAAGAATCGGCCGCTTATCGCCATGTGTATGGCTAGCATTAAAAACAGGGATGTCCACATAAGATATGGGCCAGATAAATGTCCGTGAGCGCGCACAGCACTCAAATAGGCCATCGACCTGGCCCATATCTATGCATGTGTTCCCAACTTTAGTCTAACATTGATTGTTGATCAAGTGATTGATTAACAACCAATTGATTGCTTTTCAAACCTTACGATGACATGCGCAAAGGTTGTATATCCTAGTTTGTCCGTAGCACCTACATGTTACAAGTGTAAACTGTTTTGACTACACACCCTTTCCCCTATGTGTGGGCAACAACCAACGTTGCCTGCATTGACATGTGGGTCAATGGGTCTGACCTTCCCCCACCCCAGAAGTATTGCCAGAGCAGCTGTGGGCTCCTGCCAGACAGGGAGAACGCCCTGATGTTTGTTCAGGGTGAGTTTTGTTTGTGAACAAACCCCAACTAACCGCTTAGGAGGTTACTCATATACTATGTCACTTTTGTATGTATATTTAAGAATAAAATAATGAGGGTATATTAAACAAGATGCATTGTGCTTTAGTACAAATAATTTTTATGTTTACAATAGATTGTCCGCACTGATCTTAAAGATTTGAGGGACTTCAATTTGGATGGGGCCCCATACGGTTACACCCCTTTCTGTGACAGCCGCAAGGAGATGGACGGATATCGCTTCTGGAGGTCTGGATACTGGGCGAGTCACTTGGCAGGGCGGAAGTACCACATTAGGTAACCATATTCAAGAAAAGCTATAAGTTAACTTATTCTCTTTTCAGATTACTATAACAGCTTATGTTTACCAAATGTATAGTTTAGGGTTAACTACGTATAAAGCATTCAGCAAACCCTTAGTAAATTGTGGCAAAAGTTCATTCTAGGAAGTACCATCAATCAAACAGTGGAACTTACCATATTTTTCATACCATAAGACTCACCCAAAAAGTGGGGGGGGGGGGGGGAATGAGGGTGCGTCTTTGGCCTGAAGGTGTGGTAAAATAATTTTTCTGGGGGGTCTCTTGCGCTTGCATGGGTTTGGCCAGTCAGCCTCTTGATTGGCAGGCTGGGACTATATGATGCCGCTCAGTTCCCTGAAAGGCAGGCAAGGAGCCCCTCATGGCAGGAGAGACACAAAGTAGGCATACTTACATATTCACGCATCTTTGGTGTCTTGCTGGCAGCCGTAAAGGGGAGAGACGCATGCAGCCCCCCCTCCCCCAATGTGTGAGAAGAAAGTCATGATGTCATCTCTATACTGACGGCAAGTGTTTGCTAAGGGACATCTTGTGGCTGAAATTGATATTCCATGGGATTTTTTCTCAAACTGATATCTATGCTCGAACACCTCAAATTTTTTCCTCCTCTGAAAACTGGGTGCGTCTTATGGTCCTCATAATAACATATCCTGCAGGGCTTCTTAACATAAGTACACCCCCATGTTAATCTGTCTGGTGTTTTGATTTCAAGTAAAAATTATTATATTCATGCGTTCTTTATTCTTTTAGTGCTTTATATGTAGTGGACCTAAAGAAGTTCAGGAAAATCGCTGCAGGAGACCGACTAAGAGGCCAATATCAGGGACTGAGCCAAGATCCCAACAGTCTCTCCAATCTGGACCAGGTTTGTCTAAAATTTCAGTTCTAAGCAGATTAATATGTTATTGTGATACGATTAGTAATAGTTGTAACTAATATTAACACTTTTTTTCTGCAAAGAAGTACATTATAAGTAGAAATCCCATTATTTTCCCTGTGACTGGTGTAAAGAGAAATGATTTGGGCCGTTTCACACTTCACATGTATGGGGCTGTACTTTTCTCACTCCATGAGCTCATCTGTCTGGTTTGTGTCTGTTGTCTGCCTAGAATTCATCATTAATGGGACTCAGGAATATATGTACAGGTAGTCCTCGGGTAACTTACAAGATAGGGACTTTATCTTCAAACAGATTTTTGTCTTAACCTCTGGTGAACACGTAGGCTTGCCATTGAAAATGAATGGGGAGGGACAGTTTATCACACAGCCACCTCCACTTACATTCAGTATACAGCAGCTGTTCATACACTGCAAGGCTGTGAAATGCCCCCCCCCCCCCCCCCCCCCCCCCCCCCCCTTCATCTTCCATTAAGCCCACAGATTTGACACAGCCACCTCATCCAGCTGACAGTATACATATGTGACACAGCCCCCCCAGCCTACAGCACATAGATTTGACACAACTGCCTCCTACAGCACACAGATCTGACATAGCTAACTCAGCTAGCTGTCAGCACACAGATCTGACACTGCCACGTCCTCCAGCCTACAACACACAGATATGACGCAGCTGCCTTCTACAACACACAGATATGACGCAGCCTCCTTCTACAGCACACAGATGTGACACAGCTGCCTCCTACAGCACACAGGTGTGACACAGCTGCCTCCTACAGCACACAGGTGTGACATTAGCTACCTCGTCCAGCCAGCAGCATGCAGTTCTGACATAGCCCCCCTCTTACACTCCACCTTCTCCCAGTGTCTGTATTCTCCAAACTGTCAGATGAACAGGGAATCTGGTTTGTCATTTGAGTATTTGTAACTTGGGGACAGTCTTTGGTGATTTATAACTGCTTACCAGTAGTAGTACTTGTTTTTTTACATCTTAATAATTTTGCCTTTTCTTTAGGATCTTCCCAATAATATGATCCACCAAGTGCCTATAAAGTCTCTTCCTCAGGAATGGCTGTGGTGTGAGACATGGTGTGACAATGCTTCCAAAAAGAAAGCCAAGACCATAGACTTGGTAAGTGATTAGGAAAAAGTTCTTGCAGTGTCTTTTGTTTACCTATCTTTGCCCTGTAAAATATTTACTGTAAACTTTTTTATTTTTTTTGCAGTGCAACAATCCAATGACCAAAGAGCCTAAGCTGGAAGCAGCTGTGCGTATTGTTCCAGAGTGGCAAGATTATGACCAGGAAATCAAGAGATTGTACAATCGTTTTCTGGAGGAGACTTCGGGAACATCCTCTGATGACTCTGATAACATTAGAAAACCAGACACACAGGGTAAGTTACTTATTCTTCTAAATGATTTGAGTCAGCTAAAGCTGGGCATATACAGTTTGATTCTTTTCGGTTTGATCAACTTAAAAAGACAATTGTTTTAAAATAGATTCATTTTTAGCTGAATCGTTACCAAAAATGAAATTAGACAAAAATAGATTGAGAAGTGATCAGACATGTTGGTAAATTTCAGGTGATCGTTCAAGTATCAGACGGGTTTTCTTGACATTTCGAAGGATTTGCATGGCTATGTCTCCATATGTGCGGCCATTCAATCAATCAATTATTGAGACGCGTTTTTAAGCCACGGCCATTCACGTCTATGACCGCGGTCAGGGGTGATCAATGAAAAACGTGGTGAGCCGAGTTTTAAGGGCATGGGTCGCTGCTGCTCCCAATCACCCCCCAATCGCGGCCGAGGAAGAGCCCCATTGAATAACAAGGCCGCAGGTGTCCGCAGATATGGGAACATAGCCTATCCGATCGTATTATGGAGCATGGGGGTAAGGAAAGGAATCAATTGATTGTAAATCGATTATGTTATGTTTTTTAAACAATTGTTTTCCAAATGATAGTTTTAAAATGATCATTTTTTACATTGACCTCATGTAAAAACGAGACGTGTATTCCCAGCTTAACACGTTTTTAAATGTTTGTAACATCACACTGACCACAAAATGCTGATGTATTTATCTTCCTGTTGCATAAAGGCTTGTACTGATGCTAGATAATAGTTGTCTGAGACATTTTATCATAATCATTACTTGAGAATCTGTACATCTGTCAGGTGAGGTCGCTCTGAGATCCAGCAGGATGGAGCTGTAAACAACCGACCTCCCTGACACCCGCTGTTTTCTATAGAGCAGGACGTACCATGGAGCTGGTTGCACCAGTCCCGCTATTGCTCTCTTCCATAAAACAAAATGAGCATCGGAAACTAAAAATAAGATGTGACAATTTTATTGACAAGCTGTGAATATTAGTAAAGTATGTGCAGGATATAAATCTAAGCCTGGGTGTCTACTGTGTCTATAACAAGGGTTTCACTCTCCATTAGTGATGAGCGGCATAGGCAATAATCAAATTCTTCGCAAATAATTCTACATTTATTCAATTCGATATTCGCGTGCAATTCGAGTGTATGGCCATGTGTTATAATCGCACCTTCAAGATGAATGGTCACATGTGGTATAAATTAATATAAATTCATAATGCATGGCCAGAAGCCTCCCAATGCACAATACCTTTAATAGTCAAAATTGCAAATGTCCGCCACCATATTTGCGAAATTTGCAAATTATCAAACTCAACACTAGTCTCCATATTGGATTTAATTATTTATTTTTTAGTATAAGTATTCAGACATGCAGGAACATCCTAAACTCCACAGGAACAGGGAAAGGAGGATCTCACTGTTGTGATTGTCCAAGACATAGGCTGGGCCAGTCCTTAAAATGGTTTATATGTGTGAATGATGGGGGCTACTCATAAGTGTTTTAAAAGTGTTCTACTGTCCTATGTGTTGTCACTCCATATAATGTTCTTTGAATCCCTGATTTATAAGAATTTTCAGCTGACTTCCCCCATTTAAATGGTATAGTGACCCTTAGTTTACTCTCCAGGTGGAAAATAACTGTTATAAGGTTAGACAATTAAGAGTATTTAACGTCTCCAGTGAATATTCTTTATTTGAATATATTGGTCAAGAATGAGCAGCTGTATTCTTGGAGTGTTCGGTTGACAAGAAGCAGCTCATTACGGACCTCGTGTTTGATTAACGAGGATCGAGTGCTGACAGCTTGCTAATGGCGCATCTATGTAATTGTACCTGTCAGGTGTAAATCTGCTTGAGTGCCATTTGATGATAAACCTGCCACACAAAGATAATTTAGCATATGGCCCAGAGTTTCAGTACGCTGACACTCATCTTTGGGTATTTTGTGAGTTCCATTCGTGATGACAATGTCTGATTGTACTCTGCATATATCATTGACACCGTCCTTTTTATTTTATTCTTGCAGATCACAAGTCGCACGTGGAGTTATGATCTCTGGAGGTTTACACAAACTTAGGTTTTCTTCTTTTGTTTGTTTTTTGCAAATCATGAGATTATTGTAAATTTTTTACTTATGTTGATTTTACAGAATGTCTGCCGAACTGCTGAATGGTTTCATATGCTGAGCTATTGGGGGTTATTTATATTTTGGGTGTGACTGATTTTTCTTTTTTTATTGTGTAGAGGTTGTTAACGCCATTGTATACACCATTAAGACTGCCATTATCTGACTTTTATGTTCTAGCTCACAGACTGCCCTGGGATTAGCCTGCAGCTTAACCTCCCTGACAGTCCTGTTCCTTCCTGGATTGGGTTCCAAAAGGTGCAAAAAATATAAACGGATTACATGGTAATCTGTTTAAATTTTCCTGCCTCCACATGTGTGTGGACTTGGGATGCCTGTCAGATAGTCAGCTTGTCAGCAGTCAGCCCTTCCGCTGACACTGGTGATGTCAGGCACATCGAAGCTCCCAACACATATGTCTGTGTTATCTGCATTATCGGTGTTATGTGGCATAGGCATCCCAAGTCTACACATGCCTGGTGTCATCAATGATCACAGGGATGTGTGGGCTTGGAATGCCTGTCTGATAACACAGTCATAGGCGCGGGCAGCCTGTCCATGTCCCCAGGGTCACTAATGGCGTCAGGGACATTGGAGCTTCCCCCGCTTGTGTTCTCTGACATGCAAAAGCATCACAATCCACACATCCCAGGCGTAATCCATAATGCCAGATCTGTATGGACTTGGTATGTCTGTTCTTGTCAGATAACACAGTCAAGACCACCCATGTCCCTGGTGTCACTGACGATGTCTGGGACATCAGGACTGTACGCATCTATGCCTGTGTTGTCTGACAGACAATAGGCATCCTGGACAGTCCCGGGGAAGAAGAGATCCCTGGTCAGTGTCCCTTAAGGACGTAACCCAGTGAACAGGTAAGCTGCCCCGGGCGTGGCTTAGATCAGTGTTTTTCAACTTTTTTGTTGCCTGGTGTGCCGTGTTTTTTTTTTACCCCACCCTCGGCCCTCCTATCTAGCTGCCTCTTATAGTATAAGTCTTATACTATAAGAGGCAGCTAGATAGGAGGGTTAAGCAACCGCATCCTCACAGAGCCGGTCCGGCTCTGTGAGGATGCAGTTGCTTAGCAACACGTATCCCCACAGACCGGTGGGGGTTTTTTTTGCTCTGCTGGTACGCATCTGCGTTCCAGCGGGGCACCTGCTGATGACGTACTTCTGGCGGGGACCTTTGCCCAAGTGTGCCTTTGCCCAAAAAAGGTTGAAAAACACTGGCTTAGATTACCACTTATTGCAGGGAAAATATACAGAGCCACACTCAGGAATACCACCAAGGCAGTTATGAGTAATATAATGGCATCTCAGGCGTGTTACATTGGTATCTATCTTGATGATAGATATCCTTTAGCATTCAGCTGTATCTTTGGGGTACTGTGAGAGTGTGTGCATTCCTGGGAATGTACTGCTTCTGTTATGATTTAACCACTGATATCAGGGAGACTCTGCTGATATTAAAAGGTACACAAATTGGAAATATTTCTGTCGGATCATTGTGGTTATTTGCTCCTATACATCAGATGTATTTTTTGGCCATAATGACCTCCAAAAGGATCCATAGCATACATTTATCAATCTTTCTGAATTGCCAGGTGCAAGAAAATGTCAACTAATATGAGCACAAACAAACCTATCCTCTGCTAATAGTCATCCATTTCTTATGTGTTAGTTGTTCTGGACACATCCTACCAAAAGTACTTCATAC
Source organism: Ptychadena robeensis (assembly GCA_036250615.1). Classification (NCBI taxonomy): domain Eukaryota; kingdom Metazoa; phylum Chordata; class Amphibia; order Anura; family Ptychadenidae; genus Ptychadena; species Ptychadena robeensis. Next base: position 26,881,075 of record CM070035.1, read on the forward strand.
CCCCTTCTAGTGATACCGCCATCTCCACACTCTGGACCAACCAGAGCACAATGTGGGGAATATTCTCTGTGTATTAGAAGAATGTATACAGTCATAGTTACCTGAGCTCATTTCTAGCTTCTACTGTGCATCTCTGATGCTCAGCACCACACCGGTATCCTATGTTTAGGGGCTGAAGCAGATTTCTTGTTGCCCCATGGTATGCTTCACTGTGTGTCTGTAAAAGAAGATGAACTTGAAAAAGAAATATTTTTGGATTTATCCTGTAATATATGAATTAGACATTACTATGATGTTGAATGAAGCGTGGACGTTCCTATAGAAATTCCTATAGGACATCAGCTTACATGAGTGGGACCAGTGACATCACAGATCAGACCAGGGTGTTGTCACTTCTTTTACAGACAAAATGTCTTCCTCTGTTGTGTTATGTTGACTAGTCAGAATCACAGTATCTCTGTGCAATATAATGTACTGCTTTATGCTGAAACATGAACTGCCATTTCATACACATGGCTATGCCCCCACTTTGGTGATCACCTGCATCTTTAATGGCGGCATGGCGATTGTGCCCATGCATTTTAATGTGCTCTTCCCCTTAGCCACGATCTACAACGTGGATCACTGCGTTTTTGATCGCGCGCCCCCACAGACATGCATGGACGTGTTTAAAAAGTTTTTTAATGTATCCCCATTAATTATGAGCGCGGTCATAATCGTGGCCGAAAATGCGTCCGCTCATACCTGATCTTGCACTAAAAATCATTAGCCATCACTGCCCAAGATGGCCAGAGATGGGGACATTGCCTGAGGTTGAACTTCTGTAGGAAAAAAACAAGTGGGTTCAAAAAAAAATTGTGGAAACAAACATTGGAAGTACTTACTTTATACCTTTCTCCCCCTCTCTGGTACTCAGCAGAAGTTAGAGTATGGCATCTTCATGTTCAATGTAGAGCTATGGGCCCTGTATTGTATTGATGATGTCAGTGCCTGAGGCTACAGCATGACTTGGAAAGGATGGGGGCCAGTGTTTTAGAGGAGCAGTGTTCTCCCCAGAGCAAATTGGCCGGGCGGCCTGCCCGGGAGATTTCAGTCCCCGCCCGGCACACAAGTCCTCGGCGTAGCAGCCTGACAGGCGGCGCCTCCCATTCTTCAGGAGCGCGCCACAGCCACTGAAAGACTCCGGCCCGCGGCACACTACCGGAGCCGCGGGCCGGAGTCTTTCAGTGGCTGCGGCGCGCTCCTGAAGAATGGGGAGGCGCCGCCTGTCAGAGGACTTGTGTGCTGCCGCTGGCCGGCAGCCTATCAGAGAGGCCGCCGGACCGGAGCAGAATTTTTTTTCAGCCGGGCGGCGCGATGACGTCATCGTGCCGCCCGGCTGAAAAAAATTTCTGGGGAGAACACTGAGGAGTATCCTGAGGAAGCGAGGGGTGTATGTAGAAATACTTCTAGTTTTCCCTGTACATCAGTGAACATTACGATTTACCTGCAGTTGTGCTTTGAAGATAGCCATACACGCATCGGTGCGCTTTAAAATGATTCGCTGCATGCTTACGCCAAAATCGACGAACAATCGTTCAAGGATCGTTCGGTGAATCGATGCACACCACGTTGGGGGATCAATCTCACGATACTTTCCTAAAATATCATTAGAGGAAATCTGAAATCTGACAATGCTGTTAATGCGAGATTTCTGGCTGTATTGGTTGCCCTGCTGGGTGTCCAAAGAATTCTTGTAGTTCAAGTCAGACATTTGTATCCGGGTATGTTCACTGATCAGTATTACAGCCAGACCAAGAACTTATTCAGTTGATCAAAAATTAGATACTGATTTTGTTAGCCCGCAGGTTCAGTTTCAGTGAAGAGGAAATATTTGTTTTTTTGTGCTGTGTGCAATTGTACGCTGCTGTACACATGGTGAATGGGACTGAGCTGATGCTTGGATGATGAGGTTCTCATGAGGTTGTACAAGTTTGGGTAATAGATTGGTCTAAATCTAAAGGATCATACACAATCAGCTCCAACCCCAAACATTCTCATGTCTGCACAAGACAGTATAATTTGTGAGTAGACTTTAGGAACTTTACAAGCAGAATATCATCCAAATACACAATTCTACCATTCAGCACAGTTCTTTATCTATTTTAAAAAAATACCAGAATTTGTAAATACTTCTGAAGGCATAAATCTGTGTTGGTAATTGCTAAAGCTGGCCATACACTTTAAGATCTCTCTGACAGATATCCTTTAGATCTACCAACAACTATGTAGTGCCGGGTCCACTGCGATTGAACACAGGTAGACTTGATGGTTTTGAAAGTCCCTCATATTACATGGTTTTGGTAAAACAAAAGAAGATCTAAAGGAAATCTGACAGAAAAATCTAAAGGTGTATGGGGACCCATACCAATGCTCTTATCCTAACATACCAAAGGCACATAAGAGAAAGAGAGGTAGGTGATCAGGTCGGCTTATTAGATGGGGTGGTAGGTAGCGCAGGTCTTCATCATCACCATAAAGATGATCATTCCTGAGCCAATAAATTACCTCATCTTGAAGGTGATGAGGTGGCACAGAAAGATACGGAACGGGCCAGAATCTCCCTTTAGTTGTTTGGAGTGTTTTGGGTTTACAAAGTACAAGATAGTTTGAATCTGTGTGCTGAAATCTGATGTAGCAAGACATGTTGATGTATTTGCTCGACTGGCCACCTATGTACTCCTGCTGCAGGTTCCAGGTTGGCTGTTTGCCTATAGTCAGTTCATTAGAGACTAAATATACTCTATGTAAGCCATATAAGTGTCATTTATTGGCAGACCTCACACATCTGCTTCCAAAAGCCACATTGTATAGGAGGGAGAAGCTGCTTTATTGTTTTCTGGGCTTTGACCCCAGGTGCCCAAACTGCGGCCCCCTTTGGCCGTTGTTCAGGGAAACCAGGTCTAAATATGAGCTCTGCACCTAGGGGGAAGGAGGGTGAGGGGGGTGGGTGCTGTCGGTTTTTGCCTGTCGGGATTTGTTCCCCTCCCTGCTGGGATATGTCGACAGGGGGAGGGTCTGGATCGATGTTATGTGCGGCCCTTTAGTGATGCAGAGGGCCGCACTTGTGGCCCTACATATCAAATCAGTTGCCCACCACTGGCTCAGACCATCACTTTTGGATATTACATATTTTTCTGTTGGAACAGCAAACTGTCCCTAGGGATCCTAACATAACATGAGCACTCTTTCTGTGTTACAGACTTCTCTGGGACACAATTGTTCTTCAGTTTTCTCGGATATGTCCCAGTTTAGTGGCAGCTCCTCTCCGCAATGAGCAGCCTCTTCTCCTCCATGTAAAGCATTGGCTGCTGGTTCCTGGGAGCCGTCCCTTGCCAGTGCTTGTCTTTTACATCGCTAAATCATTAATGTTTCTCTGGAGAAACAGTTCTTTTTAATAGGGCAACTTTTAATGGAGTTGTTGTCACATAAACATGGCCCTGTTTATAATGGCACCCTGAGGAAGACGGAGAAATAGTTCTAATGGCTCGGGGTTCCTCTTATATAGTGTTGGGACCTAACGTGTGCTAGATTCCATGGGGCTCACAGAAACATGAAGCTGTGGTTCTGAGCCTCTCTTGTTAGTTGTCTGTCAAGGCCTGTTAAGTCATTACCCGCTTATTGCAGGTGAGTAACAGCCAGGCATATCTGGAAATACTTCACTCTTCAGACTCCACTCTTCAAGTTAAAGATGTATGGAGCTGACATTGCTAGGCTCATTCTGACAATGCTGTCTTTCTGGCTTTTACTCACCCACAATTAGCGGGTAAGTGACTAAACAGGAAAAAAAAAACCCCAACATATCAGTTTGACAGACAACTAACATTTTAACCTCCCTAGCGGTTGAGACGAACCCTGTTCGTTCGGTGAACAGGGTCCTCTCAACCGCACGGGAAGCCGGCGGCGGGGAGACCCTATGCCTCCCCAGAAAGCTGCAGCGATTGTCTACATCGCTGCAGCATTTCCGGGTTGGCAGCACCACCCCGATCACGTCACGGTGACGCGAAAGGGGGCGGGGGGGGGGGGGGGGGGGGGGGCGGCGCCATAGACCTCCATGTTAATGGAGGAGCGCCGGCTTTCTCTCTCATGCAGCTGTTGTCATTAATGACAACAGCTGCGTGTAGAGCTCTGGCGAGATGCCGGAAACGGCAGGCAGTGTACTCTGTACACTGCCTTGATCGCCCGTATCGGCGCGATACGGGCGGTTCGCTAGGAAGGTTAATTAAGATAGGCTTCTGTCACGGTTCTGTGATCTCTATTGCTCACAGCTTCTGATTGGTGCCTGGTTGGCATCATGGTGCTGTAACATTTAATAAAGTCTTAAGCCCCCCGTACACCTTTCGATCACTCCATACAATTTCCTTGTTTACCAACAATGATGTAGCGCCGGGTCCTCCTATAGTGATTGGAAGGTTTAGAAAGGTCCTCATATTACATGGTTTTGGTAGAAAAGTTGATCTAGAAATGTAATCCATAGGTATGTTCTGAAACAAATAGGGAAACATTTACTAAAAGGGATACAACGCTCTTAAGGTCACCATATACCTTACAATCTTACCATACAACTTCTGTACAATCCACTTTTCTTCTACCAAAACCATGT
>CM070035.1:26885816-26908395 GCA_036250615.1 Ptychadena robeensis
GCAGGGGATGCCGAAATCCACAGAACACTGAACAGATCAGTGTAGTGTGACATGTTGTGCAGAGAGTGTACTGCTGCTTCAGACACCTGTGGCTGAATTGAATATTGCATCCATTAAATTCATTGCATTATCCCAATTGATGTGAAAACGTATGAAATATTTTTTTTTTCTGGATTTTCTGCCCTAAAAACTGGGTGATTCTTATGGTCCGGTGCGTCTTATAGTCCGAAAAATACGGTACCTTCCAATCACTATGTATTCTATCAGGGAGGATCCGGAACTACATAGCAGTGATATATACCTTCCAGTCACTATGTATTCTATCAGGGAGGACCCAGCACTACATAGCAGTGATATATACCTTCCAATCACTATGTATTCTATCAAGGAGGACGCGGCACTACATAGCAGTGATATATACCTTCCAATCACTATGTATTCTATCAGGGAGGACCCGGCACTACATAGTTGTATGAAAATTGTACAGAGTGATTGAAATGTGTATGGTGGGCTTTACATAGCATCTGAGAATTTCTCACCCATAACTGTTAAGTTTGTAGTTGCATCTGAGCTGAATTGTTTCCATTGCACCATATTCTAAATGAAAACAACATTTAAATACTAATGCAGACAACACACACTGTGATTGGTCCTCTAGAGCCTCTAGTTTATGGACATGTTTCCATTTTACACTATGGACGCGTTGGTGTTAACATGGGTGGCTTTAACATGGCCATTGATACCTATGGGAAAATGCTTCATAAACACAATCCTTGTGTTGACAGTGACGCGACGCATCTGTGTATATACATTGCCCACATTAATGCATCACATCAAATTTTGGAATTTTTACGCAGTGGTGACTGGGCCTAAGAAATGCTGTCCAGTGGTCAGACGCTATAACAAATACAATTCATCAGTCCTGCACTGTGAGGCCTAGTCCCCATGTGATGCCTTAACGTTAAGATTGTAGAGACTAGGCCTAACGGGGAATGCCAACGGCCTCCAGAACAAAGAGACTTAGATGTAAGCCAGGTTAGACTTTAGGTCCCGGTTTTGGGTGCAATGGCAATTTATATTAAATCGTATTACTTTGGATACACTGTGAGTAGTAAACACCACAGCAGGGTTTGTATTACTGGAATCTATCAATAGAAATCTGAACATTAACCCCACCACCGTAAATGCCTCAGTACATCCTTTATGTGACATAACCAGTGTCTTCTCATATGGTAATACTGCCAAGTGAATTGTTAATTAAAATGAAGCCATGTAACATAAATTCTCCATAATTGAGAAATATGTATATATCTTTTCTTACCTTCCCTATCCCCGATAATACCCCGAGGTATCACTTCTGGTATGGAGACTGTATTTTATGTTTTTGAAGGAACCGTCCACCTTTTAGCTTTTCCCTTGATCTTCCATTGATGTTGGCGTAGGTCTGGGCTACTTAACGGGTTTAATGACACATTGTTCTCCCCTGTGTTCTGTAAAGGGATTTTCTAATGATTGTGTGCAATTTTTGTATTGCTTGCCTCTTTTTGATTAAAAATGTTTTTACTGTTTTTCGTTGTTTCTTTCATTATTTAATATGAGCTATATAAATATACCTTTATGTTTGTATTGGAATTTAGTTCCTCCTATTTTGTTGTCAAAAATGTATGTAAACTTACATGACTACTATATGTGTGCTGTGTACGTCATGCTGTGCTTGTAGTTCCATCCATCAGCTTCTGACCTTCTTCTCCACCCCCCAGTCCCTTCTCATTATCCAGTCATGTGATCAGTTTATTTATTTGATTGCTCAGTTCTGATTTTATAGACCTCAAGTGGTCAGCATTAGGGATGGACCGAACTGTTCGCCGGAGAACAGTTCGGCCGCGAACTCGGCATGTTCGCCGTTCGCCTCGCCGGCGGACAGTACGGGTGTTCGACCCGTCCTGTTCGCCGGCCAGAAGAAGATCTAAATTCTTCCTCCGGCAGGATCAGAACCTGCGAGATCGTGCCGGAGGAAGAATGTCTTCACTACAAGACCGGGCATGAAGCCGGTCTTGTAGTGAAGATTCCGGCTCAGAGTAGGAAGTGACGTCAGTGACGTCACATCCGGCTCCCGCAACCAGGAACGATGCGTTCCAGGATGCGTTCCATGGACCGGATGTGACGTCACTGACGTCACATCCGGTTTTTCCGATTCAAATTCCCCGCCTAGAGGCGGGGAATTTGAATGTGTCCGTGAACAGGGCGGACGGCGGACATCTTTAAAAGTTCGACCCGCCCTGTTCGCGGACACTCCGGGCTGGTGTTCGCCCATCTCTAGTCAGCATAAGCTCTGACCTTAACCCTACTCAACCTTGTGGCTGAATCAGAACAAATTCAGGCTTCTTGTCCACTAGGTGTAATGGATACAAACTTCAAGAGTCGCAGTAGAATCCTGTGAAAACCCCATATAGTGTATGTGTGTGTATATATTTACATGGATATCATATGCTAATGGTAATACAGAGGACCAACTTGAGTTTTAACCAACTTGAATTTCAACCAAAAGAATTATGGCCAAGACCTGTTTCCACTTGAGTTTTTGGTTGTACAAAGACCCGGGATGTCAGAAAAGCATTTGTAAACTGCACTTGAACCTAGATACGCCTGTTTAAGGATTTCATTTCAGACAGTTCATAAAAATGGCCTCAAAAAAGCTAGAACAGTACAGAAGGAAGGAAGAATAGGTAATATTCAAAGTTGCATTCTTCTAAGTATAAAACAAATATATAATCAAATACCCAGAAGGGTGAAAGTAAATTTTAGCACCCAAATAATCAGGGGCAAGGGGAATTTAAAGGCCACATCATTGAGACATTATTCAAAGTGAGAATTAAAAACGTACATAGTATTTCATCGATATTTTCAAATAAATAAACACCCCTGGGGTGGATTCTCTTTGATAGAATCCTTTGTCCACAACCATCTATATAATTTTTTTGTTCTGTTGATTATATTGTATTGTATGCTTTGCTGGTGTATGGGCACTAATGCATTACTCCTCTTATGTATACCACCAGCTATCATTGTTATGTCCTATGCTTATTAATTGCTTATTAATATGCTTATTAATTTGTAAATATTGATTAAATACTATGTAAGTTTTTAATTCTCACTTTGAATAATGTCTCGACGATGTGGCCTTAAAAGTCCCCTTGCCCCTGAATATTTGGGGGGGAAAAATTTGGGTGCTAGTATTAACTTTCACCCTTCTGGGTATTTGATGAAGGAAGAATAGGGATGGTAAAGAAAAGCAATCACAACTGAAAAGACAAGTTGTGAAGAAATATTGGTTTGGCGGCATATGATCTCACAAATCCAGCATGCCATAATGAACCATGTCACTAATCTACAAGTCTACAGACTCTTCCAAAGAGAGAAAGGACACCACAGAGCCTGATTCCTTATGTTCTTCTGGAAGGGGACTCTCCTTCCCAACATTAACCACCTTCCATGTCATCCCATTCCTGAAAGACAAAGATGTCAATATGGTGATCACAAATTTGTGTTTCTGGTAGCCTTGGCACATTTTAACTTTTTGGTGAGAACACCAGGAAAATTGGTATTGTTTGGTAAATTACACATACCCTGTTTCCCCGAAAATAAGGCACCCTTACATTTTTGCAGCACGCTGAAATATAAGGCATCTCCCCGAAAATAAGGCACCCCCGAAGGTATGGTACTGTAATTCTGGAGAGAGGGGATCCGCGGGGGGCAGTCAAAATGACACAGGAGGATCAGAAGGGGTTACTAAAATGGTAATCGCCCCCTCTGAGATTCTTGTGCCATTTTGATTCCCCCCTCTGATCCCCCTGTGTCATTTTAAGTGACCCCCCCCCCCCCATCCTGATACCCCATTGCCACATTCTTCTTAATGGAAAAATAAGACATCCACTGAAAATAAGATGGGCATTTGTTGGGAGCAAAAATTAATGCTGTCTTATTTTCAGGGAAACGGTACTATTCAATCCTTTTTTGTTATCATAAGTTTAATAATGGGTGCTTTTGGGAGGTTCAGAGTGCATTATGGGTATTTTTATTATTTCTTAACTTACAACCATCCCTTGGGAATGAATAAAGTCAACGATCCACTAAGGACTTATGCCCCATTACTTCATATTAGTTAGGAACTGGTCTGACGTTTTCTCTCAAAAGAGAGGAGTAGGAATTAGTCTTACAAGAAGCTCTTACACTTTAAAAAGTTTCACCCTGATTTCCAGACCAGGAATGAATATGCGGGTTACACAAAGATTCAGTCTGAATACATAAGGGCTTGTTTCCATTACGTCGGGAGCCCTCCGCTAAGCGTACACGCTTAGCGGGGGTCCCCGACGTAGCAGATAGACTTACCTGCTCGGCGGACGGGTCTGTCTTCATTGCGCCGACCCGATCCGCCGGTGTCAGGCTGAACGTAGTCGAGTACGTTCAGCCTGTACACCGGCGGATGTCTAAACAGACCATCCGCCGGCAGGCTGAGTCTATGGGATACGTCGGGACCCCCGCTTAGCGTATACGCTTAGCGGAGGGCTCCCGACGTACAATGGAAACAAAGCCTAAGAGTCTTTTATTTGGACAATGTTCCCTTATACCGGAATGTATCTGCTTCTAGAAGTCAGCCTCCTGATGTAGCTATTTAGAGACATGATTGCAAATGTATTTCCAGAGCAAGTTTCCTTCCCATGCTGGTTATATAACAAAGACTCCCCGTATTCCTCCGGAAACAACGGGATTGTTCCATCATGCTCTCCCAGGTAATCAGAATTATAATGTTTTCTGCTGATCAGTACAAACTTCTTTCCATCTGAGAGAACACAAAGAATGGCACAGGCAGGGCTCCCGAGGAAGAGTGACATGGAAGGCCTTTCTATCCTGGTAATCGGTGTAAAGTGCTTTGTCTTCATGTGACAGTGACATGACAGATTATGCAGGTCTGCAGCCTAGCAGATGGGAGATACCTAATTAGTGGTATATGCATATGTGACGTTCACCTAATACCGCTACCATCGCCATGTTCAATGCCACCATTTTCTGAAGTGCAAGATAACTATATTTCAGGGAACGACAAATTATAGTTCAGAACTTGCTCAAGCATGCTCGAAGAGGAAAAAAGTCCAGCAACAATTTATACAGAAGTGAATGTTAGCGTGCTTCTAGCTATTCTCAGTGTCTGAGACACAAGCGTTGTGATAAAAAAAAACCTCTTTAAGTGCTGTTAGGTGACATCACAATTTGGGGTTTTTGACCTGTTCGCATCAACACATCCAATGCAGCCCTATTACGGCGGCTTATTCAACACCAATGCATTCCAATGTGCATGTTAACCTCCGTAGCGGTATGCTAGTATCGCACTTTTTTCAATGGCGCGGTATGGGCAATTAAAGCAGAGCACACTGTACTCTGCATGTTTTCCCTGCCCTCCCCTCTACACATCACCGGCATCATCTCTGAGCCGGGGAACCAACGCACCTCCGTTAAAATGTAGGTCTGTGGTGCCACTCTCCCGCCTCTTTGGAGTCATCTGTGCTCTGAGCATCCATCGAAAAGCAAAGTAAATATCATGTCCCATTGCTTTTTGGGAGCGGTTTTACATGCTTTGCCTGTAGATGTGACTGGGATGTGTTAAGCACCAGGCGCTGACAGGTCCATGACACCCAATGGAGACATAGCCTTTTTATTTATTTTTTATTCGACTAATTTGAATTTGTCAATTGCAAAGCCCCTGAACATGGTATCATCACCAAGCTTGCTGGAGATGTAGAGAAGGGTTGGGGGTATACTACAAAAAAAGTATTGCTGTAACACAAATAGTTTTATCATGAATTAAATTTCAAGTCACCTTGAACTTAACCTCCTGAGCGCTATGCCCGAAGCCAGATCAAACTGCGCCCGCACCGGGATCGGACACAAATGCCAGTTCTTTGTGTGCCCGCAGCTCTTCTACAGAGCTGTAGACACACTGAGCCTTTCCGGCCCCGTGTCTTCGGCGCCATCTGTGATGACGAAGGGGGCGGGGGGTGCCCTCCATGTTAATTGAAGGGCACCACTTTTCTCCCATGTGTAGAGGGCTGGGGAGAGAGCCGACAATCACGGTGGAGTACAGTACTCTGCCGCGATTGCAGGGTAAACGGCTTTTCGTGCCATAAAAAATGGTGCGAAAAGCATGTAATGCCCAGGGGGTTAATTTATGGAAAAACCACATGTTGCTAGAGCAACCCTTTATTTTCTTTTGTTCACACAACCCATCACTACATCCCCAATAATTTTTGTGATGATCGCATGTTCAGGAGCTTTGCAAATATCTCACAAAGTCGGCAAGGCAAAATGATGTGACCACTTCGGTCCCCGGAGCCCTGCCATAGATTGGCCAATGTTTGGTTTGTTTTAGACCAAGGAAATAAGTTAAGCTGGCCATACACCTTTAGATCTCTGTCAGATATCCTTTAGATCTACCAACAACTATGTAGCGCCGGGTCCTCTGCGATTGAACACAGGTAGACTTTATAGTTTAGAAAGTCCCTCATATAACATGGTTTTAGTAAAACAAAAGGAGATCCAAAGGAAATCTAATGGTGTATGGGGACCCTAGAGCAGAATCTAGTAACTAATGGTTTGTGTTATTTCACACTGCTCTTAGGGCTCTTTCACACTATACACATTCACAAAATACTGTGCGGTTTGAGGTCCCTTGTATTTGCTACGCAGTTTGACCGTGCTTGAGTTCATATTTCCTTAAATTAATTGAAAAAGTGTAATGCACACTGTGGGGTGTTTTTAAAAGAACTTTAAACGCACCCCAGTAATGTGATCGGCACACCAGTTTCCTGCGTACTTATCACACAATGCCTACATTTCTAAAAGTGAATACTTCTAGGAATCTAAAATGTGCACCAAGAGCCCTGTAGGTATAATAAATGTGAAGGCTGTATGGACTGTAACTGGGCTTTCCAGACATGATCTCTGGCAGTTGCATGTGATGTCTCTGGTCTACAGTCTCCCACCCCTAGTTTCATGTCTGCAATTTCTGACGGCTACAATCTGTAGTATCTGCATTCACTGCTATCCTGTTCGATCCTTTTGTGATGTCAGGGGCCACTTTAGAGTAATCAATTGGATAAGCAATCACTATGGTTCATTTGAAGAGAAATTTAATTGGAAAGGTATGACAACTCCTCCAGCATGCTTAATGGGCATTGCCCTTTCTAACGCTTTGGGGGCCCTATGCAAGACTGCATCGCAACCCCCCTTGGCAGAGGGGAGAGAGGACACAATGCACCCCCACCAACAGAGGCAAGAGAGGAAGATGGCGGATTTTCAAATAGCCACAGTGGTCCCAAGGTCCTATGCATATGCATATTCTTAAACAGCCCTGTTAATGGGTAGTGGCTTCCTGTGCTTTTGGTAACTTCTCAATCTGAAATAAATTATCAGACGCACGTCAGATCATTATTACTCAGCATGTCGAATTAAAGGATAGAATTATAAAAACCAGAGAAACACAGTTGAAATACATAATAAAATGATTTGAAGTTTCTAACCTAATTGCCTTATTGAATTTGACTTTTTATAGAAGATACATGAACCAGGCACGTTCCCTGCTCTGCTTGGTGTGGAGTAAAGTCCATCCTTCTCTCTCAGATATGGTTTTGGTAAAACACACTGTAGAGTTTACAAGCACAGTCAAGCGTTCTTAAAACAGAAGGCATTTACATGACCCAATCCATCAAAAATCCCAAAAGTTTAGGTAAAAATTCTTACTTCAGGACTGTGGGTGGAGCCATGCAAATTATTCCTTTACACCCCATCAGCCAAATGCACATCCAGAGCCGCTGTTGCACAGTGTAAATATAGCCTTATGGTACAGAGCCATTTATTCCAAACTTCATACAGATGTGTCAGGCTCATTGGCCATCATCAGTGCAGTACATGGACACCATGGCTCTATGGTGGGGGTTTGGGAGTAGAACAACCGTGAAGGTTATGGTGAGAATGATTAAAAGAAATGGAAAGCCCTTAACTCAAGCAGTGTGTATAACAGTCAAGCCTTCTAAAACAGAAGGTATTTACATGCTCCAATCCATCACAAATCCCAAGGAAAGTGAAATCTGCCAGTAACATCTGTACAAAGTCATTCAAACTCACGGTGAATCAACAAGTCTTATGAGATGGTAATGTAAACTGGATTTGTAGATAGGACCATCATCAGAAGCAAAGGCACCAGGAGCTCAGGTGGGGGACCTGAGCTCCTCCAGAATCTTCTTCTCTGCCCATGGAAGTACATTGGAAGAATGTGTCACTATTTTCGTTCAAGGGGGCAATAAAGTTAAAGAATTAATTACTTTCCTCATAATGAGCAGTCACAAGTTTTTTCCTATTAGGTGACTATTGAGATGTAAATCTTACCCCAGTGTATGCTCCAAAACAGGATTATGGGTAATGTCCAGGGGTGCACATAAGTGGTACTCTGGTACTCAAGAGGGGCCAAAAACTAGCTCTGCGTACCTGCATTATTGTTACACAGCTCATATGCGTACTAACAACTTGGAGGCACTTAAATGTATACAATTTATGTCACTTGGATAACTGCAGGGGAACATGAATAACTATGAAAGGTTGCAGTTAGTGTGAAATTGGGAATGTAAATTAATAATCCCCAAAAAAATGATTGGACCTCTAAAGCTAGCCATACATGTTCCGATTCCATGGCCGATCGATCACCCATCCGATCGATTCCGCGATGCCAGAGGGAATCAGATGTCCGATCGATCGCCCAATTAAGCCTGTCCCTACCACCTTGGGCCACCGATTCCTGGACGATTCTGTGCCAGATCGATCAATTCACACATGGCAACTCCCCCTGATGTGTGCTGAATCGGATCAGAAAGACCAACATGTTGGTTCTCTGGCAGATCCGATTCTGGGCCCCCAATTGATCGGACGTGATCAATCGGGCAAGGTGGGCTTCACACGATTCCGGGACGATTGATTAGCGTGCACGCGCCCGCTAATCCCGCCCGGAATCGATCGTCCCAGAATCCCTTGGGAATTGGACCCGTGTATGGGGACCTTAACAGTGTTGGAGATCTGGGGGATGAAAGTCAGAGTAGGCACATGTAAGAGTAAAATCTGACAAGAGCAAAGCACTGTGTGACATTTTGTCTGACATCTGCACTACTGAGGTATGAGATCTGGGGGTTCAAATGGTGTTGTACTGTGAGAGTTTCATGTGACCCAAAGCCAGCTGGTGACCTGTGGATGGAGACAGCTAATCGGAGGATCAATCAGGAACAGGGAGGTCCATCTGCAGCCGAATCTACCATGCAGGAGGGTGACGCAGAGGATAATGAGGGAGATCACCCTACATATGGGGTGAGCACCACACACCATCTCCTGGTTCTCATCTGAGGTGCTCACTAAAAAAGTTATGTGCACCCCTGGTAATGTCATATGATGTAGTGTAGTAATAAGCAGACTAGTGTCACCTGCTGGCCGTATAGAGGATTGCATACAATCAAAATGCAATCATTCATATTTATCTGCATACACATGTTTTCATATATTTATACATGACCACAGTAAATCAAAAACCTATGTACCCATTATATATTTCTTATACATAGTATGCTTAAGTTGTTTAATGCTCTTAATGTGTATTTCAGTCTTCAAACTGGGCACAGAAGGTCAAAATAAGGAGTTGGGGGTGTCTGTATTTCATGATCAGCCCTTCCTATCCTGGATGAAGGATTGGAGGGAAAGAGAGGACACAGCTGGCGCAGGAGGTGGCGTCTGCCATCTAAAGTTTACATTACATTAGAGTCATTGGTGTGAGTGAGGTTTCCTTGGGGACTCGACTTAATTGTGCAGATCAAACTGTTATCATTGGAATAGTTAGCAGGATCCATTTGTGCCTGTCCTAGTAATTTATATCTTCTCCCGGGTGCTTTCCTGATCATTTAACAAGTAATGCAGCAATAAAGGTAGGCGCTGGAAAGTGTAATGTTCCATTTGATATATATATTAAACATTGTTCTTGTGTGTCAGGCCGCTAAGCAAGCACGTGTTATTATTCTAAAATATTCATTATCAATCCATTTAATTTTGTAATAAAAATACATTGCAACAGAAACTACGGAAAGATTCAGGTTTGGCTCTGTACAGTTAAGAGAAGCAAGCCTTAAAGAATATGCGTGAATGTAAAAGTTGGGAGGAGCTAAGGGGGGCCCCACTATGATGAACTTTTGTCTCCACTGCGTTTTGTGATCTGTAGGTAGCCCCTGAGTTAAGCTTGGCGGGGGTCCCGACGAAGCACATACACATTACCTGCCCGGCGGATCCTCTGTTCACATGGTGTGCAGGAATTAACATAGTGCAGTATGTCAATCTACGTTGGCAGAGCGGCATGAGAACAGCTGGTTCGGTAGGAAGGTATGTGTATCGGACGGAGCCGAGAACGCAGTGGAGACATACCCTTAAGCTGGCCATACACCTTTAGATCTCTCTGTCAGATATCCTTTAGATCTACCAACAACTACTGTATGTATATAGGGTTCTCTGCGATTAAACACTAGAGATGGTCGAATTTTTCGACTTGCTAACTTTGTGAGCTGATTGCAAAGCCTCTGAAAATGGTATCATCACCAAAATTGCTGGAGATGTAGAGAAGGGTTGTGGGAACATTTAAAATGAAAAAGTCTTGCTCTAGCGCATGTTGTTTTTGCATAAATTAAGTTAAAAAACAAAGTCAAAGTTCCGATTTTCTAAATTTTTACTTGACTTTGAACTTAATTTATGCAAAAGCTATTTGTGTTAGAGCTATACTTTTTTGTAGTATACCTCCAACCCTCTACATCTCCAGCTAGTTTGGTGATGATACCATGCTCAGGGGCTTTGCAATTAACTCGAATTCGTCGAAATTGTAGAATTTCTGAAAAAAAATTTGGCCATCTCTATTGAACACAGGTAGACTTGATGGTTTAGAAAGTCCCTCATATTACATGGTTTTGGTAAAACAAAAGGAGATCTAATGGACATCTGACAGAGAAATCTAAAGGTCTATGGGGGCTCTAAGAGTTTTGCTTTTATGCAGTTTGAAGTGCTTGATGACCTGAGCTCTGACCAAAAATGAGAGTTTTCATAAACATTCCTTTTAAAAATCACATCTCCCAAAACTACATATTACAATGGATCCTACTTTAGTATATTCTTAGTACACTGTAACATTTTGACCTGCTATTCATCTCATGCAAATATTTTTTTTCTAATTGAATTGCCAGCATCTTAACCTCCCTTATATTATCGCGCCATACAGGCAATCAAAGGAGAGTACACAGTACTTTGCTGATTTTTCCCACCCTCCCTCCCGATGCGATTCAGAATCTCCCTGGGCTCACCAAGCATAGGCAAGTATGCCCAATCCCAGCTCGATCAAAATTTGTTTACAAATTGAACAGAGGTTGACATTTTCGACCAATGCTACTTAAGACAGAAAAGGAGGGAAATTTGTGTTACAAGAACCGGGTTCAGGTAAACTGCCAGGGAGGTTAATGGTCCTAAATTTTAAGTTATAAAGCTGTGGGTCAAGTAAGGAGGCTACAGATGCAAAAAAACACAAATCATTTAAATGGTCTCTAAATGGCTTTTACTGTTGTGCACATAAGTCTACACACCCTGGCAGACTGGATGATTTCTTAACCATTTTTTATTGTCAAACAGTGTTTACAATTTTTTAATCATAATCACAGCACAAGCTACCCAAATGATACCCAAAGGTAACCATCTTCCCCATGTCATCTGCTTGCTTTTATTAAGTGGGTTTGTATAAAAGGTCAATGTCTTTCTGGACTCCTGGCAGACCCTTGCATCTGTCATCCAGTGCTGCACTGATGATTTTTACATTTCAAGTTATGGGGAAAGCAAAATTATTGTCAAAGGATCTGCAGGCAAAGGAAGCTGAACTTTGTAAAACAGCAAAGGGTTATTAGAAAATATTATTTTCAGTAATTTAGAATGCCAATCAGCAATGTTCAAACACTAACTAGCAAGTGGAAAATTAGGGGCTCTGTTGAAACCAAACCACTGTTGGACCAATTAAAGTTTCAGCTACAACTGCCAGAAACTTTTTTTCGGAATGCGAGAAAAACCCACAAAAAACTTTAGGGGAAATACATGATTCTATAAATGAATGTGGTGTGACTGTTTCAAGATGCACAATAAGGAGGAAAGATGGGCTGCATGGTCCAGTTACCAGAAGAAAGCCGTTATTACTCAAATGCCACAAAATATTTTTCAATATGCCAAACATCACACAGACCTACTTCAAACTTTTTTACACATTTGGAGCGATAAGAAATTGAACTTTTTGGCCACAACCATGAATGCTACATTTGAAGAGGAGTCAACCAGGCCTATGATGAATGGTTCATTATTCCTACTGTGAATCATGGTGGTGATCACTGATGTTTTTATGTGTAAGCTGAAAAACCACAGAACATTAGGTCAGAGTTGATGACAATATGAATGTAGTAAGTTATTAAAAAATACTGGAGGAAAATGTGCACTCTTCAGCCTGGAAGCTGTGCATGAGGGGTACTTGGACATTCCAACATGACAATGATCCAAAACACAAGACTAAAAGTCATCCCAAGAATTTACAGGAACTAGAGGCTTTTTGTCAGGAAGAATGAGTAGCATCTGAGAAGCTAAGGAGCCTCATTCACAAATACAGCAAAAGGCTTCAAGCGGTCATTGATGTGTGCAATACATGATATTAAGAACTGGTGCATGTAAACTTTTGACCAGGGTCAGTTGTGTAGTTTATGTTGTGATTATGATATTAAAAAGTAAACACAGTTTTATGACAATAAATGGCTTCAGCCAATCACTAAAGGTGTTTGTGTTATTTTTTATATTCTTTGAAAAAGGGTTAAGAAGTAAAAAATGTAAACTTATGAGAACAAATGTATAGAGTATGACATCTTCTACCAATGCTATTTAAGACAGAAAAGGGTGGATTTGTGTTAAATTTCACTGCTGTACATGCTCCCAATGGGGAGGGATTCCATTTAGTTCTTGCCTTCCTGACCTCTGACACTAGGAAATGGAGTGAGGGGAAAATTACCAAAAACAAAAATCAATGCAGCCTTGCTGAAGCTTTTGTTGGGTTGGATCTGTAAGTTGGACCACCATCAGTGTGGTAGATACCCCACAGGATACCCCTATAATGGCTCCAGACACAGTGTGGAGCTCAGAGCTCTCCTAGGTATATGGCTTTCTGAGTCCCATCAACTCCATACAAAATTGTTGGCGAGTGTCCCCAGCTTGTACTGTGCCTAGCCCAGCCCAGCTGCTACTAACTCATGGACACACCCATTGACAATTATTGGGACTTGCCAAAGACGCAACCGCCGTGCTTTTGCTCCCTGTCAAAAAAAAAACACAGTGTAGACTTAGCATTGATTTTTATTAGAGAAAGCATGGTTCTTCTTTTTGTACCATCGGAGTCCCTACATACCGTTCAGAGGTCATTTTCACACCTTCTGGCACCCTAAGGGCATGTATCCACTTCGTTTTGTGATCCGTCAGTGCTTGGCGGGGGTCTTGAAGGATCACATACACTGTACCGGCCTGGCGGATCTCTGAACAGAGCACCGCCTTGCACTATGTTAACTCCTGCGTCGACGGATTGGCTCAGCGCTGTAAGAACTGAGCATCCGCCGAGCAGGTAAAGTGTCTGTGATCCATCGGGGCGGATCAAACAACACTGGAGACATAGCCTAGAGCAGTGGTGGCCAATTAAGGGCTTGTTTCCAGTAGCGCGGAACTGAGCGGTTAGGTTCTAACCGCGCGGTTCGGTGCGGTTTCGTCCGCCCAAAACCGCATACATTGGAAATGCATGTGGCACTTTTCATGTATGCGGTTGTGCGCTGAATGGGCGCGGATTGGAGCGGTTGTGCAGAGAACAGTGCGCGGATTTCGTCCGCATCCAGTAGTTTTTCTTAAATTGGGGTCATCTGGCAAACTAATGATATGAAGTAGTTCTTTCTGCCAAATGTTCTACTTCAGGAGTGTTGGTATAAACCCAAAAATCTAGATAGGATTGCGTTCTGTACATCTGATACAAATCTATGGGTGAGTGTCATTGTGGAGTGTGACACAAAGTCAGTGCCGCTGGCCCAAGGAGAGTCATACATCTCCACTGTAATGCAGCCATCTCCACTGCGAGCTCCGATCTGAAAGCTTCCTCACTAAATGAATGAAATGGCTGGATATAATAACATTATGCAGCATCCATTGTATTAAAATATTGCTTCTGCTTCTAATTAAAAAAAATATCTCATTTATGTTTGGCTTTAGATTAGGCCGAGTTCTCTGAAAAGTGCATTAAATGAAAATCCCATCAATACGCAATATAATAATGTACATGGCGAATATTAATTTATTTCTGGGGCGATCTATCAGAAAATCAATGCGCCCATTTCCTGTAAAACGCCGTTCTATAGAGGTGGGGGCAGGACCATTTAGCTTCATTATTGCTTCAGGATAATTGTAACAAAATACAATGTTCGCTGCCTTCCTAATATAATTGCTGAGTAGCTGATTGGGGGACGAGGAGGGCTGTCGGGTCTTGTTCCTCTGGATCTTTATTTCTGCTTATACATAGTTTATAAATTGGCTCCTTCATGACATGCTGTAATATGACTAATATCCCCAAGCATCGGTCAGTTGGCTGGTGAAATAAAAATACGTTTGCCTTGGACAGCTAATGACGTTTGCAATTGTGATACACTGCTATCTCTATGATACATATAGATAGCAGCAGATCTTTCCTATAATAACAATATTTAAAGAGAACCTGAACTCTGGCAGCCATGTCCACAAAAATGAGGCAAATGACAGGACAATGTAGAAAAGACAATGGCCGCACCAACAGAAGACCAAAAGAAGCTTTATTGTGCTAGAGAAGAAACACAAATCTGGATTGTGGGTTGCCTCCTCTAATGTATTTTACCTCTGTGAGGGCTGACACTTTGGTACATTTATTTCCTTGGATGACAATTTATTTTCATAATTGTTATCTGCAGTCAGGGCCATTTCTTGCGCAATGTAGAATATGCTTGTGCATAGGGCCCCAGGGACCACTGGGGGCCCCCCAAGCTCCGCTCCATAAGCCCCCCATGCCCAGGTCAATTCCCAGTCGAAACCATTTGGGTATTCACTATCTTGCTCCTTTCCCTCCATCGGGGTTAGCGATGAAATTGGTTCTCTCTGCTGGGCCAGTGGTGTTGTGATGCGTTGTCATCTCTCTTCCCTCTGCCAGGGTGGGCTGTGTGCAATGCGGTCTCCCATAGGGCCTCCAAAGAGCTAGGAACGACACTGTCTGTAGTCCCCAAGCATTGCCCCATTACTGCTTCCCATTCCTGTGTCTCTGTGGAAGTGGCAGGGCTTTGTTTCCTCACGTCAGAGCCACCAGCAAAAGAGACCAGAGAGAGAAATTTCTCCAAGCTGAATTTGTGAGTTAATTTCGAAGCCCCTGAACATGATATCATTACCAATAGTGTTGGAGATGTATAGAAGGGTTATGGAAATATTACATTAAAAATGATTGCTCTAGAACATGCAAGCTTTTGCATAAATAAAGTTCCAAGTCAAATTTTGGTCATCCTGCGCTGACTTGCTCAATGTACACTGGATGAGCTGCCCCACAGGCTCTCACTCACCTTCCCATGTGTCTGTGGAGGCCACGATCGGCTGGCTGGTGCTTCCTGGATAGAAGAGGACCCCCCCCCCCCCGTGTCATGTACGTAATGATGTCACACCAGGAGGCAGCAGAATTTTTCAATTTAAACTGCGGTTAATACAGTTTGCTGCATACAAAACTATAACTGCGGTCTAAAACTTCCCCGAAGTTTGGAGGGATTTACTTCCTTACCCAGAAGCATGGGTGAAGCTTCATCAATGTTTAATTCCAGAAAAGTTTTTCAGACATCAGACCGAAATGAATAATTTTCCATTGTGGCTCGATGCCCAAAACATACCCCAAGCTTCCGGGTACAGCAGTGAATCCCTTCTCCCCCAGTGTTACGTTATTACATTCCTGATCTCGATTTTATCATTCAAATAAAACTTTTTATTAATTTTTTTTAAATGAAATATTTTTTTACATAAGTGTTTGTTTTAAACATTATTATATTCAGGATGTCTACTAGACCCTTGTACAGACATATTTTTGGAAGTCACAGGCCTACAACATAAAAAAATTCCATTGAAGTCTATGGTGCACTTTTGGTACAGAAATCTGGACCTCAGCAGTGCGCTAGGGAGGTTAATTTTTGCAAAAACAACATGTGCAAATGAGTTAACTTTTGCGACCATCGCTACCACAGAGCAAATAAAAGTAATATCACCAAATTTCCTAAAACTAGCAGTCAGATGCAGAAGTGGGATACATCTCACACTCTGGATATATCGTTTTTCGATATGGTCAGATTGATACACACTTCATTATCAATAATGTGATGTGTTTTATTCAGACTCATTGTCACTGGTGGGCTGGTGGCATTTAGAGCAGGGGTGCCAAACTTAAATACACAGGGGGACAAATGTAAAAACTTGGACAAAGTTGTCATTAGTTATTTAAAAATATCATTACACTGCAGGCCGCTTTTGGCCCATGGTCTGGACTTTGACACCTCTGGACTACACACACGCTGTACACACAGGGATGGGAGCACACATGAACAAATAAACTGTACAGTGCATACAGTGTGTGTAGTAATGTGTCCCTGTGTGTGCAGTTGGTGTACTTTGCCATGCCCAGAACAATTCTGATACCCCTCTCCCCAGCTCTGTAGCCCCCCGACCGGCTGTACTCACCACTGTTCCGTCCTCCAACTTTGGTAGTAGAGAACTACGCATCCCAGTATACTCTGAGCAGCTAGGGCTTACTATGATGTAACTAGAACGCACCACTAAACTGCAAGGACACATAGTTCTCAATTCCCAGAATGAGAGGACGGAGAGGTGGTGACTGCAGCTGGTAGGGGACTACCGGAAAGGCAGATCTGGTAAAATATTTTCTTGGTGGGCCAAATTTTGCCCCCCGCACCAGGTTGACACCTAGGATTTTGACAGTCTACATTTACAAGCATTTCTGTAAGAACAGATTGCTTTGAGGTATTCATTTGTGGATTGGTCATAGGTTGCCGCCTATTAACCTCCTGAGCATTAACTGTAGCTCGGGGTAAGTTCATTTACTCACCCTGAGCTACACTCAGAGTTGCCTGTCCTAGATGAGCCCCTCTGTGTTGGGGCCCTCAACGCTGCTTTTGGATTTTACCTATCATTGATGACCTAAAGAATTAGGTGGCCCATGTAAATGCAGGCACACAGTTGTGTTCAAAATTATTCAACCCCCACTGAAATTGAGGGTTTTGGCCATTTTGACATTGATTTTGATCATTTCAGTCATTTTGTTTACAATGAACAGTGTTGCGAGGCACCTGTAAGTCAGGCAAATTTAACATAACATTAATAATGAAAAAAACACAAATGTATTTTCTGTGCTCACATCATTATCAGTTTTATTCAACCCCCAAGTGACATTCATTCTTGTACTTAGTACAACATCCTTTTCCAGTTATAACAGCTTTTAAACGTGAAGCATAGCTTGACACAAGTGTCTTGCAGCAATCTACGGCTATCTTAGCCCATTCTTCATGGGCAAAAGCCTCCAGTTCAGTCACATTCTTAGGCTTGCGCGCTGCAACTGTTTTCTTCAAGTCCCACCAGCGGTCTGCAAGACACTTGCTATGCTTCACGTTTAAAAGCTGTTATAACGGGAAAATGATGTTGTACTAAGTACAAACAATGAATGTCACTTGGGGGTTGAATAAAACTGATAATGATGTGAGCACAGAAAAGACATTTGTGGTTATTTCATTATTAATGTTATGTTATATTTGTCTGACTTACAAGTGCCTCACTGATTTCACTGTAAACAAGATGACTGAAATAATCAAAATCAATGTCAAAATGGTCCAAACTCTCAATTTCAGTGGTGGTTAAATAAACTGAACTGTAGATGCCCTGGGTCCCTACTTCCCAAAAGTCAGGTTGGGGGGGGGGTGTAGAGGGGCCAGAAAATTGAAACAGGTTACAATTTTATCTTTTTTGATTACCCATAAGGCTATTTCATAAATAAATTTACACAGGCAGAACACCAAGGGGGTTAATGCACAAAAAGATGTCCCAACTACAAAGAGTGACGGTCCATGCAAAGTCCCAAAATTGGGGATATCAACCCATGAATAAAATACATCACTGTTGGGTAATAATGGCAATAATCCAAACTTCTGCTGGAGAAGAACCAATCCAGACCTAGAAATCCCTCCACAGCCCACTAGGTGTCAGCACAGCCCAAGAATCCTAAAAAGGCACCGCTGTGTCTTTACTAACATATTGTGATCATTCCGTCACCCATTCCACTCACATAGAAACACAATGCTAAAATGTCACATTTTAAGACAGGGTGCACAACAGTTTTATAAAATAAATAGCTTTGTGTCAGGATTTATTTTTTGTAGACAAAACCAGCTGTGAGCGAATGCAAGGAAAGTTAAACCAGAGCGCAAACTCACCAGCCCTGTAAATGGCAACAGATGTGTAATTCTACAACCTTTATCAGGGCTGCTATGCTGATAAATAATACAGATCCAACGCGGGCTGGAGCTTTCCAAATAATATATCCTGAGATTGTATCCATGAGACTGAGAATAGTAATGGTATAAAGGGTGAGAAGTTAAATATCCACATCCTGTGGCTGTAGGGAAATGAGCAATCATTATCAATAAAAAAGATATGACAGGGTTAATTGTCTCTGATAATATAGAAGTCATAAATTCACAAATAAACATGTTGCTGTAATGTCCGCTTTAGGTTAGCATAGTTTACCACATGGAACCTCAGTGCTAGATCTGTTGCCATGTCATTTATTTAAAATTGTACCCGATAACCCTAGGCCAGTGATGGTGAACCTTTGGCACCTATTGGCTCTCAATGCTGTCACTTCTCGACCCCCTCTCTTCTGATTACACACAGTGCCCCATACCCTATTCTTATAGGTAAGTATAATGTGTGTTTTCATGTTTTGTGTGTGTATATGAGTTGTGTAATTCAGGTTATATTGCCATGCTGGCACTTCGAGATAAATAATTGGGTTTCGGTTTGGGCACTGGGTCTCTAGGTTCACCATCACTGTCCTAGACAGTCTGATAGAATAAGTTATAGCATGTGAGCTATGTGTACATTGTGGCATGGTGCCATGAAAAGTTGGTCCATGGCCATTGTAAGGTTATTTTTCCATGGCATCAAAACCCCTCCGTTTGACATACAGTAGATGTTGAAGCATTACATTACAATCAATGCTTGCTATGTCAACATTAACCCAACTGAGTACAACACAAGTTTGGGTGCACTGACGCACCCATAGACAAAAAAAAAAGTACACATCATCACGTCCGGTCCTTCGCAATCATCACTCCCGGGATGTGAAGGAGCATTAGAATGAGCAGAAAGGTCCCTCCGTCTGTAACACATGCCTTAATGCATTCCTTACAGGATATCCACGAATGTCCTAATGCATCATAGATGGGTTAGATGGAGGGACCTCGGACGACTCACGGACACCATGGAACCACAGCCATATAGGCATTGGCAGCTCAATAAAAGTAGAACATGTTCACACTTTTAAAGGTAGGCATACGCGGTTCGATATTTTCGTTCTGTTTACACCAATCAAACTTTGATTTCTGACCACCTGGTACAATCGACTACAAGTGATCAACATCAAACAGAAAAGTTTTCGATTGAAAAGTGATCGGATATGTCTGTAAATTTTTGTCAGTTGTTTACATTTACACTGCGTTTTTTTTTGCTTGCCCTCTTGTGGCAGAAAGCGGCAATGAGTCTTTAAAGTTAAGAATCAATTGGTTTTAAATTGACTGACATTAAAAAAATAAATAAATAAGATGTTTGAATCGACGATCAAATCCCAAAATAATTGACCCGTGTATGGCTACCTTAAACACACATGTTACCATAACACATTGGTATAGGCCTGATGAAACGAGTCTCGGTATGTCATGGTCAAGTGCCATGTATTGTAACTAGTTTTATTAGTTGAATCTCAGGGTAGGTTTAATGATAGTAGTAGACAATGCTGTATAGTGTGTTGAGCGACCAGTGTGACCACCTTGGAAGATGGAAGAAAGAAACAGTCTATGACAGGAAGAGCTCAAACAAGAGATATACCGTGATTGCAGGATCACTAGTAATGATCTATAGAAAACTGCATCTAAGAATACATTGTGTAAATGCTTATATAACATTTTAGTAGCTGTGTTTAGGTTTACTTTTATCCTTTTATCTGATTCAAGCTATGCCTCACCCAACACCCATTATAGATCCAAACATTGAATGGTCAATAGAACTGCTGGAAGTAGACTGGAGAGTCGCAATTCCAGGTAAAATGTAATAAAACACAATTTCATAAATAAACAATTAACAAACAATGATAAATAATAGATTCTATAGATATTGGTCAGAAGCAGTACTGTTACCACTCCTTGCACAATGGGTAACCATGTTTAAGATTCTTTAAGAAGTATCCTGCCCACGGCTGCCTATAGACAATGATATGGAGTGGTAGGGGGTGGCTGACAACTCTCTGCCGATCAAAGCCATTTAAATGCTCTTTTATTGTAAATTAATGTTGCGTTGGCAGCTTCTGGGCATCAGCAGGCTTTCAGCCACCCGGGGACTGCTGCCCAACCGTCCGTGAGAACACAGCCTTGGGCGCACAGGAAAAGCTATAGAGATTAATCAATTATTATGTATGTGGACTGCCTGTTATGTATGTTGGGTAATTTTTATTTCAGTTATAATTTTTTTACTTAGTTCATAATAAATATCTGTAGATGTAATGTAAAGCGGTAGAGAGAGAGAGAGTGTGAATAGAGAAGGAAAAAAGAGAGACAGCTTTATAAATAATAATAAAATAAGCAGGAACTTCCGCCAGCATCCTCATGCGGTTCTTTATAGCAACAATTTAACAACAGGTTTATGCAAATGAGTTGTAACATCTGCATTTTCAGTGGATTCCCATTGTGGCTTTATTTTCTAAAACTGTTGTCATCACTTTTTGTATGATCAGCATCACTATGGACTGCGTATTCTTATATTTCCCTCTGTTCACCTCGTCACCTGACTCTACTGATCCCTTCCTCTGGGTAGTTAACTTTTCCCATAAAATTCCTTATAATGACATTTACATTTTTATTGCATTTAACATTCAAATCCTGGAATTTAATCAAAGAAAACATCATTTTATATGTCCCTTGACCATTTTACTGTATGGAACGCCTGGCTGTGCCGTGAACTTTGTGCCGGTTTACCCATGCACTTGTGGAGCAGGTGTTTCGCACACTTCCCATATTAATGAGCATTAGGCATTGACGGTACTAATGCCATGTGTTACATCACCTCATTGATGTCCCCTGTGACACTCCATCTGCATCCTATCTGCTTATCTACCAAGACAGCCCTTATCAGCCCATCTGCATAATCAATGTCACAAACAAATACTTCCCCAACAGAGATGAAGCAGAACATGGGAGGGCGAGGAGAAACCGCAGACCCGGCTTTGTCTGCCCCATCCATGATTACTGTAATATCTCACCCCCCCCCCACCCCCATCACTTTTCTTGGCTTTTTTTCGATTTGGTAAAGCCTTTTGTTTACTAAAGACCTTTTTATTTCTGCCTTCCCGTATAAGAATAATTTTCTAGTCTCCAGTCATCAAACATTATTATAGCAATACATGTATACACATCTTATTTTACTCTTGCTTGTAGAGTTTAATTAACATCCCAGGGGCCTATTAGATAAAATATTAATAAGAGTAACTCGGTACCCCTAAACAAAATAAACAAACCCCACCAATAAACACATACAACCCAAATCACATACCCTTGTTGTGCTGTATAAAGGTATTTTCAGCAAGAACAGGGCCTCAGGGGCGGAAGCTCTAAGTGTATGTAAGGAATATCTTGCATGGCCAATAGTGATGGCCAAAAAGTTCGCCCGGCGGACAGTTCGCGGCGAACATAGCATGTTCGCAGTTCGCAATGCCAGCGAACATTATTGGTGTTCTACCCGCCCCCTATACCTTAACATGGAGACAAAGTGTGACCCCTCACCCTCACAGTACAGCCAATAACACTTCTTTTTGCTCCTGGAGGATACCCCCCCCTTTAAAAGAAGCCCCCCCAGTGGCCATTTTTACATCTATCCTGTGTCTCCAGTACTAGATAGATAGGGAGAGTTGCTGCTGATTGAAGGATGGCTGAGCTACTTTACTATTACACTCCATCGAGTGATCTGTAGCTATAGCTAATGTGTTCTGTTACATGTAGTTCATCATTACTGAGCCTTAACCTTCTGAGCGTTCTGCCCGAGTTAACTCGGGCTGAGTTTCATGCATCATGAA
>CM070035.1:26908420-26918669 GCA_036250615.1 Ptychadena robeensis
AACCCTCTGAGCGTTTCCCACGTGGCAAAACGGTTTTTTTCATAACCGTGCACGGGGCAATCCGGCAGAGCACAATATGCTCTGCATCGCTTGCCTGCTCAGCTGTAGGTCATTAACATAATCCACGGCCGTCACTGGAGACGCCGGACTATGCTTATGGAAAGCGACGCCCTCCAGTTTTGACGGAGGTCTAGGCGCCCCGGGGCCTACCCCACGCCCCCTTTCGCTTCACTGGTGACTGCGATCGGTTCGACCCCGGAAGCAATCGGCATACTGCCTTTGCTCCCTACCCTCTTTAAGCATTCGGCTATGACCTAAGCTCCTGCTCGATTTAACTGGGGCTGAGTTTCATGGACTACATGTGATGCGCTGCAGAAGGTGCTGTCCGGTAACTTTTGGCAAAATCTGTATCTTGATGTGATTCCGGCCATTAGACCTGAAGAAAACAGCATTCTAAAAAATCCATATTTTGGGGAAGAAGTTTAGCTATTGACCCCCCTCTGGCATGACACTGTCCTGGTGGTCGCACCCTTTTGACTTTTTTTTATTGGTATTTTGGCTGCAAATATGACCTGAAGGTTTGAGAAGTTCATCGTCCATTAAAGTCAATGGAGGTTCGCCGTTCGCATGTTCGCACCGGGTATTTGCAGAAGTTCGATTTGCCTGTTCGCGAACAGCCACAGCTGATGTTCGGCCATCACTAATGGCCAACGTCAGTAGTGACCAGAACCTGGTAACACAGTAACTCTGGCATACCTTTCATAGTGACATGACTTGGATAGGTCATATGGACCTGTGTGTGCTATACCAACCATTACCCTTGGTCTAAAAACCCTTTGTAAGAATACACTGTACACAAGATGAATTTAAATGGTCATAGTGCCTTTTATTTAAACATAACCTAACATTGATAATAATAACAATCCAGTTAAAGTACCACTACCTGGTCCCGAGTCTTTGAAAGGTCTGATCACCATCCACCATGACGGCACCACAGGTCACCAGTGCCTGCCGCCTTAGTAGGCCCTCAGCCGCCACCCATCATCTCGAGGACAACTAAGGCTGTCCACTGAGACCGCTCACCATAATTGGTCAGCTCACTCTGACCTACACCCATGAGATGCCACCACCAGATGGTTCCCAAGTGTATGTAAGGAATATCTTGTATGGCCAAAATCTGTAGTGACCAGAACCTTGTAACACAGTAACTCAAGCATACCTTTTATAGTGACATGACTTAGGTCATATGGACCTGCATGTGCTATACCATTACCCTTTGTCTAAAAACCCTACCGTGTAAGAATACACTGTACACAAGAGGGATTTAAATGGTCATAGTGCCTTTTATTTAAACATAACCTAACATTGATAATAATAACAATCCATCTAAAGTACCACCACCTGGTCCCGAGTCTTTGAAAGGTCCGATCACCATCCACCATCACAGCACCACAGGTCACCAGTGCCTGCTGCCTTAGTGTGTGTAGGCCCTCAGCCACCACTCACCCACTCGAGGAAAACTAAGTCTACCCACAGGCCCATTAAGACCACTCATCATACTTGGTCAGCTCACTCTGACCTACACCCATAAGATGCTACCACCAGATGGTTCCCACCAACCTTTAACTCCAACTGTGGACCTTCAAAGACCCAGAACCCACCAGCCACACTATGACCTCTGAAAGAAAAACAGGTTATTTTGAATGCAATATATATTTAATAGAGAAACTACTTATCCCTGACCAAAGATCACTTATAATGACCAACATTGCCAACCCTTTAATTCAAACCTCAAAATTCAAACCTAAAAAATTAGGGCGGGTGAGCGCC
Organism: Ptychadena robeensis; assembly: GCA_036250615.1. Lineage (NCBI taxonomy): Eukaryota > Metazoa > Chordata > Amphibia > Anura > Ptychadenidae > Ptychadena > Ptychadena robeensis. The sequence continues at coordinate 26,910,251 of CM070035.1, forward strand.
AGTCTGTCACTTCGCTGTTCACCTTACAAGTGATTTTGGACCTGACCCATAACTCCCCAGCTACAACCTGCAGCCCCACCTTGCTTGCCTGTCAACCAATTCGGTAAATCCCCTCCTCAAAATGTACACATAATATTTATGTTCACTTCCTGCCACCACTGTCCTCTTACATCCCAGTCATGTAGGTCTTCCACTTACTTCAGGCCAGTCTTGAATAGCAATGAGCCCACTACGCCTAATGTTAAATTTGGCATTGGTATCTAGATATGGACATTTGTGGGTAAATCCATCAATAGATGGGTGGGAAGTTATGAGAGAGGTGGTGTTACTCTCCCTCCTAACTTCCCAACCTGCTTGTGGGAATCAGCAGCACTGACGCTTTCAGTGAACGTGGCGACCCCTGTAAAGTGTTCGTTCAACCCCCAGGGGGTCCCCACCACAGGTTGAAAACCACTGACATAGAGCATAGTAAATTCAATCTCGTGTTTAGTAACACCTTACTAGAATTTTTTTTCAAATAAATATGAGAAACCAAAACAGTTTACAAAGACCCAACAGGGGTCTCTAAAATCAAATATCAGACTAGATATCAATCAAGAGGGACTCAACCCACATCAATATTACAAATAGTGGTCATTTTCAGTTTCCTTTCCCTTATAGTTTTCTTTTTCAGATTTTTGATAATTTTACTAATTTCTATTGTTTCAGAGATACAGTAACATAGTTACCTACAGTCAGATGTAGAAGCTCCTAATCCCATATGTGCACTATGGTACCATGCATACTATTAAGTGTTTACTGCATTGCATGGTAACATGCTGGAGAAGTGATAAGCAGTCATATTTTAGAGAACACCACAATGCAAGGTAACACAATCCCATGTGTATCATGGGTCCTCTGCAATGGGAATAATACATATCTGCACCCCTTTTACAGTAAATGCATATATGAGGATCTGGCATGCTCATTGTATGCCATAGAAATCTTTTTGCACCTGCTACAACGTTATATGGAAAGGACTATGCTCATACCACCCAGCATATACAGTATATGAAATATTATCTGACGTATCATATGTGGGGACCCTTGACAATCATAATGAAGCATTGCAGAGCATTGATGGAGAAATGGTACGTATGTAGTATACAGCATTCCACACATTCATGTTTTTCTAGTTTTGCTCTATAAAGCCAGACATTTCATACAACATATTATAGTATATATAACACCAGCGGTATCATTGTAGTGCATTGACGAGCCTCCCATGTGTTAATAACAGTCCTCTGTGGCCTCTTCATATTTCTGGATTTTTATTGAAATACCACCACCTTCCCCAAACCTTCCCATTGTACACAAACCTCTATCTGATCTAATGTCAGGAAATCCTTAGAGAACACTACTACATCCCGGCTTTTTCCTCGCATTGCCTCCAAGCAGCTTCTTCATATTTACCCAGAACATCTGGCTACTGTTTGTAGAGTTTACACAGTAAAAAGCCACATAAGGGGGGATGATGGTCAGTAAATAGTACGGAACGTGTGATGGAGGTAGACAAATCCATAGGGCATCAGACAAATGGAAATAAAGCTGGAGGCATGGCATGGAAAACACAAGAAGCTGTGACCTTGAAGACACCGTGTTGACCTTCTGATGATTTTCTACCTTCTCCGGATTACAGTTCTATAAACTTTCTAAAAGGAAAAAAAAAATATTTCCCAGGTCCTCTGTCAATATCGGCTAATGAGACCGAGCTTAAACAAGCTTTGAGCTCAAGAGAAAACATATCACTCTCCTGACACCTCTCCAATGTTATTTTTTATTTCTGCAGGGGAGAGAAAAAAGTGTGATTACCCCAGACCAGAGGAAAAAAATAACACTTAATAATAAGACACAGAACAGCGGTCACACCGCTCTACTTTAATCTGAAATGAAATATGGATTTCTGTTGGTCTGCTGATACCCAGTGCGGTGCCTGTGATCTGAGCCGGTAACTGATATCACAGAAAGGGCTATGCCTATTAACTGATTCTTGGCTGCCTGTAGAACGGGATGATCTCCCTAATACCCACTGCATGTGTTGGAATGGTTATAGATCAGTCTGTATTGGGGTCACAGCAGAGAGACCATACCTGCTGCTTCTCGGAGCACCTGGAGCTATAATCACCCCCACAGTCACCCTAATAGTCCTAATAGACAGCTTCTATGGGATTGGTAAATAGACAGGCAGAGCAGTATTCCCCAAATCCCCATTGCTTCTATACAGGTCCTAGACTATACAAATGTCACATGTACTGATAGTCTTAAACAAATGTGAACACTGATACCAAACTTTCATTTTAAATTGTATAATACAAATATAAGTCTGTGTCAAGTTAATATACACAAAATTGTGAAAGTCACAAGTAGGTGATGCATTAAAAAGCCATACAGCTGAAAAAGTTAACATAAGTCTTCCTTATATGTTTCATGTTTGGGTACCCACATCAGAAATGCATGGGTGCGTTAAGGAAATGTTTACGGTAAGTTTTTTATTTTCTAATTCATGTTTAATTCATTTGTTTAAATTGTTATTATGAGTGATCTGGTTTTAAGGCCTTATAGTTTTCCTTCACCCAGGCAGACTGGGGACACAGTTCATAGCAAATGGTTGAACAGTGGTACAAGGGAACTTGCCAAATTTTAGGTTTGAGCGATGACATGAGCAATGAGTGATGATATAAATGAGCAATGAGTGATGATATAAATGATAACATGAGCAGAGAGTGATGATATAAATGATTACATAAGCAATGATGTGGGTGATGACATAAGCAATGACATAAGCAGTGACAGAAGTGATGACATAACCTTTAACATGAGCAATGACATTATTCTGATGACATGAGCAATGACATTATTCTGATGACATGAGCAATAACATTATTCTGATGACATGAGCAATGACATTATTCTGATGACATGAGCAATGACATTATTCTGATGACATGAGCAATGATGTGGGCGATGACATAAGCAATGACATGAGCAGTGACATGAGCAGGACATAACTTTTTACATGAGCAATTAAATTTTTCTGATGACATTAGCAATGAGTGATGATATAAATGATGACATGAGCAATGACGTGGGTGATGACATGAGTGATTATATAAGCAGTGACATGAGCAGTGACAGAAGTGATGACATAACTTTTTACATGAGCAATGACAATGACAATGAATAATTCTGATGACATGAGTAATGATGTGGACGATGACATGAGAGATAACAATTGTTGACATGAGCAATGACATAGGCGATGATATGAGTGATGAAAAATGATAACATAAACAGTGACAGGAGTGATGACATGAGGTATGACCTGTGTGATGACATGAGCAATGACAGGGGCAATTATATGAGTGATAACAATTGATGACATGAGCAGAAACGTGGGCGATGACATGAGTGATGACATATATGATGACATGAGCAATGACATAAGCAGTGACAGAAGTGATGACATAACTTTTTACATGAGGAATGACATTATTCTGATGACATAAGCAATGACGTGGGCGATTACAGGAGTGATGGCATATATGATGACATAAACAGTGACAGGAGTGATGACATTATTCTGATGACATGAGTTATGACCTGTGTGATGACATGAGCAATGACAGGGGCAATTATATGAGTGATAACAAATGATGACATGAGCAATAACGTGGGCGATGACATGAGTGATGACATACATGATGACATGAGCAGTGACAGGAGTGATGACATAACTTTTTACATGAGCAATGACATTATTCTGATGTGTGATGACATGAACGATGATTGAAGCAATGACAGTAGTGATGACATTACTTTACGACAACTCTAGCAAAAACTCTGATGATGCAAACAATGACATGAGTGATAAAGGGATGGATGACCTGAGGGATGACTTCAGTGATTAAATGAAAGATAACGTGGGTGATGGCCAGTTATGCAGGGACAGGGAAAACTGCTAGATGTATTATTTTCTCTGATATAGTTAATATAAAAGGAAGAGCAGAAAAAATCCCCAGTATAAATGCCCAATTGGGGAGTAAGTGGGAATGACCTTTTTTTTTTACCCCCTATGAAGGTCACAATGGATGGGGGGAAGTTTTTAGTCCCCACAGAATGCCTACTGACCCCGCCATATCTTTTCCTTATGTTTCCGTCATGATGAAATTTGTCTTCTGTTCAGCTTTAAGATTCGGCTAACGCCAGCTGCCAAGTCTAGAAATGAACTTAATAGCGTGTGTAAATGGCGTCTTATACATATGGTACATTAGCTTATATTTTTCCTATTTAGGTGTATGCATTGTTAGTCTGCAGTGCCAGAGTTGCTGCTGATTCTGCGTCTGCAGAAAATTTCAAGTCACAAAATAAACCTCTAAGTAGATATCACAACAAGCAATGACACCTGCCAGCTATAAAAGTTTACCAACCAACGCAAGGAACAGAAGGAGCGTAATGTCCTATGTACTGTTAAATCCCAGCATGCTGTTCTCATATCCCCTGTCCATGGTGCTGAAACAAGTCATAGGCGCTGCAACATGCTGCTACACATATCCTGGCAAATAAGAAGAGGCACTGCGATTTATTCATTCCTTTACACAGAAAGAACGTTTTTACCGCAAGAAATATACACACATATAAAGATGGCACTGCACTGACAATGGAAAATTATTAAGGATGATGAGGTAACCTAAAATAGGAAGAAACGTATCAGGACAGACAGACAGATACGTATTATTTTGAGGTGAAAAACGGGAAAGGCTGGTATAATCTATAACAGATAATATGTCCTCAATTGCAAAGAGAGTGTATTTATAAATGGGTGTAAAGGTATTTTACAGTTAGAACATGCCTTACAAATGGCAAATACGTTGAGTGCACATGCTCAGTATCATTTCCATAGGTTTTTTTTTGAAATAGAGGTATGCGTTCTGACCTCATTCGGGAGGTTTAATGGGTGGGCGGTCAGTCTGTCAGTGCTCAGACTATACGCCGCACACTGCATCAAATTGGTCTGTATGGCTGTCATCCCAGAAGGGATCATCTTCTAAATATAATGCCCAAGAAAATAGTTTTCTAAAGACCACCAGATGAAGGACATGGATTACTAGAACTGTGGTCTGATGAGAACAAGATAAACTTATTTGGTTCAGATGGTGTGAAGCATGTGTGGCGGCAACCAGGGGAGGAGTACAAAGACAAATGTATGCTGCCTATAGTCAAACATGCTGGTGTTGCAGAGCTACAGTTCATTGAGGGAACCATGAATGGAACATGTACAGTGAGACTTTGAAGCAGAACATGATCCCATTCCTTTAGAAACTGGGCCACATGGAAGAATTAGCACATGAACAGGGGTGCACATTACCTTTTTAGTGAGCTCCTCAGATAAGTACCAGGAGATCGTGTTTGGTACTCAGGGTATATGTAGCGTGGTGTCCTGCACTGTCCTCTGCGTCAGCTTCCTGCATGGTAGGTTCTGTTGCAGATGGACCTCCCTGTTCCTGAGTGATCCTCCAATTAACTGTCTCCATCCACAAGTCACCAGCTGGCTTTGGGTCAAATGTAACTCTCACAGTACAACACATTTGAACCCCCAGATCTCATACCTCAGTAGCACCACCCTGACATTTTCTGGCTTAATAACAAATCCCTTAGATTACCAGTTGTCCAAATGTCAACCTTTCATAGTTATATTCCAGCTGTCAGATTTTACTCTTACATTTGCCTAATCTGACTTTCATCCAACAGATCTCCAACACCCTTAAAAGTCCGACCTTTTTTTTGGATGAGTAATTTACATCCCCAATTTCACACCCCTAACTGCAACTTTTCATAGTTATTCATGTTTGCCTGCAGTTATCCAAGTGACATATATTGTATACATGTAACATTTAGCTGCGGCCGCCCAGACACAGAGCGCCTCCAAGTTGTAAGTACGCATATGAGCTTTGTAACAATAATGCAGGAACTCATAGCTAGTTTTTGGCCCCTTTTGAGTACCAGAGTGCCACTTATGTGCACCCCTGTACATGATAACAATCCCAAACACATCCCCAAGATGACCACTGCCTTGCTAAAGAAACTTAGGTGCTGGACTGACCAAGCATGTCTCCAGACCTAAACCCTATTGAGCATTCCTGAGGCATCCTCAAACACAAGGCGGAGATACAAAATCTTTAGCATCCACCAGCTAATGGTTGTGTGTTGAGTTATTTCGAGGGAACAGCAAATGTACACTGTTATACAAGCTGCACACTGACTTCACATTGTATAAAAGTGTCACATTTATGGAACAAAAAAAAGTGTCACATCTGCAGTGTTGTTCCTTGAAAATATATTAAAAATATTTACCAAAATGTCAGGGGTATACTTACTTCTGTGAGATCCAGTATTTGTGTGTGCATGCCTGACAATCCTGATGACAATGGGAGTATTAGCACAGGGTACAGATCTTTGAACCACTTTCTCTGCTCCTCAATGAGTTATTTTATATACATATATAAATGAAATATAGTTGATGGGAAGCGATGCGGCTGCTCAGCGGTGCCGGGTTGTCTTTACGTTTGGTGTTATTTAGTATTTAGAGTGAAATCATCTTGCAGTTGCCTACATAGCAGAGAAATAAAAATGTCTGTGAAGGAAATATTCCTAAAATGACACTCACAATGACATCATTGCAGAATGTTCGGCTGCTCTGCACATCTCTTCTTGATAATTGAATACAATAAAGGGAATGATTTGCTGTAAAAACTCTTAACTGTCACAGTCGGCTATTAAACGGAAAGTAAATGCACTTTGCACACAATTATTTTAACAGAATGCATAAACATTTTCATCTGCATCATGCAGTTTCTCAGTATTTACACTTTTATCTTTTTATGGTTAGGATTGTCGAATGTCTTTACAGCGACATTTTGAATAGGGTCAGTCATGGGGTGCGGTGTATGGAGGTGATGACGATGCTTAGTATTTTATTTAGAATGATGGTGATTAGCCGCATGTTAATGACGTGATCAATGATTTAAAAATCTTGTGGTTGTGTAGTTTGTAGTGATATTATCAGGGGTGCACATAAGTGGTACTCAAAAGGGACCAAAACTTGCTATGCGTGCCTACATTATTGTTACACAGCTCTTATGCGTACTAACAACTTGGAGGCACTCTGTGTCTGGGCGGCCGCAGCTTAATGTTACATACAATTTATGTCACTTGGATAACTGCAGGGAAACATGAATAACTATGAAAGGTTGCAGTTAGGGGGGTGAGATTGGGAATGTAAATTAATAATAGATTGGACTTCTAAGGGCATTCAAGATCTGGTGGTTGAAAGTCAGTGTAGGGTTATGTATGGGTAAAATCTGACAAGAGGAAAGCTCAGTTAAAAATGGATATATGTACACAGGGGAAGCCATATTTACTCTTTCAAAAATTTAGCTTGTACAGATTTATGCCTTGGTGGTCCTTATCTCGCTGCAAGAAAACAAATCTCTGGTACCATAATGCTGGGTCCAGAATTGCATACTGTACATTGTATGGACCATTCCATCTATTATTAATATATTGTATTTATATAGCGCTGACATATTATAGAGCACATGTAGTCATATCACTAACTGTCTCTCAGAGGAGATCACAATCTAATTTGGGTGAAGCCAATTAAACTATCAGCATGACTTTGAAGGGTGGGAGGAAACCAGATCACCCAAAGGAAACCCATGCAGCCACAGGGAGAACATTCAAACTTCTTGCAGACAATGTCCAGGTGAGGATTTGAACCTGGGATTCTTGTGCTGCATGGCCAGAGAGCTAACATCCTATGCCACTGTGCTGACTTGGGTGGGTTTGATGTGAAAGAAACAAACTAACCAACAAAGAGCCCAGACCTCAATCCCATTGAAAACCCTTTGGAATAAACTACTGAATTGTGAGCCAGGCCTTCTCATACCTGATATAAAAATGCTCTACTGGGTGAATAAACAAGTCACAGACTAAAAGATTCCCAGATAAGTAGAAGGTATTATGGCTGCAAAGGGGCAACTTACAAACATGCTGCCCATGGATTTAGAGTACGATGTCATAAAAATTCCTGTAGGTGGAATGGGCCCAAGTGTATATTTGTCTCAAATGGCCTAATGCAACAAAATGTTTAAAATATTTTTAAACACGTAAAGGCATGTAGAACTAAAGCTTGCCATATATGGTTCGATATGTCCCCTCGGTTGACCAAAAATCGATCTATTTACTGTGATTGATCGTGGGTCGATCGAACGGAAATTCACATGGGCACCCGATTTTCCTGTGGTCCCCCGCGGTCTCCCGGGGTCTCTGCTTTTCCCAAACCGGTTGGGCAGAAGCAGAGAAAGAGAGTCAGCCAGCCCAT
>CM070035.1:26920537-26931867 GCA_036250615.1 Ptychadena robeensis
GTACCGTATTGTTATTTTATAAATGTTTTTTTATCATAGTTTTTTTGTCAATTACAATGCGTGAAAAGTAGGGGTGCGCGTTGTACACGTGTGTGTGTTATACTCGAATAAATACGGTATGCACTTTTTTTGTGCCTGATATTAATATATGAATTAATATATGAATATACGAGGTTATCCATGTATGGGGTTCTATTCTTCGTGTAATTATATGTGTCATTTTCTCTGGCCTTGGGTTAGAACACTTTCTAATGGGGTATGTGATGCAGAAATGAATAATATGTGAATATAACTCGGCAAATAGTCCACATAAATATGAACGGACATGGATATATTTATCACACAAAGTCATTTTTTTGACATGTAATAAGCTGCATACAGATTCGGATGTGAGGGACTAGTGGAAACGCATGTATCCTCTATTCGTTGTGCTTGGCTATATGAAATAAAGTTATGTGATTGATAAGATAATATAGAAAAATACTGATATATGTATACCTATATATAGAGATACCAATGCTATGGAGATGATGCTATTCATTCACCATGTACTTCCAATGTGCCCAAAGTACCAAAGTTATGCAAACTTTTTTTTTTTTACAAAATCACAATTTGTTTAAATACAGGACAAAAAATTGCACTGCTGGTACCTTACATGTATTCATTGCAGTCAGTGGTTACAGCTTACCCATGACACTCAGGCAGACAGTCCTGCAAGACATCCCAGGCCTTCCAATTGAAAACTTTGCTCCAGAGAGAGAGTGTTGGACTCCCAGTCTGCACATCTGTCCTCAGCTCCTCCACCCCCTCTCTGACATCAGAGCTTTTTCAGCTTTCCTGTCTGGCTGAAAATCATCATCAAACCCTGGAGTATACCCCAGGTGGAGTGGGAAGGCCCACTCAGTTCCTTCCCTCCCACTCCAGAGTCTGGGACCCGAAAAAACAAAACAAATTGCAACCATGGTTGCCCGTATATTTTCCTGGACTCCTTACCCGGAATGTGGCCGGGACCACAGCCCTTAATATTGGGAGATATACTTTCCATCCAGGATCCACCCTTGGGATCCTCTACAATATGTATACATTTTTCACAACCAAGTTCCTAAGAATAGGTGATAATTTGTACCCTCACTGGAAGGCCAGAGGTCACATATGAAGGGTTATGGCCAACCCATATGGCATATTTCACATTTTCACCTCACTCGCACAGGTCCACTCCACACAAAAGAAGTAAGTATATCACACGAACAGGCAACATCATAGTTCACCATACTTTAGCCTCCCTGGTGGTAACCCCAAGTGTAGCTAGGATAGGGTTGTTTACAAATAAGCTACACTTGGGGTAGCTCACCTTTTCCAGACGAGCCTGCGTCATTTTCCAGCTTCATGGCTTCATCACATCAGGGGATGCCCTCACCATTTGGCTGTATGTAAATACAGAAATAAGTGTCCTGGGTCCTCACATGTGCTGGAAATATAAAGGGAGGAGAGAGAGAAAATACTATATTGTGCCTACTGCTTTCCAACAGAAGTGGCTGAGGAGGAGGAATGCCACTATAGAGGTTATATCAAGGGTGTCAAACTTAAATACACAATGGACCAAAATTACATTAGACAAAGTCGCGGGCCAATCCTGAAATTTATTGAAAGATGCTCAAAAAATAAGTTTTCTCTTCTCATCAGATATAACAATGTTGTTTTCTTTTCATAGCTAACATTAAATATTATAACACATATGAAATCAAATGTAAAAAAGACACATTTGGGGCATTAAAACAATCTTTCAGGCCAAATATACCATATTTTTGGATCAAAAGACGCACTGCGAATGCAAGACCCCTGCTTTGGCTCCCTGCCAACTCTCCCAGCAAGGAGATTACCCAGGGAGCTGTCAGATGTGAGATCCGCCCACGGCTGGATCTCCCATATGAAATGTATAATTTCTTATGCCAGCAGAGCCCATAGCCCTGCTAGTATAAGCAATGAAGAGAGGGATAGATGAACTCCCAACTATCCCTCTGTCCGTGGGAACTGCAATCACTGCAGCTTCCATGGTCACAGGCAGCCAGAGAGGAGAGAGAAAGCAGAGCAGAGAAGAATGGGCAACCTCCTGCCCCCCTCCTCCTGACCAGAGAAAAGGTGATGTGCTGTGTGTGTGTACTGCTGCTAGTGACATATACTGGTTGAATCTGATATTGCATTGATGTGAACACTTTTATAAATGAAATATTTTTTTCCTGGTTTTCCTGCTTTAAAAACTGGATGAGTCTTATTGTCTGGTGCATGTTATAGTCCAAAAAATATGGTAATTACATCATGGACCAGATGTGGTCCCCCAGGCAGGAGTTTGACACCCCTTCTTTAACTTCCTGGTAGGTTAGCCTGAATTGGTTTAGGGTGAGCTGCATCCCTTTGTATTGTGGCCGTGAAGATCTTTAGGGGTCCACCTCTCCGGCCTCATCAATGAGGTGGGGGGGGGGGGGGGGGGGGGGGGGGGGTTGCAACGCCTGTAACTTCCATATAAAGCAGGCAACATCAGTTTTTTCAGGACATGCCCGCCATCATCGATGTAAAGGGGGGAGGGCACAGAAAAAGAAGTGCACCATGGGGGTGAAATAATCTCACTACACAATTTACAACATTATATATGTATAAGGAGCCACTTAACCCAAAAAATGGTATCACATTTCTTTTAAGTGGTTGTGTTCTAATGTCAGACAGACATAATTGTAAAGGGCCTTTGAGGCCAGGGCTGCCAGTTAGTGGCCACCTATCACTGCCTCGGAAAATATGTCAGCTCATCAAAAAGCTTACTTACTTTTAATTCATTAAGTATCCAAAAAATATATTGACTATGCTCAAAGTACTGTAACTAAGAGCAGCCTGTCATCTAGTGTTACAGTAAAATGAGCTTTGATTGGCTAAGGATGCAGAGTACACATTCCTGATGTACTATATTGAATAAGCCGGTCCATGCCTCCAAATGCCTTATTGAAAATGGAAAAGTCCTCTCAACTGGAAATCCTATTTAGTGTCAAATGCAGCCGTCACTAGTCTATTTTATTAAGTGATCTTCCCATAATGGGAACAGGTTTCTACTGAAGACAGGAAGTTTTCACATTAATCGTTCACTTTAGACTCTAGTAATCTGCATCTGGATGCTATTTAACTGTCAATAAGATCATCTGAAAATACTCCAAATGTATTCTAAACAATGACGCCCTTTAATGAATTTCTTGCAAAATAGAAAAAAAAAAAGATGCAGTTCTGAAGAGTTTACGGTCAGTGAAGAAATCTATTTATAAAGGAGTCAGAAGGGCCGAGCGCAGGGAGCAGAGCGCAGAGAGGAGGGAGGGTCTAGGCACAGTTATTGGAAAAGGAAATGTATATAGATTAGGAGGAACGGATACAACTAATGAGTATTAAAGGAAATCAGAAAACATATTAGCATGGCTTTAATGAATTCCTGAAACACAAGGTATTTAGCCATGCACAGAAACCTTAAAGAGAAAGTGCTGAGTATTATTACAGCTTGTATCCTGCTTCGTTTTTTAACATGATTTGCTTTTGTGTAGTTTTATTATATTAAAAACATAGATAAGAAGATTGACAATTGGATGGAGGCCTTCAGCAATGATCACCTCATTTTCTTTGTGCTACATAGTCCAAACTTAAAGATGCTGAAGGAGTGTTAACATGGTGAAGTAATGTGATGGTCTGCGGCTGGTGGCAAAGAGGGTGAAAGGGACCTTGAAGAAGAAAGTCTATGGTTGTGTCTCCATGGTGTCAAAAAAGGGATGTAAGCCTATTATATTACAATCAATCAGTTTCCACATGCGTTGATGAAATACATTGAGCTTTGCTGCTCTAAAATTGACAAAGCTTGCTACGTCAACATTAAGGCAACAGACTCCAACGCAACACACCCATAAACAATGATTTGAAACCATTACAGGGGATGGGAAGCCACTGGCCCGTTTTCCATTTAGAAAAATAAAAAGGACTTACACCATATCACTTCTGGTCCTTCACAATTATCATTTCTGGGACCACGAAGGAGCAGAAGAATGGGCAAATGTCCCTCCAGCTGTAACGCATGCCTTACACGATGTCCGTGGAAACATAGCCTTTTACTCCATTTTACAACACCATGCCTCATTGTGTAACTTAACACAATGTTACACATTGTGTAACCTAATAGGAGATAGTTTTGTTTTACAAATGGACAATTAGCCAAAGCACATCTCCATACTATGCAATGACTATTAGGAGAAGAAGAAGAAGAAGACAGCTGGTAAATTGTAGTGGTCTACAGCCACTGGAATTCAACCCTATTGAGGTGAAAGACGCTTAAAGAACAAGTACCTTAAAAGTGTCCATCAAACCAGTCTAACTTGTAGGAGGTTCCTCAACAAAAAGCATTTACAATTGTTCCAAAATGATATTTGTCCCAAAACTATATTGGTCCCAAACCTATATTTGTCCAAACTAAAACTTGCAGCAGATGTATACCTAAAATATATACTCTATGTACTTTTGACTTTCGAGCTAGTATGATAGTAGCTTAGCGCTCCACAATAAAAATATAAAAATATACTTACCTGCTGTTCCCCCGAATCATATGAGAAATTCCATCTTCATTTACCAGGCTTTGAGAGGGTTAACTCAGGGTGCAATATCAAGAGTGGCCACTGGGGTGTTTTCTATGGTAAAATTTGTCTGTGAGCATTTGAATGCAAAGCTGATTTTCGGGATTTATTTGGGTTGTCACTGCGCTCAGAGATGTCCGGCTCTTTTGGAGGCGCAGGGTGCACGTCATAAAAGCTAGGGAGAGTGGAGGAGCTGTGAGGGACCTTCTTAAATTACTCATTACGGTAAGTTTTTTTATGCTTCCCTATTATCGCAACTTCTAGTGTCATTCATACAAACATGGACTTCTGGTGGTAGGTCCGTAAAAAAAAAAAAAAAGTATGATTATTTCAAAAATATATATAAAATAACATAACATAACAGATCCTCAACATTTGAAATACAGTGCGTATCATTTCAAAGAATTTTTAGGTTGTGGATATATGACAATGCATAGTGAACCTGAAAGCATGGGGAAACCATGCAGGTTTGGGTGTGTATTCTCTATGTATTCTGTATATTTACATCCCAAAACTCAGGAAAACTATAAAACGCTCCCAGATATTTGTAAGCCATAGATCAAACCATAAATATAAAGCACATAATGGACTTTTCACATACAGTATTTCAGTATTTACATTGATATGACTTGAGGTAACGTTCTTACACGTCCACTTTAATTATTTCAGTTGATTAGTATTTAGTATGTCCCTCAAGCATTTTAAATTTTTGATGTGCCAAGTGTTGCTGTACATGCAAATGTGTACATGTGTGTGTATTTGTCTTATAAAACGCAGCTCCAGCTGTCTTACTGTTGAGTTTCAGTGCTCAAAATGCGTCCCTACTGTGTTTTTTACTCCTAACAACAGGACCCTAACCTATAGGCTGGTGGAACAGTTTGTGCAGCAAATGATGCTTGTATATACCTTTAGCTTATCTCTTCAATAAATATAAGGCCTTTGTACCACACTCATTCCAACACAACTCGGAAACAAATTATACTCACCTGTACACTGCTTAGATAGTAATATTATGCAATGATTTTTGTGTTATATGCACGTCTTATATCCAGTCTAGCCCTAGAAATCAGAGGAGAACTTGGTTTCAAGCAATAGTGCAATTGGAAGTCTGTGAGCAATGTTTGAATGCACTTGAACCACATCACTGGCTCACACTATGCTCAATAGAAGGCACACAATGCTTGGCATGTCATCTTGTGCCATCATCTAGTAGACCATGTCAACATGCAAGTTCATGATTCCATCTTTCTAATGCCTAAGCGATCCCACAGATGGAAGTTATGTCCCTGGTGCTAATACAACCAAGTTGCCTGTTCTAAGGATGCCATTATGTCACAAATTGCGTAATTTTAAAGGTCATGGTTCTTCTAGCATCATCCTCTACAGATAATGCTGTTCACTCACAAGACAACTTAGAGCCAACAAGATTTGATGCTGGAAGCCTTCCCTTCACCATACCCTGTGATTATAGGGTAGCTCTATAATGCCCATTATGATTCACTGACTGACTATGAGCTGCCACCGATACCCATTCTTCTCCTGGGGGGGGATCCCCAAAAATGGCCCGCTATACCAAATATGCATGCTGGCTTCCTCCCTCACACGAATATCTGTGGTTGGGGTTGTGTATGTGTTGGAGGGTGAAGGAAGAAGAAGAAGAGGATGGAGGAGCAGCGTGTAATAGCCAAACCCCCCGTTGACAGCTCTACCAATAGCACAAATACCACCGCCCCTCAATAGGGGGGCCTGAGCATAGGGTCGCTGAAAGGTTAGAAACAGCACTGTTCCTAAGGCATTCAAATGACTTTGGGCCCAGGCAATAAACAAAATATCTCAATACAACAATTGCAGGGCGAGGAGGATGTAACCTTCAATTATCTGAGGATTTTCTGATTTTCAGGTCTGTTCCATGACAGCAGTGAGCTCCTTCAAACTTGTGAAAGTATATAACCTTTCCCCCTAACTTCTCAAAGGTGTATTCCAAGTTCAAACAATGCTTTACTTTGATGGCATGCAGAATATCGCTTGACTGGCTAGACGTCTGCAATATGCAGTTCATTTTTATCTGTTGCCTGAATGACATTCCTTTCTTCTAAAAAAATGACGATGGCGTCTTGAATAATATATTTATATCAAGTGTTTGCCTTTAGCGTTTCTTTAATCCATAAAAGTGCTAATTAGTAGAGTAGAGATACACAGCCCTGCAGAAAGTTTCCCAGCGTACGAGCCATGCGAACATATGCCACCTAATTAAACATGACGCGTTTTCCCCCCTCTGCTAAAGGTTATTATATATCAAATATTGATCAGACTTATAAAAGTGCAAGGACGCAAGATAGAAATGATTTATTAGTTACGGAAAATAGAAGGAAGGAGGACAGGATAATAAAATTAGATTTATTACCCTTTTTTGTAATCAGTTATAGGTCAGGAGAGAAGGATCTGAGGAACGCTATGATTCCTTTAACATAATCTATATTTAAAACATCTGCCATTAGTGATTTATAGAAAAGGTGAGAGAGATGCATCAAACTTCACTTATGTGGAGTCATGTTCTGGCAGCTATTTAAAGCTGAACAATGATTTCCAAGCTGCACATGATTCGCTTGGAGAAAAGATGGAAACTTTTATCTGTTCTTAATGAAAATATTAACTCAGAATATGATTAAAGCTGAAATGTAATATACTATTCCCTTCCTAACTTCCTCATTTACCTTATTAACATGACAATGAACATTTTTTAAATAAAAAACACACATACAGTAACTTATTTATGTTTGGCATTGCTGCTGTGCTGTCACTTGTGGGAGGGGCCAATCGCTGAAAATAGCACCAAGAACACAGGAAGCTATGGTAATGCACATACATAGTAATAAGCCTCCATGACAGACCTGTCAATCCTCCCATTTTGTCCGGGAAAGTCACGTTTTTATGTGGCTTTCCTGGCCAAATCCTGATTTAGAGAAATCCCGGATATTTCCCGGGTTCTTGAAATCGAGCTGATCTAGCAGGGAGAGGGCGTTGCTCTCCCTGCTAATGTCCCACCCCGCACGTTATCAGTACAAGCGAGGTGGGACATTAGCAGGGAGATTAAGGCCCTCTCCCTGCTAGATAGGCTAAAAGGTTTTCTAATGCCCGGACTTGACGGGTATGCTCCATGATGGATAGGATTGGAAGCCAATGAATGAAAGGGACTAAACAGGGGCCACGAGGCTGGGGAGCAAAGTGCTAAATGATGCTGTATGCTGCACAGTGGGTTCTATCTATGAAACTCAAAATATAAAATTATAATAGCGTAAGATTATGGCGTTTTGGGCCTCACATGTTGACAATGTATGTTGAGCTTGTACAAAATGAAATTTCATACCATTGATGTTGTCACTTTATGTGATAGAACTTTGATGAAACACGTTGGATTTTACAATTGTTTTTGTGATTTTCTCATGTTATACATATGTTTTTAATCGATGCACCATATATGATGCAATTGTAGAGGAGTGGTGCAGGGCTGACTGTTTGGCGCCTGTCTGAGCGGGGACCCTAGGGAGTACGTGACCTGTGTCACCAGGTGCTGGCTGTATCTCTTACCGTTTGGCTCGCTTTTTCCCTTTCTTCTCAGTGGGCATCCATCTTGGGCCTGCTATGGGAAAATACACTGGCACGGCTTACTGTAGGGAGACAGGCACCCTGGTCCAGACAGGTGGTCAGCGGGCTTACAACACACAGTTTCATTTGTAGAAAGTATATCCAAGACACAGTACCTTCATATAAATAATAAAGAAATGTCCACACGCTACTGGGGCTACTTTACTGAGGGGAAAGGGTCAGTTCTTAGGGAAGTATTCAGTTTCAAAACATTAGATAGTTGGTGCTGCAGTCCAATTCCTCCAGAGGTGTCTTCCTATCCACAAGAGACTGTGAGCTTCCCAGGGCAATACTCTGAATGGGGGTGACAGTCCACAACTACCCCAGCCCTATAGGGGAAATGATCTACTCACATTGCTGCTGGAGATTCCTGCTACCCCAGGCCTCAGACCTGTCCCATGGGGTTCTGGCAGGATGGCTGCTGAATCTGGCAGGCTGTATTCCTCTTCAGGCAAGACTACTTAGGCCCTTCCTATAATATTGACTATATTCCTCTTGGGGATGGAGACACCTCCTCTGGGATGGGCTAGCAGCCAGAAAAGCACGGAGATGCAAATAACCATTTCATGGTCAAATCCTGTTACCCTACATCTGTACAAGTGCCGATTTGTGCAATGAAGGTAATAAATGTTTTCATGTAATAGTGTGGATTGCAAAAATATTGAGAATATCAATATTTTTCATTGCAAAAAATAATGACTAGAGATCACAAATGATCAAATTTACAAATTTGTTGTGAATATTAGGTGAAAATTTTGCAATATTTTGTGAATATGTATATATTTCCTGTGCTGCTCATCACTGGTTGACAGGTGTGACCTGGCCATAGACTTACAAGTAGGCATAATGTGGGTGCTGGGGTTACACTAGGGTTTGCTCATTTTAGATCTTGCTTTGGAGCTATAGGAAATCACCCTTCTGTCACTATGTAAAGGTGCCATTTATGCATGTTTCAGCAGTAAAGCGTTGTTGTCTAGTATGGAAAGTGTCCCGGACCTGGGGCAGAGGTCATTTCAAATGGATACATGTGGACAGGACATTGGCAAACTGCAACCTGCAGACCATATCTGGCCCGTTTAGAACCGGCCCTTTGCCACCTCTTTGCCTCTCTGGCTCCTCTCTGCTCATTACCTGCAATAATGCCTGGAGATAAAGCCTAAAGGATGATTGTTATGGTCTCCTTCTAAAGGCCATTGTTTGCCCATGTCTGTAATAGCATAATTAATTTGACTAATCAAGGCCTCTATTTTTTATATATTTAGTCCTTCATTGTAATATATAGTAATATATATTGTTTTCTGTTTCAATGTTTTTATTAATTTTTTTTTCAAAATATTATATATATATTGTTTTAACCTACGCTTTTTTTCCAAGCAGTATGGAAATTTTAGCAATTTATCAACGAATCTGTTTAAATTTCGTTTGCAGACCCCTGGCCTAGACCATCATCTGATGAGATGTAGAGGGACATTGTATGAAGAGGCTGAAACCTCAGAGAGGTCTGAGCCCCTCCCCCCAGACTTGGAACAGAATCGAGGTCTGACGCAAGTGGACTATAAGGGCCCCCATACATGTGGGACTATCTAAACCATCAAGTCTACCTGTGTTCAATCTCAGAGGACCCTATACTACGTAATTGTTGGTAGATCTAAAGGATTTCTGACAGACAGATATAAAGGTGTATGGACAGCTTATAACTAAAAAGAGACCAACCATAAAAGGCTGATGTTGCATAAGTATAAGGCAGAATCCCATGACTTAAAAACTTGGCTAGAGCCTAAAAACATGCACATAGTGGACCAAATCTTTGAAAAGTCTGCATTTAAAGCAGAAAAGATTCTCTCACTTCTTGTCTTGATTACTCAACACAACCCTTCTCTACATCTCCAGCAATTTGGGGGATGATACCATGTTCAGGGTCTTTGTACTTAACTCACAAAGTCAGATGGTAGAAAAACTAAAGCCCCCCATAGACAGGCCGATTCCCAGCCATAGTTGTAGCAGACCAACCTGCGTCCTCGCTCCCGCCGAGCACATAAAGGTTGGTCGGCCGCAACTATAAGGGAGCCCACCTTGAGTTTCATAGAAAAAAAGCCGGCAGGTCGGATCGCACACGGATCCGTCCTGCTGGTTCTTTTTCTGCCCGACTGTGCTGCAGGCTGTTAACTCGGAGGGGAAGTCTCCTCTCCCTCAGAGTTAATTGGCTACAGTCTGACAGGAATCACGTGTGTTAGTGGAACACACAGGATTCCTGTCCTCTCTGTAGCTGACTCCTCACAGCGTGGTGACGTCACCACGCTGTGATGAGTCTGCTAGAAGTCAGCCATAGATCAGGACGTCTATGGCCGGCTTTAGGGAAGAAGTCTAGGAGATAAACTATTGGTAACAAAAAGAAAAAGGAAGATCCCAGATGAGGAGGAGTCGGTTGGGGATTGGCGAAAATCAACGCCAATAGGGCTGCTTGCATAGGTGTCCACTGGTTGTCCTATTTTGCCCAAGGGGTCTTTTCCAGGACAGCCACCAATGAGAGATGGGGATCCACCCCCGGAGGGAGGAAACACAAACACCCAGTCAATCTTTAAATCTCCTGCCGTTCTCCTCTGCCTCAGTCTTTGTGTTTCCTCCGTTCCGGAGGGGGCTTCACCCAGGACTCCGTCGGGGCGCGGTGGTGTCCGGATTAGGGCCCTAGGGAGCTTTTTAGTCAGTTTAGGTGCCTCCTCTCTCGCTCCACGCTCAGCGAGAGTCCGGTCTCCGTCCTTCCCTGCCTGCAAATTGAAGCCGGCTGTCTCTGCTTCCCCTGTGCACACTGCAGCGGCGGGGGCGGCGCGGGTTCACACGCAGGGCTTAGTGAGAGCCCAGCTGGCAGGAGGGGATGGGCGGAGGCGCACGGCAGTGGGAGTCTTGCCATTGGTGCGCGGGGAGAGGGGGAGGGGTCCGCTGCCATGTCTATCCCCGGCGCCCTGTGGGGAACGTGGGACCTCTGATGTGGTCGGTGGTGGCAGCGGAGCGCAGGTAAGGAGCCCGGGGGACGGGTTG
>CM070035.1:26931967-26952437 GCA_036250615.1 Ptychadena robeensis
TATTAGGGAGGAAGGGGTCCCCTCTGCTGCAGCTGTGAGTCAGGATTTATTGTCCACAGTAAGAGGGGAATTAGCCTCCACTTTTTCCTCTTTTAAAACGCTCCTGGCCGACCTTCACCCATGTTTGCAGGCTCCGGGGCCTCCATCCCATCCCAGTAGTTCTAGAGACAGGAACAGCGATGGTGAGGGCCAAGACTCGCTCGCAGAACTGTCTGCAGAGGAGTCGAGTGCCGCAGGGGAAGAGTGCTCTGGTCCCGTTGCTCCAAGATACAGGCTATCTTTGGAGGGAGTGGACGAGCGTCTCAAGTCTATATATGAGACTTTGGATATTCAGGAGGAGAGGCTAGTGTCTTCCCTCCATGATAAGATGTACAAGTCCCTGAGTGGCTTGAAAGGTAGAGTGTTCCTGGTACATGAGTCGCTCATGGATACCATCAAGAAGGAATGGTTGATGCCCGAGCGCAAGCCGTTTTTTAGTAAGGGTCTGCAAAAACGTTTTCTATTTGCTGACGATAAGGAATTGCTATGGAACAAGTCGCCCAAACTGGATGCGGCGTTTTCCCAAGTGTCCAAATTCACTGACCTCTCGTTTGAGGATATGGGGGTTCTTAAGGACACCATGGATAAGCGAATGAATGTCCTGTTAAAGCGTGGTTGGGAGGCAAGCCAGTTTGGTCTCAAACCGGCTTTGGCCTCCTCATGCGTAGCCAGAAACTTGGAGTTTTGGCTTTCTCAGTTGCAGACGCACCTTGAGGCGGGCACTCCGAGAGATCAATTATTGGAGTGCATGCCTTTTTGTTCAAGGCTGCAGATTTCCTGGCGGACGCGTCAGTGGAATCCTTAAGGCTGAGCTGGAGGGCATTCTAGACCGTACAGCGGATAAAAAGAAAGCCTTCCTGGTTCGGAGTTCCAAAGTTCCGAAGAAGCGGCCTTTTCGTGGTCAGAAATTTACTGATCAGAAAAGCAGGGATAGGGAGCCGCCCCGTAAGCGTCCTTGGCAGGGGTCCAAACCGAGGGACAAGAGGAACCTCCTGTTTAACCCTTCCCAGGGGGGTAAACAGAGCTGACCTGGGGAACAGGGTGGGAGCAAGGCTGCGCCAGTTTTCTCCGGCCTGGCACCAGTTGGCTCCCAATCCATTTGTCCTCAGGATCATCGATCTGGGGTACAAGCTGGAGTTTTCAACCCCTCCCCTCTTTTTGACCACCCCTCCCAGGGATCCCGTACAGGCAAAGGCTCTGCTGTCCAGTGTTTGGGGATTGGTGGATCAGGGGGTGTTGGTCCCAGTCCCCCGGGCGTCCCAGGGGTTGGGTTACTACTCCCACGTGTTGTAGTGGGGAAACCCTGCGGGAAGTTCAGGCTCATCCTGAATCTGAAGACGTTGTACAGGTTCATCCTGTACAAAAGATTCAGGATGGAGACTATCTTTAAAACCCGCAACCTTTTGTTTCCGGGGTGTTTCATGGCGTCCGTGGATCTACAGGACGCCTATTTACATATACCGATCCATGCCAGTCACCAGCAGTACCTGCGTCTGGCGGTGCTGTGGCAGGGAAAGGTGTTGCATTTTCAGTTTGTTGCTCTTCCTTTCGGGCTCTCCTCCGCCCCCCGAATTTTCACAAAAGTGTTGGCAGAGGCCCTGGCCCCGCTAAGGGTAAGGCAGATCAATGTAACCCTTATTTGGACTATCTTCTTTTTTTGGCAGAAACGGAAGATCTTCTGAAAGCCCATCTGGCGGTGGCCCTAGACTTCCTAACGTCCCTGGGATGGTTAATCAATCACAAGAAGTCAAATCTTCGGCCGGCCCAGTCGATAACTTTTCTGGGTTACGGGATAGATTCCGTAGTGCAGAAGTTGTTTTTACCAGAAGAAAAGATACAAAAACTTCTGTCGGCAGTGGTGTCTCTTCAACACTGTCGGTCGGTCTCCATCAGATGCGCTATGGCAGCAGTGGGACTGATGTTGGCTGCCATTCCAGCAGTGGAATGGGCAAAAGCCCATATGAGGGAGTTACAGGCTCAGGTTCTGCAGTGTTGGGACGGTCAAACCTCCTCTTTGGAAGCCTCGTTCACTCTCTCCACAAGGGTCCTCAGGTCCCTGTGGTGGTGGAGAAGGGAGGCAGTTCTGGCTCAGGGGCTTCGCTGGACCTTGCAGGATCCAATGAAGTTGGTGACGGACGCCAGTTCATGGGGGTGGGGAGCCCACTTGGCGGACGATCTGGCGCAAGGGACCTGGAACAGTTGGGAAGCGACCAGGTCGTCGAACTACAGGGAACTCCTGGCCATTTGGTGCGCACTGCGAAGGTTCCAGTCCTGTGTAAAGGGCAGGTTCGTTCAGGTGTATACGGACAACGTCACCTCGATGGCTTACATCAACCGACAGGGGGGGACCCGATCTCAGTCGCTAAGAAGGTTGGCAGGGGACATCTGCAGGTGGTACGAGGCTTGGGATATATCCCTGACGGCGATACATCTCAAGGGCACCCTGAATTGCACGGCAGACTATCTGAGTCGCCACGAACTGCGAGAATCGGAGTGGTGTCTGAATCAGCAAGTCTTCGAACAGTTGGTGCAGAAGTGCGGGCGGCCAGAGATAAATCTGTTCGCCTCCACAGGGAATGCGAAGGTCCCTCTCTTCTGTTCTATCACCAGGGCCTGGGCGGTGGATGCCTTAGGTCAGCCATGGCGCTTCAGCCTGGCTTATGCGTTTCCACTTTGCCTTCTACCGGTAGTGCTTTGCAAGTTCAGGGAGGAGAAGACCGTTCTCATTCTGGTGGCTCCGTTCTGGCCTCCCAGATTCTGGCCAGGGCCATAGATTCCCCCTTTACTCTGCCGGACAGGGAGGATCTGCTGTCGCAGGGCCCAGCGGTATCCAGGCAGGAGAAATCCTGGCATCTGACAGCTTGGTTGCTGAAGAGCGATGGCTCTTAGCTAAGGGCTTCTCCCCTCAGGTGGTGGCTACGCTGTTGGCCAGCTGTAAAAGGACGACTAGGCTAATCTATGGGAAGGTCTGGAAGCGTTTTCTTTCATCTTGTGGCTCCCAGGCAGACGTGTCCTCCACGTCCTCCTTTTTGGAATTCCTTCAAAAGGGAGTAGACTAAAAGGGTCTGTCGTTAAGTACGCTGAAGGTCCAGGTTGCGGCCCTCAGTTACTTCCTGGAGTGTCGGTTACTCTTGAGACCCATGTTCTCCAGGTTCCTGCGTGGGGTGGCTAGATCCACTCCGGTGGTCCCTAAGGTCGTGCCTCAGTGGGACCTGTGCACGTTTCTCAATGCGCTGATCAAACCGCCTTTCGATGCTCCGAGGGAACTCAGGTACCTTACTTGGAAGGTAGTTTTTTTGGTAGCAATCACCTCCGCTAGGCGAGTCAGTGAGCTGCAGGCTCTGTCCATTAGGGAGCCCTATTTTCAGGTCTTTCCGGACAGGCTGGTGCTTAGGACAGATCCAGGGTTTCTCCCCAAAGTCTCATCGCAATTTCACAGGTCCCAGGAAATCGTACTGCCATCTTTTTGTTCAAACCCTTCAAACGATAGGGAGAGGAGTTTTCACTGCCTGGATGTGAGGGATGCTGTGCTGGCATACATTGAAGCAACTCGCCCAGTGTGCAAGGTCGATTCACTGTTTATCTTGCATTCTGGAGCCAGGCAGGTTAAGGCAGCCACCAAGGCCACCATAGCTAGGTGGATCAGGCAAGCAATAGCAAGATCGAGAAGTTGCCTTGTCCGCTTCTGGTTTAGGCACATTCGACTAGAGCCTGGGCTACTTCTTGGCCGGAGAAGACGGGAGCGTCGCCAGAGCAGATCTGCAAAGCAGCTACCTGGTCTTCTTTTCATACCTTCTTGCGCCATTATAGGATGGACCTCCTGTCGGTGCAGGATCAATCGTTTGGGAGAAGGGTACTGCTGGCCGTAGTCCCACCCTAGTTTGAGGTGAGTGCTCGGTTATCCTCTCATTGGTGGCTGTCCTGGAAAAGACGCCTTGGGGAAAACTAGAGTTAGACTTACCGGTAACTCCGTTTCCAGGAGTCTTTTCCAGGACAGCCAACTTCCCTCCCTACGGTGACTAACGTGTTTCTGCTTAGTATTTTTCAGTTTCATCCCGCTCCTACGTACTCGAACACAGACTGAGGCAGAGGAGAACGGCGGGAGATTTAAAGATTGACTGGGTGTTTGTGTTTCCTCCCTCCGGAGGTGGATCCCCATCTCTCATTGGTGGCTGTCCTGGAAAAGACTCCTGGAAACGGAGTTACCGGTAAGTCTAACTCTAGTTTTTTGTATCGACGAAGACATTTTGGAATTTTCTTTTTTGCTATACACCAATAAATGAGGTTTAAATGCAAGAACCTGGTCTCAGCTACTTCTTTAAATTGACTTCTACAGCAGTGGTTGGGAAGTTCTGATCACTGCAGGGAGAGACAAAAATGTAATTAAGGCATAGCAATGAATTCTAAACACATCACAGGAAAATGTATGAATATTTTATAATGACATTCCAGTCAAACAATAAAGTCTTCTATGGACAATGAAAAACAAATAATTAATATTTAATTGTCTGAATAACATTTCTGAGTGAGAACTAGACCATATACCCCAGTATATTTATTTTATGGAGCTTCCACCATATCACATGCAATCTAAAGATTTTTGTCGTCAGTGTGTGTGTCTGTAATCGTGGGGTTACTGGACTATATTTAATAACTCTCAAAACTTAATGTGGTCATACATGGATCGATTTTCTGTTTATGATCGGCAAGCGAATGGAAAATTTAGAAAAAAATACCTTCTCGAAAAAGGTTGGTCGAACCAGGAACAGGCATGTCCCTAAATCCTGGTCGATCGTGGAGGCAGAGTTGAGAGAGGTACACAGCATGGGCTGCAGAGCCTTCCTCCCTCCGCACTCTGACTCTAGCAGCTATGCTTGGCTCTGCAACTTTGCCTGAGTCAGCTCTGCCTGCCAGCTGAGAGCTGAGACATAGGCAAGGTGATGGAGCCCAGCACGGCTGCTACTGGCAGAATATGGAGGGAGGGGCATCCTGTGTGACTGTCTCAGCTGCCTGTCAGCAGCTTTCAGCCTGTGTTGTGAGGTATTTTCAGCTCAAGACACCGGTTGTACTGGGTCCCCATCAAACCGGGAAATCCTGTTTGATTGACCCGCAATTGTGTCCAGCGTGGTGACATCAGCATGGGTTACCTGTTAAGGCTGCCATACACGGCACGGATTCGTGCCGGATTCCGGCGCGATGGATTCCGGGTGCGTGCACGCGGATCCATCGTGCCGGAATCCCCTGCAGCCCACCTTGCCCGTCTGACCGCATCCGATGGATCGGGGGCACAGAATCGGATCCGAGGAAGAACCAACCTGTTGGTCTTTTCGGGTCCGATTCTGCTCTGATCAGGGGGCGTTGCGGTCAGGGAGGCGATCCATCGGACATGGATCCGGCCGTACAAGGTGGGCTGCCACGATCGGATTCCCTAATTGGCTGATCGTTCTCACCTGTGGATGCCGGCGGAATCGCCGGAATCCATCGGGTGCTGAATCGATCAGCCAGGGAATCCGTGCCGTGTATGGCTAGCTTTACAGTTAACAAAAGAGGGTCAATAATGGTAATGCTAAAGAAAGCTTTGTTTGTTCATTCTAATTTAAAGGGCATGGTATTGCCAGCATGCCAGGTACCACGCCCTAGACTCACCCAAACAGTGCCTGAATATGGACACCAACATGCCCAGAATGCAAGTGTAGACCCAGCCTAAGTAGAATACTGGTACAACTAGGCTTTACAAATTGTAAGACACATAGTATAGCAATGTCCAGGGTATTCCCATTGCAGAATAAAGTTATTTCCCAGTAGAATATTGGAAACATAGAATCATGGCTTGTGAGCTTAAAAACATGAAATGCAACAGTAGAGAGAGGTGGAAACTCTCTTATAGGTTACTATGGGACTATTAACTTTTCTGACAACATGGTAAGGACAATGAAAGCAGGGAACATAGTACTCCGCTGTGTTTTCCTGCCCTCCCACCTCCCCTTTACACATCCCTGCTGTCATCAATGGTGGAGGTGATGTGGGGTGGAAAACTGCCATTGTCTATATTTAAATGCAGGTCAATGGCCATTGTTAACACTGAAGAGGTAATGCCAGATAAGATCGGCAATTCGCTGATATTCACAATCGACGCAAGCTTGCCTGGGTTAGGTAAATATCGCCAAGTGTTGCTTGGGATGAGTTTGTTTTGTACAAGAAAATTATCCAACGCTACACACGGGGGACTGCCAAGGAGGTTAAGAAAGAAGAACTTGCTGCTGGATTCCCCAAAAAACATTGACTTTGAAATTACATTACTCAAAAGCTACATGTGCAAGAGCCATACTTTATTATTTGTAATGTTTCCACAACTCTTCTCTACAACTCCAGCATTAACGGCTTTGCACTGGCTTAACTCACAAATTCAGCTAATCAAAATGAAAAAAAAATAATTAATTAATTCACCATCTCTACTCAACACCAGAGTTCCAATGGAAATCTTCCACAGGGCTTTACATTTCTTATTGGAGGAATCTAATGTCACCAACATAGTCTAAAGCAGTGGTTCCCAAACTTTCCTTACAGGGCCACCCTTTTCTGTTTAGGGACATTATCAAGCCCCCCTCCCTATTCAAACACAGGCTATGAATGAGGGCCCGCCCCCCCCCCCGAAATACCTTTGCTCCCCCAGGGGGGCCTGTCCCCCAGTTTGGGAACCACGGTTCTAAAGGTATACATGCATTGTTTCCCGAACAATCGGTGTATGATTGATTGCAGCATGCTTATGCCAGAATTGATGAACGATTGTTCAGCGAATTAATGCTCACCACTTTGGGTGATCGATCCCTAGCCAATACTTTTTATGGGGATCGAGGGTCCCCATCCCTTGTAATGGCGATCTAACAGGGATTGACCAACATGCCTGGTTCCTGTTCTTTCAACATTTCATTCAAGCAGGATCAAACGCTTAAGGTGGGCAGTGTTCAATTCGCCATGAACACGCGCGGTAAGCGGGCATGGCTACCCAATTAACCCAATTAACCTACATATATGTATTGGAAGGAACCCCGGGCAAACACATGAAGAGCACAGGAATACCATGCAGGCTGTGTCTTGATGGGAGTGAAATTGAATGAGAATCAAAGCTCGCACCTTAATTCTGCAATGCCAGCTTTTATGTCTCTTTAACCATATATTTCCCTAGTGAGGAGAGAATCAAAAGCTCCACTTCCCTGTATTACCAGCTAGCTGTATGTTTCATTTCATTTGCTGCTTTTTATAGTAAATAAAAGCCTTTCTAATGAGATTGCTCCAGCCTCTTACATAGCGAGTGTGTGATTCTTCAGGATAAATTGATCAGCCTTCTTGTGATCAAAGACAATTGTGAGAGACAAACATCAAAGTGCGGCAGTCTAAGGAAGGCGATTGCAAGCATGATGCATTAGTGCTCACTTTTCATTATGAACAGAGAAAAGATTTAAAAACCTGAGTTCAACCTTCTACCCGTAGCCTGTTATCCATGCATTCTTCATTTCCTCATTTATAGCTAATTACCTTTATTTTGTGATTGTCCGCTTTGCCCTTCCAGGCCCATCCTTTAGTTTCTATGGGTACCATGGAGCTCGACACACAATGGAGATATCCGGGTATAGAAGACAAGGATTGCTGGAGACTTTAAGTCATGTCCAGTGTGGAAAATGTAAACACAGCAGGTAATTGTAACCCCCTGTATGCTTATAAACTTAAATATAGCACACAGTTATTTGAATATTCTTATTATTTTTAAAGACAGACCCAGAGCCAAAAGCACAGAGACCTAGGTGGAGGGACTACATGATGCGGATAAGAAGGAGCTGGCACACAAAGTGTTAGTAGATCTTATGAACATGCTTAAGGCCCGTGTGCGCTTGCGGCCGTCGGTCGGTGGCAAAATTGGCTGCGGGTCGCGGGTGCCCACATGAGGGAACAGTTGCCTGTCGCCCCAAAGCTCGGTCGACCATAGAACAGACATGTCCATAAATCTCTGGTCGATGCCATTAGCTTTGAGCGGCTGGTGCTCCTCTGCCGGCCCACACTCGCTACGTGTGTGGGGCCCTTTAGTATGTATGTATCTGATTGGTTGGATCAGGGGGGAGTGGCAGGGGGCACTCCCGTCCCGGGCCCGACCATCTATGGGAGCCCGGAGGTCTGACCCGTGCTCCCTGCACTGGGTTACAGCCAGAAAGGAGAGACTCGCAGCATCGGCCGGGTTTTGGAGATCTGGGGGTTGAAAGTCAGGGAGTAGGCATCCATGTACGCTAAAATACCTGCTATTTTGTTGCAATGCTCAACAGAGATGGGGCTATGAGTGGGGGGGGGGGGGGGGGGGGGGGGGGTTCCATATCTGTTGTGACCCCCTCCGCTAAGTGCATTGCTTGGCGGGAGGTCCAGATGGAGCACAGTTACTTACCTGCCCAGCGATTGCTGTGTTCTCACATCGCTGAGCCATTCCGCTGATGCAAGGCTGAACTTAGTGGAGTACATTGAACATCTGCATTGGCAGAGAACACAGCATCCGCCCAGCAGGTAAAGTCTATGTGCTCCGTCGGAACCCCTGCCAAGCACTGCTCTTAGCGGAGGGGGTCCTGACTTATGTGGAAACCCCCCCTAACAGGGCCGTGTCCACAGCCCGTCAGAGCCCCGGATATGCTGGTCCAGGGGCTGGAGGAGGCTTGACGGAGGCCAGCGTATCCAATAGCGGATGTGGAGGCCGGGGGGAAGGGGAGTGCCCTGTTGGATCAGTTGCCAGGAGGGGGTCATCCTGTAGTTTAGTGCGGAAGGAGAGTTTGGTCGGAGGATAATGTCGGATGAATTTCCTGCCCTCATATAACTGATTTATTCCTTTGTTTTCAGGTTTCACAACTTTCACAGTAGCTATGGGGTTGTAAAGTCCTTGAAGGTGGTCAGGTCATGTAAAAGGTCATTGGAAGGGACCATCGTAGGTACGAAGACCCACCCTTTGTTGTATTTGGAGTGCCATGAAACTAGTTCTGTAAGGTGGCATTTATATGTGTGTGTGTGTGTGTGTGTGTATATAAATATATAGATATATAGATATATTCATATTATACTTGCTGGCAATTTATAGCTAATCATATAGCTAAAAACCATGTTAACATAATGGAAGAATTAGCTTTTTAAATCCTTTAGGGAAAAGGTTACATTTCATTAAAAAAGCTAAATATTCACAGCTTTTAAAAACTTTCAGAACTATGCAAAATATTTCACTTTACACTTTTATTCTCCTGTTAACATTTGATACTGAATATAAAATACCATTTTGTGCACCTGCCCTGGAACAATTACCCTGTGACTCCACCCGGGGTTTAACTATTTCTGGAAAACAGTTTCATTTGTGTTTTTTCATACATTGTTATATGGAAATTTCTTTCTCAGTCTGGAGTAAAATGATGTTTAAAGTGTTCAGCTTCTTCAAATTAAAAAAATATAATGGCCATGAAATTGTCCTGGCCATGCAGGATGGTTAATGCTCATAGACATCTGTAGGTGCCTTCTTCCCAGCTACTCCTTGATCCTCCGACATTTTCCAACCATTGCAATACACTCTAGTTTGCATTGCGTTAAAACTCTTGCGCCTTACTTTGAATAAGCTCTGGACTCTTTCAAAATGGACAAAATTTCACATGTTTTTGCCATAGGACTCAATGGCCCTATGATAACACTAACGCTACCTGAAAGCCAAATGGAGCTCTAACCTGCTCTTACTGTAGGTGGGTTCATAAGCCTACAAAGTTCCCAAATCTGTTGATTTTTTTAATAAATGCTAAAAAAATGTGCTGAAAAAGCCCCCCACAATTAATCTTGAGATGACTATATCACTATATATATATATATATATATATATATATATACTGTATTTTCTGGCGTATAAGACTACTTTTGAACCCAGGAAAATCTTCTCAAAAGTCGGGGGTCGCCTTATACACCGAGTGCAGAAACATCTGAGCCAGGGCAGTCTGCCTGCCAAACATCGGAAACATCCCCTTATCCTCCCTGCCTCTCTCCCTCCTCGATTTATGAGACGAAGCCAATATGCTCATTAAAGGCTGTGGCTCCAGTGGCTGAAACTGGTATTGCAGCTTAAACATATTAAAACACCTTCACTGTATCATGAGACATGATATCAGTTAAATTTTTGATTGCCAAAATTCTTTGAATTAAATTTATACAATTTATGTTACTTGGATAACCACAGGTAAACATTAATATGAAAGGTTGCAGTTAGGGTGTGAAATTAGAATGTAAATTACAAAAAAATATGACTTTTAAGGTTGTTGGAGTATACATATGTAAGGCCCTGGGTCCACTGCCGTTTCCCTGAGCTGGCCAAAAAAATGACACACGCCGGCACATTTGTCAGTGGACTTCCTGTGACTTGCAGGCAGTTTTTCCATGTCATAAGAATTTAAATTACCATATTGAAAGCAAATCTGATTTTTTTTTTTTATTTGGTGTGCGTTGGAAGAGAGGTAGTCTTATACAGCGAGTATACCCCAAACTCTGTATTTTAACTGGAAAGTTGGGGGTCGTCTTACACACCCAGTCATCTTATACGCCAGAAAATGCGGTATATGTCCTCTATTCCACCTGTGTCATAACCTGTACCTGTGTGTTATATTGTGTTGTATTTCCACTCTAATGTATTGTACAGCGCTGCGTAATATGTTGGCGCTATATAAATAAATGATAATAATAATAATTTTAATGGATTTCAATAAATGGTTTGTTTGTTTTATATTTCTAATGGCATATCAATTTATCAATTATTATGGCTCTGTTGAAAGTCCAGGGTAGGGGGTCCCAAATGAATATCCTTTTGAAATATTATCATTAATATAAAAACTCTCAAAAAGCAGAGAACGTCCCTTGTTGTTGAACTAGTGAAACTTTCTGCTATGACGCAATAAAATATTTGGCGATCATGTACCAGTAAATAGCTACAGTGCTACGGTTGTCACATTTTAGCAGAATGCACCGTCTCCACGCATTTCGGTAACATTTTTTTCCCTCTTACCAATACACCTGATCTATTATCACAACTAGCAGAGCTTCATTGCTCCAAGTAAACCTTGCACAGCATTGTAATCCTCCCCCATTTATCCTCTAAATCCACTGAGATCGTTCCCAGGATTTTACAAAGAAAATGAGGGATTAAATGTCTCTGTGGGCTCTATGGGCTTTTGATGAGGCAGAACAAGCTTTCAGCACTTCTCCAGTTCATCCATGAACCCATTCTACTCTGGATTAGTATGAAGCATATAATAAAAAGGGATTGTTGGCTTATTTCATCAGTCAGTCAGGTGATGCCTAAGGCAGTTATGTGAAAGTTTAACTCTTCCAACTCTTTGTGGTAAGTGAACTTTTCTACCCAGCACCCACTGAAACTGCTGGAGAGGAAACCCTTTCAAACTGTAATAAGTACAGTATATGTATTATGACAAGTAAGTCACCATGAGTCTGAGCTGACCCACACACATGTTCTGAGATGACAAGGGCAACAGAGTATAATCAATGAGCCTTACTTCCAAGTTCAAGCAGCATATACAGTAGGTGTAACAGACAAAAAGAAAATGCTACCCAATAAATATATATGTAATGAAACATTTCAAACAAAAGCATGTTTGAAATTCAGAATGCATATTAAGAAATAATAGTGATGTAAAACATACCATAATGATATATTCCTAAAGTGCTTAAGGCAGTGTTGGGCAACTGAGTTGCTATGGAGGGCCACAAGTGCGGCCCTTCACATCACTAAAGGGTCGCACATAACATTTTCAATGGCATAGCTAAAAGACTATTTTTAAATAACAAAACTTGTTTTAAATTTTACTTCATGGTTTGGGAACATTTGCTACAAAGTTTATGTGCCCCTTTTCTGTTCCTCTTCTCCCCTTTCCACTGTATGAAGATCCCAGACGAAGATGCATCAGCAGGTGATTGGCGGACATGTAAGTTCATATGCCCTATGCATTAAAAGTTAGGTTTTGGGGACCGCAAGTGGAGGACTGAGGGGGGCCACTGAAAAACGGCCAAAGGGCCACAGGTTGGGCACCTGGGGCTTAAGGTGTCTGAAGTCACTTCTTTAAATGGACATACAAATCATATTCACTTCCACTAGTGGAAACAAACTGCATCACTAATAACATTCAACACCCAATTTCTTAATGTCAACCCCACGAGTAGAGATAAATATCTTACCCCAGGTCATCATCTGTAAGCTGTTCCACGTTTCAGCACCATCAGTAGAGATACATATTTACCCCTGGTATGGACATTATCTGTGCCCACTTCCAAGTCAGCACCACCAGTAGACATAAATGGTTTAGCCCAGGTATGGACATCACTATAAGTCACACACAGTGCCACCTGTAGACATATCAGTTATTAGTTTAGCCCAGGTATGGACATCACCAAAGATCTGATCACACACTGCTCACTTCCAAGTCTCAGAATCAAAATAGTTTAGATAGGAACAAGGACAAGAAGCACACAACCTAGTGCAACAAATCCAACTAGCGTTAGTATTAAGGAAAAAGGTAAAATAGCTTACAAAGAAGTAGTGGTCTCCTGTTCCTCCTGCTTATTGTAGGAGATCACTACTACTTGCTAAGCCTGAATTGTACTTCCATCATTTCAGTGCATCATTTTACTTTTTCCTTTACGCTTAACACTACTTAAATTTGGTTGTGCACCTCGTGTCCTGGTTCCTATCTGTCTTTTACTGGAGGAAACACTTTCCTTGCATCTTGGGAGCTTTATATCTCCACACAACTTCATTACCCACCCCACATACACAGACCAATTTTACCCTGTGAGTTTCACCCGGTTAAATACACCACCTAATGGACATCACTACTATGTGTATGATCACTGCTCACAGTTATGTACTACTTCATTTTTAAAGTCACTGAATATTGTTCATCACAATGGGGATTTTACATTTACTTTAAATCCAGCAAGGGAAAATGGGTGGAGTGAGGCGGATTTTGGTCCACAGAATAATTCAATGTTTGTTTTTACATTAATTAAGTTCTCAGGTCGGAATTTTGAACTATTTGTGTTAAAGAGATACCCTTGACCCTTCTCTACATCTTCAACAAGTTTTGTAATGATCCTATGCTCAGGGTTTTTGCAATTAACTCACTAAGTCGAACTAGTCAAATTTCCCCCCAAAATTAAGTCAGGCTAAAATACATGAAAAAGCCCCAAGAGAAAGACAGGGCCAATGCCTCTCTCCACCTACCCCACAGCAATTCTAAATATGGACGGACCCGCTGATCGCTTTCGGGTCCATTGACCAGGTAAGAACGGTTTTCCTCCCCTCAAGGTCAGAAAGGAAGAGGGGAGCAGCGAGTTTGGAAAATACTTCCTCCATTAAAAACCCATTGTAAACCTTTTTCATTTGAATAAAAATGTTCAACCTGATCAATTATGGCCTTTTCACCTCACTACTCACTACATTCTTTTACTGCTTTCTAGGCGGACTTTATTTGTAATAAAAAACATTTTTGGAATATTTGAAACTATTGATAACAATCCAACTTTAGCTTTTGTGACTTGGAGCCCTACACCTATTATCTGCCTCTACAAGTACAGTATAGACCAGTGATGGCGCCAATACAGGAATGAGTAGAAAGCAAGGAGCTTCCCCAGGACTTCAAAGGAACTTGCGGTGTCCTCACTGCCATGGCAGCATTATTTCTTCATTAACAGCCAGTTTCGAGACCCTGGCTGTACTTTTTATGATGTTGTACTAGTTGAGATGACTACTCACAGATCACAGACACAGTTGAGGAACAAAAGTGTTCATCAATAAAATGTTTTTATTAAAGTTCTCAGTAACATTCACAGTCAAGAACACAAAACAAAAGTAGGGGAATACCTTGAATTTCCTAGTAAATTATCAGTGTGGCCACAAATTGACACTGCTGTCTGGTAACATTTCCCCAGTCGCCTCCCCCCTCCTCCTATCCCTACCAATCAGACCAGAGACAGACTGCAGAAACAGAGACTTGGGCAGACATGTGCCAACAGTGACTTTGGCACGGGTGCTTTAGGTTCGCCATAATGGGTAAAGACCCACTTAAGGTAGAAGGGACAATTGTGTAAAATCAAAGGGTTCTATCTTTTATGGGTGCTCATGGGGAACCCTTGGGCACCCTTAGCTTTAGTCCAGTGGTTCCCAAACAGGGGGGGGGAAGGTATTCCGGGGTGACGTGGGCCCTCATTCTGAACCTGTGTTTGAATAGGGGGGCGGGGGATAATGTTCCTAAATAGAAAAGGGGAACCCTGCAAGGAGAGTTTGGGAACCACTGCCATAGTTGAGCCATAAAAAAAAGGCCTGTCTAAGGGTTAGTGGGCATTCTGTGCAGTTCCTATGGTAGCTGTATCTTGTGTGCCCTGTGGAGTATCCAATTACTGGCAGAACCAATGGGTAACATAGCTCACTATTTTACTGTTTCAAGTGTATTGCTTAATCAATGACCAGGCAACTGTGTTCTGGTGGCATAATATAATGACAATCTTATCAGCACTGGGTAGGGCACCCTTCACGCTTGTTAAATAAATGGGATTGAGAGGGAATTTGAATAAGGAGAAGAATATTATTTGAATAATTTTACATGTATGGATCTCTCTATGTATGGAATAAATGTATTCCTGCCCACAATATACTGTGTACATATTATGATTTTCAGTGCACGTTGCTGAGAATGTCATAGCTCATTTAAAGGGTTGGGTCGCACTAGTCTCAACTCTAAATCCCCCAACAATAAAAGCCCTGACAGGTTCAATTTTATAAACACATTCCCCATTTCTAATATAATGTACGACGCGCATCTGCAGCTTTGCAGTAAGCCCTCTTTGCGTTCCCATCTGCACTATTTTTTGCCACTAGATATTCAAATTTAATAAGGCGCAAATGAAATAGAATTGAGCGGGGCAGTAACTCAACGTTTTCCCGTGTAACTTGCACTGTTGAGCTGTTTATCTGTTTTGCATTTTTATAGTATCCAATTTCTCATTCGAGAGCAGTAATTTGCAATCTCTGACCTTTCACTGCTGTTGAAGCAGGAGTATAAAACCCACAAAGCGACACTAAGGAAGTGTACAAGCTGCACGCAGCCTAAGCTGTTTAGAAGGCATGGCGAAATAAGCGGCTAGAAAGGCATTGATTTTTCTACCTGTCACTTTCTCGACATGCTAATTTCAAAGTGAGATGAAGAGAAGGCCAAGAACTCATTTGTAAGCGATAAGTGACGCTCAACTGGCTGGAGAGAGTTTAATATTTCAACATGTCTCTGGTTCTGGCTTTGTAATGCTGTCCGTACACTCCCTGTGTCACTACGTTCAGGCATTGTATTGGTATGTATAAAGAAAGAACTCGGACATAAAACACATCCGGCAATCTGTTAAACGTTTGTTTTATTGGTAAGAACGCCCCTGTGTCTGTCCACGTTCGTCATGCTATGACTTCAAAGTTTTGTAGAAATATCTCTAAACTATAGAGCTTGAAAAGGAGGGTCACCATGCGATGGAGATAATGGGCATGGCTAAATTGTACTTAATATTAAGTGGCTTAATGTCTTTCAATGCCACCTCGTAATCCTTGAGTCTTTGACCAAACATTTATGCAAAAAAACTCCTGCCTGGTACCCGCTTCAGCCACAATGATTGTCACATTATAAAAGATGTGAGCAGTGGACCCACCGTGTCACCTAGCAAGGCCACAGCACAAAGTCTAAGGAGTCTCCCGTTATTCATTAGAGAACCCCTTGACTACTCTCACCAGCATTTTCTGACAGCAGAAGGGTCTGCAATGTGGTACACAATTGACAGGCAGAGATGTAGTTCAAAGTGTAGCAAAAGGTCAGGGCAGGGCAGGCAGCAAACAGTCAAGAGTCTCCTCGGGTCAGTAACTGCAAAAAAAAAGAGAAATCTAAAACCTGGGTAACAAAGTACAAGGGACCTTTTTGATCAGGCAATTATTAGCTGCAAGGTACTTTCTTAAAGGGTTAATAAACTCTCAGCAAAGAAAACATATTCTTGCACAGAATAACATACATAATGGAACTGCAATGATATCAATGTTTTTACCTGCATGATTTCTCCTGTTTCACAATGGAGATTACCTTATGGAGGTAATAGATTAGGTAACAGTTTATGCCTAGTTGTATTTAGGAGCTCAATGCACCCCCTTCCCTGGCTGACCAGGTCAGGCCTGGTATTGCTCGCTGTTCATAGTCTCCCTTTTCCAGACTCTTCCTGTTTGCCAGGCATGGAGTCTGGTACAATCTGGAGAGGAGCTTCCTCCCTTCCAGACTCTACGCCAAAAAGGGGTCTGTTTTAATAAGAACAAATATACTAAATCCCCATGTGCGCAAAAGATGTCATGAGCTCTGTCTACAAAGCAAAAATGCTATAGTGAATCTACTCAACTCAAAATATAAGACCTCAGCCTCCCTCTTTCTTAGCGGTATTGAATTAATGATTTTTACAGGCAGGAACCTCTGTAAGGGATATGTCAGGACCCGGATCATTATGTTGTGCTGTTGATTGCCTCATTCCTGATTAAGCTAATATATGAGGGTGATTTATTGTTCATTTGCTCTAACCATGTCTTTTACTGATTTGGAGTAATCATGCAAGTTTCCTGATGTTTATAGGGAAAGCTACAATCTATTTAAAGAAAACCTGGGACTACAAAATAAGCTATCTGCAAATTTCCATCCTTCCCTCCAGCACCACCCACAATCACTAAATCCCATAACAGCTTTAAACAATGCAACTCACAAAAAAATGGTTATATCAACAGAGATAGTGCTGCCAATCAAGAAAAAAAATAGATTTTTACAATTTTATTTTAGTTGGAGTTCCAAGTTTTACTGTAAAAGAATAAATGGTGATTTGGCAAGGAGATACTAATTTTAAATTGTCTCACTATGGGGTGGCAACTGGTTTCAAGATATGCTCCTGAGTTGCCACACTTGTAAAACTACTGTGGCTAAAAATAATGTTGGAGAAAAAAGAACGATGGTAAAATTCAGTATTTTCAACAGTTACCCCAAAGCCTTACCCCACAAACTCACCCTGACCTACACTGAAGGATACTTACCTATCCCCAGTGAGCCCGCAGTGATGGAAAGTATAGGGGGACCCACCGATCTATTCCGGGTCCACTATTAATGAGTTTAGAAGAGGCAGCCTAGGCATGTTCCTAAGAAAAGCTTCATTTAACGTGCACTTAGAGTACTCAAGCAGTTAAAGTCCTTATCCTGGCAGCTTACACACTGGGAGAGATGAAATATATAGGAAAACCGATAAAAGAGAACTTCTCCTCGTCGCCAGAGAAAGAAAAATAGGTATATTCACTCAATTAAGTGGAGAGAAATAATTACACAGATGTGCCTACAGAACAGATCTAACATTATCAATCACATTGACTAAACTCTTGTTGCCGGAGCCAGATAAATCATCAGCGTTCTTTTATTGTTTTAATCTGTATCTCGTCGATGTTTCGTTAGCCAGAGAAGAATTAACTAAATTGGAGAGGATATAAAAAGTGACATTCAATCTATGAGAACCAACGCCGGGCTCCAGCCTGTCACTCAGGTATTATTTATTGCAACTAGATTGCTCTTCGTTTCAGTACATTGTAAATGTGTATTACAGGGGACAAAGCACAATTACAGCTACATGTTCCTTCAGGTTTATGGCTTGCTGCAATTTGATGGAATTCGTCATCAGACATCAGCTGAACGATATGAAGGACTCCAGCAGCACATGTACATCATTTTATACTTGTATTTTGAGATTTTTTGTAAGAGGAGATTGCCTTCTGCACCTTGTATGTACTATACAAACAATGACCCACTACAAATATTATTGTCAGTTTTGACATTTGATTTTGATATGTTTCAGATCTCATTTTTCTTTTTTTTTTGCTTAGTGTAAATAAAACCTCATAAATACTTAAAAAATGTTTTTTCCAACCTGTGATTTAAAAAAAAAATCTGACAGTATGTATAGAATGTACAGTATGTACCCAACATATGTATGAGTCCACCCAACAAAGTTACACGTTTTAGTTAAAACCACTGTTGACAGTATACATGACAGCTCTTACTGTTCCATCCTGAGTAACTCCCCTTCTTAACATGGTGCATAACCTGCTGGGTGGTTACCTCCGACTTAACTCTGAGTAAGTTTGCTTACCATGCTTACAGCGACAATCAGGGATACTTACTCACTTATGTGTGATGTAAAGTATTGGCCACTGATCTTGCTGAAGGCGGTGCTGGCTTTTTTCAGCACATACCGCCATCATTGATGACTCCGGGGATCTGAAGGGAAAGGGAGTTAGAGCAAAAAAAAGGGAGTTCTAGGTGCTCAAGAACCTCTCACAGTAACATTTCCCCCCATACTTTGATGTTCAATAAACTGCTCACAGTAACATATACCCCCTAACTCGGGTAGTGAGCCTCACATGAACATTCCCC
This sequence comes from Ptychadena robeensis, assembly GCA_036250615.1. Classification (NCBI taxonomy): domain Eukaryota; kingdom Metazoa; phylum Chordata; class Amphibia; order Anura; family Ptychadenidae; genus Ptychadena; species Ptychadena robeensis. Next base: position 26,950,549 of record CM070035.1, read on the forward strand.
CTAACTATGGTGACCATTAAGTATCCTACACTCACATATCCCTCTAACTTTAGTGGTCAGTGAACCTCTCAAGTAACATCCCTCTAGCTGGTGGTTAGTAAGCCTCTCACAGCAACTTCCCCCCCTAACTCTGATGGTCAGAAAGCCTCTCACAGTAACATTCCCCCTTACTCTGATGGTCGGTAAAGCCCCCCATAGACAGGCCGATTCCTGGCCATAGTTGCGGCCGACCAACCGCCGTGTTCGCTCCCGCCGAGCACATAAAGGTTGGTCAGCCGCAACTATAGGGGAGCCTACCTTAAGGATCCGACCAAAAGAGCAAGCAGGTCGGATCAAACACGGATCTGTCCTCCTGGTTCTTTTTCTGCCCGATCCTGCTGCACGCTGTTAACTCGGAGGGGGAGTCTCCTCCCCCTCCAAGTTAATTTGCTACAGTCTGACAGGAATTGCGTGTGTTAGTGGAACACATGGGATTCCTATCCGTTCTGTAGCCGACTCCTCACAGCATGGTGACGTCACCACGCTGTGAGGAGTCTGCTAAAAGTCGACCATGGATCGGGACGTCTGTGGCCAGTTAAAGCCTCTCACAGTAACATTCCCTCTAACTATGGTGGTCAGTGAACCTCTAAGCAGTGGTGGCCAACTGAGTTGATATGGGGGGCCACAAGTGCGGCCCTCAGCATCACTAGGGGGCCGCACATAACATTTTCAGTCTATACTGACTTGTAGAAGCATTTTTAAATTAACAAGAAATGACAGTATGCATAGCTAGAAGACATTGTTTGTAATTTTTAAATAACAAAACATGTTTTAAATGACACTTCAAGCATTAGGGAAAATTGCAGTATGGTAATGCACATTTGTGTCATATGCATCGTCAAAGGTTATGTGCCGCAATATATACCATACAATCACCCCCCGTTCATTGGTGGAATAGTGGGAGCATAGGCACTTACCTGTCTGCTGATCCTCCACCAACACTGGAGGAGGAGAGGGACTTGCTCTGGTGCAATCTGGGTCATTGATTGGCTTTTACATTGATTGTCTCTCCTCCTCTTTCCACTTTGAGAGGACAAGGACCTATCAGCGGGGGGTCGAGTTCCTATGACCTATGCATTAACAGTTAGTCTTTGGGGGCCGCAGATAGAGGACTGAGGGGGGCCACCAAAGAACAGACCGCAGGTTGGGCACCTGGGCTCTACAGTAACATATCCTCTTACAATGGTGGTCACTGAGTTCCCTAATATGAACAGTAGTACATTTGTTCCAGCACTATTATCCTGCTGTCTTCCGCTCCCATTACACAGCGAGTTTCTTTTCCATTTACACAGGCTATTGTGCTTAACATCACTTACTTTTCTTATTTATCACAGGTACATTTTAGTGTCAAAGAGCATCCATGAATGGGAGAGGAAAATGGAGTTGACCTGGGCAAGACTGAGCCCTGTTGAGATGCATAATTGTAACATGTCAGATTTAACAAGCTGCCAGTGGCAGTAAAGAATAGAGAGGTTTGCTGAGGTGAAACTCATGATAGTATTCCCGAAATTCAAACACTGAACTTCTCTGTCAGGAACTGCAGTCCATCACAACCCGAGGGTAGCATCTTTACTGTACCAACCCCAATAACTTCCCTTCTAAATGTGGTGCTCAAGAGTCCCTTACAGTAACATTCCCTATAACAATAGTGGTCAAGAACCACTCACAGTCATATATCCCCCTAACTTTAGTGGTCAGTGAGCTTCTAACTGAAACATTCCCCCTAACTTTGGTGGTCAGTGAACCTCTCACAGTTACATTCCCTCTAAGGCAAGGTTACCACGGCATTAAGAGGTAGAGATGTCCCGAACTGTTCGCCGCCGAACTGTTCGCGGCGAATATCGCATGTT
>CM070035.1:26952537-26974444 GCA_036250615.1 Ptychadena robeensis
TAAGGAAGTTCGCGTTCGCCGTTCGCGAACCCGAAAATTTGGGTTCGCGACATCACTATTAAGAGGTTTGTTTACACCTTGCATTAAGCGCATTTCCTAATGGGATGTTAACGTAGCCCATCCATATTACATGCCTGTTTCCACGGAGTTGAGCTGGTCCGCCTGACAGAAGGTTACAATAGTGGGCATTCAATGAGTTCCCCCAATATATACAATAATACATTTGTTCCAGCACTATAATCCTGCTGTCTTCCACTCCCATTATAGAGTGAGTTTCTTTTCCATACACAGGCTATTGTGTTTATCACTTACTTCTCTTATTTATCACAAGTACATTTTAGTGTCAAAGAGCATCTATGAATGGCAGAGGAAAATGGACTTGGCCTGGGCAAGACTGCGCCCCGTTGAGATGCATAATTGTAACATATCAGATTTAACAAGCTGCCAGTGGCAGTAAAATAAAGAAAAGTTTGCTGAGGTAAAACTTGTGACAATTTTCCAAAATTCAAATGCCAAACCTAGCTATGCCAGAAACTGCAGTCCATCACTACCCCAAGGGTAGCGTCAGCACATAGCCTGGCTTTCACAGTATTACTGCACTGTACAGTGCCCACATGTCATCACATTGTCATTGAAAACATTAGACTTCTGTTTTTAATCCAAATAGTAAAAGTAAATGAATTACTTAAATACATAATATAACCATTAATGTGACAATTGTAGGGTAATAGGACATCCTTTCTGATTATTTGAGCATTGAACAGCAGCAGGTCTTTTTCAGAATGTAGAATAACCTGATTAATGATTGCTTAAGCAAAAAATTTACCTAAAAGCTGGTATGATTGCGTGTAATTTAAAAACAAATTTTGATCAATATCTTCTATTTCCTCCTCATTAGTGATTGTTTTGTTTAAATATTCATTCGTTTTTTAATATCTGCCAATATAAAGCTACCTTCAGTGTTATTAGATTGTGTTAGGCCGTATATTGGAGGTTAAAAAGTGTTAACGGTTATAAATCTGAACCTGTGACCAGACTATGCACACTAAAGTATTTCAGGAAATAATCATTATTACCAGGAAGCCAAACAGGCTTATATAGCGACCCTTCAGTATACAGGAACACTAAGTCTAAGTTTACAGGTTTACCTCCAGGTAAACAACCGTTTAGCCTGACCGACCGGCGGATGCCACATTAGGCGTCCGCCGGTCGGTTTTCGGGCAGCCGCCCCATAGAAACTACAGGGAGTCGTTTATCCCGCGGCTGCGGGAGCGCACTGGCGGTTTCCGAGCTAAAAGCAGCTCGGGAACCGCCAGTGTAAACTTAACCTAAGAGGTTAATTTTTGTTTGTATTGAGTGGGCCCACCTGGTGAGATCAACCAGGAATCTCCTGCATGTCGGATAGCATGGTGATCCGACATGCTGGTAAATTCCCATCCGATCCAATTACTTTGAATGGGGACGGTAGGGTTATAAAAAGTGTCAGCTTGGACAGGTGCTTGTCTTTAGTGGGACCCAGGGTTTCACCAGAATTCCTTTGTGTCACTGTATTGAGCCACCTGTACAGTGTCTCCCATCTGTGACAAGTAAAGGGTATCCTACTCTACTCCCCTACACCCTCTTTCCCATTCCATGTACCTAACCTCAATAAAAAGTTTGTGCACATTCATCTGTCTCCAGAAGAATATTTACCATCTGCCAGAACCCAAACCTTAACCAGCAATACCTTAGGGTGTGTGCTACATTTACTTACTAACTTAAGGTACCCATACACGTTGCGATTTTTCGCGGACTGATGCAATATTCCATTTCGACTCCCGATTTTTGCTTTACTGCTATTTTTAAAATCGGCCGGTTGGATCGGGAATCTTTTAAAAGTCTCTTTTAAATGTGGCCGACCGACCGAAAATTACGGGCATCATCATTTGGGACCCGACCGACTTTTTGGGCGATTTTTCTAAAAACAGCATCGGTCGGACTACATTTGCATGTTATGAATCCCGAACGATCGACCTACCCGACCAACTGGATCGGTTGGAAGGGCTAGAATCGCATGAAAAATCGCAACGTGTATGGGTACCTTTACTAAGCCCAGTACCTAAGGACATTGCAAAGAAACTTCACAGAAGAAGTAGATAAAATGAAAGCAGATCTTGGCAGACTGCCAGCCCTCTAATGTCAACAATCTGTAGCTGATTCTAGTCTGTTAGAAAGAATTGAGACTGTCTATGCTGTTTATCTTTGAAAAGGAGTGTTCTGTCCCCCAACATGTAAGGTAGAGGAGCTCCCTAGACCACTCTGGATCTGAATTCAGTGACACTCTGCATCACTGCAGCTGCCTGCCGGCCGAAAGCAGACTTGACAAGGTAGGCGATGCAAGTCCTTGGCCCGCCCTGATGCAATGTCACTGGAAGGCAGAGCACTATTGGATTTTAACAGTTTTCACCTAGGTGTTTGTTAACCCTTGATCTGCCCTCTGGTGCTGATAATAGAAAGAAGATACGGATAGGTCTACTTTAAGTACCCTAAGGTTCATCCAGCTTTTTAGGAATGTACTGTATCTTTAATGTCTAGAATGGGCACAAAACATTTCTTCATTATGTAAAATTATAAAATGAAATCCTTATATTATGACTTGTTACCAGAGCATAAACATGTTATTAATTTTTGGAAGTGAATTGTTGAGCAGTTGTTGTGAGTTATTTATTTTTAGTTATTGCATTAATAAGTTCATAAAGCACAAACAATTCTTTTGAATTATACTTTCTAATTCTGTTGCTGAGATGAAATACATCATTTAATTAAAACGATAGCATTTCAGTTGTTATTATTATTGCTGTCAGGTGTTTTTGTATATGTATGTTGCATAATAATACACAGAGTAAATCATTCTTTCTGTTTACTTCTATATAATATAAATATGAAAATCAGTGGATATATTAGATGTTGATGCAACCCTCTAAATGTTATCAATGATGCCGGGGATGGGCTGAAAAAAGCCTGTGCCTCCCCCTGCCTCTTCCCCATTATCGATGATGCCAAACTGCTGGGTCCGCCGATGCTCTACATCACCACGGGTTCACTGTGAATAGTTGAAAACTGCTATATGTTACTTGGGGAAAGTTTGTGGGGTAAGCCGGGGTAACCATCCTGGAGGTTAACGTAAATCAGGTAGAAATCCTGCCAGTTGAACAATTGGGTATTAACTCGGTAAGTGTTGGGTGTTGAGCAGAACAACAACCAAATCTTACAAACAATGCATCCTGCAGGGAGTTGGCACCTGATTTCCCCTCCATTTATTTGAATGCTAGTGTGAAAGAGACTTAACACCTTAGCTTTCATGTTGCTTTCCCCCTCCCTCTTTTCTGCTCCCAGACTCCTCTAAATCTCCCATGAACTCTGTCAGTTCATCTTACCCTCCCCAGTTAAAGTTAAGTTAAGAGGGAAGGGGCTTTAGCTTCACTGCTTGTCTGGAGTATTTATGGGGTGGGAAGTTTGGACGGAAGGAGTGTTACCCTCTCTGCTTGTTGAGAGGATGTGTGGAGCATTACTTCCGGCTTTTGGAGTGAAAGTGGCGGCTTGCATGGCACCTATGCCGTCCATTACCGCAAGTTTTTCCATATTTGGAAAGGAAAAACCTGTATGCCTAACACACATTAAGCTATGTATCTATGATTTTTTTATTCACAATCTGTGGTATTGGGTTACTATTAGTGGTGTGATGTAGCGCAAGTAATTGTTCTATGCACAAAATTTTAAAAATATGGTCTTTTTTCTAAAAATCATGAAACCTTTAAGAGAATCAGCCACAATGTGATATTTTAAGAACTACAGTAAAAATTAACCTGTGAGTTTAAAAAATCTAGAAGATGCAAATAAAATGGTAAAACTGTAATTCTGCTTTACCAAAGCCTTAGTGGTATTGCATCCTTATATCATCAGATCTAGTTAAGGTTGAGATGTTACAACTCAGGTGTGGATATCACAGCTTCCCTTTGGTGACAGGTTCTCTTTATCGTGCATTGGCATATATTTGGTCATTAGTATTCCTTTTGCACTTGGAAGGATGTGTTTGCAGAAAGACATTATTTTCTCAAAGCCCAGTCGGACATTGCGATCAATACTTCTGTCAAGGCTCTTTGACATTTCTTGCATTAATTTTTCCTTTTTTTAAAACGTAACATTGTTGCCATTCCATTATTCTTTATTTGATTTTCACGGATAAATGTGCCACATTATCACCTTATATATCTGTTCAATTTTTCATTACAGTTAATGTAATATCTTGTTACACACTTGGGCCATGATGTATCGACTCCTTGTAGCGCTGAAGAAAACAATTTCATTCTCTTACTGCAGCTACTCGGGATCGCTCAAAGGTAGTTTACCGCCAGGCTGGATGAAAGTCACTTCTACATCGCCATAGACCCTTGTATAGCGCCATTGGGTAGACGCTCATGTGAAGAGAGCGCATAGAATTTCTGCTACTCAAGGACATCATCAATGAATGCTCTGAAAAGGTTATTGTCCTCTCCCTGACATCTGTAGATTATATAAAAATGCTATATCTACAGCTTTTCATTCTTCCAATCATTGTGCTGTACAGCAGTAAGAATAGTGTGTCCTTGGGTTTTCAATGTTTTTTCAGCTTTTTATTGTGAAAATAATTTGTGGGATTTTGTTGTATCTAAAAAAAACTCTTCCTTCTCTACTTTTCTACCTGCTTCTTTTGCTTCCATCTCATTTCTCTTGTCTTTTTTGTGTTTCTTCACCTCCCAGACTTGCATGTGGCACACTTTTTTTTAAAAAAAGCCCTCCTCTAGATCTGGAACACATCTCCAGCATCACCGTTGATGCTGGGGATGTGCTCTGAAAAATCAATGCCATCTCCATAACATGGAGGTCAATGGTACTACCTAACCCCCACCCCTCCCAGACCGGGAAGGATTTGTAGGCCTGCTAAAACAGGGATCATCCCTCCTTTTCTCATTCTATATTTTGCTCTTCTATATCTCTTCCTTCCATGTGATTCTGTAGTGACCAGTAAATGGCACTAATTGTACATTTTAATGCATTGTTATAAATGCTGGTATATTAATGGGATTCCCTAGCTTAGGACAGTGACAGGGCCTATTCACTTCTTGTTTTACTATATTTATATTCATGCCCTGTACACTTTTCCTATGTTATTCACTGTATATATATTTGGTGCTCTTCCCTTTAAGTGTTGTGCACCTGCTGCCTACATGAGGTTGGTTACATGTCCAGACGTCTGTCTCCTCTTTGCCACTCTCCACTCCTCACTAAGTGTATCAATCCTAATCTGCCCTACTACTGGTCTTAAACCAACCCTTCTAGGAGTCAATAGATATTAGCTCCTCTTAACTTTCTGGGCTTTTCTGTTGCTGACCTGATACACTGCAGATCCTCCAGACATGTCCCCAGACGCAGGATTCCTGGGGGAAATTATCCACTATTCCAGTGTGACTTCCTGACTCCCTATCTTCTTCCCTGGTGTCAGGTGTTTTCCTTTCATTCAGCCTTAGTTCCTTCTATTTCTCTGCTCCTCTTCTAAGGCTTAATTGATATGGTTAGATGACCATCTGAGGACCGGAACCTTAGGGTGGCTGCTTATAGCAACAGCTGGGGTGGGTAATTGACAGCCACATGTCAACCACCTTCACAATATGTGCAACTTCTGCCACTTATGGTATCCCAATGGTAGTTATGGCAGGCTACCAGGCGGTAAAGGTAAAGCTGGCCATAAACGGGTCGATTTAGCATTTGACCGACTGATCAATCACCATGCCATAATTGCCTGGAGCGGTATTAATTGCCCCCAGGTGGGCAGTGTTCAGGAATCGAATACTGCCCACCAAGAGCGATTGACCCCACTCCAAGAAAATGTCGATTGGACAGGGATCCAAAAGTGTTGGTAAATTGTTGTTTCTGAGCTGAGGGGAGTAGCAACAAGAAGAAATCAGGATACACATTACAGTTTTATTGTATTATTATTATTTTTTTGACAGATAAACCATACCTTAGGTGAGTTTAGGTTGACCTAAGCTCATATTGCCATTTCTTAATTATATTTTAACTTGAATTATTATATTATTGAACACCTGCAGCAATTTTGGTGGCACAACTATGCTAAGGAGCTTTGAAATGAACTAAAAAATGTGTCCCCCCCCTTCTCCTCCAGGATTAGGCTGTTAGACACCTACTAACAATGGTGTGGTGATGGACCAGCATATCAATCTAATTATTTTTGATCATGTCAATTTTTCCATGAACACCAGTGTCCTGACCACACAAAACTTACTGCTGTTAGTTGGGATCCTCGCCCCAGCTCTGTGGGGGTGCAGACGCCGGATGTACTGCAACACCACTGTGGCGCCAATCACTGGAGAGAAACCAGACCAGTAAGGCACAAAAATCTTGTAAAATCTTTGTTTGATCTGGTTATGTGATCACAGATTTTTTGGATGAGATTACCAAATATGATGAGGATAAATTTTTATTTTATTCATGGTAAATAAGGTACAGACAGGAAGCACAGGAAACATAGTAGGTCTGATAAAATGTGCATTAAGTAAATCTTTTGTGAATATTTGCAAGAATGTCTATATCCCTAGGGGGGTAGACCGTGTATTAAAACGACTCTCTTATGAATTAGGAAAACTATCGACTGGGACCTCCACTATTGCTCCATCCCTGAAGAAGTCCCGCCAAGGGACGAAACGCGTCGGATACAACTGGGCGCAAATAGTGATTGCTTTTTAAATTTTGGACACTAATAGGCGGTAACATACAGTTTTGACCGCCGACTGAATATTTTAAAAACTAGACAGTACTATCTTGGATATAGTATTGTTTTGACTGACTGACCAGACTTGACTGAAATGTTTTTATATGTGTATGTACTTTTCCCATGCTACTGTTACACTATTTGTTAAATAAAAATGTTGATCTCATTTGTCTCACCTTCAAAATCCGCAGGGGCTGGCCCCCCCCTTTTTTGGAGTTTAGTTCACTCCACCCGATACAAATGTTTAAGTATTGGATGTGGTGAGGTTCTTGCCGGCCGTAAATCCTTAAACCGCTTCAATAATTAAAAAATGTGTCCTTGGCCTTCAAAGGTCCTACAACTTAAGATATATTTACAATCCAAAATGTTTAGACCAATTCAGTAAAATAAAACTTAAACCAACCTGAGGCACATTCAAGCCACCAAGCCACCATTTCTGCTGAGACAAATCTGCTTTCCAGTGACTATAAGGTTCGTCTAAAGTTATTTATTACAACTACACAGGTGAAACCCTTGAATAAGGAGTTCTGCTTTGTTTATTTTCTGTGTTTTGTCAGCTCAGTGAGCAGCACTTCATTTTATACGGAGGTTTTAGCACAGATCGATAAGCTATTATTTTCATTCTTTCACTATAGTAACATAATCTTTATAGCAGACATTGAAATATACGGTATATTTTTCTTTTATTGATAGAATAGTAAAACGATCCCAACAAGACTTTTGGTGAACAATTGTTCAGTTCAACAATTGGTTGTAAAACTGCAGATGACTTCTCTATACAGGAAATTTTTATTTAATGGTCTAAAGGAAGCCCTACACAGGTTGAATTATCATCCATCGATTTCTGATTCCATCCTTCCTGGCGATCGTTTTGAATCTATAGACCACTACTTTGGGAATCCAATTGGTGGTCGATTTTGACAGGAGCCGATCGCCAAAATGGCCTAATCCACAAAATCCATCGATCAGAAAGGTTGCTGCATAGGGAGTTATGAGCCCACCAAAGTACTTCGATTGCCAAACGATCGACCCCAAAAAACGACATGTCGTTTCAATGTCCGATACAATTTTTAGTCGATTTTGTTCGGTCGATAGTTTAGGTGTGCAGCACTCAATTAATCGCGATCGATCGTCGTGACTGTGATAGTGCAAAGATCAAGTGAAAAATTGACCTGTGTATGCCCCCCTTAAAAGTGCAAGGTTCACCTTTGTGGCTGCTATGGTGAAGGTCTCAAACAAAAGGTTCTCCCCGACCCCCAAAACTCTAATTCCATTCTCTAAAAATAAAACACAGCACACATACATTCTTCTTGAATGCAGCTACCCAGAAAGATGTGTATGGGTGGGCCCACAGAGCATTCCATTGACTCATTGGCCGGGGCCAAAAGGGCTCAATCATAATCCACTATATCAGCATCTAGATTCTGCAGGGGTTGGAGCTAGAGCTGGAGTAGAGGAAAAGGTACAATGGAGATCACTTTGATGAATTGCAAAATCCATGACAGTATTTTTAATATTCTTCAGCAAAAATTTGTCTAAATTAGTTAATTAAGATAAAAAAATGCATTTTTTTATTGGGATAGTGTATTGCTAGTCAAAGAAAGATAGATTTAACCACTCCCTCAGTGCTCACTGACATACAAATCAGGACCGGACTACGACATAGCATACAACTGTTTCATTTATTGCTTACAATCAGTTACATAGGAATCATAGAGATAAAGAATCAATACATTACCGGATATTGCATCATCACTCCATGACTGGGGGGACATCAGCCAGAAGGAGGCAGCGCAAAACAACGTCTCAGCATCACACAGCACGTCTGCAGTGGAAAGTCCCCAACTCCTAAGGTATTTTCCTATCTTTTATAGTAGTAAAAGGGGGAACATTCCTCCCAATAGTTCTTCGCATTATGGGAAAGCGCAGTCTCACTAAGTCTGCATGTCTCTTCGTGATTGGCAGGCAATCGTTCAAACTGTGCATGTATTTAACTAGTCCTAGTTAAGTTGTGTTTGTGCACGCTTATGGTTCCGCGCTGTCACTCTGCCAAGTTAGATACCTGAGGTATTTGACGCATGCGACGTTCCTCTTTCCCAGGAAGCGTTGTTCACGTTTAGACAATAACAGAAAAAGACCAAGGACACATATTTTGTTATGTACTTGTTATTCTGACCGAGAATAACCTAATGTATCTATACTATACATATATTAGCTATCTTGCTATATGTACAGTCACTCACACAATCTTATCAGATTCGTATCACAGATAGTTAAATAAAACTAGATTTTGGAACTGATCAAGAGACTAGAGTTCAGTTTTAAGTCTGGATGAAAAACACAAGTTTTGGGGGGATTCAGAGTAGTGTTAACATTTGACATCTACGACTACCATCAGACTAGTCTCATCTTCAATTATATATTCAAGCTGCCAACTGTTTTGGAAGAGAACCAATTTAAATACACCCAACGACTATTTGAACACATTTGATAAAGAAGCATTGGATAGCTATTACAGAGTGAATAGTCTTTGTGTCAAGTGTGTGATTTTCATTCCAGTATATAAATGGTAAGTGTAGTATAATGTCTTCTCCAGGAATCTGAGCACCTGTCCTCTAACAAGACTTTTATATTTCAGCATAATGTGTTCCAGAAATACCCATTGTATCCCCTGCACAGGTTTTATAGTGAACCAGCTGTTTAGCTGTAGAGAGCTAATCCAGTTAACATTCTCTTTAAATGTGCCTTGTCTTCATTCTGCCTGCACGCCTCTCCATAACTTCATATCACACTGTGTCTTCACAGCATGAACAGCTGAAAATGGGATTGTGAGACCTGTTATCACACGGCAGCTCTGTGATCACAATGTGTAATTATACTTGTCTGAATCGTCAGCACTTCAAGCAAGATGTCTGTAATTAGGTGAACTGAGGTGTGTTAGCTCTGGCTCGGCACTTGGAAATTGGCTACTTTGGGAAGGAAGACACTTATAGGCTCTGTTAAAATTGGATCGGTCTATCACCATAAAAAATTACTTTTCTGTACTAATTACTAATTCATTTTAGGTATAGACGGTTAAGTCTACTACTACTGCTATAACATTCCAAGTTTTAGGTCTCTGTATTTAATGACTATGCCATGAGTTTGTGTATATTAGTGCCACGGGTCTGTTTTCTATAGCAGTCCAAGGCTCAAAAAAAATTCTTCCACAGAACTACAGAAGAAAGAGAGGGCGTAGGAGATCCCAAGAAAAAAATCTAGAGCATACCATTGACTGTTTGGCAAGGGCCGGAAGGGCTTAATCATAATCCACTTTATCAGCGTCTAGATCATGCAGGGATTGGGGCTAGCCTGGAGTTGAAGGAAAGATACAATGGAGATCACTTTAAAGATCAGGAAAATCCATGCCACTATTTTTACTATTCTTCAAAAAAAATCAGTCTAATGTGCTGTCAATTTGGTAGATTGGCAGCATAGGACCTTGGGGTTTTAAAACTTTCAAAGTATAACTTACAAGGGAAACAGTGACATTGTGGCATGTGTGGCATATCACAATGAACAAGGAATAAAATGTACGCACATATTGGTGTTGTGTCAATTCTAGTACCTTAGTAATCTGTTGCTCGGGCTTCATCTTGTGATATGGGGGGATATATTATAACACACTGTCTGCTTACTTCTTGTTGTCCTTCCTAAATGGGATTCCTTATGTTGAACAAAAGCTTGCCTAGTCACCAATTAGGGTCAAGCCTACTTTGGAAATTTGATAGTAATTGCTGGCACAGGAAGCAGAGGGACAGAACAGTCTAAACATAGAACCATTCCTAGACATTTCAAAGCACACCTCCATTGATATTGTGAGGTGTTAGCTGAAACCTAGTTATAGTGCATAATAGAAACCTTTATAAAGGCTAAGCTGAGTGAATGTTTTATTTAAACTTAGTTTCAGGGTGTTCATTGGATAGCATAGGCAGCTCATGAATTGTTTGCTCGTGTTGCCTGAAACTAGAGACACTGTTCCTAATTCATTCTAACAAAACACATTTCTCTAAATTAATATGTGCAAGTAATGCAACTTATTATAATTGTTTAGTTATTTTTTTACCTTAACAGCATATTTTTTGTAGATATCCAAAATCCCTAAAACTACAGCTAATTGCTAAAAGAACTTAAAGACAAGGCTATGGCATACAAGAATGTAGAGGGGTGCGTTGGCCTTGGGAAACTAATGATTTTCTATTACTGTACTCTATGTACAAATAGACAAGTAATGAGCACATACTTCATCACAAGTGTCCTCACACTGGGAAATTTGATCAACCTCTGCTATCATCTTCCGAAAAAAACTTACTTTATTCCTGAAAAGGATAGAGAAGATTGTAAAATGAGTTTAGCTCACACATGTAAAATGTTAGTATTTGAGAATGATTGTTCATATTAGTTCACCCATAATAAACACTGGCCATTGGGCAGTTCCATTGTTGAGGGTATACCTGTCAAGTACCCTGTTTTAGCTAGGAAAATACTGTGTAGATCCACTCCTTCCTGCCCACAGCCCAGATCAAAAATCCCCCATTACCTATCAACTCTGTGAAATTGCCCATGTCAGTAGGCTTAGTTGTACCCTGTAAGCCTACTGACAGTGTTCATGGAAATACTAATCCAGGAGGTTGGTGAGAAAGAGAAGGAAGTAGGGGAAGGGGGCTAGGAGGTTTGAAGAATGCATGAGGAGGTTACCCTCCCCCTTGTCCAGAAGATTTGCGGAGCATCACATCTGTTTGGAAGTGATGGCTTGCAAGGTGCCTTTCGGTAAGTTTGCTCTTATTTTTAAACTGAAAATTTGACAGGTGTGGTTGAGGGCTCTCAGTGCCAGAATTAAACCCACCTAATAGCTATATAGAAACTAGACAATTAGCATCTCCCCAAGGCTTTTTTAAGATATACATTTTAGGGGAAATCGAAAAAATATTGAAAAGGACATGTCACTAGTGATGAACGAGCACCAGAGTGATCAGGTGATCAGTCCAAACACATCACGATGTTTGTGTGCTCTACCGAGCACCCCAGTATAATCTAAGTCAACGGGAGACAACCAGGTACCCCCTGCTCTTAAGAAGGGAGGGTGCCTGGTCCATTGGAAAAGGTCAGAAAGTGACAGAAACACCACCCAATTAGACCGGGAACAACACAGGGACGATTTCTGGATGCATCTTGGACTCCCAAGTCGCTGCTGGTAAACAGTTTGTCCGAGTGGTATGCTACTTTTACAGACTGGCAAAACCCAACCCAAACTCCCCAAAGAAATCAATTTTAAAATCAAAATACAGGAAAGATGACGCTCTAAAACATATTCCAGTGCATGCAGGTGAGCTAATTCTCTAAAACATGATATGGGAGTATCTACAGGTGAGCTGACGCTCTCCAACATGATATGGGAGTGCATGCTGTTCAGCTGTCATTCTAAAACATTAGATGTGAGTGCCTGCAGGTGTGCTGATGCTCTAAAACATTAGATGTGAGTGCCTGCAGGTGTGCTGATGCTCTAAAACATTAGATGTGAGTGCATGCTGTTCAGCGGGCCCTATAAAAAAGTTGAGGGCCTTCAGTTGAGATCACCATAATTTTTTCACCTGTAGCACCTTTTGCTTTAATAAATTTTATTTTAAGTCTTTTGGGGTATGGGTCTATCGGCATGGCACATTTTGACTTGGCAAGATATGCCCACTCTGTCAAAAAATAAAATAAAATTAAAATCTGTCAGATTGCAAGGGCATCTGCTGTGCAAAGCACTCTTCAGATCTCTCCAAAGATTTTCAATCTTGGTAATGACAGACGTGACTTTATGTCACAAAAAGCCCCAGAATATGGACAATATATTTGCCCCAGATTACATTCAATTTAAACTACAGAAAATCTTTTTGGAATCCCAACAGTATATTAGGCCCAGATGAATGTGATGTAAAATACTGAAAAGGTTTTGTATGACTCACTTTAGATTTCCCAAAAAAGCCCAAAAATTTGGACAGTATATTGTGCCCTGAGAAATGTAGTCTAAAACAGTGTTTTTCAACCTTTTTTGGGCAAAGGCACACTTGGGCAAAGGTCCCCACCAGAAGTACATCATCAGCAGGTGCCCCTGCGTACCAGCAGAGCAAAAACACCGCCCCTGGTCTGTGGAGACACGTGTTGCTAAGCAACCGCATCCTCACAGAGCCGGTCCGTGTATAACATATTATATTATAGTATAAGACTTATACAGCCGATCTGTGCTATACACATAATAAGTATAAGACTTATACTATAAGAGGCAGCTAGATAGGAGGGCCGAGGGTGGGGTCAAAAACCCACGGCACACCAGGCAACACTGGTTGAAAAACACTGGTCTAAAATACAGACTGTCAAACACACACTATAGTCCTTAAAATGACACTTGGGTCTTGGCTCTCTCCCTGTCTATATAGCATCCGATGATGTGTTCCGGACAGCCAATCACTGTAATGCCAGCATCTGACATGGCTACTGGCATTACAGTAAGGGCAGTATTTACCTGCCCCTTGATTGGCTGTCTCCAACCCATGAAACGTGCAGGTAGGAGACATATCGATGCTCGAGCCAAACATGTGTTCAGCCAAGCATGCTCACTCATCACTATATGTCACCTGTGAAAACAAACTATATGTTTTATGATCTGCCTAAAAGGTCAAATTAGAACAAGTGCATCACATTTCAGAATATGTATAACTCGCCATTGAAATGTTATAAAACACGATTTGTCTATTAACCTGTTGCAGTCAACAATGACCTTCTGCAAGGATCTCCCTATAGTATCTGATGTTCAGCCTCCGCCAGTATGCGTCTCATAAAATACCACAATATGTCACATCAATAAATTGTTTGTCTATTGGTTGTAAATATTATTTAACATTTCATAGTACTCACCAAGGTTTTTATGATTGACTTTAATTAAAAATGAGTTTTATGATACCTAAATCAACAGCATTGAGGAAACAGTTTTGTCTTACTTAATTAAAAAGATTAGCACAAAAGACAGATTGCTAAAGTGTAGATTTACCATGTCCTACAACCTTAAAAAAAGAATTATGTTCAACAAAACAAATAGGATAATTTATGGGGTGACCAAGCTTTGTATGCCAATTTTTCTTGGTATTATGTATAATTATTGCATAAGGATGAGTCTACGGTTAGCTGTATAATATTCCATATGTTGGCTTCAGGGGAATAAATATGAAAACCCAGAAGCATTTTTGGCCAACTGGACCAAAATAAAGTAACTTCCCATTAGTGTTTTGCTTTAGTGGTCCAGTAATCCTGTAGAAAAAGAATGCAAATGCAAGGGCTAGAAATGTTCCTCTTGAAGGAAGAATCAGTAATGCAATATATAAAAGTATATGTAACCTAATTATTAAAGTCTCTTGTAAACACAAATATTATTTCAACATTACTTTCCTAATAATAATATTCAAAATCTACCCCTGATGCACATCTCGGGTAAGCAAAGACTTAGGACACCTATGCTGGGCAGCAGGGACTTAATATACTGTTGCTATCTCTAGTAGTCATCCTGTCTTTTAATGTAGTCTACACATAGTAATCAACATGGTCCACTGTTGTTACGTAGGACAGCAGCCTGAGAAAAGGGATATCATATGAGATCCCAATATGGGCTCTACATGACTAGTCACTGAAGTTTCAAATTAGGAAAGTGCAAACATAGTATGTGCAAATGGAAAAGAGCAAATTGTTAGAATATAGAAAACTGCCAAGCTAACCCCACCACAAACATCATATAACCCCATAGACCCACGCATAAGTTGTGCAATTCTTGTGGTATTCTTCCACCACCCCGATCAGCTGCACAGGGATCTAAAGAAGATCTATCCTGTCGAAAAGTACCTACACCACTGGTGTCTGTCAAAATCATTTTGTCGGTAGAGGTCAAAGGAAGCCCAGCTGGAGTTGGCAGTTCACCGCGGAAAAGCAGACATCAGCCTTTTCCTAAAGTCCGATCCACCTGTTTTTAAACAGCTGCGGCTGATGTTCGGCCATCACTAGTGTTCAAAATAATTGGAGAGAAAAATCCCCATGCAATACATAATTTCAGCCACAAGATGTCACTAGTAGCACTTCATGGCACATCATGTAATCTTTCTCACACGTCAGGGAAGAGGGGGGCCAAGGGGGAAATTGCGTGCGATCCCTCCCCTCTACAGCTGTGTGTGTGAAAGCTGCAGCTTTAACAGGCAGGCAGAGAAAGATGGCAGAGATACCCACTGACAGCTCATTTATCTCTCTCTGCTCTTCATTGGTTATATCAGTTGGGCTCAGAGACAGATCAAAGACACTGGCGGAGAGCCAAGGCACCACAACCTGATTTCTGGGGGGGAGAAGTGCATCTTATGGTCTGAAATATATGGTACTTGTTTAGGGACATAAATCAGCAAGTGAATATAAATACTGGTATGGTTAAAATGCCAATAAAGATGTGACAACCAGTCTCAAGGGAAGGGTTTCATCTCTTCTGACAAATATGAAGTTTTACAGGTTTGTGTTCTCCCTTAGTTCAGGGAAGCTTCGGCAATGTCCCCACCACCCCATATACAGCAGCTACTGCGGCCCATGCTTTGATTAAGATGTCACATTTACAAGTTACGATAGCAACCAATTGGGCTGAGCTTTAATCAATCAGGAATCCCTTTTCTGAAGACTCAAGGGTCCCTCAAGTGCATAATTGCACCTTGTTGAAGAAGTTCTTTACACCAGTCAGCAATTCTTCAAAGGTTTTCCTTGATAATACTAATATTCATCAAAGTGTGGATATTATTCTTTAGAATTTGTCTTTTCTATGAACTGAACTAAAAAAAAAATAGATGTTATTACCCAGATCAAAGAAAAATGTCCTCCTCACTTTCTATATGATAACCTTCTTTATACTACACAAGCATATCATTAAATAAAATCACACCAATACCCTTTACCTTCATTTCCTAAAGCCCTGTTACTTGTGAACTACTGGAAATGATGCAAATAACATTTACCTTTTCAAAAATACACATTAGTCCAATATTTCTATGATGGAGGGAAAATCATACCTTATGAACTATATATTTATTTGTCTTCCATCCTCTTGATCTCTCCTGCTACCTCATGGTTTGCATAAACGTGATCTAATACTTAAAAAAAAAACTATAAACCTCTAGTTGAACTCTTTGTGTTTGAAATGAAAATGTTTTCTTATTAAAGTTTCCAGGTTGGAGATAACTATATCATAGTTGTGTTCATAAATCTTTCTTTGCAGACTTCTAAAGGTTTTACCAACATAAAACGCTATACATAAATCACTTCCTCCGAAATAAATAATGCCATCTGTAGAGCAATCTGCTTGATGTTGAATATCAATCATATGACCTGTTGGGAATTGTATCTCTTTACCTTCTTTAATAAAACAACACTGCTTAGGATGCAGATTCCTAATCCTGAACCTGTTTATATAGATCTTCATTTTCTTTTTCTCCTTAATATTGCATTTTAGACTCCATTCAGATGGGTGGCCAAGAATGCATAACTGGGCTGGGCACCCAACGGATAGTTTTCATGTAGTCCCCTATAGAGATAACATGGGGGCAGTTATAAGTGATCGACATCTGCCCCTCCCCAACCATCCACACAATGGGTGCAATCTTTTAGTACAGCTGTGTGGTTGAGGTTTCAGGGTTTCCAATGGTCAGCCATCCATCTAAATGGACCTTTATTAGGTACTTATCCTTAAAATGTATCATTATTGACTTAGGCTAGGGCTCCACTATGCACTTGGATGTGCTGACGTCAGCACATCCAAGGAGCGCAAGACCCCCTTTTCCTCTCTGTTAGGGCCACATCTGGCGTGCTTCATAGTGCATACGATAACGCAGCCCCTTTAAATGACATTGGGGGACATTGGTCATAAGTCATTACGACACGACCATTGAATACTACCAATGGATGCCTCATCCGTCAAGTCTCTGTTGCATTGATATCGAAGCAGAGCACTTAGGCTTTGACTCCACTCTGCATTAAAACCCTGCATTGAACGCAGGGATTTTAACGCTTTGCAGAAGCCGCCAATTGACGGCAGTGGGGCTTTCTGCACAGCCTGTCAGAGCCCCCAATCTTTTGGTCCGAGCCTTAGTCATGTTAATGTTGACGCAGAGCTGATATCGACGCAATGGAGGCTTGACGGATGACGCATCCATTGATAATCAATGGACGTGTCATAATGACGTATGAAAAGCTTAAATCTGGTTGACATTATGGTGCAAACGGTTGGATGTCAATCACCTGCCAACCAGCTGTTTTTGGATTGTATGTAGACATACTGCACTCTTGGTGACTTGGTAATTTTTTCCAGCTTTTACTGACTACTACAGTCATGTGTAAAAATCCACTTCCACTTCCACTTGAGCTGTTGTGTTTAGTTACTAACATAATCGCGAATTGCAAGTTTCTATTGCGAGCATCAGCACTAAGATCTTGATTATAGTGCTATATCATCGGAATCTAAAATTTTAGATATTCTGGGGAAACTACCATGCATTATTGCATGTACAAATGTAGATTTTTGCAAAGAACTAAATAATTTCTTAATTACTAGGTGTTGTTTCATAAGATTACACTTTAGCTGCAATTTTACATTCTGCCACTAGATGTCCCCATGACACCAAGCATTGCTTTTGCAATAAATTGTATACAAATGCCGATATAATGGACAGGAGATCTTGAATTTCCAAATTTGCCTTGAATATTTGGAGAATAGTTCAAGAAATGTGGCGAATTTGAATATTGCCTATGCTGCTCATCCCTAATAACAATAAAGATGCTCAGTAGACACACAAAAACAGTTTACATTTCGTTCAGTTCACATCTACTTGTTGCCTCAAAAGGATAATACAAAATAATATTATTTACCTGTTTTATAGAAAACAAATGCTAAATTTTTTGTCGTGACCTTTATAATTAAAAATATGTAGAAACTGAAATTAGTTTTTTTTTAGTCCCACTGCCCCTTGGCATTTTTATATTTGTTATGTTCTGGATGATGGAAGGATCAGCTTGCAATATGTATAATTGCTGCTTATTTTCTACATAGCTTTGTTATTATATTATTATCTTTATTTATCATAATTATAATATCAAGGAACATAATACTCTGTTCATCATATAAAGTGAAAGATCGAATGAGATTGTTTCATTTCATTTAGACGCAACATCTTTCAATGCTGATTGTATTACTGCCCAGAAAAATAATGTATCATTAGTGGAATGATAGTAATGATCAACATGAGTTATGCAACAGCTGAAATCTTCATCCAGCATAGCCAGGCACTATCACCATTCCATAACCGATTTCTCCAGTAATAATTATTTATGAAAACGTTGTCTCTCATGAGAAATACATTCTTACATTTGTTTTCTATTCTCTCTCTCTCTCTCTCTCTCTCTCTCTCTCTCTCTCTCTCTATATATATATATATATATGTGTGTACACAGGTAACTTTTTATTTTGTCCATAAGTCTAGAGACATTGTGGTCCCATAGCAATATAAGTATATATATATACAGTTGAGCCCATAATCATTTATACCCCAGGCAAATTTTGACTTAGAGTTACTTTTATTCAACCAGCAAGTTCTTTTTTGACGGGAAATCACATAGGTGTCTCCCAAAAGATAATAGGACGATGTACAAGAGGCATTTTTGTGGGAAAAAAACATCTCAGCTTTTTTTTACATTTGAGCAAAAAGTGTCATGTCCAAAATTATTCATACCCTTCACAATAATCCATAGAAAATCTTTTATTGGCTATTACAGCAAACGCTTCCTATTGCAGACCAGCTTTTTGGATTTTTTCCCATTCATCTTTAGCAATGAGCTCCAAATCTTTCAGGTTGGAGGGTCTTCTTGTTATCACCCTGATCTTTAGCTCCCGCCACAGATTCTCAATTGGATTCAGAACTCTGGCTAGGCCACTCCAAAAATGTTGTTGCCTGCCTACCATTTCTTTACCACTTTTGCTGTGTGTTTTGGGTCATTGTCATGCTGAAATGTCCACTGGTGCCCAAGGCCAAGTTTCTCTGCAGACTGCCTGATGTTGTTGTTGAGAATGTGTATGTGCTCCATCGGGACCCCAACAAGCACTGCACTTAAAGCGGACCTACCACCTGGGTGGTCACTCAGCAGTTTCGGCTGCAGCTCAGCTGATACTGCAGAGATCTTCTTTTGACAGCAGGAGGGGCGCTTGTTATGAGTGCGCCACTTACATAGGGCCTAAGCAGCCGAAATGGGGTCTGGGACATCTCTCCCAGGCAGGAACTCGTCAGCAGCTGATTCCTCCCTCCACACACGCCCCCCCCCCATGAATCTCTCCAGCTCCAACAGATAAGAGACAGGAGGGGGGAAGATGGCAGTAAGGGCGGAAGCAGCTGCATGTCTCCATGAGCTAAGTGGCCGGCTTCAGAGCTGAAAGGAAAGGAGGTAAGTATGTTTTGGGTTTTTTTGTGTTTTCTAGCATCTGAACTGCTGACAGGTGAGTATTGTGTCTATTTAATATATGTCTGTTTTTTTAATTTGTGTTTAAAATCGCAGTGAAGACATAGCCTTAGTCAGTTACATCTTCCTTCTTAAGTGTCTCTTTGCCCTGAGAAGTGAACTGCAGTGAAAGCATGGCATCAAAGTGTATTTATTATAAGCAAGGTCTTTTTACATTTTTTTTGGACAGATTGTCCAAATAAGCCTTTTTACATTTTTTTTTTAGTTTTTACTAAAAACTTTTATTCTAACTTTTATTCTCAAACATGGACAAACCATTACCTTAAAAATCAATACCTACCCAATTACATGTGTCTCAGAAAGAAGTTCATTGTTCTGTGAAGCTTCCAAACGTCACTCTATACAATTCTGTTGGAAATAGATTTGTTTTATCTAAAAGAATGCCTGGTCATAAAAACATACAATTCATTATATGAAAAATGTTTTAAGGACAATCGATCCTTCAGGAATGTGTGATAACATTTTTTTTGTGTGGTTTATTCATCCTTAAGCTTGCTCCTAAACAACATTGAAACTTTCAATAATTTATCTCTTTGAAAAAGGACAAATGAAAAAAGGACCTGAAAAGAAGACACCATACCATTCATGAAACTAGAAATGGGGTGGGAGAGGGATGGGGGAAGGGAAAAAGGGACAGTGTGAGGAGGGTCTTATTGGAAAGAGATTAACATAATTAAAAAGTTACACAGAAATACAGTGATTTTGGTATCAACAATGTCTGAACAGATTTATATTAAGTTTATATGACTTTAGCTTTGCCAGATTGGCTATATTTTCTGGAATAGCTTTTTCTTTCACCTTTGGTCTATTGTCTGCTCCTCACAAATTTTGTAAACCATATGTGGAGCCCAAGACTTAACCTGGTTTTAAGATGAACTCCAAATAAGTGAGATATTCTCAATGTGCAAAGTCTGTAATATTTCATGTACTCTCCACAGAAAACCCATAACCCTTCCACCCCTTCAGGGTCACAGATAACGCCAAAGGAGTGTGCCAGAGTCAATCGGAGGTACCGCTGGTACATTTTACCGATGTTTTGTGAACAAACTCTGAACGAACTGGGTTCATCTCAAACTCTAGGGGGGGCTAAAGAGTCAAAATACAGACCAAAAGCTATTGCATTTGTAATCACACACAAGTCGCATTGGGTGAATGTATTTTTTTTATGGATTTACATTATTTCAAAAAGTAGAACAAATTTAGCATAAGTAATGGGATTTATGCTACAATCCCCCAAAATAACCCAAAATCCATAAAAAAAACCTTTCCACTTTTTGACCTGTGCCATGTGATTAATATTAGAGATGGTCGAATTTTTTTTCAAAAATTCGAACATTTCGCCAGTTTCGACTTAATTGCAAAGCCCCTGAGCATGGTATCATCACCAAGCTTGCTGGAGATGTAGAGAAGGGTTGGGGGTATACTACAAAAAAGAAAGCATGTCTCTAACACAAAGAGTTGTTTCACAAATTAAGTTCAAAGTCAAGTAAAAAATGCGAAAATCGGAATTTCGACTTTAACTTTGAACTTAATTTATACAAAACCTACAAGTGCTAGTGCAAAATTTATTTTTTTCAAACGTTTCCCCAACCCTTCTCTACATCTCCAGCAAGTTTGGTGATGATACCATTTTCAGGGGCTTTGCAATAAGCTCACAAAGTTTGCAAGTCGAAAAATTCGACCATCTCTAATTAATATTTCTGAAACAAAAACATTTCTAGATCTCAACTTATATTTTGAGAACGTCCATCCGCCGTATAACTAGTTTGTCCCACGGTGGTGATGGTCCTTAAAATGTTTCACCATAACATCTCAGCCTGTTTTTAGTCACAAACATACAGTATGCTATTTAACTTTATCATACAAGAGCTACATCACAGAGTAGTTCCATCTTTGGTAATTAATAAATTTCCCTTTGGGGTACTACTGACCCACTGAAACAACTGGGTGGCTAAAAATCCCTAATTAAGTAGCCATTCTTGTCATGAAACAAATACCTATTTTAAAAAACCTTTAAATTATAAAAACAAATGTTTTAATGATCATTGCAAACAAATGCCTATACCTTGCCTAATTCTATACTGTGAGCGGGACAAAAAAAAAATGGACATATTGCTTGTTGACCATTTCACGATTTTTAACCTGACACCATTGGAACCCTAATTTAAAAGTTATTATCTCAACATTTTGCATATGAGCTCAGAGTTAAGAAATATTTTCTTCATGTCAACAACTTCTGAAATGATGTCAGATCACTGCAATTTTATCTCGTAGTCTAATAAATTGACCTCTTGGGATCCCTTTAATGTGATGTTCAGGATGACAACTGCCAGCAGTAAAAAGAATTCAGTTTCCTAAAGTTCTTCACTAAGATATTTTCCTCTTTTATACAGCCCATCAATGTTAAGTCCAAAGAACAGATATCATATTTCTGCTAATGTTAGGTTTTCCCCGCAGAACCTGGATTGGCGCGGGGGTACCAGGAGCAGGGAGTCT
>CM070035.1:26986479-27043781 GCA_036250615.1 Ptychadena robeensis
TTTTTTGGGGCTGAAAAACTCGGCTTATACTCGAGTATATAAGGTAAATGAAAATTGTATGTATCTAGTATCGCTAGTACCCCTATAATAGAAAAAGCTTCTTTGTAAGCTATTCAAAAATACATTAAAACAAATCAGAAAAACAAGTGAGGAGATATTATATGATAAATAAGTATAGATCTGAGAATAATTATTAAAACGTTATTCCACTAATAGAATATGCTAATGGAATGGTTTTTTGAGGGCTCATTCTCACTCTGTGGCACAGCAATTGTTTTCATAGGAGTAGTGCTTCCTGCTTTTTATTAGTTTGAAAAGAATGAGTGATGATGATGATGGTGATGATTCTATGTTATTGCACCCCCAATCCGCCCCATCTACACCACACTTTTTAACTATAGAGAAACTCATACTCAGCTAAGTGAGGTTATTCGCACAGCGTTAGGTTGCCTCCAGGATGAATAAGAAGACCAAGAAGCTAGAAATACAAACAAGGCAACTGAAATTAAGACAGGAAATGATCAGGGAACAGGCAGATGCTTAGAAAAAGATGAATGCTGGCCAGTCAGACATAGGGACAGAACCTGGGGCAGCCTGGTCATAACTGGAAAAAATACGTGCTGATACAGCAGCAAGAATTGCATCTCTGGTTCAGCTGCACCATCAGTGGCTATCATTAGACAGTGTATATAGCCAGACCAATAAACAGTATTATAACATCTTCAGAGAGTAAAACCTGGAGGAATGGCAACCCCACTTGTCTCCATACTCTGTTGTCTGAACCAGGGGGTGAGAAGTGGAAAGGCTGTGACTGGTTACCCTACAATATTGCTGGGTGGCACAGGACTGAGGGTCAGGTGACTTTACTATTGCTTAACCTTCTGAGCAGCGCACATTTGTTAAAAAGCATACATCATCATCATCGATGATGCCGGTGTGTTAAAAAACAAAAGCTGTCACCATGTCCATAAATTGGTGGTCAGTGGCGCAGCCCCCACCCGGTCTCTTCAGCATCACTGTTAACGCGGAAGAGGCAGACCCAGAAGAGATGCGCAGGTTCGCTGATGTCCCCTCGGATGAGTTTGCGGTGCAAGCAAACTTCCCTCCAAGCTATGTTTGGGCTAAACACTCAGAAGGTTAATCTATGATCATTAATGGATAATTTTTTTATAGATGTATTGTAGATTCTCTTTATAGATTACACCTGAGATCTATGAAAAATATTGTATGGTGTTTGGCCCAAATATTTTAGACTTCTGATTAGTATTCATAAAGCTTTAAAACACCACTGTGACGTTTTTTTCCTTGCATCTGTTTTTTTAATCATAAACATATATAGTACAATGAATCATATTAGTTGTGTCTTATGTCTTTGCCTTTGTACGTCAGCTGTTCATACAATCAAAGTGCCTCCATTCAATCATGCATATTTTTACATAAATAATGCTATTATGAAAACATCTCAGCACAAGTTGAAAAGGTTACGTATTTCTGTGATATATTAGATCATGAAACATATTGTTGGTATTATTTTTTTTTTCAATTTCAAGGTATATTCGTTTTGTATGCGGATGTGTCTAATCACCAGAAGTTACTCCTTTACTTGGCTGTAATAAACATACTTTAAATAACAAAATGTATGACTTTTACTGGCAATCAAAGATTAGTTTTATGGTTTGGCTGGGAAACTGCAGTTTTTACCCCTCTTTCCTGCAGCCCTGTCATATTTCTATATTCATGTAAAGATTCTTAGTTACTGACAAATGGAAGATTGCAGTCGTCTGCAGTAGCCCTCCCCACATGGAATAGCACAGAAAGCCAACCCAGGCAGTACAGTATAGGCCAGTGGTGGCATATATATGGGACAGCCCCCCCCCCCCCCCCCCCCCCCCCCCCCCCCATAGAGGCAGAGAGAGGGGAGAGAAGAGAACTGCAGCCTACTGGCTCTTTGAGCTGTCAGCACTCTCTCTCCTTGCACACAGTGGCTATATTCCCTAGCACTGCTAGCCAATCATAAGACTGAGGAAGGGACAGCAGGAAGCAGGAATAAGAGGAACGTGGAAGAAGCTCCAGAAAGTGTGTATTTAATTCTTGTGTGTGTATGAGAGTGTATGTAATGTGTGTGTGTATAAGGCAAAATGTGTGTGTGTGTAAAACAGAACAGGCACCAGGCATGAATCCTCAGCAACTAGCAGAAGGTAATGTTTTCAGTAGCTTATCAGCACAGCAAGTTGGGACTTTGCCATAATGATCTGGCAGCAGAATGCCATGGGACACTAATAGAAGGCCATATGCATGCTGAATTCTGTAGTCCATCATCAGTCATCTGTCATGATCCCCTATGAACAACAACAAAACCCATTGCAAATAACCAGAGTTACATTTGCATATAATTACAAGCTATCATAGATGGATAAACCTGTGGAGGCCAGGCAATGGCGCAGATCGTCACAATGAAATGATTTTATACAAGCCAACAGTTGTGACAGTATGTATCAATTTTGACCCCATTGGTCCCCATGCAACGCAATGGACATCAACCATGATTTACGGTCATGTCCATCCCTGTTATCAAGCGGGAATTATTGATCCCGCACGAAAACACGGATGGCCGCATTACATATGGGCCAGATAGTTTGCCATGAGCGCACACTGCGTTAGAAGCGGCCATCGTTCTGGCCCATATCTCTTGGTGTGTTCCCTGCTTTGAATGGTCATTTCTGTGCATATTACACAGCCATGGATCATTGTTTACACCTTGTGATGTGAAAATGTCTCTTATTTTCAAATTCACCTTGAAAGTTATTATTCAGTAGGACATTTTATCTTCATGGAACCTGTGCTGTCGCATGACTCTACTGACAAGTTCTCATTTGTTCTTTAATGAGGAGAAAAGGAAAGAGGAGGCGGAAATAAATTGCAACTTTAATTAGGAAAGTACAGTGGTAACTGAACAAATTTTTCAGACATATGCTGAGGAAAGTATAAGGGGCCGTGGAGGGTCCTGAGCCTAAAGGTGAAAAAAAGCCACTGGGTCTCTAACTCAACAGGATCATCAGAAGCTACTAGTTGTAAGACATTTCTATCTTGTATAAAATAAAATACACCTTAAAATAATTCCAGTTTGTTCTGTCATACAGGGTCAATAGTGACCCTGTAATGTGTTGAGTTTTGCCTTTAATGTTATTATTCTATATTGTAGGTGTGCTCTTGTGTCCTCTTGAAGTGATACTGGCACAAAACCATTTAGCTCATTGATTACCTCCTGCAATTCTGCTGGTGGCAGACATGAGAGATGGTCAACATTTTTGCCTAGTTGACTTTGTTATATTCAAAGCCCTTGAACATGCTATCATCACTACAATTGCTGTAAATGCAGAAAAGGGTTGTGGGAACATTCTAAACAAAAAGTATCCATGAACTTAAACATTTCGTTGAATTTTCAACTCAAAAATATTTAATTTGACTAGATTTTTTGCAAAAACAACATGTGCTAGAGCAATACTTTCTTTTTTGTAATCTCCCCACAAGTCTTTTCTATATGTCCAATAATTTTTGTGATGATACCATGTTCAGGGGATTTAAAAAAAATCTCAGATATTTGAAATTGAAAATAAAATATTATGAGAGATGTCAATTCATACCCTGTATGGAAAACAATACAAACATTGTATTAATGTAAAGGTTTACAACATTAGCACCTAGAACGCTGATAGTTATATCACTCAAAAATGTGTATTCCTTCCCATCCTCCACCATAGATATTATCATAAATGCTAAGGTTAATGGGAACAATAGTTTGACTGTGGTGCTGAAAATGTACTCCCTAAATACTGTTAATCGGTGGCCAATGCCTATGGGTAGGTTCTAAACAGAGATGTTCTTAGTATTGCATCAGTCTGTCAGCACTTTACAGCAGAATTGTATACATTCACATGAGACACACTTCACCAGCCATCATAGAAACCATCACATATTGATTGTATCATATATAATACTCTGAGATCATTGATGCTGGAATTTACTGGGCACACATAGCATGTCATTCAGGTAGCTTAGTAAGGGAAAGCTGGCTATGCTGTCCATCAATTGACTGATTTAAAATGAAAAACCATAGTTGACAATGTGTAAAACACCAGGTACACCTGAAAATTGTTGTCACCGTTAGAATTATCATTCTTAGGAAGTTAAGTAAATAATTACCTACATTAAAGGTTATACCAGATACTGGTGGAGCATTGTGCATTCAATGATCCATGTTTTCATACATATTCTTTATAAGGCTTAAAATGTTTCAAACTGGAAAATGAAACTCTGATAACCCTGAAAGACCAGTTAGATCATCATCAACCATGTCTATTAAAAAATGCTGAAAGATTGTTTTATTTCAAATATTAGCCATACAGAAAGGCTTTATATCAGCTGACTTGATTCTGATATATTTAATAAATTACTAACACACAGCCAAAAGTGAATTGGTCAAGGGTAAATCTCTTTGGACCACCAGCTCATTGCAGTTGGGTCCGAAGCTACATTTGCTGGCTGAAAGACTAAGGGTCCATTTACACTGGCGGTTTTTAATTGCCAGGTAAGCGACCCTTTAACGTGACCGACCAGCGGACACCACATTAGGCATACGCCGGTCAGTTTTTGGGCTGCCGCCCCATAGAACCTCTATGTGGTCCTAAATAAGACACCCTGTAATCGCCTGCATTATTATGCAGACAATCACAGGGAGTCGTTTCTCCGGCGGCTGCGGGAGCCCACAGTCGGTGGGGCATGCACCATAATACCATTGGACACGGAAAGGGCTTTACCAATGTTAATTAAATAAAAATAGTATTGGGTAAAAAGAAAAAAGATGAAAGATGTAATAAAATATCACCAATTTGTATTTTTGTTGTTTTTTTGGGCAACAAAGGTTTTGTTGAAAAATACCAGCAGTAAAAGTAGCAGTATAAGTTCTCATTAGGACAATGGTATAACAATCAAATGGTACAACCATACTGCCATGCATTAGGATATACCCTTGGTAGGGTATACCAATGGTATGCTATCATCTCATTTGAGAGGCAACTGCTGTAGATGTAATGTGGTTTAAGCCTCTGCACCAGATCATTTTTTTCAACAGATTTATTATTGGTGCCAGGGGATCTGCAGCAAACATTTAAGGTGGCCATACACAGTTCAATATTTCCGTTCAAATCGATTGGATTTTAAGTCTATTTTCCACTGCTGTCACTGCTCTGAAGCTGTGTAGTGTCCCCTCACAGATTAAAAGAGAGCAGAGATGGGTAATAGGTCCTCTGAATATTCAGCTCATTGACGTCTAAAATAAGTCATCCTACGTCCACGTCAGGCTTAGTTTCAATTCTCATCTTTAAATCGTTTTAACAAAAAATTGCAATACTGATAATATGTTCATAGTACATGATACATCTTCTAATAGTTTCATTTAATTAAAGCAAACCTGAACTTTACTTTGCTACACTTGATATGTCCTCCATGTTCTAAAAACCTAAATAACATTGTTTTACTACAGCATGTCATCCCACTATCAGAACTGCAGAATGTCCACACACAAAGGCAATATTGATATTTACAGGAAAGCTCAGCTATAGGTCTTGTTTGCAAACCTGTTGATTAGCTCAGGTAGATTTTAACAACCTAAACTTTATAAAGTGGTAGTTTTTTCTCTGTTATGCCATGTAAAGGTAGAATCTCCCTGTAACTAGCATGAAAGCTATACACCATACTAAAAATGCACCATTTGTTCCCCTCTCTAACTTTTCCTAAGTAACCTATTTCTGGCACTCTGTAAGTAGGCTCCATTACACACCTCCCACATAATGCAGCACTTTAGAATGACTGAGAAGGGGGGCATCACATTACCATATAAAATACCCAGCACTGCAGAGAATTGCAGAGCAATCAGGAAGTAAAACCTAAAATAAATCTACAATATAGACAGAGCTGGCCACGGCAAGCAATCTCTTGGAGGAATGCAATGTCTAGGAAACGCAAGCATGTTACCACATTAAATATTCAAAGATCATATTATGGGAAGAAGCAAAGCCATAACTCTACTATATCATTGTTGCTTTTTCTGCCACCTTTCCTCTATTTGTAATTTGTAGTCATTGATTGCGGAGGTAATTGACACTGCTCATAGCATCTATTCTGTCACCTCTCTGATTGAAGGGCAAACTCTCAGCTCCCAGCAATCTCAAATGTTCAGGATGGGTAATTGTAGGTTAAAATGCAATGGTCCTGCTGACCTGCTCACAGATGCCTACCGGGCATGGAGAATTTCCACTTTTATTTCTGCTCAGACTCTTGGTAACAGTTCATAAACTCCACTTTCATTGCTTCTAAGTGCAGTCACAGTGTCATCTTCACATGATATAATACTATAAACTATGTTTAATGCACAGATGTAAGTATGGAAAAAAGAAGGGCATTAGTCTAGGGATCCAAGCCATCATTTTTGGGTAATTTTCTAAGATTTTGAGAAATAATGGGGGTGATTTTCTACATTACTGAATTTAATATATCATTTCAGAACTTTACATCAGCTTAGTGAACATGGGGAAGTTTTGCACACTTTAGTCAATCCCACTTTAATATTTCCCTAGTGCAGTGGTTCCCAAACTGGGAGGCGGTCCCCTAGGTGGGCATGTGGGTATTCAAGGCAGGGGTGCAGCCAAGGTGGCATTCTGTGTGGGAACCGCAGACAGAGAGAGGGGAGAGAGAGATCTGCAGTTCTCTTCTCCCTCATTGGATTGCACACAGTTCCCCTACCACTGCCTGCCAGACACACTTGAGGGATAGACAATCAAAAGAATACAAGCATAGCCAACCATGAGGGAAATAGCTGCAGACAGTTGAATGCATGTAATGTTTGTGTTTGTCTGTCTGGGAATTATTAATGTCTCTGCATGATTGAAATGTGTGTGTCTCTATGAGAAAGATGAATGTTTCTATATGATTGGTATGTGTATATATGATGCATGTCTCTGCATGACTTGGTTTGTGTGAAGTTGTGGGAGTTGTACTTCAAATAAAACTTGAGGGTCATTTTACAATAGCCACGCTGCGGCTGTGGTGCAATTTTTACCAGTATTGGACAGGCTAGTCGCAATGCTACTGCATCAGTTACTGGTAATAAAACCCCACGTTTCCACATTGCACTGCTCTTGCCTCTACCATAGAAGGGTATGAGGGATGCTTGCGCTGCAGCCCCAAAATTGCGAGCTGCAGGATGGTTTCCAACTACACAGGTTTTGCATAATAATATTTTCTACCAATAATCAGGGGATGATTGTATAACAATTATTGTGGCACATAACCTGAGAATAGGGGCACATAACCTTTGATTAATATACAATACATAAATATCATCAAAGATTATTTAAAAATGTAAAATAATTTCTTTTAGCAATGCCTGCTGTAATTTCTTCATTAAAAATGCTTATACAAGTCAGTATAGATTGAAAATCTTATGTGCGGCCATATACTAATGCAGAGGGCTGCACTTGTGGACGTCCATATCAACTTAGTTGGCCACCACTGGTCTAGAGAGCTGTAGAGCTTAGCTAGAAAACACATTAGGCTTATTCTGATATCATGTCAAACAAAACTATCACTCCCTCTGGCTATAGGTATCTTAGGGTGTTTATATAGCATAAAAAGCTTCTAAAACTTAGTTCCAGTTTCACTTGTAATGAGTCCTGACTCAACTTAACTTTCTGTCCCTAAACCACCTCTTTTTTAACCTTGACATCTCGCACAGGTCAACCACGTTGTTCCATAAGATTGATGTCTCTACTGCTCTGTTGGCCACTTTGTTTCTATAGGTTATTAGTGAAGCCCTGACAATGAACGCCTAAGATGTGTTTAGTGTTATGCTGAAAAATTAATATTTGCAAAACAGAATCTAAACGGCTGCTTTGAGCGCACAGAATTCCATATGCACACGTCCATGTAAGTAATGGGATCTGTCAGATTATATTAACAGGACAAGTCTGAAGTTCATACAGAATACAGTGACTGCTCTACACTGCTGATTGATATTTTTGCCTGAATAGCACCAGAAATGACCCTCAGTTCATTAATCGTATGCATAAAAGTCGTAACATTAATAAACACTGGAAAATGCTATGACAGTTATGCTAATCTGTATCACTGAAAAGACTCAACATAATATGGTGCTACTTCATAAATATTAATAAGAGCTTGCATTTATTGGACTATATCAAGACGATGGCCATAAAGAAACATCGAAATGGGAGCAATTTCCCATTGCACGTTCCTAAAATCTTGATATGAATTAGAATTTCAGTAGAACAGTACTCTAAAAAGAGCATATAGTATCTATTAAGTTTTTGTTTAGCTTTGTAAAAGTTTTAAAACTGCAGTTCTGTGCAAAGTTTGTAATTTTCAGCCTAAGCACTTAAACCTTATCTAAAGTAATGAATAGTGATCATTTTATTACAAAAGCACCAGGATGGGATATAATATACAACATGTTAATAGCTCTTGAATCTGATATGACTACATATCAGATTCAACAGGAAAATGGGAAGGTGTTGAGTATTGTTGACGAGGACCAAATTGTCATAGTTAGATGGGATGGGTCACAGCATCTTCAAAACTTCAGTTCTTGTTCCTGGTATACAGTGCTACCATAATTAGTCCAACAATGGTCAACATATGTATCAGTGACAAATCCACAAATTTCTAAGAATTTCAGCTGGGAGATATAAGGCCAAACAGTGGTAGGAGTTGGGGTCTTCCCCTGGAGGAGAGAGAAGAGAGTGGAGCTCTGTTGGATCTGATGGGAAGTAGGCCATGCTGGGCAGCAGATCTGAGACTGAGACCTGAGACTGCAGGGCTGTAGCTTAAGACTTCACCCTTGTCCCCCCCCCCCGCTGGAGAAAAGGGCATCCCCAGAGAGAGTGGCACCTGGGGGAGAAGGCTAGGGAGAGTGACACCTGGGGCACAGATTGGTACCAGCAGTGGCTGTTCCCAGATGGCTCCCATGGAGAGACATGGAGTGTAACTGGCACTGTGATTAACAATAAAGGGCACCATATCTACACCATGCCAACATGTACTGGACCTTTATTGGGGGTTGGGAGCAAGGACCTGTTTTGGAAAGTCCACCCCTGCTACTGGTGAGAGACTGTGTTACAGTACCGCTTCAGGCCCGGCTGCAAAGCAATAGTTTGCCTGTTCTTTGCTGCCCCCTTAGATGGAAGGGGGTGTATGCTGTGATGGAGGACCGGAGCATCTGTCTGCAAGGTGACAGTAAGTGAACTATTCCTAGTGGCCTTCCTGGCCTTCGGGGAGAGACTACTATACGTACGTGCGATGCACCCGGTTCTGTAAGGGGCAGCTCACTTTCCTACAGAATTACCTCCCAAACATCTCTACTGGCCATGAGAGAAATATGTTGCAGCACATCACAGCTTGCTCCATTTGAGGCTGAATATAGTTGCAGAGCAATGTGTCCGTTCTAACCCCTGAACTCTGATGAGAAAACCCCTACATTATGTACAGCCCATGGAGTAAATGAACAAGGTGGTCTTTTCTGAATAATGTTCACTTTTATCTTGGGAATCTCAGTCACTATGTGAATGGCTGGGTGCATGTATTTCATTTACCTGGCTATGTCCTGGAAAAAAAAGTATGATCCATGGAGGCTACACCTTGATTAAAGGATCACCTATAAAGGTATAGCCTCATTCAGTGGTCTTGTAGAGTCCATGCTTTGATAAATTGGTGGCACAAGGAGGATCAATATTATTATTATTATTATTATCATTTACAATTCATTAGAGTGGAGATACAACACAGGATAGTACATACAGGTACAGGTTATGACAACACAGGAGGAGTAGAGGACCCTGCCCGCTAGGGCTTTCAATCTAATAGGCCTGTGGCAATGCATATCGTAATATATATCGTAGTATATGTATATATATATATATATATACACAGTATATTTTTATATTTATTTATATTAAGTAAGTATTACACTTAAAAATGAACTTCTTTCCCTATCCTTTGCTGTTTAATGAATCATTGACAGGTTAGTAGGATAGTACAGCAGCAAAGTTAGGATAAGGGCCATCAACCTTGCCACTATAAAAGCATTTCAGTAATAGCAGGTTATATTTTTCAAAAAAGGTTATCACCCAGCAATTCACTGTAAATCAGTTCTATTCACAGAGCATTGAAATGGCCACAGTGTAAATTTTAAGTTACATTTAAGAACCCACAGAAGTGAAACACCTCTTCATACAAAGTTATTCATCCACTGCAAAGTTATTTCTTATAGTTCAAGTCAGATTGGCTTTATGTCCTAAGTGGAATAAATATTCAAAATAAAATGATTTCAAGATTTTCTTCATTCATTAATAAACCTTTCCTTCTAATATATAAAAAAAGATATGCGAATCATGCCATTTGCCTGCTAATGAAAAGGATGGAGAAGATTTCTAATTATAATTACACTTACTAATCTCCTTCTGATTGCAGATCTGGCTTAATTTTAAATAGTCTCTTCTCTTGTTGTAACTGGTAATTAAGCGTTTCATGTCCACTAAGATAATCCTAATCAACTGCAGCCTCCATCAGTGCAATGGATGCCTGCCTTGTCTCATGGAGAATCAGAGTCAAGATGTGGCAGGGATAGATGGAGAATAAGCTGGTTTCAGAGGCAACTGAACAATGTACTGGAGACAGAGTAAATCCTGAATCGTTTATTTCTGAATATTGATCATAAATGGTCAGATTTTCCGATAGTTACAAGGTCTGACTATCTTCACATTAGGAGTGAGTGATACAATAACCTTCATATCACATGCATCAATTCATATTCATATATCATTATGGGGTGGTTAGGAATGCCTTCTGTCAATACCAAGGAAAACAAAATTTGAGGAACAAAGCAAAGGCAAACGCTACTTTGTAAATTCAGCTTGACCGTACTAAAGGTTTTTTTTTTCATACTTTTCAGCTTCTTATTTAATATAGTAGAAGTAAATTTAAACGTCAAATTTCAATTCAATTGCAAATGTTTGGCTTTTCATGTGAAAATTTCGACTTAAAAGTCACTTAGAAGTTTTAATTCAAAATTTCGACTTATCAATTTTGAATTAGCCTTGAGTTTTCATGTGATAGTGTTGATGCCGATTATTCTTATAGCAAATTTTTATTGGGAATATTTCAACTAATATTCATAATAAATATTTGTAATGACTATATTTACAACACTCAACACTAATTTTAGCCGAAATTGTGGGTCAAAAAGTCAAAATGGCCTCATCAAAACTTCGACTATGAGAAATATTGTTGAAAAAGTTAAAATTTCAACTTAATAAAATGTCCCATTTTCAGCCATTCCTAATTCTTATACTTCCTGTGTCCCTACCTTTACCTGCAATGATAGGCAACAATACTAGCATGATAATACAAATGTCTATCGACTAGCTACAGTTACATTCATAAGAATTTGTTTGCTTTCTTAAAAATATTTAAAAGTCTTGTTAGCAAAAAATATTTAAAAGCCTTGTAAGAAATTTTTTTTAACACTGTCTCTTGGCTTAGATCAAGTGTTGTATCTGTTCTTATCTGTTCGTTGCTGGCAGGTAAGGTATAACTTTGGGGTACAGTGAGTACAATTAGTCCAGTATAAAGGACTAATGCTTCCTGATGGGGTCAGTGCTGATATGGTCAGGCCAGGGGCTGATTAGAGTGAGCCTGAAGTCTATGTGTCCCTGGGGTGCCGTAAAAAAATTGCAAGGTGGTTGGGGATCACCTTTTTGCAACATGGACTCTTTTTTATAGCCACTATAAAGGTCAGTTAAAATTTTTTTAATGTTTGTTAGTCTACACCCACATCCCTGCACTTCCTTCTCCCGCGATGGTTTTGGTCTATGGCCTGGTTATCTCTACGGGGACCCTCTTTGGAGGGATTCCATTAGGCCGGTTATTATACCCTAATGAAAATGATTTTGTTCAGGTGGCTTTGGCTTCCTGGACCTAGTCATGAAACCCTTGGGTTCAAGAACTCAAGTCTTTATTTTCTTTAGAGGCTGGACAATACAAAAGCACCCAGTGGTTTTTGTGGTGTTTACTTTTGTTTTTGCACTGAGTGTACAGCAAGTGACCACGTTCAGACTAATAATGGAATATATGTAAATGATATAATTATCACCTGAAAATAAAAATAAATAAAAGTTTTAAAAAAATGCATCTACCACATCTGAGGACCTGTTAGCTGTTATATATTGTATGTTTATTCCTGGCCATGGTGGCTGAATCACAGGCAATCATTGTGACTAATAAAGCTCAACAATAGTGCAGCACTGCTAGGCAGGATATAATTGGATGTACGTACTTACTGATCACATTATTTCATATTTCATCACGCTGATCTCTATTACATGTATATCTAGAACATTATTGAGGTTATTGTACATTCCCAGATCTGACTCACAAGCTTCAACACTCTCAGGGTTCAAATAGCGGGATATTTCCAGAATTAGGACTGTCACACCAACGTGGTATTCTGCACGTTTTATAACAGTTGTTTTGAAGAAATTCGGTGACAGTGATGTGATTTTTAATGTGAATGCAATCATCTCAAACACTATGAAATAATCATTTTTAATTATCGCTGGATGAAAGTAGAAACAAGAGAGAATCCTTGTAAACAGAATCACAGGATTTAGAAACATCTGCTGCATTTTCGTCTGCCAGGAATCAAACGGGAACATTTAGTGATCAGTAATGAACCGTAATCGCCAGTCCTCAAAACAATGAGAAAAGAAAGAATGCCAACAGGTATCTCAAATAATCCCAACAGGATGCAACATGAAAAGAATGTGTGAATATATTAGAGTATGAAACAATCCGATAACCACACAGCATCTTCCTCTGTAGAGTCTCAGCGGAATGAATATCAATCCATTGACAATGCACTGCTGGCTAACGGGACACATATAGTGCATATATATATTCATATTACTTTCTGTGGTATCATGCTGGAAGACCCCAACCAACACTGAATAAATGTATTCTCTATCTGCTCTTATTTATATTTTATATAGGTTGAGGCACAAATAGCCCACCTCTCAGCTCCCATTCACATAATAACAGGTTTTATGGTATTTATTCGAATTTTGCACTACTGGAGTAATGCTTTTAAGGTATTAGTAAAGATGGTGGAATCTTTTTTTCAAATTTCGACTAGCTGATTTATGAGGAGATTGCAAAGCCCCTGAACACGATCAGCAAAATTGCTCAAGATGTAGAGAACGGTTGTACAAAAAGCAAAATATATTTCTCTAGCACATGCAGTTTCTTTTTTTTTTTTTGCTTCAATGTATTCTCGCACACACAATCGTGAAACTCGCATCCAGTGCAAAACAGTGAAGTGCACACAGTAGTGTAAAACCTCACCATACTGCACGGGTGTCTCGTTGTCCTGCCCCAAAAGGGGCTAAGGACTCATTTCCCAATAAGGGGTGACTAGTTGGTCAGACAGCCAAAGCCAACTGATCCTCGAGTGTCCCATTCCCCAGGTGACCTCGACCAGTGCCAGGTCTCCCAAGTACTAGGGACCGGTGTGGGTGCCCCTCCGAAGAGGGTCCAAACTTGTAGAGAGCTGTAAGCACATGTTGCTATAAATCAAATATAACCTCATAAGCATTTGCCCTGAGAGTAGCTTGAGGTAAGTTTGCTTTCCCCACAATTTCACTTACTCACCTATCTCCGGAAAACCCACAGAGATTGTGAGAATCGGAGAACTCTGCAATCTTTTCCAGGCCCGCCTCGTCAGCAGAATGGCAGCATTGTTAAAGAAAATAAGCGCTACGGACGAAATGCCCAGAGGGTTAAAGTCAACTCAAAATTATTAATTTATGCAAAAACTACTTGTGATAGAGCAATACTTTTTTTGTATAGTGTTTCCACAACCATTCCCTACATTTTATTTAGGGTCTTTGACAATGAGCTCCTAAATAGACTAGTCGAAATTTCATTACCATCTCTAGTTAATAGCAGACATTGTGCTTTTCTATCAACAACTACCACACCGTTCTCTATATTATGCCTTCTAAGTGATTTAAAGTAATAATTAAAAGCGATGGTCCACTTTATGCAAATTACATGTTAAATATAATGTTGTTGCTTGAAAAATAAGGCAAGGGGTTGCTGTATTCAGCCACAATGATACCACCCGTTCCTTGAGTTGTTTCCTTTTTTCTATTTTTGAAAACACAACATTTTTTAATTCTCTTTGAAGGTCAATTTATCTTTCTGGAGGAAACCTCTATTCTATTGTATTGTTGGCAAAATCTCTTAAGAAAAGTTCCATTATTGTCAATGAATTGCCAATAATTAATTGTTCCATTCATTGTCAATGAATTGCCACCAGTACATACCGTATATCAATCCTTCCACTGAGGGAAAGTGAAAAAATCTATTCCAGGGGCAAATGTTTTTCATGAGTTTTCCCCCCTCATGATCCACACACCAAATGAACAAAACAAAATTCAAACGGGTTTCACGCTATTGTCTCTGGTACATCTAACAACTAGAGAAGCTAAATAGGACAAGAAGTTACTATGCGAGAGGGATTTTTTTCATACTTTGTTGGGAATAGCAATAAACTCACATAAAGGCCAAGTCCGCTCTAATTTCACCCTCAGTGAGTCCAAGCTCAATCTCCAGCTCTCAGGTAAGATTAAAATGGGGGATGACCAAGACTCTACTCGTACCTTTCTATACAGGCTCCCTTGTTCTTTTCTTGTTCTTTTCTTCAGTAAACTGTAGTTCTTTAGATCTTCAAATCATTCTGACCCTCTATAGGATGTAGTATAGGGAGCCATGCAATCACATTTTGGTGAATCCACAATCAATAAGCTGCTCTGCATCTCGTCTGGTGCCTAATCTGACATTCTTTTCAGCCAGTGCTGAAGCCGAAGGTGGCTGATGTATTTGGATGTCCATGGATCTTATTGTACTCTTAATGGACGAAAAGCTTAGTATTATGTCATGAGAAATGTACACCAGGGAACTTGGATGTACACCAGAGAAATTCAGTGACAAAACAGGAATCCAACCATCAACAATGCAGGTCTTTTACAGGGCAGTTCTCCTAAGAAAAGTTCTACTGCTGGAGAACTCATGGAACTCATAGTAAAGCATTCAATAAACTGGTCAATTCATCGATCTGAGCTTGTCTGACTTGATGCTCAGAATTATTTAAACACATCTCATGTTGACTTTCTTGACCAACCAATAAGAGAAGCACTAGCTACAAAACATATGCTTATTAATTTTTTTCTAGTTTTTCTAAAGTAGATTCAAATTATTCTGGTTTATGATTCACCCCATCCATGCTTACCTATTATATAAGGGGAAGAGGTGTTCAAACTTCCGTCTCCTCTACAAACAGAAATATTTGTTTTGGGTGGATGGCGCTCTTTGTTCAGTCATTGGGTAGGACGGCTCTGTTAGCAAATCTGATATCTCACATTCTCATCACTCCAAATTATTTCTCTGAAAATGAAACCCACAGTAACCTCCTGTTACATTTCATTGAAATGCTTTCTAATTTTATGCTGGCGGTTTTGAAATTTTAATTGGAAATTTACCTGTTGAGTAATTCTGTTTGTTTTGTGTTCTGCTCTCCTGACAGACAATTTTCTAATTACTCACTTGGCAGAGTCTGATTTCAATCCCCATCACCTGCGGACTTATCTATTACCGGAATTTTAAGGTGTAATGAACATTAATTTAATATGGGTTTTCATGTGAGTATGAATAGTAGATATGCCAATATTTCCTGATCATTAATGTTTCAGCCTAAATAAATATTCGCCCACTAGGGGGATAGTTTAAGATGCAGAGCTCACTATACAAAAAAAGTTAAAGTCAAACTCTAATCAACCGTATTTGTTAAGGAAACTTTTAGTGCAGGAAGGAACAAGTGTTACATAAAACCCCAGAATAATCAATAAAGCAATAAATAAGTAGGGATGAGAAGAGAACTCATGATCAATTTAATCAGGTGTTTTATTACCACTGCTTTG
The DNA here is from genome assembly GCA_036250615.1 of Ptychadena robeensis. NCBI lineage: Eukaryota > Metazoa > Chordata > Amphibia > Anura > Ptychadenidae > Ptychadena > Ptychadena robeensis. The sequence goes on from CM070035.1 coordinate 27,002,586, forward strand.
ATTGGCTAATGCTATACAGGAGACATGTAAACCAGGAAAGATCAACTCAATCAGCTGATCCATGTGCTTCTCCATGAGTTCTCTTGCAAGATAAATTTTCCAAGAAGAACTTGTCATCCCTAAAAATAAATAAGCTATCAATGAATACATTGTTCTGTCTTTGGGGTCGAAATACAAAGGCAATTAAGTACAAAGTTAGACTAGTTTAGGAGTGGGCAAACTTTTTGACTCATGCGCCACATTGTCTTCTTAAATTTGGTAAAGGTACTGGACCAGGAGCCTGCAATGGCTGACCTGACATAGGTGTGCCTATTCCATGCATTGCCGGCATCGCGATGCTGGTGGTGATGTGTTATAGGGGATGTGTGACCGTGGGGTTATCTTCATAAATTTACTGCACTAAAAAATAGCTTATTCATTGCAATTAGCAGAGATAATTCCTAGAGGCTGCCTGTTGTCGCCATATGGACCCACAGTGTCATGCTCACACCACTGCATCGTCCCCAAGGCTACGCTTGGACACCTCTAGCCATTATGTGCACTCATTGCAGAGAACAAGTGGAGGGGAGCATCTTTTCAACAAGGTGAAAAAAGGCCAGAAAACTATTTTAAATGGGCTGGATCCAGCCCCCGGGCCTTAGTTTGCCCACCTCTGAACTAGTTGCTCACAATGGCCAGGAAGTTTAAACCTGACTGCTACTTTAATATCTCCACATTAGAGCTAATTTTTAAAATTTTCCTCCTTCTATTTAATCTCCACAATCTTTTTTATCACATTTTAAATGACTGACAGTAACAATGCCTTAACTTGCTACTGTAATAGGAGAGAAGCTTAGAACAAAATTTGATACCCAAATTCAGATATTCAGATATGCAGCATCTCCTGTCAACAGCAATGGAAGTCAATGCCACAGCTAAGACTTGTTAGAAAGATAATTGTAATATAGCCAGTAGAAGTCACCGGGATAGAGATGTTAAAATTCACCCATCTGTCACTCACATATAATGTGTTTCAATATTCAGTGTCTCTTCTGGTGATATGACAACAATTCTCACCTTCAGTCGTGTAACAATTAACACACACCTCAGACTTCCTGGCATTATATTGACAATATTATTAAAATAGAACAAGATGGCTTCACAAACTTTTATAATACTTATCGCGGTTTTGGGCAATTTTGCTTGACAATAGTGGCGATTTACAAAATGAGACGAGCATATTCACGGAGTTTGAAATGGAATGTCCCCCTTAATGTAAGTAAAATTATATACAACAAGAAAAAGGGTTCCCTTAGAGTGGGGCCTTGATTGGATTGACTGGATTGAAAACACAACTATTCAATATATCACACATTTATTAGTCAAAAAATACCTGTTTTATTGATGAACCACATATAAAAATACAAAAATCACAAATATATCTATTACAAAACTGCACCATCACTTTGTATTCTGGTTGTGTACTTGCTACATGTGTCGCTGAAATGGGTACCTCAGGCTGTACACAGGCTGATGGTTCTGGATATGTAGGATATTAATGACATAAATATAACTACCTAATATGCAGAATTATGTAACATACATGGTGTTACTCAACAATTGGTGAAGGTAAAAGGTATTGATTTCACAGTACGGGGTCGTCAGCAAAGAATGCCCCTATAGGTGGGCAGGGTCCTCTACTCCCCCTGTGTCATAACCTTTACCTGTATGTACTCTCCTGTGTTGTATCTCTGTATTGTACAGCCCTGCGTAATATGTTGGCACTATATAAATAAATAATAATAATAGGTGGGTTTCTTACAAGTTGGGCACACCAAAGAAAGGCATGACAATTGTCTCACATTCTAAACAATATTACATATGTATACAGTGGGTATGAAGTAGTCAAACAAGTTGCAACATCTAGGTCTCATATGCCCTTATATTATATTTATACATAGTTCAAATCCAAGTATATCACACCTTGTGTTGGAAGTAGACTGGTAACATCCCAGAGTTAACCCCCAGAAGGAATTAGTAGGATCAAGGTACACAAATCTAATAACATAAGTTATTTGAAGTATATTGAAGTATATTTCATGCAATCATAACTTTAAAAGCTCAAGATAATCCCCCCCCCCCCCAACAGCAGGTAAGCTCTAAGGCTCACTTTGACTCATCCATCTACTATCATTAGACACAAGAAAGAGTGACTAGCATGCATATCTCTTCAGGTGCTTGTCATGCATCAATGTCCTCCAACAGTGTGAAAGTTTATAACAGGCATGGGCTCACCTCCTCTTAATAAACGTATCAGTTCTAGAATAGTGTGTTACAGATGTATATTGCAAAATTTATTATTATAAAGGTATGAATTGAAGAACCAAAAGATCATCAACATTGAAGGACAAAACTAGCTAAATGTGACTACTAGCTATACCATAAATATTAAATCTATTTATGAATTGTATCACTTCCTGTAATTGAAAAGACATGCATCAGGAAGATACATGTCACATTACTGCAAAAATGGGAAAAGAAAACACCCTCATTTTGTTCTTATGTTTTAGGAATTGCAACACTATAAGGACCAGCGTTTGTATAATCTAAGATTAAGCACTTGGGCTTTTTGCAATTTCTTCTGACTTTGTGGTGAATTTGCTGTAAAATCACTTCAGGGAAGGCTGGTATTTTTCTGTAGAATGATGGACTTAAATGTGTTTGGATATAGCCTTATAACCCTTCACAGATTGATGGGCACCAACAATTGCAGATGCCTTTTTTCTTGGCATTGTGTTTACATACACCTGGACACTTCAATACAATAAACTGTCTGGTTTTATAGATGTTTACATTTGCTGATCATCAATGGATTGTTGTCATTGATGTAAAAATAAATGCCAGTTTTTTAAGACATTTTGCGGGAAAACCTAAGACCCTCTGTCCGCCAACTGAAGCTCCACAGAGGATAGATGATGCAACAGTTCAATGACCCAAAGCATACAAGTCATTTAACTAAAGAATGGCTTCAACAGAACAAAATAAGCCTTCTTGGATGGCCCAGTCAGAGTCCTGACCTCAACCTGATTGAAATGCTGTGGCATGACTATAAGAGAGCGAATCACACCAGACAACCTAAGAATATTGCTACACTGAAACAGTTTTGTGAAGAGGAACGGTCCAAAATTACTGCAGATCATTGTGCAGGTCTGATCTGCAACTACAGGAAACGTTGAGGTTATTTCTGCCAAAGGAGGCTCAACCAGTTATTAAGGGTTCACCAACTTTTTCCACCCAGCACTGTGAATGTTTACATGTTATGTTCAATAAAAACATGAAAACATAATGTGTGTAGTATTTAAGCAGTGTTTAAATAGTCTTTTTCTATTGGTGTGACTTAGATGAAGATCAGAGCACATTTTATGACAAATTCATGCAAAACGACATGTAATCCCAAAGGGTTCACATACTTTTTCTTGCAACTGTACCTTTTTGTTCTCTGTGGAAGTGGTCAGGGTACTTAGTGTTTTATATTGGAAGGGGTAGGAACTATACCCTAGGGGTGGCCAGCCCCAAGTGGATTTTTTAGGTGAGTATTGGATATGAACGCCGTTCAGTCGAGAGATTCATGTACATACGTTTATATTACACAATAGTAAAAAAATATACAATTAAAGCATACAGTAAGCAACTATGCCAGAAAAAGTGTCACATGCTGTGAGATTCCTCCTGGAGGGAATCCCTAAAAAATCTTCTGCATAAGACACACATATTCATGTCTACTATATGGTAATATGCATAAGTGTCCCAGATGGTTTCCGTTTTACACAATCGTCCTCCACGTCTTAACCGACGCTTTTCGTCCTGCTCGGACTTCCTCCTCAGGGATATCGCTTGGGGTTGCCTAGAAGTTGTCAACAACGACCATGCATATAGTTATATGTCACATCTAAATTACTTATTCTTAGGTCATCTATCTAAGGTTTTCAAACATGCTCAGATTAATCATTCCATGTTTCCTCTAGTAGGTCCCACATCTTGTCTAAATAACTGTCTAAGCGGCAAAGTTGCCACAACCCCGGCTATCCAATGCCTTATTTATAATTGAAATTCAGAAAATCAGTCATTACGTTATCTCTGGTACTCCTACCACATTATGGACGGTATTTTCTATCAACAGAATAATGACAAATGTCGGGCTTACCTATGTTAGTGGTTCAATGGTGCGACACGACGGCTCTCCGCGAGGCTAGCGTCTCCTAGATCTCCCGCCAGGACGGGTCCAGGGGGGACAGGTCCCAATAGGTCTGACACCGTGGAGCACCACTAACAGCGCAACCGCCATCGTTAAGAAGAAGGAAAAAAAATATCTTCAGTTGTTCAAAAATTAGTTGGGGTGTACACACCCTGTGCCCTCCCAATAAGGGAATAGAAACCAAACTCAGAGTGCACCCCAGGTTACAAATGATAGACCGCATCTCGCCTGTGCGGGCCCACGCAAGCCCCACCATACCAAGTCACTTCAGGTCCCATCACACATCGTAGAAGCCCGGGTGCAGCTTACCGGTCTTGTAAGTCCTTCCGGTTAGTAAGTCTAAGTATTCCGGTCTAAGTAAACAGTCTAGGTGTGCCCATGTTCAAGAAAACAGGTATTGATGTTAACCATGCATCCAGGATCTGGTCAAAGATCTCTACAATTAGTGTGCTTTAGTGTATACAGGAGATATGCTAGTTGGTTTCAGCTAAGGTGCTTAAGTCATCGAAATGTCCTACCTGTAGTTCATCAGCCTGGGTGTTGGTCCATATACGTGTTCCGAGGGTGGGGTTGTTAAAATCCTAGAGTCAGTCAGTCTTTATAAGGGTCCGTTTCCCGCCCAAACGAGTGGGGCTCCGGTTCATCCCAACAGCTGCTCCCGCCATTGGTTGAACCCTCCAGCGGGTGCAGCGAGGAGTTTCGATGCCCACACTCTTGGGCGTGGTCGCAATGCATCTCCATGAGACCATTTCCGCTCCCAACCACATCACTTCCGGCCAGCTCAGCGCTCTGATGGGTCGATGCGGCGGCTATCCTGTGTTGCCTGGCAACAATACAGGTTCCGAATTCACCCCGTGCTCCCTCCCCAGTCCTGACCTCTACAGTAAACCGACCCCCCTCTAGGTTCCTGCCGAAAAACTATCCCAGTCCATCGTATCCAACAGTCGGTGTCAACCAAACCCCGCCAGATCTCCCAGCCCAGCTTAATTAAAAGTACATGTGAAGTGTAACTGTGAAACAGAAAATGTATGTGCGGGATTGAGGGTCAGTGTATGGCAAATGTTCGTGATAGGAAAGCGTGGCATGGAACAGAATGGGCGCGAGAGGACAACGAAGAACAAAAAGAAAAAAAAGAAAAAATGCAGAGCACTCGTGATGACAGATATTGATTACAGGGACACTGGAATGGGGTCAGTGAGGGATAGGAAGTGTGATCGAGGGTGACCACCAGCATAAAGTGAATGGGGGGTGACAGGAATGTGGTGGACGTGAATGACAGTGGGTGGTATAGAAAACCGTAAGGGGGGGAGAGGGAACGCTACTGGATAAAACAAATGGGGGAACAAGGGGGAAAGGGAAGGGGGGGGCGGGGAGGGGCAGAGGAGGAGGGCGGACCAGGGGAGGGAAGGAAAGGAAGGGACGATGTGTGGGCGCGAAAAAAAGAGGGAAAAGGGAAACGGGGAGAGAAACAATCTTCATTGGTGTGTTCGTGGAAGGAGGTGCGGCGTGGTGAAGTTACAATTGACTTGAGGGAAGTGAAAAGTGAGAAAGTGAATGTAGAATAGAAAGGGGGAAATAACAAGGAAAAACAAGTGTGGTGTAAAAGGAAGGTGGGGCGGAGGAAAACCAAACCAATGCAGCCAAATGCTCAAATCTAAACGCCCTACTCCGCCAAACGGGGCACAATCCTATACAACTAAGGGGGAGAGAAAGCAACAGACAATGAGAAGGACAAAGGGGGGGGGAGCGGGGGGGGGAAACAAATGGTGGCGGGGGCGGGGGGGACGGAACCACTAAAAAAAAGACGAAGAAAAAGACTAGCGGAAATATCCCAAATGGGCACAGATGGGAAGCATTGGGGTGATGGTGAGGCGCTAGAAAACGATATAACGAGGGGGGAAACCGCCTTAGATCAGCAAGGGGCCTTGGGAGGGTTATTAGGACCACGATGTGACAACCTGGGGGACTCCTGGAGCCAAAATATCACACCTGGGGAGATTGGGGCACGGCGAAGCCAAGACAGCGGGAGAGAGGAGGAGCGGATCACCACTGGAATGGAAAACGGGGGAACGGACCACGCCCGCCCACTTGGCGTCAAACCCATCCAGTGTGCCTAACCACATCAATGACGGTGCTGGAACCATACCCGGGACAGCGGGCGCAGGGGGAGAAGATCAAGATGTCTACGAGACGCAGGCCCACACCGGACCACCCACCGCCAGGTCGCGCCTATGGGATACACTACCAACTACGTCTAGAGGCAGTACGGCCCGAAAACACCAACTACTACCCCAGCGGTGGATAGCTTTTTGGGCAATCCCGACCAGTCCATGACAAGACACAAGCAGCCAAAGGGTCACATCATGGTGCCTAATAACCCTCCCAAAGGGCCCCTGATATACAGGGGACGGTTTCCCCCCCGTACTATATCGTATCTAGCAGAACCATCACCCCAATCCAACCCAGCTGGCAGCTCGCCCATAGGGAGAATCCGAAGCCGAGTCTTTTTCTTCTATCCTTTTTTTAGGGGGCCACCCGCGACCCCCCCAAGGTCCCCCCCACCACACACCAGCACCCCCCCCCTTTTCGTCTCATGTCTGTTTTTCTCTTTCTCTCCCATTAGTTGAACAGATGTGCCCTTTGGCAAGGGAACAAAAAAAGAAAAAAAGAAAGAGAAACAGTTAGCCGCCCCGCCCTGCCTGAGTAGCGATATTGAAACATTGCTGCAATTGGTGTGGTTTCGCCCCGCCCACCTCTTTTACAAGCAGCACCTTGGGTTTTTCCAGGTTACTTTCCCCTGCGATTCTACAGCCCACGTAGCACGGTGCAAGGCCCTGCAATAGGCAAGTGGAACCACACGAGCACACGCACCCGAAGTATCGGAAAACACGAAACACACACCAAAAGGAAAGATTTTAACTACAAAGTGCACAGGCAAGAGGTTGCACGGACACACATGACGTCCCTTAAGTAACTACAGCCACGGACATAAACGGACCCCGGTCCCACAATACAACCCGTCCCCACCCCCTTACCCCTCCCTCACCGCCCCCACCCCGGTTGCCCCAAATTTCCCCGATTGTTGTGATCCAAGTAGCGTTCACCTCTCACCACCCCCTACGGTCTCTACCACCACATGTCAGTCACCCACACATTACCGGGTCACACCCATGCAACTTTATGCTGTGGTACACCCTCATAACACTCATCCCTCACTGACCCATTACCATGTACCCTGTACATCAATATCTGCATCACACCAAAACCCACACTTCGTCCACTGCAACGTTCCCCCTAGACACGAAGCATTTGCCATAACAGCGACACTCAATCCCGCACATAATGTCTGTTTCACAGTGAACACATTTCAACATTAATTTAATTACGCGAGCGGGAGACTGGAGCGGGATGACACGGGGCGGGGGTGACAACAGACTGTTGATACGAACGAATGAGGAAAGAGTAGTCGCAGGAATTAGAGGGGCGGTACAGTAACGAGCAGTTACAGAGGGGGCGGGGGGAGGGAGCAGGTGTGAAATTCGGAACACCGTATGTTGCCAGGCAACACAGGAACGCCGCCGCATCGACCCATACAGGAGCGCTGAGCTCGGCCGGACGAATTGCATGGGGTGGCGGACGCGGAAAAGCGGCTACATTGGAGACGACATTGCCGCAAACCGCCCAAGATGGGGGGCATCGCGGAAACGCCTCGCGTGCACCCGCTGGAGGGGTTCAACCCAATGGCGGGAGCAAGCGTGGAGACGAAACCGGAGGCCCACCTCGTTTGGCGGGATAACGGACCCTTATCAAGACTGACTGCCTCTAGCCTAGTTTTTAACAACCACCCTCAGGAACACGTATTGACCAACACCCCTGCTGGAAACTACATGTAGGACATTCGATGACTTAATCCACCTTAGCTAAGAAACCACTAGCATATCTCCTTTATGACACTAACCTGCACACTAATTGTAAGATCTTTGACCAAACCCTGATGCATTGTAACATCACTACCTGTTTTGAAAATGGGATCACCTAGACTGTTTACTTAGACCCGGAATACTTAGACTACGAACCGTAAGGCCTTACAAGACAGTTAAGCTGCACCCGTGTCTGCTACGCACATGTGTGATGGGACACACTGAAGTGACTGTGTATGTGGGGCTTGCTGGGCCACAGCGAATGCGTCTATACATGTTGTAACCTGGGTGGTTCACTCGTGAGTTTGGTTTCCTATTACCCTTATTGGGAGGACACACGGGTGGCTACCCGCCCAAGACCCCAAGCCCCCGAAACCCCACAAGACCCCCCCCACCCCCCCCCCCCCCCCAGCGCCCCCCCAAAAAAAAAAAAAGAAACACAGCCCCTCCCCCGCCCCCGCCCCCACAGCAAAAAAAGAAAAAAAACAAAAAGGGAAAACCAAACTACTCTTGAACAAACTGAAAGATACTTTTTTTCCACCTTCCAAACGAATGGCGGTCTGCCTGTTAGTGTGCATCCACGGTGTCAGACCTATTGGGACCTGTGCCCCCACTGGACCCGTGGCGGGAGAGCATCTAGGAGACGCTACGCCTGCGAGAGCCCGTCCCGTCGCACATGAACCACTAACATATCGGTAAGCACATGACATTTGTATTACTTATTCTGTTGATATAAAATACCGTCCAATATTTAATGTGGAGAGGAGTACCAGAGATAAACGTAAATGAACTGATTTTCTGAATTCAATGATAAATAAGCATTGTATAGCCGGTGTGGCAACTTTGCCGCTTAGACAGTTACTTAGACAAGACTGTGGGGGACACTAACTAGAGGAAACATGGAATGATAACTGACGCATGTTTGAAAACCTTAGATAAGATGACCATAAGAAAGAAGGTCAATTAGATGTGACATATAACTATATGCATGGTACGTTGTTGACAAACTATAGGCACCCCCAAGCGATATCCCTGAGGAAGCCGAGCAGGACGAACACGACGTCGGTTAAGACTTGGAGGACGATCACTGTACAAACGGAACCACTTGGGACCTTATGCATATTACCAATAAGTAGGACAATGAATATGTGTGTTTTTAACTGCAAAAGATTTAATTCCCCTCAGAGGAATCTCACCGCATGTGACACTTTTTCTGGCATAGTTGCTTACTGTATGCTTAAATTGTATATTTTTTACTATGTAACAAAAGTAATGTCACGTGAATCTCCGACTGGAACTGCGTTCATATCCCCATACTCACCTAAAAATCCCCTTGGGGCTGGCCACCCCTAGGGTATAGTTCCTACCCCTTCCAATATATTTTTCTTAAACGAGTGTGGTGAGTTTAAATGGCTACCGAATGATCCCCCCTCCCCCCATTCCTCACGATACTTAGTGTTTTGTTTGATTATTATTAAATGAAAACTACTATTATGGCATGTGTTGTTGAACATGTGACCTTGTATTTGCCTCATTTTAAAACTTGCCATAGACCAGATGATTTGTACCAACTTTCTTTTGCCTGTATGTCTGGGTAAAACTTTACTGCAGTTAGCTGGTATGGTATTCACATTTTCACCCCCTTGGTATTGTAGATCAAAACATTTAAGTTGATGGACCTACATCTCATGGACTTCATGTCCACAGGCAGCCGGTAATCGGTAACAATGTTCTTTTTATACATGAAGTAATGATGCCACCACAATGACACTATCGATCCAATAGAGATCCTGCCTCCGAGCAAAGAAGCAATAGCCGGCAATTAGATTATATTAAATGAAATTAACATGCACAGAACATTATGTGTATGACTTGTATTGTGAATGATTAATGATCTTTGTTGGTTCTCATTTTATAGATTGAATACTTTGGAAACATTTCAAAGCCAACGGTACAAGAAGGAATTAAAGTGACAACATCTCGTGTGTCTGAAAAGTTAACTGCTTCATCGTCAGGTTGGCAAAATAATATAATTTAGAGGAGCTGGAATCCAATAATACATTGCCTTGTAATCTTTATGCGGGCAATAAGATGTGAAGTTACAATTTTCATGGTCTATTACAACTGCACGGAAGATTAATTTTAGTCATTACCTATGGTCACGGACCATATAGGAGATTACAGAAATGTATTCCAGTACAAATTTGATGTACCTATCTTAGTGCTATAAAATTTATAAATACATAAAATTTACCTATCTGCACTCTCCCAATGACCTATCCATTACACCCCAGGTGCTCAACCTGCGGCCCAGGGGCCACATGCAGCCCTTTGGTTGTTCTTTGGCGGCCCGCCTCAGTCTTCCACTTGAGGCATAGGGCATAGGAACTCACTTGTCTGCCGAATCGAAGGTTATGTGCCCCATCTATATAATCAATGGCTTTGAAGCACATAACCTTTGATGATATACATGACACAAAATGGGCATTACCATACTTCAGTGTTAATACCTAATGCTTGAAGTATTAATGAAAACAAATTTTATTATTTAAAAAATTTAACATAATGTCTTCTAGCTATGCATGCTGTAATTTTTTTCATAAAAAAATACATTTACAAGTCAGTATAGATTGAAAATGTTAGTGATGCCGAGGGCCACACCTGTGTCCCTCCATATCAACTCAATTGCCCACCACTGCATTACACTAATAACCTCTTCCTATGCATGCCTCTAAGACTTCTCTAGGGTTATAAATATTCTCTGAAAACCCCTCCTTTGGCTAGTTGCTACTATATATAACACACATATATAATACACAATAAATAACACAGCTCCCCAAACCCACCTCTTTAGACTTGCCTGCCCATCTTCTCTGCTTCCATCATCTGACAATCTGGCTCCCCCTCTGACATGACACTGTCCAGGTGGTTGAAACCCTTTTGACTTTTTTTATTGGTATTTTGGCTACAAATATGACCTGAATGTTTGAGAACTTCTCCCTCCATTAAAGTCAATGGAGGTTCGCCGTTCGCATAGCCGTGGTGGGTATTTGCAGAAGTTTGATTCGCTTGTTCGCAAACAGCCGCAGCTGATGTTCCTCCATCACTATCTGACAACCCTTCCTGTTGTGAACAATGCACCCATATCTTTTAGATTGTTGGGCAGACTATTGTCAGTTGGGCAGAGTCCTCTTCCTATCATAGTTTTATGTGTCTTGTCTTAAAGGTGGCCATACACAGGTCGATTTTCCAATTTATTCCCTAGCAATTGACTGCCGGGCGCATCCACGGTGATCGATTGTTCAGGGAATCGATTGCAGCCAGCCTTTCTTCGAGCAGAATTGATTGCAGCCAGATCGGTCGAACAGGGAAACAGCATGTTGTTAAATACCTGTTTGAATGCCTTTACTTTGGATGGGGTCCAGGGTCGATACTGTGCAATCAAAGAACAAACGATAGCGGCATGGTGACGCAATGACCAGCTATAAGATCGTTTGCCGAATTGTTGCGCACCATTTTGTGCAATTGACTCCTGCTCTCATTGAAAGTAATGGGGATCAAACAGCCAATTACTAACATCATATCCGATCATACTTTTTTTGTTTTTTTTAACTGCTTATGTGTTTTGACTTGTGTTTTGTTTGATTATTATTAAATGAAAATTACTAATATGTCATGTGTTGTTGAACATGTGACCATGTATTTACCTCATTTTAAAACTTGCCATAGACCAGATGATTTGTACCAACTTTCTTTTGACTGTATGTCTGGGTAAAACTTAACTGCATTTAGTTGGTAGGGTGTTTGCATTTTCACCACCTTGGTATTGTAGACCAAAACTTTTAAGTTGATGGACCTACATCTCATGGAGTTCATACTCACAGGCAGCCGGTAATCGGTAACAATGTTTTGTTTATACATCAAGTAATGATGCCACAAATCAACAGTCTAACTTTAATACCCTTCCTGCTGCTTCTATTATCTATTAAACATTTTCCCATCTCAATATTCACCGAGAAGAAGGATATGTCGCACTTACTATACACAGTATGGAGACGTGGGGGATCTAATCTTAAGCTAGCGATACACAGGTTGACTTTTGCACTGGTTTACTTTTACAATCTTCCTTTAGATTGCTGCGTATGCTTAATAGTACAATCGTACACGATTGAAACACCTAGAAAAATGTCTCATGGCTCAATCAATTTTATGTTCCATTTTGTTCACTATTGGTCGATCGTACCAGGTGTGTGTGTGAGGTTTTAGTACGATCTACTTAAAAATCTATTGTTTTAAGTAGAATCGAATGGAAATATTGAACTGCGTATGGCTGCATTGAGACTTGATTTAATGGTAAATATAAGTATCTGCATTCATTTTGTTGCTTGTCAACTATGTACAATGTACATGTTCAGGTTATGGACTTATTTACTTCATATATAAATGGCCGCATGATTTAAAGGCAGCTAGCATTATTTGTATGTTAACAATCAAAATGTTGATTTTTGTCTCAGAAATGTATAAGAGGGGATGAGTGTGAATTGTGTTTTGAAAGGGAAAGCAGGTACCCACATGTCTACAGATCTAGTTCCATCATATATGTCTTTTTTGGCAAATATTTTGACACGGTTTGTGACTGCCCTTCTTCTTCTTATAAACAAAACAGGTTACAGAACCCCCCACATAATACCCCAAACACCTAGTCCAACATATCAGGGAGGGAGGGTGGGTGAAAATCCTGATCCGAAAAGGATCAGCCCCCTGCTGTACCTTCCTTAAGAAACTTCCTAAGCCTGCCCACCTAAAACACTCCCCCATTCCCTACATCCCCATGTCCGTTCCAAAACAAGCTGAATAATAGGGAGTTTACTGTACTTGCTCTGTCCAATGACTTAAAGCAGTATTGTATGCCCAGAACCCGGGCTGAAAGCGTAGGTGGGAGCGCAACTTGACCACCTATAGTTTCAGTACAGTAAACTCCCCATTATTTGGCAACCATGGGGATACAAATACTGTCTGGTTGGTTGAGAGACACTTATAGAAACCAAGCTTTTCCTATTACAACTGCCAGTATATAGTCCCATATTAATACCGGCACAGTACACAGCATGCAAAGCAAAGCTTGCCAAGTTTAAAATGAATTCTGGTTGATTGAGAGTTCTAGATAACATGAGTCTACTGCATATGAGTTTTTGTGTCGGATGTGTGTAAACCACAATAACTTCATTTGCTTTAGAGTAAGCAAACAACATTCTTATTATTATTCCTGCACTGTGCTTTTGTGTCATTTTGGCTTTTTATTTAAGAGGAAACAAAGCTATATAGTTACCTTTAGGGATTCATGCTAACCAAAGAAACACCTCACTTTCACCTACACTAGGAACAGTGAATTACAAAGCTATGGCTCATAGTAAGCTATGGTGCTGATTGTTTTATGAATAGAAGTGCTAATGTCAATTTAGAGCAGCAACCTTTAGCTACTACAGATAAGGTCATTCATAAGAGGCCCAGAGGGTTAAAGCATATAGCTACTACATTACAAAAGTATGAAATGTGAGTTAAGTGTCTGCTGGTACAGAAGAAAATGGGGGAGGGGGCATACTTAGAGTGTAACACTTTACATCAGTATGAAGTATTAACATGCAAAGTGGCGCTGACCCAAGTATTCTGTATAGTGTAATGGATAACCCTTGTCACAGCAGGTGATGAGGAGAGAAATAAGAGCCACAATGTAGGATGAACATATATGCCTCGATTTGGATTGAGGAGAAGCTTTTTTGGAGCTCCAAAGCATTGGAGCAAAATTAAAATTTAGAACTGATTTAGGAGCTGTTGACACAGTGACCTGGGTTGATCTATTTTGCCAGCAACCTTTAGTAGGGTAGATCCTGTGGAGATTTTGTGACACTGTAGTGAAGTATTACTCTTCTAGGTGTATATAGCCCTTGTATATCTGTATTACTTATAGGCCATGACATCCTGTATTTGTGTATATATAGCTTTTTTTTTTTTTACTTTTTCTGTAGTAGCTGCCAGGATATGAGGTCATGGCTCTCGTTTCCCTCTATTTTGACTTTTGAATGTTTTACTGGGCTTTTTGCCAGTAGTCTGCTGCTTACCGTGAAGCAAGGTGCTTCCATCTTCTTCTGGGTCCCCCGCGGGACGTCTACTTAGCAGTGCCGTGGGCTGGCCAATGAAAGAGATCCCCTTGCGACTAGGGCATTATTTTCCTCATCTTGCCCGAGTGGGTGGAAGCAGGTATCAACGGAGGTGCCAGTCCTCCTCCTAGTGAATCGCTTGTGCTACCTTTTCTTCTATTCTGGGTAATAGCCATCAGCCTCCACTCTCCTGTGTGGCTGGTTAGTGCGTGTAGGGAACATTAGACCCTATGCACAGTTATTGATCCGTTTCTTGACTCCTATGTCATTTTCTCAGGATAAAATAGTAAGAGTTGTCTTGTTCCTTGATTTCAGTTAAAAAAGTTTGTAAGGTAATTGCAAAGCCCCTGAGCATTGTATCATTACCAAACTTGCTGGAGATGTAGAGAAGGGTCCAGGGTATACTACAAAAAAATAAAATATTCCTCTAACACAAATAGGTTTTGGATATATGAAGTTCAAATCAAGTAAACTTTACTAAAGTTTAAATTCGACTTTGATTTGAACTTAATGTATGCCATAACTATAAATGCTAGAACAATACTTTTTTTTCAAATGTTCCCACAACCCTTCACTACATCTCTGCAATTTTAATGATGATGGCATGTTCAAGGGCTTTGCAATCAACTCACAAAATCAGCCTATGTGTATTGCATTCCTTGGCCAGCACACTGGAGAGCAGGACTGAGGTCCACAGAGACTTATGTCCTATGAACCCTGTGAAGGAACATATGAGAATGGTGTGGTTGATGATAGTAAATAAAACAGCATGGGGTCCTGTCTCCCCAAAGTAAACTTGACTGCCTTTTGGCATAGGGTCTGGTAAGCTCTTAGAAAGAGGGGCCATGACCTATATAGGTTCCTCCCCTCTATAGAATTCCAGACCCCTTTTGGCAAGCCTGGAGGGACAGGAAGGGGGGCACCCCCCTTGTCTCACCAGGTCCAATGCCATACTTCAACAATGGGGGAGGCTCTCTTTCGCACAAAACAATGGGTAAGTGGCTCTCTTTCCCACAAAAATGCCACGGCATGGGTGGGGGTTCTTTGAGTATCTGTGGTTCCCCTTTAACAAGAGGACCCTTGAATCCCACTCCCTTCCCTTTTGAATGAATACCCAAGGACCTCTTACCCATTTTTAGGGGGTTTAAAAGATCAGGCTTAGAAATAACACACCACACATAGAACAAATATCTTTATTACATTTCTATCTTTCCACACATTACCTGAACAGTGCCCTACAATTCTTCTCTTCTCATGAAGGGTCAACAGTGTATTGGATGTTAGATGTTCATGAAGGTATGCCTAGAAGGTGGCAACTGTGCAGCACAACAACCATCCATCTGCCTAATTGTGTAATTAGTTTGGTTAGTAGTATATGATGTATAATCACTAGGATAAACCGATTTATAGATAAAGTTATATACAGAGGAATGCTACTACCGATTACCATTATCCAAAATGCAGCACATCTATATTTTCATTAGAGGAAGCTGAATGTGTGGGACATTTTTTATTCACTATGACAGCCGAGTAAACATTGCATTAAATGGATAATTAAACCTTATTTAATTCCATTTGAAAAGAGGGCATTCCGTTTCAGGGATATTTCAACTTCATTATGTTACAGGGCCAAGCAATTAACATTTTCCGCAGGATTACACAAAATGCAACCCTCTAGCCATTATTTTTATTGTAGGGAAATATTGGAAATACATGACTTTTCACATACATGTGAAATGGAAATATGTAAAAAAAACAAACAAACCCTTAAGCTATATATTTTCTCAAAGTAAGGAATCCGTACTATACAGTTGTACCAAATCATAATGTTACACTTCATTCAGGAAAATGTTTTAAAATACAATTATTCATTACAATAAAATCTGTATTGGTGTAAACAAACACAATATAATCTCCAAATGTTTCATTAAATGTAAAAGATGAGATTTTATTGCGTTAATGAATACCAAATATGTCAAACCTGAAGCGTGCATTTGCGAAACAGCACAAAGTGACAACATTAAATATTGTAAATAGAAAATGCATTATATCCTTTACAGCTCATTAGTTTTCAAATAAACCTAAATGATGGCCCGAAATTATTCTTCTACCTTTGTCACACTTGTAAATATCGAACACTTCATCTACCAGGTGCATATTTATTGAGAAGCCCCCGAATTAATTATTTGTGTGTGATATTCCTAGTTTATACATTTATATTGCAATTTTTTAACTTAATAAAACTCTATCAAGCATAATTTAAGAATAAATTATTTTTAAATCAAATTATTATAGGTAGGATATTACCTTCTTACTCCACGGCAAAGAAAAGACAACAACACCCTGCCACACTGGCGTCCCAGGTGGATTTTGGGAAGAACCAACCCTCCTTCACCACCAGATGTCTTCACCTGAGACATCCAAGATGTCTGACACAATCTCAGGACTCATACCTTTATAGTCTTGCCCTTTAACAGCTCATTTTGGATATCCAGAGCAACAGATCTCCTGCCTGTCTCTAAAGTCCTTCATAGACAAGGAAGATTTAGACTAAAAAACATAGCTCAGGGCCCTGTCGACCAGCCTGGATATTACTCCTCAACAGACCTCAAGAAGCTCTGTGTCAGGATGCGAACCCAGGGATGTGTTTCTGTCTGGCTGCAGATCTGTCGCTGAGCCACCTGAAGTCATATTACATCTTGCTGAATCCATAGGACAAAGATATTGTGCAACCCAAAACTCCTGGCCCCTTCCATGTACTTCTCATAAAACTATGTCCTTTCACTTCATCGTTAAAGTTATTGTGGTCCTGCCAATATATGACTCTTGCTGGTGCTTCTTGTGCCCTCATTGCCATCACCCCTGTACGGACTCTTTGTTTTGCCTGGCTAGTCTTTATCTTACCTTGGCTTTATTCCTGATTATGTTTAAACTGCCACTCTTTGTGCACTGATCTTGTGGGCACCTGTGTGGCTGTTTCAGCTACTGGACTCTGAGCCGGACCCTAGAGCTTGCTATATTGTTGGCTAAAAAAAGGTAATAAACAGTTGAGCACGACCATCAGCAGTGATCACACTGTGGCAGTGGCTTCAGTGGCCAGAAAGGTGTATGGTAACAAGAGTAAAAATAGTATGAGGGGTAAGTGTTTATGTAGCATGGATGTGGGAAGCTCCTCATAAGAAAGAGGACTGTGGACCCCTGTTAAAGACAAATTGGAATAAGACAAATAGGAAAAAGGACACAAGGCACACTAAAGCCCTCCCTACACGGATCAATCTTCCATGCGATCGGCTAAGGATTGATCACTGTGCGTGTTTGTGGTAATTGATCGTGGGGTTGATCGAAATGGGAATAAATCTTCTTTGAGCCGGGAGAGATTGATCGATTATGCTCAAAGGAAGGTCAATCAAACAGGGAAACAGATGTCTGTAAATTCCAGTCGACCAGTGGTCCCCATCCAAGCATCAAAGGGGAATCGCTGTGCACCCAATTTTCGCCAATCGACCCGTGTATCGAGCGGCAGCATGGTGACGTCATGGGTTTGAGATCAAACCAGGTATGGCCACATTAACTAAGGCAAACAAAGGTTTAGGTGCTGTGTAATGACACAAAAAGATTTAAGTAAATTACATTCATGGAGGTTACAGAGCCCTATCATTACGTACGTACATTTTGTAATGTTGTGCCCTCATGTCCTTGTTCCTAGTTATATTGTTGTGTACACTACCATACAGACAAGGAGGGCGTCATGACTGCTGCTTGGGCAATCGTTCAATCCAGGAGACCAGAAGACCAGGGATCGATCATCGCACTACTTCAAAATCTTTCCTACCAACCTTGACACTTTGCTCCCTATTAGAGGCCTACACAACTTCAATGACATACCCGTTTAAACTTACAAAATGTGTGAGTTTCTGTAATCTTGGCGATCCTCTCCAATCTGCTGGGAACTATAGGTTAACAAAATCTTCTACCAGACTGTTCTCTTTGCAATCAACACTGCTGGCTAACATTCAGATGGTCGCTCGTGACAAGTCGTTTCTACATGGAGTTGTGCAAGCTATTCCGGACGTTCCTGCGTATTGTGGACTGAAAGCAGCTGGGAAAACGACTATGTAAATTTAATTAGCCTAAAGCCCCCCATACACCACATACAATTACCATGCAACTTCTTTACAACCAACTTTCTTCTACCAAAACCATGTAATAGGAGGACCTTTCTACACTTCAATCACTATGTATTCTCAGGGAGGTCACTATACTACATAGTTGTGTGGGTCTCATGAAAGTTGTATGGAGGAATCTGAAGGTGTATTGGGGGGCTTTAGGAGGTTTATTATTGTTTTATTTTATGTTATATGATTTGTACCATACTGCTGCACAATGTTAATGTTTGGGTCGTTTCTGTTCGTGAATGCAAACTGCTCAGCCCACCATAGACAGGCAGACTCCTCCATACAACTTTCATGAAGACCCTACCAACAACTATGTAGTATAGTTTTGGGGGACCCTCCCTGCTAGAATACATAGTGATTGGAAGGTGTAGAAAGGTCCTCCTATTAATGGTTTGGTAGAAGAAAAGTTGGTTGTTACGAAGTTGCATGGTAGTTCTGTATGTGGGTAGGGGGGCTTAAGTTGTTTATATAGTTTATTTTATGGGTTAATGATTTGTACAATATGCGCATTAAAGCCCCCCATAGACAGCAGACTCCTCCATGCAACTTCTGTACAACCAAACTTTTCTTCTACCCAAAACCATGTAATAGGAGGACCTTTCTACAACCTTCCAATCAACTATGTATTCTATCAGGAGGTCATATACTTACATAGTTGTTGGTAAGGTCTCATGAAAGTTGTATGGAGGGGTCTGGCCTGTCTGGGGCGGCTTAAGGTTTGGGTCGTGTCTGTGCGTTGAATGATGCTTAGGATACTGCAGGCCACAACTTGCGTTAATCTGCAACCTCATTTAACTTATCCACACATAAATGAATAGGTTCTTTAAATAATCAATGTATAGTATTTTATAGTATGTTATATAAGATAAAAAAAAAAGAATTACTGGCTAACCCAAATACTTACGGTACTTTTCCAACACAGGTCCCCTTTAACTGCACAATATTTTCTTTTCCAAGGTTTACAGAAAAAACAACAACATCAAGAACATAATGATTTAGAGTTCTCTTCAACTAAAAGCCTAGCCATCACATAAGCACCCTTCTTTAATAAACAAACCCCTGTCTTACAGCTTTATTAAGATATTCCCTCTGTCCGACCCTACCCCGTTCGCCAGAAGATGGATCTGCTTCTAGACTACACAAATATTGCAAAGCCTCTGACAGAGTTTATCTTATTAGAGATGATTTAATACAGGCCTGTTCTAATGCTCTAATGCACAGCACCAAATCATTCAAAGTGAATAAAACAAGCAGCTCACATTTGTAAGGTCCATTTAAACGGCAGAACGTCAGGACTGTAAAATTATTTTGAAAGATGTACAGGCAGCAACAAAAAAACAAACCTTTTAATATTCCCATATGTAATCTTAATAGTTTCTGTGTATTACAGCAAAAGACACATAGTAAATTAGCTATGGTATTTTAACCAGCCTGTAGGGAGGACAGCAATTTGCATGTGTGAAAGATAAAGCTTTGTAAGCCATTGGGTAAGTTTAGGGTAAGTGCCAATAAGTCAATGAGAAGATTAGTAAATTTCAAATAGTGGGGTGGCGGTTTGGTTACTGGGCCATTTGTTTTAAAGACGACGATTCATTATGAATTATGCAGTTCATTATTTATCCCAGTGCGGAAGGTATACAATACATGCAGCCTGAGTACCGCTGCAATCCGCTCTATCGTTTTCATTATATTCACTCTTTATAGGTCTTTAATGATAGAACATCCAAACATCCAAAGGCTAAGTAGCATTTACTCATATTACATATTATTACCATTTGCTTGTGGTTTGCAAACTCTTCATATCCTTTTAGCTGATGATTGCATTATGTATGTTCGTTTTGCTGCAACACACTGTGACCTTTTAGCCCAAACAGTGCTTTTTTCCCATTAAAAGGGAAGGGCTTGTAATTCCGGCAAAACAGTCTTCTAAATGTTAGTTCCAGAAATAGCTTTTAATGCTGAACACCTGAAAAAAAATATGCATATAGGACTATTATTATTGTTATTATTATTATTATTATTCTTAACCTTTCTTTATATAGAACCATCATATTACACAGCGCTGTACATTATATTAGAGTTGAGATGCACACAAGATAACACACAGGTACAGGTTATAACACTGGAATTGTAGAGGACCTTGCCCGATCCAGCTTACAATCTAATAGGCTATAACTAAAATATTGGGGCCCACCCTAGAATGAGTGAAGTGGTAATCTATACCCTTTATCCATTCCTAGAAAGATTAATGAGAAATGAAAACACCCACACAATTTAACCCATAACCCATTACCCATTAACACAGTACACTATTGGTTACTTCCTTTATTTATGTTTCTCAATGTAAAGCCATTATCAGCCATGGTGATTAACACTAGTAATAAGCAGCATAGGCGTAGGATATTAGTATTCAAAAATATTGCAGATTTACCGCCTAATATTTGCAATAAATTTGTAAATTTCCAAGGTCAATCCAATCATTATTACCTTCATTATGCAAATCAACACAACTGCACGGTTGTTCCAGGTACTGATGAAAAGGTCTAGAATATACACAATTATGAAGATATAGCACTATATTCAAGATTTTAGTGCATTCTTGAAGTGTCAGTAGAGATGGTCGAAATAAATATAATTAGATTCTACTTAAATTTCGAGTTTTCCAATCGAATTTCGATTTGACTGCGAAATTTCGCACAATAAAGTCGAAAATTTGCATAACGCCAAATATTCGCATAAAACACTCAAAAATTTGCATAAAGCCTAAAATTCGCATAAGGTCAAAAATTCACATAAGGTGGAAAATTTGGATTTGCTGTATGAGCTTGAGCTATAATAGAAGAATCAGTGTACATAGTAGCAGAGCTTTACAATCAGAGCTGAGATTTAAACCCGATTTATACACAAACTTGACATGTTAGAGCAAAACTTATTGTTTTCAAATGTTTCCCCAACCCTTCTCTACAACTTTTTTGTGAGGATACCATTTTCAGGGGCTTTGCAATAAGCTGACAAAGTTAGCTAGCACCATGCGAATTTCCAATCATTCCCGCATGTGAAAATTTTAAATAAAATGGCGGTATCCGCACGCGAAATAGCAGCACGGCAAATCAAAGGCAAAGTTCTTTGAAATTTGAAATTTCAGTCGAAATATCAGGCTGATTTTCGACTCTTTCGGCAAAAAGTCAAAATGACCCCATCAAAATTCGACTATGCAAATTTTCCGACCATCACTAAGTGTCAGTATTTGCAATAAAATTTGGGATTTAAATATTCACGATCAACTCTTATTAACACCCCACCAACTGCCTGATGCATAGGGTTATTGATCATGCATGTAAAGTAGCTTTAGGGTCTATGATCTACATCACAGTGAAATGAATCATGAGAACTGGAAAATCTGAGTTCCGTACCTTTGAGTAATGTGCTTTAAGGATAAGGGAAACAAAATGCCCTCACACTTTACACCCTCCTACACTAACCTACCCTATTTCTCTTTCTTCTCCATAGAACTATATTTCTTGGAAGAAGGAAGGGATACAGATACTTGAAGTAATTGGCTTTGAGCTGGAATGCACGCTTTATCTGTAAGATTATTCCAAGCAATTGATCTTTAACACTGGATGGTCAGATGAGAACCAATACAAGAAAACTAGCATGTTTATAGAGGATATTTAAGATGGCAGCCTCCTTATCTCTCTCATGATAGCTATGCTTTAAATCAAACCTATTGGACTATATACAGCTTCTGGCTCTATGGATTGTTTAAAAGGACTTTATTTTTCTCTCCTACGTAGGAACTTCCATCTCAGACTGTTTTTTCACACACTGCGGTCTTTGGCTGCCCTCACCATGCAACAACCCCGTCTTCAGCTACTGCAGACCAATGCATTATTTATTGTCTTATCCTGTATGTGAAAGTATCAGATAAAGGATCAATATAACGTGTGTCCTCCATGTCCTTTCTTCCTCCCTTGTCTCAACTTTATGCTGACAGTTCCGGATTGATTTCTCCTGAATTGGTCCCAGAAGTGGATGTCATGTTATCAGAAAGTCTCCAAGAAAAAAAAGAAAGAGTTACCCTTTCCCTGATAACTTCTTGATGACCTCATAAGAAATTTAAGACCTCACGTTAACAATCACCAGTTTTGTCTTTACAAGAGGAAACCTAACACCTTCCCCAAATGGAAGTTCCATTGGAGAGAGGGAATTGTTTTTTTTTTAAAATTAGTAAACTGATTGTAGCAAACCTAGCTTTTTGAAGTAGACCTGTATCAAATTCAGACTGCAAGCATTAACATTTGAAAAAAGTAAAGATTTCCCTAACAATGGCCTATTTGACTCCTTTAGTCAATTAAACCTACAATTTAAAAAATGTTAATGTTTGTTTGATAAGCGCATAAAATACTTTTTGATTTTTAATTCAGCAATTTGTGACTTCCTGTGGAAATGAAGCAGCATCATCAGTGGAAACTCAACAAACCCAAACAAAGGAATAAGATTAAACTTACACTTATTACGAGACTTAACTGAGTATACACAAGTTAGCAAAGACATCTGCCATAATGTATTAACGTTTTTGACTAATAAAGTTTCTCAGTTAGCGCTAGCCCATGCCATTACACTCATTAATTTGTGCTCTATAATGTGAATGCAGCAATACAAGACTGATAAGCCAAAAATATGTGGTAGGATGGTCCCACAGTGGTGACTATAGTGGTTAGTGGTCAATCTGGCGTTACCTCTTCTGCAACATTATGTCATAGTTCTGCAGAATCTTAGCGTATACTCCCTTGCAGCTGCTCTCTTACTAGGACGATCAGTAGCAATGAAGCATCCCCTTAGAGCACTGCCTATGGCCACCTTACTCCCTGGGTTGCACAGTGTATGCAGGTCCAGGTGTGCACAGGTCCCTGGATTCAAGTAATTCCAATGTTCACACATTCTTGAACATAAACAAAAACTGGGGCATTATTGGAGTATTTACAGGATTAGCTCTCTGGTCCCAGAGATAGGGTACAGTCTTGAATAATGGACAGTCTCTTAAGTGTTGCTTGACTAGTCCCTCTTCAGTACAGGCCTCTCTAGTGATGACAGTCCCAGGACCTAATGGTTACCCTTTACTATAGCCTTGCTGAAGGGGGTCTAGCACACTGGCTACTCTGAGCTCTTCCAACCTGAGCGGCCAGACCGTCTGCCTTTCCCATAGTGTTGAGGGAATATCTCTCTCGGCTCCACGCAAAGAATTTCCTGAATGGAATTTCCATTATCACAAATATTTATAACCTCTGACACAAGCAACATACCTCCCCCTCGACTGGCCACAGCATCTGCAGCTAACTCTTTATAACATAGATAGATCACACTATTATAACAAAACTTTTAATCCTATGGATCCCGAGTTTAAAGTTTAATCCTTTTCTGTACTGCCTTGCTACAAGCCTAGCACAGAAAATATGTGACTGGCAGGGTCATCAGAAAAACAGTTAGAACATTTATGATAGAGAAAATAAAAACAGAAGATGCTTTATCAGGCACAGTGCGAAATGAGACATCCAAAAAGTGAACTTCTTGTAAGGTGCAGAATAAGAAAGCATGGACTAATGATGTTGGGTGTTTATTTTCTTATCAATGTGTCTTTCATTGAGGACATAGACCAGTAGTCATGACATTCAGCAGTATACACTTGTAAAAGCAAAATCAAATTGTGGTACATCAATAGACAAAAATGTCTATATTCAAGATAAACATGAAGTACAAGTGTGTGCTAATTGAATCTACACACGACACTGAAAAACAACAGCAGCCTTACTTATTATGGCAACGTACATCCTTCTTTATGAAATCAGAAACTAAAAATCAACTTTTTTTTGCATTGTACCCACATGGTCAAATGTAATCAAATTCTCAAGTAAATTTGCATGTTAAAAAAAAAAAATCTTTACAGTGAAAACAGAGCATAAACCATCTGTTCATCAACAGTTGTGGGTGTCATTCCGAAAAAAATTGTTCCATGATCCTAAGAACATGATAATTGTTATTGTGTGTTGCAACTAGGGCGTGCGTCCACCACAGTAAAAAGGACACTTCCCTGTCCTGCATTTTCATACCGCGACCCAGCTGTTAAAGATCAAGGGATGCATCGGCAGGACACAGAAAAGCAGTGCCCTATGCTGTTCAGGCACAGCTTTTCTGCATCTTTGTAATGCATTCCTGTATTGGCAGGAATGGATATTCATTCTACCTGCTCAGCAACAGTCCACCCTACTCTCTTTGTTCAGTAATAATGATGGTGATGGCCAGATTTCAATCTTCAATTACTTATGATACAATATTAAATATATTGTCATTTTATTACAACTTCTTCTCTTATATAGGAATATTGATTATTGACTGACTTGTATAACTTGATCATGTACATAGTTATATGTCAGTTGGCCACCTGCTGCTTCAACTCAATTCCACTTGATCAATAAAAAGAATGGCTTTTCCTGATCAATTTTCAGAAAAAGTTTGTTCAATTTGGATTCATTGGAAAAGCTAGCTGTGATTTATGATCAATGCTTTAATTTATTGAAATTTATCCTATTTTAAAACAGTGAAAGCTGTATTTCTCTCATTGTCTAGTTTATTGTCTAGACTATATGTCAATAAATGCCTTAGGCCTGTTATTCAGTTATCTGATCCTGATTTCTGTACATTGATCTCCCACTTGTATCCTGTTCACATACTAACCTTTCCTTGGATCTTTACCTACAAGTCTTGCTCCCCATAGTTGTTGGTCTCATACTGGCTCTGGTCACATGTCTGTTTATCTGGTTATAATGCACTATATGATACTACAGTTGCCTCCACTACTGTCACTATTGTGTTTCCTCTTACACTTTGGACTTCTGGCTACTTTTACTTGTAGCTTGCTCCTCAACATCTAATTTTGCTTGCTCCTCAACCAGTATTAGAGACCTGAATATCTGTGACGGTTATTCTTCATCTAGGTCACCTGACCTACAGCATGATTATATATTTGGCCTGAGAGATTTCTTTTTAAAATGTTACTTAAGTAATCATAAGAACAATCTTTTTTTTTTTACATTTAATTTCACAACTATGATATTTTACTTTTTCCAGATTCAATCATTAAGCAAAGCATAAGTTCTCTTACATATAGAAAAGTTCATAGTTATTACCAATGAATGTGGAATGTGTGGGAGGGAGGTTTAAAAAACAAAGAAACATTTTGTTCTGGTTAACCCCATTTCTGGTGTCAGGACACTGTATAGATAGATATGAACAAATTGCCTAAGTATAGATGTTACAACAGCATGATATATGAAAGGCAGGAGGTTCCAAAGGGCTTCCAGTTCAGGGCTGGTTCCCTCACAGTAGATAGCCTTTTTTGACACCTCTTGCAAACCAGTTGTTCTCTCAGGGTTGCGCTGTGCAGAAATCTGGGAAAAAATCTACCCGTGTATGCTGTTTTTCGAGCAAGAAAATAGATCTCACTCGGTCCAACATGTTGGTAAACCTTGTTTGATATCCTTTACTTTGAATAGGGACCCGCGGTTCACCATTCAAAGAATAGGACTGGCTGACAGCTGGCTCCCGATTTTGGGGGAAGCCGGGCAGTAGCGTGATGACGTCATCAGCTTAAATTTCGAGCTATGTATTCCAGCCTTTACTAGGGTATGTTCCTGGAGTCAATTGAAATTGAACAAGCAACCTGGATTGGCTACAAAACACCTTATATATTACCAAGGAAGTGCAGCTGAATATGACTAACTACTTCTACA
Organism: Ptychadena robeensis; assembly: GCA_036250615.1. NCBI lineage: Eukaryota > Metazoa > Chordata > Amphibia > Anura > Ptychadenidae > Ptychadena > Ptychadena robeensis. The sequence continues at coordinate 27,028,863 of CM070035.1, forward strand.
TATACAAGAATTGAGCTTGCCAAAATTATTCAGTGGAACACTGTTCCTGACAAAGAGAGAGCTTATGCAGCATATAAATATATGAATAACGCTGACCCTGTAAGGTGATGTATATTATTAGTTATTATTATTAGTTATTATTAGTTATTATTAGTAGTAGTACAGTACTACGGTAGGTAAGTCCTGGCATGGTATGTTTTCTACCTGGTTTTGTTTTTTGCATGCAGTCTTGAATTGCTGTTTACCATTTTAGAACAAATGTTAGAAAATATATTACATAATGTATAGAATGTGCACAGCCACAAAAGCTGTGATCATAGGGAAGACATAAAAGTGACCTTGGGGACACATAACCGAAATCCAGCTCTGATCTTGGCAGTCGTAGGCATAGCTGTATCTATCGTTTTCATTCACTATTATGCTAAACTCAGCTTCTCCTGGGCATAATGGAGTTTTCAAGAGATGATACTACATAAAGACACAAGATAGATAAGAAATACTGGTTACTTTTCTTTCTCATAAAACCTATCCAGTAAACCTTGACATTTCTATTTATGATTTCAGTCTTTTTGAGCTCTTTAGAAGGAGTAAGAATGTGCTGCCCTCCAACTTTTTCCTGAAAGGTACTTCAGCTCCTGAGCATTCTGTTCATATCACTGTAAATAACAGACATAGTGCATGCTTTTATTCAGCCTGCTTGTAACTCCTGTTACCTTTGTACATCAGTGCAGCTTGACCTGAGCAATATTTGGAAAGTATGCAATAAAAGGGAAGTTTTAGTAATAATTGGAGCGTTGGCTGCAGTCATAAGTGTCTTATTGCCTTGTGGCAGGCCAAGTTCCTAAAGTGGTCAACAATACTACCCACAATCACTATACATTAGTACTACATGGGCAGATTTCGTAAAGATGATTGCGGCTAGAAATGGAAAGTTGAAAAGACTCTATTAAATTCCGAGAAATGTCTAAATGGTGGTAGTTGCCGTTTATTTGAATTATTCATATACCTATTGATAATAATAGCTGTGTTTTTTGGTGAAAGCTTCAGCTAGAGAATTGACCAGGTGACACAGAGGAATAGTTGAAGGAACTTTAGTTTAAGGGGGAGTAATAGCAATAGTCTTTTTTTTTCTCCTACAGCAGTCGGACAAAATTCAAAATTCTGGTGTATTGTTTCACTGTAAGTATGAGTATGTAAATAAACCAGAGGGGCATACTGTGTATCCTATATAAATAAATGAGAGGACTGCAAAAGTTGTAGGAGAGCTGCTAGTTGACAAATGCATTATAGCAAATGCACTTTCCCTTACATCTTACAACTCGACTATGCAGACCAATCTTATGTAATGTGTTTGATGAGAACTGGTGTTCTGGTGATCTGTCCTATCCTGTTGAGATGTGCTTCCCTGCATATAATGTGGGTAGCAGATCTTCCTAAATTGAATCCCCCAAACCCCTAAACCCCAAAGTGCTCACCCTAACCGCCTAACCCTTATAAATTCCTAACCCTGAACCCAAACTTTCTTGACGCAAAATCGCTCACCCTAACCCCCAGAGCCCCTCACCCAAACCCTTTAACCTCTCAGCCTACCCCTCACTTGAAGCCCCTAACCCAAAACCCTAACAGTGAAAAGGTATCCCTCTGCTGTCTATGCAAAAGGGACAGCGGGAGCACTCCACCATTGTGATGTGACCAGGGCCACCATCAGAAATTTTGGGGCCCCATACTAATTTTTCAGAGCCCCCTACCACTAGCACCCCCCTTTCTGAGCCTTGGGGCCCCAGAGGATGCCTACCTAGGGGTGCACATAACTTTTTTAGTGAGCTACTCTGCTACTGATAAGTACCAGGATATGGTGTGTGGTATGCACCCCAAATGTAAGGTGGTTTTAATAAGTGCCATCTTCCTCACTGTCTCTCCCACTGTCCTCTGCATCAGCTTGCTGCATGATAGATGCTGCAATCAGGACCTCCCTGATTGATCCTCCTATTAGCTGTCCATCCACACGCCAACAGCCGGCTTTGGGTCAAACGTAACTCTCGTAGTACAACACTGTTTGAACCCCAAGATCTCATACCAAAGTAGTCAAACAGTGCTTTTCTCTTGTCAGATTTTTCTCTTAGGTTCTAACTCCATGTCCGCTACTGGATCCGCTGCGTTCCGTCAAGCTTCCATCGCGTTCCTATAGACGCGGATGGCTGCATCAACATCCATGCAACGGAAGCTTGGACCAGCGGATCTGGGGCTCTTATTGGCTGTGGAGTGTCTGTGGTCACGCCTTGGCTTCCCGCCAGCTCTCCCGAGCTATCACATGAGAGATGCGCCCACATGAGGTATGCTAGGTATATATACTGCATACATAAATGTATGTTTACCATTATTATTGTGTGCAGATCTTTGATTGAATTAAAAAATAGTAGCTCGCAAGCCAAAAAAAGTGTGGACACCCCTGGTATGTACCTTATACTACCATGATTTACAAAGCTTTATGAGCATTTATGACTCTTGTGTTTTTTTCCACATCCAAGAAAAATAAAAAGCAATTTTCTGGGTGTTTAATACACTGTATTAGTTGTATACTGCTGGCTTGCAGCCTCCTTTCCAGCCTGTTGTTTTTGTTTTTGCTTTTTTGCTATTAGTTTGACTCCTGTACGGGAACGATCATTTGGGGATTAATAAAGCAGTGAAGTACGACCTCACTGCAGAGTATTAAATTTGGTATATTTACAAGTACAACATAGCAGCAGTTGGTGTAATTCTTTCATGGTCCCCAGGTTATTCTTCGTGCAATAAAAATTATGCATGTATGAGAATCCTGACATTTAAACAATAAAGGACAGAAGCAATGTGCTGCTCTTATTTTCTTTACTCAGTCATTAGAAGTGAAATCCTTTCCTGCTGTTATATTTGTTGTTAGTCAATTTGTATATATGATTCTTTACTAATGCAAGGAGATGGTGTTGAGATGATAACTGCCTTATTCCCTGGAACCCAAACAAGGAGCTAAAGCGGCTTAGTTAAGCAGAACTCCAATTCAGGTAAAATAAATTTATACAGTTATCGCATCAGCTATAAATATATCACAAAATGTATTTAACTTAGGCACTCCCAGGAAGGAGTTGATAAAATAAGTGGCAGTGAACAGTACATATGGAATTGTAGTTGGTTCCAGCCGCATGTATGGTATGTACATGAATAAAAATTATTCCTTCCCATAATATTCATTTCAGCTACAGAAATAAAGATGAAATAACAGGAAACTTAATTTTTGTACAAGTTCTTAAAGCTTATTGACTCAACCAATCCCAACCTTTGCAAGCCTTGCAATGTTTTAAGAATTTCCAATTGGGACAGTTTCAGGATACCTGGAGAAATGTTAGGACACTTCTCAAAACAACTACCCTCAGTCATTGCAGTCAGTTTGTACAAAGAGTGGTTCTTACAATTTGCCTGCAGGATCCCCCCTTTTCTAGATAGGTACTTTATTAATCAGCCCCACCCCAATCTCTACACAGGTACAGATATTATTTGAAATTTAACTCTCCTTTTCTCTCTATTAAACACACACATCATGCAGACATGCATCATGCACATAGACACACACACAGCCGGACACAGCCCTTAGCCTTTTGTATTCACTGGCACTGGTAGGGGAGGATGAGGCACTGCATTTGGCAGAGGAAGAAGAGAACTGACATCCAGGAAAGCCACTAGGCAGCTGAGTGCTGCAGTTCTCTCCTCTACCTTCCCTCCTAGTTGGCTGACAGTGGGTGTTCTTACAGAGAGAGCTCGGAGTGTCACTTTACTGCCCCACCGACAGTAGGTGCGCTCCTCCTCCTGCAATACCTTTACAACCCCCAGCGTGCCTCCCAGTTTGCCCCAGGTACATAGTAAAAAAAGGCTTATTGTGTATATAGTTTCAAAGATGATACTATAAGATATTTGTTTTTTCCGCAGAAACACTGCTCTAGAGGTGATTCGGAAATCTAATGATCAAACACACCAATTCAATATGATGGCCGAACTGGTCATGGAGGTACAGCAGCTTTTCTATAGATGCACTCAGTAATGACTGTATTTAGCTGGCAGCATAGCATGTGGTGATTCAGTCTTCTGAAAAAATACTTGTGTCATGGTATTTTCAGATATGACACAACTTCTGTATAGTCTGCAGATTTCTGTTTACGTATGTGGGTATAGCTGTGCCATTATGCTTGTACTTACCTAAAGCACTGCTTATTACTGGTGTCTGCCAGTACAGCCTTGAAGGCAGCAGTACTTGGTTAGGTGCCTTAAAAACAGAGCTACAAAATAGCTACGTGGAAAGGCCTAGAACAGGGGTGGACAAACTATTTAGCACATTTAGATTAATTTTTTGTCACTTTGTCACATTGTTGATAAGATGTTCCCCTCCGTTTGTTCTCTTCATTGAGTGCATAAAATGCCTAGAGGTGTCCAAACATTGAAATGGGAATGATGCCAACAACGCATGGAATCGGCAAACCCATAGCAGGTCGGCCATTACAGGCTCTTGGTCCGGCCCTTTTATCAAATTTAAGAAGCCACGAGTCAAAAAAGTTTTCCCACCCCTGGCCTAGAACAAAAGAAGTGATAGATAGTTTTTTTGTTTTTGGACAGGTTTCATGTAAGACCATCCAATGATCTACTAAAGATATGTATATATCACACCCTCATCAACTTCTACATGTACACCTCCGCATGTAATCGGGTCTTATGTTTTCACCTTTTCCTGAGGGCTATGGAGTCTGTCACCCCTGATCTAGAGTGAGCCACTTGTTCTCCCATAATTATTAGCACCGTGTATACATATACAGAGTCAGACACAAAAAGGGACTACAACACATAGACACAACGTAACCTGAAATAAAAGTTAAACTCCTGTCTGCTTCTCTGTTACCTCACTGCACACTCTTCCTCTTACCTCTTGTAAGAATGAAAGTTTTTAGACTATAGCATTCTGCTCTCGAGTTTCTTCCATGCAGGATAAGATACTGATGTAAAGACATCAATGCCATCGTCTGCATCATTGGACTGTAAATGTATCTCACCATGGTGACATCCTCACAGGGGACAGGTCCTTTAAACTCACAGTGCCTTCTCAGTTTTCTGAATTTAATGAGGCTGAGCGTAATATAACACAAAACTCAGAGGACAACTTGTAGTGCAAAGAAAGGAGTGTGGAAATTCTGCCCAAGAAGTGATAAGTATTCTAATGGAAGCAATGTCTAAGAAGAAAGCAGAAATTAGCCTGGTCTCGTTAGGATTTTCATTGTTTATGTTCTTTTAAAACGATCAGCTATGTAAAGCAATTTGAATAAATTGTTAGTTACTTCAAAACAAAGACGATTGCTTGGAGAAATGTACACTTACGGGGATACTTGTGATAAACTAACAGACACCAGGGAACATATGCAGAGCAGCAGTGATATACAGCACCAATGCGGGGAGCAGCAGAGACATGTATAATAATTTAATACCCATGTTATGAGAAAGCAGCTGATATGGTCAGTGTTGGCTCATTTTGTTACAGCTATAAATTCCTTGTCATAAAGCAATTGATGGGAAATAGGCACCTGCTATTAATGGGACGTAGTGTATATATAGCAGAGAGTGATTAATGAGATGGAAACTGCTACGAACTAGGATATTACATGCTATAAAATTCTGCTTGGCCACTTCATTTTCTTACACTAAAAGAGGGGGGTGGCTGCTGACAGAGGAAGTTATCTGTAACCCTTCCTTGACAGATCCATTGAAGGGGATTTATTTATATCACCATCAATGTCACATTCATAGGACCACCAAATCTCAGGCTGGGGCCATGCTACCCATTGCCCCCAGCTTCTCGACCCTTGAACGTAAACACAAGGAGCTGGATAATAGCTATGGGTCCTTACAGCCATTACATCCTAAACTTTGCAGCCTTGTAGTAAGATGCTGATCCAGCACATGGGGCTTAAAACGAAAAGCCCTATAGGCAATTGGAGCAGCTTCTATGTTTGAAATAATCCTAAAAAAGCTAAATGCATGTTTGCATTTAAGGGCTCAGCGCACTCCGACCACGGGTAAAAAGATGTGGACAAAACCAGTCCAATGAGACTCGATCTTTCCCTGCACCCACATCACTTTGTTTTCAACATGGGGTCTTTAACTCTGGTGTCAATGATAAGCGAGGCATGCAAGAATATGTGTTTTAGTGGGATGCAGCCAAATGAATGCAGCAGTAATGTTTCCTAAAGCACGACAATCCGCCATGAGCAGGCATTGAGCAATCCACTGGACGCATCATGGCAATGTGCCCATGACATCCTGTGGAAACTTAAGCCTCCCCATACATGCATAGATCCTGGCACGATCATCGAATAGCCGATCGTCATTAATCTGTGGCTAACGTTCAGACAACCTAAACGCACCATTTGTGTCCCAATACTTGGAATGGAGACCCAAAGTAATGCAAACCCAACTGCAAAATTGCCCAGGGATCTATGTGTGCATGGGTTGCTTTAGCCTGAGGTTTATATTTTGGGTTCAGTAGTTTCCTTCACACCTCAGAATTTATCCTCTATGTTGACACATATTTATTCTGGGTCAATAATTCAAAAATTGATAAAGGCCAAGGATTCCAACACCAACCAGTGGCGTGTAGAACCAGACCAGTAATGGTAACTTAAGCCGGCCATAGACGTCCCGATCTATGGCCGACATTTAGCAGACTCTTCACAGCGTGGTGACATCACCACGCTGTGAGCAGTCTGCTACAGAAATGACAGGAATCCTGTGTGTTCCACTAACACACGGGATTCCTGTCAGACTGTAGCCAATTAACTCGGAGGGGGAGGAAACTTCCCCTCCGAGTTAACAGGCTGCAGCACAGTCTGTCAGGAAAAAAACCAGCAGGACAGATCTGTGTGCGATCCGACCTGCCGGCTTTTTTTCTACAAATCTCAAGGTGGGCTCCCTCATAGTTGCGGCAGACCAACCCTTATGTGGTCGGCGGTAGCGAGCACGCAGGTTGGTCTGCTACAACTATGGCCGGGAATCTGCCCGTCTATGGGGGGCTTTACATAATTTTCCAATGATGGGTTCATTCTAAGATTTGCTCATCATAATTGCTTAGTGCTTCTAAAAAAAAATTTGTGACTAGTGTAAGCAATGGGTATTGACAAATAGTGCTGTCATATTACACAAAAAATCTGGTCACAGTCCTTTGAAAGTAAAGTTATTTTAGTGTTGTAGTAGGAAGGATGTCATTTTTTATTACTATTGTGATTTATATTATAGATGTTGCCAGTGGAAAGACTGCTATTAATTTACTTTCTCATAGACACATGAATAGATTAAGAAAATAGCCCTTTTTAATTCCAGGAATTACAATTGATATTTCATATAATTTTTTTTTTAAGTTCAATTAAGTTTAATCTTTCTTTTTAAATTACAATTTTAAAAAACAGTATTTATCACCCTTAATATCTACTCAGTCTGGGCGACTAAAATATAAATCATAAGGTCCCCTTTATATTTTGGGCCTCCAGGCATTGGGCCTTGCTGAACGTAATAGTGTGGGTCAGTGAAAGAGTGTGCCTATAAACCAAGAAACTGATAATGGTCTGGTTCCCACTGTCTTTTAAAATAATGAACATGGGAACCAAGCCATGATGCCTAGATATTTATACACATAGGATGAGAACAAGACTTTCGATAATTAAAGTGAACACAGGACAGCATTGGCTTTGGGGCTCCTGCAGAGCTCAAGAAATGTATGTATGTATGTATGACTTCCCAGGCGGTATGCCCGTACCTTGCTGTTTTCAATGACGCAGTACGGGCCATGATAGCAGAGTACATTTTACTCTGCCTTATTTCCCGCCTTCTCCTCTACACATCCCTGGCTTCAACATTGATGATGGGGATGTTGGGAGGGAAACTGATGCCGCCTCCTTAAAATGGAGGTCAATGGCGCTACCCCCTTGTCTCTTCAGTGTTACCGATGGCACTGAAAAAGCGATACCAGATGCGGTTGGGGATTTTAAAATCACCCGGGGCTTGTCAAGGATAAGTGGATATCTCTGAGTTTAGCTTTACCTTGAAAAGGCCTCCTCCAGACCATTTTTTGAAATAGGCAGCTGAGAGCCTTTTAAGATAATATCGCCCACTACGTATTCATAATTGAGCTAACTAGTTAATCATACAGCAATACTAGTCATGTCCATTAAAATTTTTGGCATTTATTGACAGTTTGCCTTATGCAACAAGAAGGACAATATTAACCCTGAATGTATATAGCTCTGTTGTGCACGAAAATAAATTTCAATGTTTTCTAATGCTAAAGCTAGCCATACACCTTTAGAACCCCCTTCGACTATTGAACGATCGTTCGTAATTTGGTTACTAGTGATGGCGCGAACATGGAATTTGCTGTTCGCGAACGGCGAACGCGAACCTCCGCAAACCCGGCGAACCCCATAGACTTCAATGGGCAGGCGAACATTAAAAAACAAAGGGACCCTTTCTGGCCACAATAGTGTTGGGAAAGTTATTTCACCTGGACAATGACATGACAGAGGGGGATCCATGGCAAAACTCCCAAGAAATTTTTTTTCACGCAATAAATCCACACGAAGGATTTCTACAATGATAGTCAATGGGATTTGAAGATAAGAGGGGAGCTGGAGAGCACTAAACAACATGGTTGGTAAATGCCTGTGTGAATTCCACCTGAAACAACCTGTGAAGATCTGCTTTCCACGTTGCCTACAGCTTAAAAGGTGAATGTTAATTGTATGGAGGACACTGGTGGAGATGGACAGTGAGGAGGACACTGGGGGAGATTGTCAGTATGGCGGACACTGGTGGTGATGGTCAGTGACCAGGGGAGATGGACAGTGTGGAGACCCTGGTGCGGATGGGCAGTGGGGACCACGGGAGATGGACAGTGTGAGACCCTGTGGAGATGGACAGTGCCCTGAGGACACTGTGGTGACTGGGTCACGTATGGCAGGACACTGGGGATGTATATTCCCCATGATGTGGATGGATATCAGTAAGACTGTAGATCCCACCACGAACACCCTAGCTATGATTTCCCTATACCTCACAGCCACGCACACAGCAGCAGCCCAGCCAGCAGCAGCCTCTGTTTCCCAACTCTCTCCTTCTCTTCAGCAGAATGTGTAATGGCGCGTCCCTTCCTTTCATATGTTGCAGGGGTGTGCGGGTCCTGTGAGGTTGTGCTCATGGCTTGATATGTCTGCTGACCTGTGACTCACATGGGTCCAACGTTCTTGCAATGTTAAAAATAGGGGCGGACGAACTCCGCCATATGTTCGCCAACATGGGCGGACGCGAACAGCGCATGTTCGCCCGCGATATTCTCCGGCGCCAACAATTTGCACATCACCTAGTGGTTACATATGATTGTTTCGGGGTATGATGCCGCCAACCAGACTTGTCGACCCTAACCCTCCTACACTCACAACCCCCCATACCCAACCCCCCCCCCCCCACTCCTCCTGTGTCATAACCTGTACCTGTGTGTTATCTTGTGTTGCATCTCAAATTTATTGTAAAGTGCTGCATAATATGTTGGCACTATATAAATAAATTATTGTGATAATAATAAACCCTATCTGATCCATTTGATTTCTCTGAACAATCATTTGTGAATTGACCGCAGAATCGATTTGTGTATGGCTAGCTTAAGGCATTGTAAGTTATGTTCGTTTTACATTTTTTACCAACCCTGCATTGTTTCCTCTCTGCAAACGCTCCCATTGTCTTTTCCTTATTTTGTTTCTAAAAAAGCATTACTTAAACTAAAGAATCATTCACATATATAACAAGAACACATCAAAAACAGCACAAATGGAAGGGCAGCTCAGTCAATCTACAAATAAGTGGCACCTATGGGACTGGGATGCAAATCTCTTTAATCTTCGGGTTTTGACCAGACCTTTATTAGCACAATTTATTTCCTCTACAGCTATAAGAACCTGGTGACAGGTGACCAAGAGCTGGAACATTTGCTAATCAATGAAAGTAAAAGTGATCGTTCTTCTTCTGATGGATGAGCAAATTAATGCCTTTCCACTAGAATGCTCATCAGTAGAGCATTGATTACACAGGACTGAATATGCTACCGGCTTCATTTGTTCAATCACAATAGTCTCAGCTGCTCGTCTCTATTCTTTAATGCTATTAACTGCAGAAAGCTCAGTCTTGGTTTAAGTTTTATTGCATAGGACGGTTTTGCAAATTATGTCAGCAGTTTTGTAATAGCTACCTATGAACTGTGTAATACTCTGATCAGGAACCTAAGACTTAAAACACAAAGAAAGTAGTGTGGAACAACAGGATACCTGTTTCTTATGTCCATAGGCATTGCTACCCCATTTGCTGATGTTAATAAACCTTTTCTTGGTCAAACAGCCACTACTAATGCCTAAGAAATTTGAGGGCAGTTGGCCAGGGGTCTTCCACGCACACACCTTGTGTGTTGTAACTGTAGGAGTAACTTCCATGCTCTTCCTCCCAAAGTCTTTGTAATCCAGGACAGATAAGGAATACCAGGCAATAGAAATATATGTCTCAGACTCATCACCAACAGGAGGCCGGCATCCCAAAATCAATAAACAAAATAGATGACTGGTGGTGGGATATAGGTATCACCATCCACAGTCCAAATTTCCTCTGTAAAACAGGGGCTAGGGGACTTTAAAGGCCTACGTGTAGGTGCAATTTGCGAAAAAAACTTAGATGTAGGTAATAAATATAATAAGTTTAATAATCATAGACAAAATAAAATCCAGTCAAATGTTTGTTACATGTTTTACATCCATGATAAGTCATACGAAAAAACTCGCTAAACGCTCAAATCATCAGATGGAATGTTATCATCAATTTCCCAGACATAACAGACATCCGCCAGCCTGAGTTGGTTGACTAGACCCCAACGTACGTTTCGTTTGATATAAACAACTTCATCAGGGGGTAAAAAGTCTGGAGGGCAGGGTTCAGTCTGCGGAGCGTTCTAGCGATTTGAAGGATGTTACCCAATGTGGGTGGCATCGGCAGGGTTCGTGAGGTGATGGTGGAACGGGGAGCTCCCAAACTCAAGGACGGACCTCGGCTGTCACTGGCAACCATGTAGCTAGGCAATGTAGAAGGTAAAAATCATCAGTCAGGTAGAAGTAGTTGAGAGTAACAAATTTAATAGGGTAAAGTGTTCAGTCTATATAGGTCTTCTGAGGTGAAAACTCCGTAGTATCCTGGTAGTACCACTCTCTGAAACACTACCAGTCCAGAAAAAAAAATATCACAACTAATTAATTAGCATATTTGTAAAAAATATTTATTTATTCATATATTTATGTGTGAACTCCCCCTCAAACCTAAAGAGTATATATATACAAAATTAAAAGTCAGAATATTTAAACTCTAAGCAGACACAAGGCTATGACAATCAAAGTCTATCTTTTTCTTTTGTGCGATGAAACTAATGAGCATAGAAAAAAGACAGCGACCTTCCTCTTTTCTGTCAATCTTCATAGTGATCTTCAATAGAAACTACGGTAGCTAAAACTACCGTAGGGCTATGTAACTTCATAAAAGTTCTGGACTATCAAATAAATATTAGCTTGACAGCTCAACCTTCTGACATATAACTCTAAATGATGCAATGATTGTCCAGATTTGTACATTTACAATTCACAGTGTTACCCTTCTGGAAAAGACTAGTGAAACTAATTAAGACTAATGGGATTAGCTGGTGGCACCAATTAAATAGACTGTCAGGGAGGTGAAAATGGAAGCTGCTAGAGGTATAAAGTACAGATACAGCATACCTGACGCCAACCCCTATCCTTCCTACTGGAGCTAAAGCCTGGTTTACACCTATCAGTGTTTATGAGAATGAGCTTAAAAATGCATACCAAAAATATATACTGTTATAGGTGTGAACCAGGCCTGAAAGCAGCTTTAATAGCCAAAGCTTTTACACCTTAAGGCCATGTGTCCACTGTGGATTCCCCTCGCTGGACACACACATTTGCCAGGTGGGTTTTTGCAGGAAGTTTGCCAGTGGCTGAGGTCTTGCTAGTAGCTGCTAGCTGCTAGCTGATGCAGTAGAGGAAAGGCTTGGAGGTGTCTCTGCCGGCACGGCCTGGTGCTGTTATAAAGGCACAGTAGTCCGAGGACACTTTGCCTTCTTACTTCTATTAGAATGGGAAGTGTCCTCTCTGTGTTCTGCGTTTTCCCTGCTACGGACACGGCAGTGGACACAAGCCCTAAGGGTAGTGCCAGAGCTGGCTGCTAAGCTTCACCACCATTCATTCCTACTGGTAATCATTATGATGGTCTTGTCAGCCACAAATAAATTTTTTTTACAAAGGGCTATATAAACACTACCAAACTGCCAAATCTCTGTGTGGCAGAACCACCTTGATTGTACCCATGACAAGAAGTTTTTAGGGATTACTGCTGATATATTAGCAACAGTGTATCCCCTTTGATGGAATTCAATTAACTATGGAGGCTTGGGAACATGGCAGCCTAGGACAACGTAGGTGGGTCAAACCATTAGCTGACTCTAATGCTGCGTCTTTACTTTACTTTACAAAATTCTATTTACAACTTCATATCCAATCCCTTCTAGCAACTACCAAAGGGGTTTTCTCTCTCTTCCATTGAAGTAGGATATGTTGCATATATCCTTTGTCAAAGGACCTACCTTTGCTGTCTCTGGGTGATTGGGTAGATCAATCCAGTGCCACTGCTGAGGCCTAGGTGAACAATGTAAAGGTGATTTATTTCTTATTTGGTTAAAACAATACAGGTTCCTGAGCCCCTACTCCCAGCCTGCTTATTGCACAATGGGTATCATTAGCCATGTTAAAAAAAGCCAGTGAGCCAAATTAAAATATATTTTGGGATCTGCAAAATATCATATCTCAATAACAATCGCACAATTTTCCAAATTCGTTGGCAGGTAAACAGTAAACTTATTTGTATTCCAACTTTGTATTCAGCAGTTACCCCGGAGCGTCTTAAATTTGTAATGCTGACGTCATTGTATGCATTTCAAATACCAAATTTTCCCTACAAAGGATAAACTTGGTAACACTGTCCATAAACAAATTACCCCTTAGACGCTTACCTCATATTTCATTCCATTGTCTGATTTCGCCAACCACAAGCACTTTACTGTTCACCACAAGCCAATGGAGTATACACAACAATCAGCTCTCCGCTGTTCCCGTAGAGAAGCAAAAGAGAATTAATAGCTGAAGATTCACCACCGAAGGATGGCCAAGCCTGAGGATAAAAAAACATAATAGCAAGACTATTTAATGTGCTATAACTGGCATGCTGTATTTTCAAAGTAATGTTAATAATATTGCAAATTTCATTTGCCCATAAATTATGTGTGGATACTCAAATTAAAAGGAAAAACTATTATGTCATTAGCAAGCTTTGATCTAATGAATTATCCAGAAAGGCTCACTGCAGAGTCTGTTAATTAGACTAATGACATTTTAATTCATCTGGTCACTTCAGGCAACTATTTCGTCTTGAAGGAGAAAAAAGGGATTGGTCCGAAATCAAAGCTGACAACGAAAGGTTTAAATATAGAAACTATACATGTCAGCTAATGAGCGATCAAAGGATCTACAAAATGAATCAAATACATAACAGAGAACATAGATTCAAATGTGCAGATTTAGATACACAGAATGATAGCTATGATAGTACACTGTAAGATAATAGATAGTTGCGCAAAACCGTCAGCAGTGATTACACAGCTACAGTGATATCAGTGGCCAGAAGGGCCCTCAGTAGATGTATGGGACCTGAGCAAAGATCGCAGAGTAAAATATCAGTATGAGTCAGTATGAGGGATGGGTGTTTCAGTTGTGTGTCGGTGTGAAGCTCTCAAAATGGAGGAGTGTGGCCCCCTGTAACCAACAAATAAGAACAAGGACAGAGGCGCACAACCTAGTTCATCAAATGGTTAAATAATATGGAATTGAATAAGATGAAACAAAATAAAACAAAATGAAACAAAACAACAGACAAGATACTCACATTAAAAGAGGTTTACAAGGATGGATCTCTCAGGGCCGTGTGCTTTCCAGGAAGACCTCACTTCCTGGTTAGGGATGAGATCACTTGCTGCTTACAGATGCTGGGGGCTCAACAGGAACAATGGGACACGTGTCGAGGGGAGGCTCTTTTTCAACCATTTTGTTTCATCTTATTCAATTCCATATTATTTAACCATTTGTTGTACTAGGTTGTGGGCCTCTGTCCTTGTTCTTATTTATGATAGTACACTGTGCTTACTTTGACTAGTGTAGGCACATTCTGACTTTTTTAATTACAGTAAAGACAGTGAAGGCCGACACGCAAAGATATGCACTAGATCAATGTCTGCTTCAAGCGTTGTGCGCATTCACGGCCATCTATCTAGTGCTCTACTGTGGCCACCCATGTCCCTACCACCCCGGGATCAAATAATCCCGCTCGAAGACAGGTCGGTTGAACAGGCAACGGACATGTCTGTAAATCCTGATGGAATGTCATTGACCAGGCACCTAAAGTGGTCATCTGTCGAGCGCCTGCCGCACCGTGTATAGGCACCAAACTCCAGTAGAAGGATACTAAAGAACCAAAATAATCAGGGAGAGTATCCTTATAAAAGATTATTTTTTAAAGGACCATTCAATTTAAAATATCAATCAATAAAAATGAGTGAACAGCAACACATCAAAGCTTTTTTTCATGGTATGTTTTAGGTCCGAATTGGTTTAGTTGTGATTTGTAAGCTATGTATATCACAAATGCTTTAGTTAAAGTGGACCTACCACCAGAAATCTATGTTTTCATGAATGGCACTAGAAGTGC
>CM070035.1:27046743-27069610 GCA_036250615.1 Ptychadena robeensis
CCGACTTTGGGGGTGAAAAAGTGTGTCTTATAGTCCGAAAAATACGGTAGTTGTTGTGGAATTTAATAATTTCCATACTTTATTGAAAAGTTATTTTTTAAGGGACTCTTTACTGGTAAGTATATTCCTTCATATTTATTCATCAAATTAAGGGGGAAAACGTGGGTGTGTTCCGTGTCAGCAAGTACAAATCTAAAACATTTTTAACAGCTGTATTGAAAGATGTTGTGCAGATAAATGTGTGAAATTGTTCTGAATTTGTAGAAGAGAGAGAAAATGTCAAACATTACTTTAATTGACTCTCCGCTAGTAAACCTAAGTGCACCATAATTTCTACTTTTTTAACTTCAAGATTCTTGAAGCTCCTTCTTAGGCTTCACTGATTTATTTAAACTGATTTATAAAACCTTAGGCAAATCAAGACATTTAAGTGATTACTTTTGTTTTTCCCCCCAAAAGTTTGTATTGCAATGTGCCTCTGAACTTCATGAAAGTGATCCAAAGCACATAGCATGTCATTTGAGTGGCAGTTACTTAATCAGTTTACTAGGGTTGTGATCTAGTTTAGTAATGAGCATCATAGGCAATATTCGTTTTTGCAAAATATCTAATATTCTCAACAAATTTGTAAATTCGAGAATTTGTGAACCCCAGTTATTACCTTCAATGTGCAAATCAGCAATTGTACATGTGCATATTGCGAATGTAATGCATGGTACATTACACAGATTACCTTCATTGTGCAAATCAGCAGTTGTACATCTCAAATATTCATGATTAAGAAGATAATGCACTATATTTGAGATCCTTGTGAATGCTCGAAGTGCCGAAGTGCGCAATAACAATGTGCGATTAGAATATTCACAATCAACATTAATCTAATTCCAAAAGGGCAGTGTACTTAGTGAGGTACAATGTCTACAAATCAAAGGTTTTCACAGGCTAATAATACACAATATGTAAAATACACATAAACTATTAAGAGAGAATTGTTGGCCTCTTGACAGTGTCTTTCTAAAGCTGGGCAAAAATTTAACGAAATACTGCTGGTAGATCGACCCCACATGATGACATCATCACGTACGACCGATCTTGCCGAGAATCGGCAGAGCACCCTTTGTGTGACAGCAGTTACTTTGTGGCCCACAAGTACAGACATGTCTGTAATTTCTCGATTTCCCAGCCGATTTATGGCCTAATTTAACTTTTAACCTTTAGATTTGTGCCAGATTTTGTGGCAAGTCGTACTCCATGAGCGTGCACGGTGGTCGATTGGTGGCAAAAACGTCTATGCCCAGTTTAAGACACATAAAACAAAGTTTGTTCTAAAAATAAAACCCCAATATTTGCAAAGTGAGAGCAAATCTCTTCAGTGTCCATACCAATAAAAATCTAAATCTGTCTCCCAAATCCTTATTGCTAGAGATGGTCTAATACAGCTTTTTGCATTGAATAATAAGCGAACAGCCACGCGTGATGTAAGGCAATAGAATACAGTTGAATTGAATTTCGAATGTTACTTAATATATTCGAAAAATGACGCGAACTCGAATACACCATATGCCGCTCAAAACTATATGTAAATAGGATTCTGTTCTTACAGGTTAATTTGACAACTCTGTCGGAGAAAAGGTGACATTTGTAATCAGCCTATTTCTATTTGTGGTTCCTGGGAGAAGGGATAAATGAGGTGTCCAATGTAATGCGGATATAAGGTGCACCTCACTCCTCCAATATAGTGCCATTAAAGTCCCCTTGTTCCACACAATAACTGGGGATCGGAGACTTTAGAAAGATGCTCTAGCATTACTTCTTCAAATTATATGTTGGGATGTCGGCACTTGGACTCACTTGGAGGGGGGGGGGGGGGGGGGGGGGGGGGTCAACATTACATATTTTTCACTCCTCTGAAGACGAAGCATCGGTGGCTGACAGTGTGAGCTAGATGTGTGAAGTAAACCCCAGGAAGCACAACCCTTTATTCATTGGCTGCTGACTGATTTGCCAGTTTGCATTAATAAAGATATCATGTAAAATACTGCTCAATGTTCATCTTTGATTCCATTTGATAGGCCAGCTCAACGTTCGTAAACATCATACAATGAGTCTGGGAACCTTTCTTCCGGGTTGTTCTTCCAACATAATCATCCTCTAGATAATTAATATCTCCTTCAACAATCACCATCTGACTTCAAGATTTTAAAATACCAGTTCTACCCATTAACATATACATTAATATTAATGATCTATCAAGCACAATAACATCTCTTTTACTTTCATATACATTCTCTCTCCAGACTATTTAATCATATAATTTAAAGTGTGTCCTCTTTCATACACTATATCATTTATACAGATAAGCAATTCAATATGCTTTGGGGGAAATTATATATATAATTATTTTGGTATTGTCATCTGTAAAACAATATGCTACAAGCTTAGATCTCTCTCTCATTAATACCTCAATGAAAAGTGTCACAATGATTGCTGCATTACAGCTCTATTCTAACCGGAAAGCTATTATAGAAAAACGTACGCTATTTTTCAAGCCGCTAGAAGAGTTTCAGTACAGGAACCTATAGAATGTGCGGTGGTTATATAAAGAATGAAATGAATCATTATATAAAAAGCAGCTATTGAGGAAATGTTGCTAAATATGGGCAACCATGTAGTGTAAAAGGTACATCTCACCTACTTATTATGCTGTAAATCTATGGTACCAGAATAGCTGTAACTTACATAGTCATCATCATGTTCTTCACATACAGGGAGAATATGCTGTGAACTGGAAATACAGGTCAATGTTTCATTTTGAAAGTTCATGCAAATGATTACAGGTTATTAAATGACATTTATATCTAAGGAAATGGAGGGTTTGCCATTGCTGATCCCCTGGGAATACTTGTTACCAAGTGGTCTCTTTTATCAATTATTTTCAAGTCATTGGGTCAAAACATGCAAGCCGTCAGAGAAGACTCAGAACTCATAATCTCCATACTTGTTCCAAGCTAGTGACCACATGAAAACTACAGAAAAGGTTGAGAGATTGCGTAATTACTCTTAAAGTGCCCATACACGTAAAGATGGGCACTCAAACGATGGCTTCGAGCGCTGACGTAATGCTGTGCGTGTTTGCGGCCATCACTTATACAGCCATCGAACATGGCCAGCCCTTTCTTTGAGCGAGATCAATCGAACCTGCTCGAAGACAGGCCAGTCCAACAGGTAACGGACATGTCTGTAATAGTGTTGAGCTTGAATATTCAAATTGCGAATATATTCGGCGAATATTGGCTATTCGCAAATTCGCAAATTTTGCTAAAATATGGCGGCTGATATTCGCAATTTTGATTATTGGGATGCTTATGGGCATGGATTGCGAATATATATTCGCAATGCGAAAATAAATAGCATGTGACCATTAATTTTAAAGGTAATTATGAGGCGATTATAATTGCAAATATATATATCGTGAATATCAAATCGAATATTAGTAGAATTATTCGCCAAATATTGCGAATTTGAATATTGCCTATGCCGCTCATCACTGTAAATCCTGTAAATCCTGATCAAATCTCATTTGATGGGAATCAAGCACCTAAAGTGGTGTACCTCAATTCCCCTCCAATTCGCAGTGATGTAATTGTGACATCATCAAGCTGCACTTGAATGGTTCATCGATCGTGAGCCCATGTATGTGCACCTTAAGTTATTCTACGCAAAAATATATGGATGTTCTCTTAGGAGTTGTTCTTCTACAAAAGAAGAATCACATAAGAAAATTATGCTTCAATTGGCTGTTCCTGGTTTAGCCTATGGAGGAAACAGGAATACACGATCAAATGATGCTGACCAGCGATTTGCTGATCAAATTGATCATGTGCTTCTCTTGGAGGAGTCCTTGTCATCCATAATAACAAAGACAGTTCTACAAATAAATACATAAGAAAGCAGGACTGCAACCCTCACCTGTAATCTAGGGGTTTCATCTACAGTAATTCCATACTACCACTAGATGTCACTAGTCTTTCAGGTTCAATGACAGCCAGCATGTTTCATTTAGATTCTTCTGACCCAGGCTGTCATGGATCTACATTCTTGGGAGTGCCAAGAGTACTTTTTCACTAAACAGTTAATACATAAGTACATAAGTCAATACATAAGTACTTGAGCGAGGATCACTCACTGCTACCACAGAATCAGGAAAAAACTATTATGTTACTGAACTGGTTTGAAGACCAGGAGATGGTGTTTGGTACTCACCCGATATGTATGTGGTCTTCCTCACTGTCTCCCTCACTGTCCTCTGCATCAGCAACCTGCATGGTAGATTCTGCTGCAGATGGACCTCCCTGTTCTTGATTGAGCCTCTGATTAGCTGTCTCCATCCACAGATCACCAGCTGGCTTTGGGTCAAATGTAACTCTCACAGTACAACACTGTTTGGACCCCCAGATCTCATACCTCAGTAGTACAACCCTGAAATTTTCTGGCTTAGTAACTAACCACTGAGACTACCTGCAGTCCAAATGACAACCTTTCATAGTCACATTGCAGCTGTCACATAGTGCTTTTCTCTTTCAAGATTTTACCCTTTTTTGGATATTTACATTCCCAATTTCACACCCCTATGCAACCTTTCATAGTTATTCATGTTTCCCTGCGGTTATCTAAGTGACATAAATTGTATGCATGTAACATTTATCTGCGGCCACCCAGACACGGATTGCCTCCAAGTTGTTAGTACGCATATGAGCTTTGTAACAATAATGCTGGTACACAGAGCTAGTTTTTGGTCCCTTTTGAGTACCAGAGTACCACTTACGTGCACCCCTGTATATATTTATATCTATATATATATTTATTAGTTTTTTAAAGGAAAATTGGGGGGAAATGTTAACTCAAAGTTTTGCTTTAAAATAATTTGCTGCAATAATTTGTATTCTGTATTTTGTTGTAGTGAGAAGAGAAAGACACCCAATTTAGTAGATAAGAACACAAGAAGATAATTAGTTCTCATTCCATTGGGGATATCTTTGAAAGACGTCTCCAGGAACCTAATGAGCAGCACTTTTGATTCTTGTGTGTCCTTCTGATCATACACAAGGGCATGTCTTCGCCACCTGGTTATAGCCGCATTGAATGTCACCCTGGCAGAGTCTCTTACCTGGCTTGTACAAATGATGTGGTGTATGGTCACCTTTACAGAACAAAGCAGAGAACAGAAATAGATTTTCTCATGGACTCATTAAACAAAGACGTTATAGGAGCAAAGATCAGAGTGCTATGTGTTCTGCCCACAGCAACCTATCACAATCTTTTCTTCTGGTCGGGGTTCAGTTAAGATTATTCTGTTCTAAAAAAACAATCAATTAAAAAATAGATGAAAAATGAATCTTTCTATTAAAATGAAGCAAAAAAGTACGAGGAGATCTCAAGGTGTTTTTAAGACAAGGGTATTGGGAAAATATTAAAATTTGATGTGTACCAAATTGAACTTGATGGTATTTAATTAGTTATCACCCAGGAAAGCCATGTTTTGTCATTTATATCATTTAGAAAACATTGATTTTCATCTTTTCTGTCCTTCAATAGATATTATTGTAGATGACCTTCAGCAACCTCAACTTTCTGTTGACATTCAGAGGTGGCCATATATTTTGAGAGCTCTGATACCTGGCTAGTCATTTGTAGGTTTATCAGCCTTGAGACGTACACAGCTTTATCAGACATCATGTACAAGTTAATGACAAGTTAATGAAATATCGGGCAAGAGCTCTAACCTCAGCGTAGGAAATGTAACTATCTTTTACAGGTATGTACCAATTACAGTCCTCTATGCACTAAACCAGTAACTGTGTACAGCTACTAGGATCTATCAATGACAGCAGGCATGTGTAGTATATATTTATTGGCACCCAAAAAGGAAGAAGCTCAAATTTTATTATTCAAAACAAATAAAAGGGTGTTTCGTGACTACATCTGTCACTTCTTCAGGATGAGAGTTTGCTAAATGGTCTGTTAGGTCAATAAAAAAATATGAGTCCTGTTGAACGGCATATGGTATATTCAAGTTTGCATAATTTCGCGGATATATTAAGTAACATTTGAAATTCATAAAATTTGATTCGGCTGTATATTGCCTTACATAGCGTGTAGCCATTCGCAAAGATTCGCGAACCAGCTTTACAGCTTCTCTTCCTCATTCTGGGATCTTAGCCAGTAGAGATTTTGAAAATTTTGAGTTAATTGCAAAGCCCCTGAACATAGTATCATGACCAAATTTGCTGGACATATAGAGAAGGATTGGGGGTATACTACAAAAAAGTATGGCTCTAACACAAATAATTTTTGAATAATCGCAATTTCGCAAAAATCGCAATTTCGACTTTCATTTTGAACTTAATTTATGCAAAAATGACACTTGCTAGAGCAAAACTTTTTTTTTAAAATGTTACCACAACCCTTCTCTAAACCTCCAGCAATTTTAGTGATGATACAATTTTCAGAAGCTTTGCAATAAGCTCACAAAGTCAGCAAATCAAAATATTCGACCATCTCTATTAGCCAGTACAAGCACTGTGTGTATTGGGAGTATCCATTCGCAATGTGTACAAATATGTACGATGTATGCCGGTAAACAATATATAAAGCATAAAATGACGAATTTCCGCCATTGCGAATATCCAAGCGCACATTTGTGAAATATTGCGAATTCTCGAATGTTGGATATTTGTTGAATATATTTGAATATTCTCACTCAGCACTATATATTTGTTGTTCAAACTGCTGATTGGAATAAACATAAATGTTTTGACTGGGTTCACACATTTGGTAAAACAATATGTTGCATTCAAATGTAACAGAAAAGATGATTAAAATAAAGATGATTAAAACAGGCAATTAAAGCAATGACCCTCATACTTCCTATAATGTACTGCCTTGCCCATAAGACGATGTGTCCTCTCTGGAGTTCCTGTAGTAAAAGACAGTGCGGTCTATCAGTATAACTGCTCCAATCGGCCTATCACTTGGTATGAGAAGAACCACAGGAGACTCTTGGGAAGAATACTATTATTGATGCCTTTTATTGCATTGATGAGGTTTAGAGACCCTGGTGGGTCTCTTGCCAGTGTCTTATCTACATTTAGATGTGTGTTCATGAATGTGCTCATTATACATGCAGGATGTTTGCATTTTCTGTTAGCGTAGGGACTCACTCCAGGCCAGAGTGAGATTGGCCTGGATTTGGACTCTGGGGCTTTCCCTCATGTTTATGGATGTGTTGAACCAACAATCTTTGATTTATTGAAGGTTATAGGTGTATCCCCTGTCTTCAGTTGGTCCTGTGCCTTTTTTATTTTTTCCTGTAAAATTGACAATTAAAGTCTCCAATCAAATAGTAGAAATGCAAAGAATCCATCAAGCTTTACATATGCAAACATTTAATAGGATGAGGTAGAGCCCCATTGCATGGTCTTGTTTAGGTGCCCAAACATGCAAAGATTAACGCTAGATCAAAGACGCGTTCAAGCACAGCATGGTGACATCATCCTGATGTTATCATGCTGTGCTCGAATGCTCAACAGTTGGGCGAGAATTGTTGCACACCACTTTAGGTGCTAGACTCCCATATGTTCCTTCGGATGGGGACCAGGATTTAGGGACGTTTTCATTACCTGTTGGACCTGCCTATCTTCGAGCGGGATAGACAACTCGAAGTTGTCCGTGAGCCACAAACACGCATGGAGTGATGTCAGCACTTGAATCGCCCATTGATCAAGCGGCTATCATCACATATGTGGCAAGCCTTAATCCTCTGTGTCATGAACTGTCTTATGAGGGTCATCTGCTTTGCATGCTGGATTCTTCTCCTGTACATCCCCTCAGATTTCTTCAGGAAACAACAAAAGGAGAATATTTTGTGATTTCACTCAGCTCAAATCTGTGAGTGAGATAGATTACAGCTTTTTTGTATCGAGCTAATGGAATGCCATACATAAAAGCATACAAATAATTTCCATCACAATGCAGCGGTGTGAAAATAAACAGAGTGAAATTATCTGTTCCCAGGTTAGCCATAAAAATACAAAGACTGTTTGGAAAAAAAAATAAAAAAATACAAAGACTTGGTGAGGTACGGTGCGGAGTGAGAAATAAACACAATTAGTCTACTGTGTCTAATCACACAAAGCAGATGTTTAGGTTGGGATTCGGGAAGGTCTAAAAAGAAGGAAACTTATTTATGATGAATTTTAACAAACTGAATGTCACCTTGTTATGGTTGCTACCTGTATACTATGAGTATGCATAATAAAACACAGGAGAATAATGTATTTAATGATATATATTGAATATATATATATAAATGAGTATCTATAAGACAACACATCATTATATATATATATATATATATATAAATAGTAATGAGCATCATAGGAAATATTCGTATTCACAAAATATTGAAATTTTTTCGCCTGATATTTGAGAATTGCTGATGTAAAAAATCTTAAAAATTCCCAATTACGAAGATATAGGACTATATTTTAGATTTTGGTGAATTTTCGTGAATTCTCCAAGCACCGATATTTGCAACGGTATATAGTGTTGATTTGCGATGCCCTACATATTATTTTTGGGGGATGTCTAATTTTTCATGAAGAAGAATACGGCACTGGGAGACTCAGAGATCAGAGGGGGGAATCAAAATGGCACAGGAGACTCAGAGGGGGGGGGATTACCATTTTAGTAACCCCTTCTGATCCTCCTGTGTCACCCTGTCCAAAGTTATCTTCGTGTATCTTCGGGGGTGCCTTATTTTTCGGAGGGATGCCTTCTATTTCAGCGTGCGGCAAAAATGTAAGGGTGCCTTTTTTTGGAGGATGCCTTATTTTTGTGGAATCAGGCTATATATATATATAGTGGAACTAGCAAAGGTTAAACATTTTTACAATTAAACCTAACTTAATTGCTCTTTGAACAAAGCTTTTTATTATTATTACTAACTTTTATATATATGTATATACCAGCGCCATTTCTAGCCTATGCAAGTTCTCGCTTAGGGTCCCCTGTCGACCGGGGCGAGGGTTGCTATTGGTGGAACTGCCAATGGGGGCGGGATTAGGAGAAAAGGAAAAAGGCCATACACACTGCTCCTCCTATTCTCTCCTATTCTTCCTATTCGCTCCTATTCTTCTTCTCCCCCCCCACCCCATCGGCAGCTTACACTGTTCAGATATGCATGGAGAGGGAGGGCGTCTGTATCAGGGTGGGAGGGTTCTCAATATGTCCGCGAGGAAGGCTGCATGCATATTTGGCATAGCAGGAGCATGCTACAGAAAAGGACTACTCTTCTCCGTTTTTTAAGAGTTAAGTTTTACATTTGGAAGGTAGTGTGGAATGACTGATGCATTCTAGCTTTGAATTGGCTATAGGCAGTCTGCAGAGAGACCATCCGTTCACATTAGCCGCGCTGCAGTTTTCGTCTATTTTGATATTTCGATTTTTTCAGCAGATCTAGCCACCAATTGAACCCATGTGAAGATGGTCCTTTAACGTCTTCGACAAAACCGGCTATACGCCAAATTGGAGCAATGTCTTTTTGAGCAACCTGAAGTCCCATTTCTGGGGTACATAGTGTCATCAGAAGGGCTGAGTATGGACCCATCTAAGCTTGCTGCCGTCCTAGAGTGGCCCCAACCTGAGGGACTAAAGCCAATTCAGAGGTTTCTGGGCTAGCCTTTCTGCACAGCTTTTTTCAACACCCTACACTAGTATTGGAGACGCAAGCATAGCACACTTAAAACGGCAGGGAGTTCACAGGTAATAGACACAGCTGGCGGCCGCGGTAGCACAATTGCTTGCAATTGTGCCCAGAAATTGGACTGCACCTAAAGCATATAGTCAGGGAGACTTTCAACAACCAGTAAAAAAAAAAATAAGATTTTTCCAGATTGTATTATTGCCACCCTCAATTTATTTATTACATGTTTTGCCTTTACAGAGGAAAGGTACTTTGGTTACAATATTCTACACTGCAATAGTATGTCTTCAGGTATAAGTCATAGTTAGGAAGTCATTATTAGGAAGCAGTGCCTCACTCCCTATGGTATTTACTAAGATTCACATAAAATTACCAGTGAAAAGTCAATGAAATATCCATACATTACTGTTTCCAGGAGATGAACGCAAAGACTGATTATTGATCGCAATTGATGAACTACATGTGTCTGTAAGCAATTAATGAGGTGGTTGTTGACATATGACAAATCAAATTATTAACCTGTCCCAGTAGAGACGAGGTATTGTCAGCTGAAATGACAAACGATTGGAAGTAATCGAGCATTGCTGTTATATGCAGCTTCTGTCTTTAATGCAGAATGAATATTAAAATGTCCACTACAAGAATATTTATCGTTAAGGTCAGTTCTTGAAAACCTACTTGATGTAGGAAGGATTGGAATCCTGCGCTTTCTGTGCACTGAATAATTAAAAACGCCTTTCAAACTCTAGACAAAAAAGATAAAAGGAACTATAAAATATCTAGAAGGATTTATTCTCACTTTGCTTTTCTGTAAATGTTGCAAGTGCTAAGGGAAGGAGATAAACCACACATGAAATATATATATATCTCTCTCTATATAATATAAAAGATAATCACAACCCTGGTTGCTACTTGAGTTTGTTAATGAGATGCCATTCAACATTAGCACTCAAATTGTATGCAAAAACCTCAAAACCAATGAAGTACAGCTGCTGTGTTTGATTTGGACAATTTGGATACATTTACAAGCTAATCTCATTGACCATCACTAGTACTGTGTTTCCCTAAAAATAAGACAGTGTCTTAAATAAGTTTTTGCTCCCAAAGATGCCCTGCGTCATATTTTTAAATGAAGACGAATATGGCACTGGGGTATCAGGGTGGGGGGGGGGTCACTTAAAATGACACAGGGGGAATCAGAGGGGGGAATCAAAATGGCACAGACCATTTTAGTAACCCCCTCTGATCCCCCTTGTCCAGAGTTACAGAACCATATCTTTGGGGTGCCTTATTTTTTGGGGGATGCTTTAAATTTCAGCGTGAGGCAAAAATGTAAGGGTGCCTTATTTTCGGAGGATGCCCTATTTTTGGGGAAACAGGGTAGCTACATCAAATTGAGTCAATAAAAGCAACTCAGCTTTAGGCCATTTGTGCGCTGCAGATTCCAGCATGTCCAGCACAGGGAATATGCATGCTTGCAGACCGTTTGACTGCGGCTTAGGGGGCATGCCCATTTTTACATCTTGGAGACACCTCCATTGACTGTCAATGGTGGTGTCTCTGGCGGCACTGGGTGCTGCTGCTCTGAAGACTTGGCAGCCAGTGGCTTCAAAACAGCCAGGGATCCTTGTTAAAGGGGCAGCAGGGATCCTTGTTAAAGGGACCCCCTTATCCTCATGAACCCCCACAACATTGGGGCATGGTTGTGGGGAAGAGCCCCCTTAAAGGTGTTTGTCTTTGTTAAGATATGGCATTAGGCCTGTTGGGCTATTGGACTGGGGGTCAGATACAGCTCTTGTGAATCTCCTTTAAATCTGTAGATTTCAAAAACTTTCAGGACACCCGCAGAGCTTTAGACCATTTTTTAGCTATTCCCTTGCAGTCCATCAATCCTTTTTAAAGTCCTTTGGGAGTATTGTATGTGGTCTTAATTAAAACTGGTGTTTAATTTAAGGTCCCACTCACATACAGTATGCCATGCACATGTGTTGGTCTTGCATCACATTCCTGGGTACCAACCAATTCAGTTAAATGGGCTGATACCACAATGCCCCGCGAGTGCACATTATGTGTTGCAGTTCACTTTTTCCGACATGGTGCATTTAGAATGTAACGCACACCAGCTTGTGGCAGTATGATTCTACTATGGGTATTTACTTTAATCCTATCTATATTAGTGGGTCTATAGCAAAGAAAAGGAAAAATACAACCTCCGCTTTCAATCAGTAGACTTTTTATTTCCAAATGATCTTCTAAAGCATGGCCTTGGCCATGATTGTAAAACAAAGACCTGTGATGTCAGAGAAGCATTTGTAAGCTAAACAGAAAATAATACACCTAGGATCACTCCGATGTTTCTTTATTGTGTCAAATTTTTTGACCCTTTGTTTCTTAAGCCATCTGGGACTCACTATGTCTAGTAGTGCCGTAGACTTGGAAATGTAGTTCACTATCAAGTAGTTTCCGCAGTCCAAAGAAGATTAAAGGCTCATTTACACTGTCATTTGCAAGGTCTTTTTCTAGTCTTCTAAGTGACCAGAAAACGACCTTGCATCAAGCTTAAAACGAAAGGTAATGAGGTTGTTTAACCTCCCTAGCACTCTTGTGAGATCCAGATTACTTATTTTGTATGAAAGATTTCAAAACAGTATGTATTTATATTTGTTTTTTGTTTATAATAAAATTTTTATAAACATATTTTACATTGAAAATGTGTTTTGAGTTCTTTTTCTACTGTATCCAGTACAATTCCCTTTGTCACCCTCTCTTCCCTGGTGTGATGGATCTCTCAGGGGAGAGAGGGTTAACTTCAAAGGGGTACATCTGGGGAATCACACAAAAAAAAATTTTCTCCATAGAAAACTGTCTTTGTGTGATTTAATTTCCCACCGACGCCTGATGTGACGCCATAATGTTTTGTCCACTGGGTGGGGGGGGATCGGCTTCCATGCAGAAGGCTGTTCAGTAGAACGGAGAGCAGCGGGGATCAGTAAGTTTGCACAGCTGCGGCTCCGATCTCCGCCACACAAACCCAGCTCGTCCAGTGCAATTCTAACAGGTTAGCGCTGGACGAGATGGGGTTGTTAGGAATGCCAGGGGGGGTTAAAGAACTGAAAATGTACTGTCATAAATCAGGCAGTACATTTTATGTCGCATTCAGAGTGTCATTCGTTAATTGACTGCATTGACTTCAATGGTGAAGCTCTGAAAGTGACTTTGCAGAGCATCTTTCATTTGTTTTTCAGTCTTGGAGTGGCTAACCCATCTGTCCAGGCTTCCTGCAGGTTTAGGTGACCTTTGTAGCCCCACCTGTGGCAGCTTGAATGCTCCCACCCCCCTGTCGTTTTCTGGGCTTGTACATTTTGTAGAAACGTCTTTGTTTTAAAGTGTGGTTAATGCTTTATGCCACCGAAGGGCGTCTGGGGAGCTTTGAGCAACATGTTCAAATAACAACAGTGTAAATGTAGCCTTAGGGTTAATCACTAGAGATGGGCGAACACCAGCCCGGAGTGTCCGCGAACAGGGCGGGTCGAACTTTTAAAGATGTCCGCCGTCCGCCCTGTTCGCGGACACATTCAAATTCCCCGCCTCTAGGCGGGGAATTTGAATCGGAAAAACCGGATGTGACGTCAGTGACGTCACATCCGGTCCATGGAACGCATCCTGGAACGCATCGTTCCTGGTTGCGGGAGCCGGATGTGACGTCACTGACGTCACTTCCTACTCTGAGCCGGAATCTTCACTACAAGACCGGCTTCATGCCCGGTCTTGTAGTGAAAAGATTCTTCCTCCGGCACGATCTCGCAGGTTCTGATCCTGCCGGAGGAAGAATTTAGATCTTCTTCTGGCCGGCGAACAGGACGGGTCGAACACCCGTACTGTCCGCCGGCGAGAGGATCGGCGAACATGCCGAGTTCGCGGCCGAACTGTTCTCCGGCGAACAGTTCGGTCCATCCCTATAATAATCACACTTTTGGGCGACAAGAACACATACAATCTGGTTACCGCAGTACAGTGGGAAGCTCATTGCATTCAAAAGATTAAGTTTGCTTCCTATAAAATACTATTAACTTAATGATATGTCCAAAGCATAGTTTAGAGGTTATGAGTGAATAAAATGAAAGTAGTCATCATTAGATGTCACATTTCCCCATATTCCACCTTAAACACATGAAAGCTCCAATAAAGATGATCATTTATTGCAGGCCCATTCAGTTCCATCTGTACCTGTGTTAATTAAGTTCTCTCTCCTTGGATGGAACATGAGACCAGTAAACCAAATGTTTCTTATTAAATATTGATCAGTCCACGAAGAGGAGAAAACACAGGAATTTATTACCATACATAAAAAAAAATCCAATCTGCTTCCAGTGACGGATGGAAAATGACTATCTATTAATCAAACTATAAATGGCATTAGGTATGTGTTTGAGGCAACTGGCAATTTTACATCTCATACTGTGGGGAATATATCTTCAAGCACGGTGTAAACATAAAAAGGCAAAAAGTAATAGAAAAATAATACAGATAAGATATGTTCAGATTACATCTGCACTGTAATGTAGAACAGTGAGTGGCAAAGAGGATATCCCGTAGGGTGTAAAAATAGGGTTACATATATTTAAATACATTTGATTCAGTGTTCAGAGTCTTATTAAAGCGCTTGATATCTTCATTGGAAGGTGCTCTGCTCTGAAACATGAACATTTTAAATCTGCTCAAGAACACCGCATACCTGCTGAGCATCTTTGTTTTCATCCTAATATTCTTCTTCCCTAACTGGCTGCCCTGCTGATGAATTCCTCCATATTTCAATATTGTTATCTCATGAATAGCCCTAAACATACACCTGTGAAATTACAGGCTGGGTTGAATTAAAAGAAGCAGGTTTCTGTACGTGTTCCAGAGAACTGGCATTCAACTTAGCTATGAACGTACAAGCTGAAGGCTGCATTGGAAAAAAAAAGTAGTGTAGATGTCACTGAGCTTCTGTATAAGGCTATGTCTCCACAGTGCTATGGATCACATACACTCTACCTGCTTGGTGGATGCTCTGTTCCGTAGATGCATCGACGGATTGGCTCAGCGGTGTGAGAACAGAGCATCCACTGAGCAGGTAAAGTGTATGTGATCCATCGGGACCCCGGCCAAGCACTGCGCTATGGAGACATAGTCTAATACTGTAATTAGGTGATACAATTACAGCAGTAGTAGTAATAGAGAGTGTGTGTTTGTATATATATGTTTATTAGTTGCATTTACATACATGATCCATTGTATCAATGTCTGTTCTTCTATTGTCTATTTTCCTGCATAATATTGCCCACATTTTTAGAACAGGATCATGCATACATCATGTGATTAACCTTCCTAGCAGTCTGCTCGTACCTCAACATTTTTAACGGCGCGGTACGGGCGATCACAGCAGCGTACATCGCACACTGCTTAAAATTCCTGCCCTCCCCTGCTCATGGCACTGGCGTCATCAATGGAAGACCGACTCTATGGTGCGCTCTCTGCCCCTTCCGCGTCACTGTGACGCAATCAGGGCATTGCCGAAACCCCGGAAATCCTGCAGCGGTTCTCTTTCAGCGGGTGTATCAAGTTCTCCCTGGACACCTATCGTTTGGGATGAGCCCAAAAACTGAATGAACTGGGTTTGTCTCAAATGCTAGGGAGGTTATAGGCTGAATTTCTGGTTTCTGTATGTATATTAAGCTAAGCTCACCCAATGTACTCCATGTATCTCACAGCCAAACCCCCATACAGAAGATCTGTAAAAAAAATTATTTACCATATTTTAAATTCTCAAAAGACTATTCAGTCACTGGTGGTCATGCCTTCGAATAGTTGAATTTTTCGACTAGCTAACTTTGTGAGCCTCTGAAAATGGTATTATCACCAAAATTGGAGATGTAGAAAAGGGTTGTAGGAACATTTCAAAATTTTTTGGGGCCCTAGCACATGTAGTTTTTGCATATATTAAGTTAAAAAGAAGTCCAAAGTTTGAAATTATGACTTGAGGTTGAACTGTGCAAAAACTATTTGTGTTAGAGCAATACTTTTTTTTGTAGAATACCCCCAACCCTTCTCTACATCGCCAGCAAGTTTGGTGATGATAGCAATTAACTTCATTAAAATGGTTGAATTCTTGAAAAAAAAATGCAACCATCTCTAGTCAGAGGGAAGATCCGCAGTTCTTCTTTCTGCAATTCCACCTCCTGTAACTCAAGCAAATTAAAGGTGTGTCCACTGGCTGAGCAGGAGTTCCGAGAGTTGGTTAAGCCATCACAGGGATGATCTCCAATCATTATTGTCTTCAACCACCACCTGATCAAATCTGCACTTGTACATTGTGAAGGCAATGCACGGAATTTTCCACAGATCATGTTCATTGCGCAGTTTGGCACTTGTACATTTGCATAGTGCGAATGCAATGCACGGTAGTTCTGGGTACTACAAGATCTAGAATATTCATGATTACGAAGGTATAGCACTATATTCAGGATTTTTGTCGATATTCACAATAAAAATTTGTGATTAGAATATTCGTGATCAACACTAAGAGACAGTTGAGAAAGAAAATGTTAGTGACATCAAATTCTTTCTACAATCCTAGAGAGCTATGTTTTCTCCATTTAAAATCATTATCTACCACCATCTAGTGGTCACTTGTGGTACTGCCATAAATAACCAATGTAAGCCTGGCAGCTGCAGAGGGCAAAAAAGGCAACTGCCAGGACTCGTGGATAATTGCTGCTTAGTAAAAAAAAATTGGGATTGTGGAGCACTTCTCAGAGGTAAGTAACAACTATTTTTTTTTTCATTAAGCAATTTAGGTTTGGTTACATTCTTATCTTTAATTTTATCCAGATGAGTGATGCCAGAAGATCAGGTGGTCTATCAGTTTTGCCATCCAGGACAGCAAGTAAGTGGAAATCTTTTTAATGGAGCTACAGATAGCAATACAACAAGAGTCAGTAATCCTTCCATATCCAAACAAATACATTTTTAGTTTAATGACACTTGTCATATAAGGTATTACCACCTGTCAAATGCTTTACATTGGTTGATCAGCCTTTCCAAAAGACATCATGTGATCAAATTCCTAGGTCTGATGCTAACATTTATGTCTGTGGGTTGTCTTCATATTTATTACAGTAAATCTATCAAATGTCAAGCAAGATCATACCAGAGCAGATTGAAACAACATAATTTGTTTTTTACCTTCACATTTCATATCACGGAAAGAAAATGACAAATGGAAAACCTGTCTGCGGTGTATTAAAAAACACGGAGAGACCCCGAAATGAAATGGAATATTTTATAGAAGAACGAAGGTAAATTGGAGAAAAATTTGAGAAACAATACCGTATCCCTATACCATATTCATCATGGAAAGTGTACTCGTGGGTAGAGTTTTCGCAGAGAACCTTTGGGTCCTGTTGTACATTTTTTCAGCATAAATTTATGATTTTTTGTTCTTTGAATTAATAAAAAAATGAATAATAGAAAAAGCCACAATCCCAGGTTTCAGCATCATTTAAAGCCATGTTCCTTTTCATTCCAGTTTGTCGGCGACTTCTCCCTCCTCTTATTGCTGAAGTTCTCTCTGCAGAGCACTTAGAAAGCACGAGAAGTACCTCTGCCTTTCTTCTCTTCATCTGTATTCTTATCACAGCGTACAGATAAATCCCAGGAGTAATGACCTGCGTTGTAGAATAATTTGTTAGACATAATTAGAAGAATTGAGATGCTGGGCCACTAGTCTATTACAAAATTATTTTTCCTGTGAATATTCTACATGAAGTCCCCATGATAGGTCTGTCAGCATTAAATATACTTAGAAAGGCTTAGTCCTTACACTCTAGTATTTCATACACTGTACTGTGCATATAACAAAGAGAGAAATCCATAGATAGGGCTTCAAGTGTACTTCTAATGCACACCCAGACATGGAAGTGAACCCGTAGGGGAAAGGGTGCTTAACTAGGTGAGCTATGGAGAAAAATGAGATTGTAGAATGTGGGATTAGTGGTTTGCACATTTCTGGAGAAAAAAAGTATTTCTCTAGTTTATGCTTATGTAGTTTGGCGTTACAGCAGTTTTGCACCATTTTTTATGGCGTGAAACCGGGGCCTTTGGGAGATTGTGGCAGAGTACACTGTACTCTGCCGTGATTCTTCGCCCTTCCTTCTCCTTTCTTCACATTCCTGGTGTTGCAATTGTGACAAACCAATGTTGGGAAAAGCGATGCTTATTGTCGCCACCCCCCCTCATCACCGATGTCTCAGAAGACGCGCCGCCAGAAGGAATAAGCGAGCCTGCAGCAATTCTGCATTGGGCAGATGGGCTACAGCAGCAGAAGACCACACTGGGTGCCACTCCTTTCAGCTAAGAACAGGAAGCTGAGGCTACAATTCGCACAGGCTCACCAAAATTGGACAATAGAGGATTGGAAAAATGTTGCCTGGTCTGATGAGTCCAATTTCTGCTGCAACATTCGGATGGTAGGATCAGAATTTGGCGTTAACAACATGAAAGCATGGATCCATCCTGTCTTGCATCAACAGTTCAGGCTGGTGGTGGTTTAATGGTGTGGGGACATTTTCTTGGCACACTTTGGGACCCTTAGTAGTAGTAATTGATCATCGTTGCAATGCCACAGCCTACCTGTGTATTGTTGCTGACCATGCCCATCCCTTCATGACCACAGTGTACCAATCTTCTGATGGCTACTTCCAGCAGGATAATGCACCATGTCATAAAGCTGAAATCACCTCAGACTGGTTTCTTGAACATGAAAATTAGTTTACTGTACTCAAATGGCCTCCACAGTCACCAGATCCCAATCCAAAAGCGCACCTTTGGGATGTGGTGGAACGGGAGATTTGCATCATAGATGTGCAGCTGACAAATCATCATGTCACTATGGAGCAATGTCTCTGAGGAACGTTTCAAGTACCTTGTTGAATCTACGCCACGAAGGATGAAGGCAAAAGGGGTCCTGCCTGGTAAATGTATAAATATACCCTATATTACAAACTAAAATAAATACCAGGCTGAGATATATTTATACTTTACTATAAATTTACATCACAAAAACTTAACAGAATTTGAAAAACAAAATAGAAGCTTGTACATTGTTAAATGAGCAATACAACCAATAAATTACGACATTTTAACAAAATTTCCTTAATCTACAGATGACAAGTTTTCCTCTTCCAAAACAGCTGCCTCCCACAGAAACTCAATTTTTCTTCTCTTCAGCCTGACGGTCATCCCATACACTGTACCATGCCCAGTCAGACACACTAAATTATTACCTCATGAAATATAGGTGAAGGCAAAAGGTGGTGTACCCATAATGCACAGAAGAGAATTGCATTTATTTTTGGGAAAGGAATGTAGGAAAGAAGAATCATGAAGTCTACCTAAGAATTCATGAAAAGCATCCCTTAAAGAATAGAGAAAAAAGGTCAATAAAATGTAAATGAGATCATGCCGGTATTTCATTGAATGCTTTCTCCGAAGCTCACTGTGAAGGAGCAACTTTGAATCTGCATGCGGGAGGCTCTTGCAAATCATAGATTCATCTCACAGTCAAAGAGAATCCCATGAGGGCCATTGGACTGTGTACATCTACGGAGCCGCCTGCATCAACATTCAGAGAACCGCTATTGTCTCCAGACGGTTGTAGACTTAGCCAAACGCGGTTTTTCTCATCTGAAGATAATTCAGACCAACATTGGGATATTGCCTAGAATTGACTACACAGCAAACCTTATCCAAACGAGGCCATCTTGTTCTGTTACTGTCACTACCTGTTCATGTCAATTGATTATTTTCTTGGATTCTGATCTCCTTATTCAGTATATCAGAGGCTTTTTCTTTTTCTTAGACCAGCCGTGCAACAGCAAACAATACATGAATAATTCGTAAAATTCA
Source organism: Ptychadena robeensis (assembly GCA_036250615.1). NCBI lineage: Eukaryota > Metazoa > Chordata > Amphibia > Anura > Ptychadenidae > Ptychadena > Ptychadena robeensis. Next base: position 27,066,455 of record CM070035.1, read on the forward strand.
CTGCAAGTGCATTAAGTGATCCCTAATTGTGCTTATTAGAAAAGTAATGGATTTTATAGCAGAAGATACAACAATATGATGTATGGTAAAATGCATTTGTGGTTTACGGACTTGTACCTGCGGGTCTATCATTGTCATCATTTTACCGTTGTAAGGCAAACAAGTAATATATTAAGGTTAGATTGGAGGCACAAGGCCATTTACAAAATGTTAGAAAATCAGTGACAAATGGTAAGCAGCAAAACCTTCCCATGGCTACATTGTAAAAGAAATTTATAGTCTTTTGTTTTTTTAAAAGTGAAATGGATTAATATGTTCACAATGATCGTTTTTGCATTGTTCTCAAGACCTAAACTAGCCCTTCATTCCCCATCTACAGATGAATATATACAGTATGCTGATCTGACAACTAGGATTCCACTATTTTCATTCAGAGCCTCAAATCTTCACTGTGCTGGCAACATCCGCATACAACCCCAAAGACTTTTCTGAGACCATCTCCCAGCTTTAGACACAGTACAATAATGCAGCCCAGATGTTAATCCCCCAATCTCTGTTGCGTTCTTCACAAGCCCCCGCTCAGCCTCAGGAGTCTAGTTGCGCTGTCCCAGCACACGGTTGCTTGTGTTGGTGTTATGTGCGCAAGGGATGCTATCTGGGAACAAGGATTGTCAAAGGACCAGGAGCCCACAAACAAACAAGGCTGGGAGGTTCTGACGGCAACCACTGGACTTCAAACACAATCCGGGATAAAATGAGACAGGAGTGTAGTCAGGTCCAAAATAAGATCAGGTGGCAGGAGATAGAATATTGTTCGGTACATAAACAGGAGTAAAAATGAGGTATCTAGAATGAGCTGGAAAAAAACTGTTGAGTTGGGCAGGTGGCAGACAGAGAATTGCCAGGAACAAAGCACAGGTCAGATATCTACTTTAAGGCTGCAGTGAAACCAAAGACTTTGCCGATGCAATTTGCATGGTTGGGCGGACTGCACAGCAAGGTTGGAAGGAAATGCTGGAATGGTTTCTTGTGACCTAAGGACCCATCCTTATGTGTTTACCTTCTTCACCCTCATCTGACCAAGTACCTCGAGACGTTCTACCTTAATTACTGTTTTACCAATTAGAATACGTCAGGCTGATGTTGGTCTGGGCCCCTGTTCTGGGCGACTGTGTTGTGGCCTCTCGTTTCTTGCTCCGTCGCCTCCCCCCTGTTTGGCTTCTTGTTTGTCCACAGTTTATCGTTATGTACGCAAATACTTGGATAAAGCTTACCCCCTGAGGAAGTGAAACTATGAAACGCGCGTTGGGGCACGCTCCTGCGGCTGGCAGGATATTATCCTAACGTTTCTTTGATTACCGTTAAATGTTAATACTATTATGTACCCTCTTTATGATATGTCCGTGTACAATACCAACACAAGAACGACCAAATCTGTAAGGTCAAATTGTGCGGCTTTTATCTTATGATTTATTTAATTTTTTTCATTAAACTGTGTTAATAATCTACCTTGTTTTTGATATACTATCCCCACTCAGGCCGTTAAAGTCCCCATGCCCCTGTGATATCTCCCAGGGGGAAATTCAATCTCTGGTAGAAGGCTCCCATTGGTTCCCTTCTCCAGCTGATTAACCCTTTTCGAAATGCTGGAATGGTTTTGCAGACATGCCAGAGTCCTATGCCCAGATTGTAGCTGGGAAATTAAAGACTTGAGACATTCCAGCCTTTCATTTAGTCATGCATCTGTAAAAGGCAACTGTAAAATATGGTAGCTAGTGGCACCTTATTTTAAAGTACACTCAATGCAGTGTTTCCAAACTATTGTTTGAGCCATAGGGACTTTTTACAGTATAGGCATTGAAATAATTTTGGCACGGACACAACCTGTTCCATTTATTTGCACTGCTCTGGGTCACACTGTCATTGCACGCAATGCCAGGCAGCGTTGTCAATGGCACGCAACATACACATTGAATCTTCAATGGATGCATTATCTGAGTCCTTCATTGGAGGCACGAACTCCTCAGGGTTGGTGCTTTTGCCTTGGGGGACAGGGGGCTGCCAAAAGCATGTCTGATCACTGCTTGATCGATTTTATGTTCGATTTCACTTAAATAAATCTATGTTTTTAGTCGATCGAACAGAAATATTGAACTGTGTATGGCTACCTTAATGTCACAGCTTTACATACCTTTGACTTCTTACGATAAAATAACTCCAGAAAAGAGAGGCAGACCATATTCTCTAGTAAGGGTGGTATAAAGATCTTCTGTATACAGATAAGAGTATTATCGTAAATCACTTGTGCCTGCTAAAGCCAAAAGAGTAAAATATCTGAGAAGGTTTTTTTTGTGCCCCACTGGAGAACTGGAGAAGATAAAAAGGATTACTTTCAGCACCAAGTATACAGGGGAAACACACTGCCCATTCACACCGCCTGTTATGCAGGTCCTATGGAGGTGCTGATAGCGTGACTTTAAATAAGACATGTATAACAAAATAAAGCAATATTGGACCAATTGATTGTCTTAATGTAAGTAGTAATGTTAATGCTCCTTAGTAGACATATTTATTCTTCTCATACTTGACTAAAACATAATTTGGAGCCTCTGACTGTCCGTTGGTCAACGGTCAAAATGTTTAAACATTCAGAAATTCTTCAGGCACTAAACCTATATGGATATATTCTATTTAATACAGTAAATTAGTCACACATGTTAAAAAAAACAGTTTAATACCCCTTTCAACAGATTGCAAGATATACATAGATACAATGTGCATACTTACCATATTGCCTTTTTAAAATGACAATAAATGGAATAAAGAAAATGCCTCTATATTTGTCTTAACAACTCTTCACTAGAGATGTCCCGAACTGTTCGCGCGCGAACTATTCGCGGCGAACATCGCATGTTTGCATTTGCGCGATTACACAAACACATATGGCGAGTTCGACCTGCCCCCTATCTTTTTACATTGAACAAACTTTGACCCTGTCAGTCTCAGTCAGCAGGCATAATCCAGCCAATCAGCACCCACCACCTCACGGACCATCCCATACTCTATAGCTTAGCAAGGAGAAAACGCCATTACACATGCTGCATAGAGAACCATTAGCTAGGCAGTGTTCAGTGTCATCTGCAGTCTACTGTTCTA